>CAJQUN010000113.1:0-664799 GCA_907163345.1 Haberlea rhodopensis | reverse complement strand
AGCACTAAGAAGAGAGTATAAGCATGTAATGTTCATAGTTTTAGCACAAAAATGAGCTTCTCTTCTTTTAGTTTTAGCCTTCGCCACTTTGGGTCTTATTTAATCACTTTTTCTCAAGGCTTTATCTATCTTTTTCTTTTCTCATTCATAATTTTTTTTTTCAATAATTAGCCAATCCAAATGTAGCAATTCATGTGCATCCAATGATAATCATTATACTCCCTTTGGGTAAGGATAATTCTTTTCAATTTAAGCTCAAAAAGGTGGGTATATTGAGTTGCCAAAAAAACAATGTTGAATGGGGGCTAATAATATGTTAAACATACTCCATTCTTTTGCAATTAGGCTCAAATTGGGACACTATAGATTGATAATACATGGTAAGCTTGAAAGGCTCAAACGGTCCAAAGATCGCCTAGATCATTTCCATGTCGAGTTTATAACTATAAAATTTCGCCTCAAAGTGTCATCATCAAATAGTTTCTAAGGTACTCTAAGATGCTCAAAAACAATTCATTAAGTTCACAAAAAAATTTCACTACTACAAGTGCAATTCACAAGATTATGAATCAAATGTGCTCAAAATATTCCTCATCTTTGACATGCTACTCAAAACAAGATATTCACAAACAAGTCTTACAATCATCAAAACTCAAGTTGACATGCATAGTGAGATTAATACATCATGGAATAGAGACCACTACTATGATTCATTCTTATCTTACTAATTGAACTCATTTTCAAGAAAAAAATTGTTGGTGCTCAAGAAACGATACAATTCCAAAGAGAAAGCATCACACAGTAATGCACTCCCCCAAACTTAATTCATGCATTGTCCTCAATGTAATAAGCATGGAAAGTAAGACAAAGCATTTACCTTTGACAACGACCGTCAGTGATTGTTGTCCAATTCTTCATCAGCTCGTGGGGTATAGTGTTGGAACACGTCACAGCACGCATGTAGTTTCTCACCATAATCAAAACAAAAACAAAAGCAAAACGAAAACAAACCAAAACAAACCAAAAACAAAGCAAAAGGATAAGAAAAAGTTCTTGATTTATAGTCTCAAGCTTGACTTATCACCACATTTTCTCAAAGGTTGGGATGGTGAGTGGAGCATGAATCTCAGTAATCAACTAGGTAATGCCTCAACCTCTCATCATTAACGACATAAGTGCCTAGAATAGGATCACTTACCTTAATGGCTCCATGCGGGTATATCTTGGTAACAGTGAATGGTCCAACCCATGAAGCCTTACGCTTGCTTTGGAAAATGCGAGGTGGTGGCGCTTTATGCAATTGGACTGTCTCTCCCTTCATAAACGTCCTTTTATCTTTTTGCTTCTTCGCCTTCCTTGGCTTCACCATGTCATGGATCTTGCCTTCTTCAGTCTCTAGTTAGGTCTTCACCTTCACTTTATCAGTATCTTGCACCACATCATCAGGCAAAATATTAATTTTATCAATAATAAAACATGTGTGTGTGTGTTTTGTGCACGTGGTGAAGTTCGAAACATAGTAAAGGTAACATGATCCTATCCTACACGGAGGATCAACTTCCCTCCTTCAACATCGATAATAGCTCTTCCAGTAGCTAGGAATGGGCGCCCCAGGATCAATGGCATACTTGCGTCCTCCTCAATATCCAACACTAGAAAATCCACTGGGAAAGTGAATTGATCTATCTTGACTGGCACATCCTCGACGATTCCTAGTGGGTAGGTGATAGACTTGTCCGCCATTTGCAACACCACCCTTGTGGTCTTCGGCTCTCCCAGTCCAAGTCGCCTAAAAACAGACAAAGGCATTAAGTTCACACTAGCACCCAAATCACATAATGATTTAATGGAAGAAATAGGCCCAATAATGCAAGGCATAGAGAAACTTCCTGGATCTTTTAACTTGGTAGCCGATTTCTTTTTCACAATAGCACTACATTCCTCAGTCAGAAAGACAGTATCGTGCTCTCCCAATTTCTGCTTCTTAGACAACATCTTCTTTAAGAATTTAGCATAATTTGGCATTTCTCGTAATGCATCAATAAATGGTATGTCTATATGCAAATTATTTAGCATGTCTAAAAATTTTGCAAAGTTTGAATCAACCTTTGCCCTATTGACTGCTGCAGGAAATGGGAGAGGAATATGTACCTTTTCTTGTGGTGTGCTAGGTGTAGTGAACTTAGTAGACTTACCCTTGTTACCTGATTGCTCATTATCCTCTTGCTTGATTTCTAGCTTTTTAGTCTCCTTCACTTTGCCAAGTTACTTTCCACTTCTTAGAGTCACTGCATTGGCTTGCTCCCTTGGATTCTTCTCTGTGTCACTCGGTAGAGTTCCTAGTGCTCTCACAGCCAAGATAGTTGCCAACTGCCCTACTTGAAGCTCCAAGCTTTTGATAGATTAATCTTGTTTATTCATCCTTGTTTCAGTTGAGGATATGAACTTGGTCAATAGCTCCTCCATGTTTGGCTGTGGTAGATAACCCGGTGGTAGTTGCGGTTGATACCTCAACCCCGTATTGTATGGATATGGGCAGGGTTGTTTTGTGGCCGGTTTCCTACATAATTCACAGCTTCATTAGTTTGAGCGAATGGGTTACTTGTTTGGCATTCAACGCTCGGATGATTGCCTCTGGAGGGGGGTGTAGGTCCGCTTGCACATGGAGGTGAGGTTTACCATACGAAGCGATGATAGAAATACTGCTTGTATGAAAAGCGGGGGAGGGGAGTTCTGCTTGTTCTAAAGTTATGAAGCGAGGGGCATTAAAATACACTGATGATAAACTGAGTAAGGATTGAAGTAAAGATTTAAGAAGTGAAGTTATGTCATGACATTTATTCAAAGAAACCATAATATCATATATTGATTTGATTATGAGTTATGGTACAGGGACAACCAAAATGGGCGTTTTAAATGCATTGGAAATTCAGGAAGTATCATATGCCTATGATTTATGCATTTATGCTTTACATTCATATTATGATTGATATGAACTATGATGTTCATATGTGTTGGGGGTTGTCTTTGTAGGTGCTTTTACCATGGAGAACCAGGGTCGGGGTTGATACGCTGAGCTGTAAGGAGTGCTACAGGATTAGCAGAACATAAATTCCTTTTGTATAGTTTATACAAAGTGTAGAGTAAAGCTATAGTTTAGTAACCTTTTGTTAGGAATATGTATAATTCCTTTTTGAACTTTTGGTACTGTAATCTCTTAAGCTCAGGATTATCAACACGGCCTAATACTCTGATTTATAAATGATTAGTTCTCTTAATTGCACCTTAGAATCTTGTTTAGATAATGGGGTCTTACATTTAGTGGTATCAGAGCAGTGGTTAGATAACCAGGGAACGAGTAAAGGGTAGCCTTTAGAAACAAGTTGGCTAGGTATTCATTGGTGGGCATGTTTATGCATATGGTGCATGTTTTTGTATAAGTTGTTATACTAACATGCTTTTGAACATGATTACTCTTGTTATCTAACGACTTATATTATGAACTGCTTTTGGTATTGTTGTTAACCCTTATGTTACATGATGACGGCTATTAATCCGGAGAACCTCAATGAAGAGGAAGGAGATGTGGGCAGTATAAATGCTAGTATTGCTCAGACGAATCCTTTACCGCCACCTGCTGTGGGCATGGAGCCCAGTGCACAGACATTGCTACCAGGGGAACTCAGTCTGACTCAGTTTTTGAGCTACCATCCGCCACTCTTTGAGGGAAATGAGTCCGGGGAAGCAGCTGAGGAGTGGCTGGAAAGACTGGAGCAGCTATTTATATCAGCACCCTGTGCACGGACTGCCTGGCTGAGGTTGGCAGAGTTTCAGTTGGCGAAGAAGTCTTCCATGTGGTGGAAGACAACAGTTATGGAGCTGAGGGCTCAGGGTATGACAGTAGATTGGACTGTGTTCAGGACTCGGTTCCTTAATCGGTATTTCTCTGCCGCTGCCAGACAAGTAAAAGAAGATGAGTTCACCAACCTGAAGCAGGGAAGCATGACTGTATCAGATTATGCCATGCAATATTCTTCACTGTTGAGGTATGTACCTCATATCGCTGTGAACGGTCATGCCAAGATGAGGAATTTTCTGAAGGGACTGAGGCCAGAGTTGTTTGACCGGGTTATCTCTAACAACCCCATCTCAATCGATGATGCCCTGACTAGGGCAGAGCTGGCAGAGATTGGGGTTAGCGTGTACAAGGAAGCTGTACCCCCTTTCGTACCACCACAGAGACCGGTTGTTGACAGCCCGAGGCCACGAGGAGACCAGTTTAAGCCTCGTGGGGCTTCCTCATCTCCTAGATTTGGTGGGAAGAAATTTCAGAATCAGAAATAAGGCAATCGGGGACCAGCGCAAGGAAGGAAAATAGTAGGGAACAAGTGTGACAACTGTGGAGGATTTCATTTGACACGTGACTGTCGAGGCTGTTATGTATGTGGCAGGGTGGGCCACCTGGCTTGGGTTTGCCCCAATCGGGGAGGTCAGGCAGACTCTGGGGTAGTTAAGATGTCGCGGTTGTTAGAACGCGGTCACACATGCTATCTTATTTATGCCGAGGACGTATCAGAGGAAAAGAAAGAGTTGAGGATCGAGGATATACCAGTAGTTGCGGAATTCACCAATGTGTTTCCGGATGAGATTCCAGGATTTCCGCCAATCAGATATGTTGAGTTTGAGATTGAATTACTGCCAGGGACATCTGCTATTTCCCGTGCCCCTTATAGGATGGCACCGGCAGAGCTGAGGGAGCTGAAAGTGCAGTTGCAGGAGCTCCTCGACAAAGGATACATTCGCCCTAGTGTATCACCATGGGGTGCGCCAGTCTTGTTTGTAAAGAAAAAGGATGGTTCGATGCGTCTGTGTATCGATTACCGTCAATTGAATAAAGCGACGATTAAGAAAAAGTACCCCCTTCCGAGGATTGATGACTTATTTGATCAGCTTCAGGGCACGGAGCTTTGCTCGAAGATTGACTTGAGGTCAGGCTATCACCAGATACGAGTTAGAGCTGATGACGTTCAAAAGACAGCCTTTCGAACTCGGTATGGGCACTATGAGTTCTTAGTGATGCCATTCGGGGTGACGAATACCCCTGCTGTATTTATGAGCCTGATGAACAGAATATTTCAGAAGTATCTTGATCAGTTCGTGATCGTGTTTATCGACGACATTCTTGTCTACTCGAGAAGTAGGGAGGAGCATGCCAATCACTTGAGGACGGTGCTACAGATCCTGAGGGATCATCAGTTGTATGCCAAGCTCAGCAAGTGTGAGTTCTGCTGAGCAGTGTAGCGTTCTTGGGTCATATTATCTCTCGAGAGTTCCCATGAAGATAGAGGCAGTTATGGATTGGTCTGCGCCTACTACAGTTCCTGAGATCCGAAGTTTTCTTGGGTTGGCTGGGTATTATCGACGCTTTGTCGAAGGATTTTCAAAGATTGCCAAGCCATTGATGCAGCTAACTCAGAAGGGAGTTCCATTCTTTTGGTCGGAAGCTTGTGAGGAGAGCTTCCAGAAGTTGAAGCACAGACTGACTTCAGCGCCAGTATTGGTGATTCCCATGGAGAATAAGGGGTTCACTCTCTATACTGACGCATCGCTTCAGGGTCTAGGATGCGTGCTGATGCAGGATAAGTACGTTGTGGCTTACGCTTCGAGACAATTGAAGCCACACGAGACGAGGTACCCGTTCCATGATTTGGAGCTAGCAGCTATAGTGTTTGCCTTGAAGATACGGCGACACTATCTATGCGGTACCTCATTCACCATCTTCACTAATCACAAGAGCCTGAAGTTTTTGTTTACGCAGGCTGAGCTGAATATGAGACAGAGGAGATGGGTGGACCTACTAAAGGATTATGATTGTGAAATCGAGTACCATCCGGGTAGAGCAAATTTGACAGCCGACGCTTTGAGTCGGAAAGTGAAGAACACGGCAGAGGATGTCATGTGTTTGTCTGCTATGATGGCTTCCTACTGCCAGTTGGGATTTGATGATGTGTCTGCTTCACCGGTACAGGTATTGACTTTATTAGTAGAGCCGGACATTTATGAACACATCCGAAAGGCTCAGGGGGCAGACGAAGAGGTCCAGAGATGGTTGTCATTGGTTCGTCTGGGTCAGTCGTCAAAGTTCAGGACGGCTGAGGATGGTTCCTTGAGACTGGGTGACAGATGGGTGGTCCCGAATGAGCCAGAGTTGCGTCGGGGAATATTACAGTGGGCTCATTGCAGCAGGATGAGTATCCACCCGGGCGGGAAGAAAATGTACAAAGATTTATGTGGCCAGTTTTGGTGGAGACGAATGAAACAAGATGTCACCACATTCGTCAAGAGATGTCTGATTTGTCAACAAGTGAAGGCTGAGAGACAGAGGCCTGGTGGTGAGCTTAGAAGTTTGGAGATACCGGAATGGAAGTGGGAGCACGTATCCATGGACTTCGTGACCCACTTACCGAGGACTGTTTTGGGTTTTGATGCTATCTGGGTAGTCGTGGACAGACTGACTAAAGTGGCTCACTTCATTCCTTACAGTATGACCTTCACATACTTGAGGATGGCTCAGTTATATGTCAGAGATGTAGTGAGACTGCATGGGATCCCTGTTTCGATTGTGTCTGATCGAGATCTTCGGTTTACATCTCACTTTTGGGAAGGTCTTCAGTCAGCTCTGGGTACAGAATTGAGGTTGAGCACAGCATACCATCCCCAAACGGACGGACAGACCGAGCGTACCATACAGACGCTCAAAGATATGTTACGGGCTTGTGTGTTAGAGTTCGATACTTCGTGGCAGGACTCAGTGGCCTTGGTAGAATTTTCTTATAACAATAACTACCAGGCAAGCATACAGATGGCTCCTTTTGAGGCCCTCTATGGTAGACGTTGTAGGTCGCCTTTATGTTTGGATGATGTGGACCGTAAATCGGTCGGAGGGCCAGAAATGGTCCAAGAAATGGAAGAAAAGGTAAAGGTGATCAGAAGAAAGATGAAAGTAGCTCAGGACAGCAGGCAGCGTATGCTAATCAACGGCGTCGGCCGTTAGAGTTTCAGTTGGGCGACAGGGTCTTTTTGAAGATCTCACCTTTCAGAGGTGTAGTATGTTTTGGGATGCGTGGGAAGTTATCCCCGAGATATGTTGGGCCGTACGAGATGTTACAGCGTATTGATACTCTGGCATACTGATTGGCTTTACCACCCTCTCTGTCCGGCATACACGATGTGTTTCATGTGTCTATGTTGCGGAAATACGAGCCAGACCCTTCACATGTGTTGCAGCCCTCCGAAGTACAGGTAGAGTCTGATGTTTCCTATGTGGAGCGGCCTGTCAGGATTCTGGATCGGGCAGATAGCAGACTACGAAACAAAGTTATACCTATGATCAAAGTTCAGTGGGATCGTAGGGGTGTCGAGGAGGTGTGGGAGACGGAGCGACACATGGTGCAGCACTATCCAGAACCGTTTTCCGGTATGTGATTTATGTTTTTTTTTTTTTTTTGGGTAAGTGCATGCTGATTTCGAGGACGAAATCTTATAAGTAGGGGAGTATTGTGATATCCCCGAAATGTTTATGTGCATTTGAACATTAATTATGTTATGAAGATTATGGTATTAATTTATTGATGATGATTTATTAATATTGGGAAATGCTTAGTCATTTGGTGGTCATGGCCTATTAATGCATTTCAGGATGCATGTGATATATGTTGGGAATTTGGGTTATGGCATGATTATTTGGGGTGGGTGTTGTTCGTTTTGATGAAGCATGTTTAATTGGAATTTGAAGTATTTTATTGATTAAATACTATAAATATCATGTGAGGATATTTTAATACATCATGCTAAATACCGGGACCAAAACATAACACATCACATAACCCATCACCGAACCACCCCCCCTCAACCCATGCTGCTACAGCTGCCCATACCCCCCACTTACCCCTTCCCACACTCAACCTTCTCATCTCAGAAACCCTCCCCTCTTTCACCCAAAAATCGTCCAACATACCAGCTGCTTGTAGGAGGAGAGATTTGATGATTTGTTGATCAAATTCTTGCAAGAAAAGAGGAGCAAAAGGGGTAAGGAACCATAATCTTGTTTTGGTTAATTTTTGGTTGAGTTGTGATAAGTTGTTGTGTAGAAATGGCATGTATAGTGTCTTTGTGTGGAGGTTATTGTTTTGTGTAGCTACATGGTAGTATATTGAAGTATTTTGTATGTTAAATTGTTGGAGTATAATGGTTTATGGTGTGTTTCATGGTAGCTTTTGGCTGGTGCTCAAAAATGCAGGTTATTCGCGATTTGCAGGTATTGGCGATCGATCGGCGTGTCTTCCCGATCGATCGCGAGCACTAGGTGCGAGGCAGAACACTTCAGCGATCGATCGCGAGTTTGGCGCGATCGATCGGCGAACCCGCGATCGATCGGCACAACATCAGCGATCGATCGCGGAAGGCAGAATTTTGAATGATGAGGCAGTAGCATCTCGCGATCGATCGGGGCATATTGGCGATTGATCGCGAGAAGCCAAAACATGTGTTTTTAATTATTTTTGTGGGATTTTTGTTATTGGGCTATTATTGGCATCTAATATTGTGTTGCACACTTGTGTAGAGCCATCACAGGTAGCCACACAACGCAGGGGATAGAGCCCTGCAACTGAAGATATTTTGGAAAGGTACGTAAGCGACGTACGGGCACCCAACGGTAACGTGTATTATATGTTTGTCGATTTGACATACGATAAATGCAAGTTTGTGCATTATGAGTACGATACATGTTGTTATGCATTGTTGTTGCATATGTATGTTGTGGAACATTTGGTGTGTATTCCACGAGTCACGGTTATCACAGTGATGAATTTAATGCTTACCGCTGTTATAATGCTAAAAATGTGGACCGAGGGGTGTAGGTCCGCTTGCACATGGAGGTGAGGTTTACCATACGAAGCGATGATAGAAATACTGCTTGTATGAAAAGCGGGGGAGGGGAGTTCCGCTTGTTCTAAAGTTATGAAGCGAGGGCATTAAAATACACTGATGATAAACTGACTAAGGATTGAAGTAAAGATTTAAGAAGTGAAGTTATGTCATGACAGTTATTCAAAGAAACCATAATATCATATATTGATTTGATTATGAGTTATGGTACAGGGACAACCAAAATGGGCGTTTTAAATGCATTGGAAATTCAGGAAGTATCATATGCCTATGATTTATGCATTTATGCTTTACATTCATATTATGATTGATATGAACTATGATGTTCATATGTGTTGGGGGTTGTCTTTGTAGGTGCTTTTACCATGGAGAACCAGGGTCGGGGTTGATACGCTGAGCTGTAAGGAGTGCTACAGGATTAGCAGAACAGAAATTCCTTTTGTATAGTTTCTACAAAGTGTAGAGTAAAGCTATAGTTTAGTAACTTTTTGTTAGGAATATGTATAATTCCTTTTTGAACTTTTGGTATTGTAATCTCTTAAGCTCAGGATTATCAACACGGCCTAATACTCTGATTTATAAATGATTAGTTCTCTTAATTGCACCTTAGAATCTTGTTTAGATAACGGGGTCTTACAGTTTGTACCTGCAGCCAGATGGGAAGGCCATGGTGTGGGCATCTCCTCAGTAAGTCCTTGAAGCGTCCATGCTTCATACAGTGTTTCAGGATCATGTTGCGCAAATGTAGTGATATCATTTCGCATCTTAGCAGTCTTTGATGGTGGGAAGTATTTTGACATGAAAGCTTGCACCATCCCATCCCAAGTGGTAATTGATCCTGTAGGCAAAGAATGCAAAAAGATTTATGTGGGGTCCTCGTTATTTAATCCATTTTGTATCAATTAATCATACATACGTGAGTCTGAATTAAGTAAAACGATACACTGATTAGAAGTTTCTTACTAAGTAAGTTGTTACAACTTTATAAAAACCCTACCATGTATACATCATATGGAATTCAAACAACTTAAATAAAAATAACTCCTAGGCAGTGGTTCAGTTCGCAGTGGAAAATGACTCACATCCCGTCCTCCCACGTCTATGAGTCCCTACAGAAACATTCACACAACATGAGTATAGATAAACAACTATCTCAGTGCGATATCAAAACACAATATCGATGATAAAGCACAATAATAATCATATCCAATGTGAATGCTCTGTATCATGCATCAACCAATGCACCATGTCGACATGTCTCAACTATCACCCTATTATCACGAGACTAAGATGATATGTCTATTTCCGCTCAATATGTCAGTGGAATCGCCTCACATCTTCATATTAGCGACACATATCATAGTACCGTCCTCACATGATAATAGCCAGAGCATATACCCAAAACCGGCGTATATCTCTCATACCAAGTATATGTAGCATACCCGAGCATATACCCAAACCAGGCGTATACCTCAAATGCTAACGTATATGTAGCATACCCGAGCATATACCCAAACCAGGCGTATACCTCTAATGCTAAAGCATATACCTCATCCATCTCAAACACATGATATCCATGAATGTACATGCATATGATACTACAAATCATATGATACCAACACAACACAATTTATATGATATCAATCTCATAACATCATCTCACAATATATATACTCCGTACGTCAACACGTACCTGGTATATGACAATAAAAGCGACAAATCAGGCGTTGATGGCTAAATGCCTCTTTGCCCCGTCCCCTGTGATGATGCTACAAGTACATGAACAATATACCATGTTATAAGAGGCTTCAAAATAAATACTACAAAAATATAACATTTTTCATAATTTCTAAGGCACCGATCGATCGCTACAATTGCCGATCGATCGCCAAAACTTTCTGTCTCCTCGTGATCAATCGCAACTACTTGGCGATCGATCGCCAAAATGCCCTGTTCATAGCGATCGATCGCTACAAACTCACCGATCGATCACCACATATTTTCACCGCCTTATATTTTTGCTCTGTGCGTGGCGATCGATCGCCACAAAGCTAGTGATCGATCCCCAATGTCCAGAAAATCAGAACATGGCGATTTTCAAGCATATCTTCATGGTATTCCTTCTCCTACTCGAATTTAACCATTTCCACATGTTTCTTGAAATCTCTAGTACTATATTAACATGTTTCCATCATCCTAGAATCCAATTCTTGGCAAAGAAACAAGTTATGATTTCAAACATGAACACTTGAGACTCAACTTCACATACTTCATACACAACAACATAAATCAAGCTTAAACTCATGAATTCCTTACCAAGAAGTTATTATATCACTTCACTTTATTTTCTAGCTTGATTACCAAGTGAAATCCAAGCTCAAACTTCAACCTAAGGAAGAAATGAGAGAGGAGCTTGTGTAGGGATTTTGTAGGTGAAAATGGTGTATTGTGAGTTGAAAATCTGATTTTACTTATGTAATCAACTCTCCAAATGCAAACTCAAACTCACATCCACATGCTAATGGAAATTCAAATGACACCAAAGGCATAGGAAATTCAAGTCAAATGCATACTAGTCCATGTTACTTGATATGTCACTACACTTGATTTAATTCAAGTCATACATTGCCATATGTTTCATTCATTGCCATATATCATTTTATACATGTATTAATTTATCCTCGGTTCAACCCAAACCCAATTCATATCATATCGAAATTAGTCATAATAATGATATAATCATATCACACGTGTATAAAGCAATCGAGGCATTACAATTCTCCCCCACACATTGAATTTCGTCCTCGAAATTGCATATACAAACATAATACATGCTTCACATAACAACACATATGATAATGCACCATAAGAACATGTAAAAATAACATATTCACATACCAGAAAACAAATCTGGATACCGTTGCATCATATGTTGCTCCGTCTCCCACGTTGCCTCTTCGACACCCCTTCTGTCCCACTGTACCTTAACCATAGGAATCACTTTATTACGTAACCTGCGTTCAGCTCGATCCAAGATCATAACTGGTCGTTCCTCATACGATACATTTATATCCAACTGTACATCAGGTAACTGTAATACATGACTTGGATCTGGTTCATATTTCCTCAACAGTGAAACATGAAAGACATCATGAATACTACTCAAGGCTGGTGGTAATGCCAAACGATATGCCAACGTACCAATATGTTGCAATACTTCATACGGACCAACGTATCGTGGAGACAGTTTCCCACGTTTACCAAATCGTACCACACCTTTAAAAGGTGAGATTTTCAAGAATACACGATCACCAACTTGAAATTCAAGTGGTCTACGACGCTTATTGGCATAAGCAGTCTGTCGATCCTGGGAAGCTTTAAGTTTCAATCGAATCAACTTTACTTTTTCTTCCATTTCAAGAATCATATCCGGTCCATGTAAGGAAGACTGATCCACATCGTCCCAATACAATGGCGATCTACAACGTCGCCCATACAGAGCCTCAAAGGGTGCCATCTGTATACTAGATTGATAACTGTTATTATAAGAAAATTCCACTAATGGCAACGACTCTTGCCAAGAGGTATCAAACTCTAATACAGGCACGCAACATATCCTCAAGCGTCTGTATCGTACGCTCTGTTTGTCCATCTGTCTGAGGATGATATGTTGTACTCAACCGCACTTCAGTTCCCAATGCTGTCTGTAACCCTTCCCAAAAATGAGAAGTAAATCTCGGATCTCTTTCCGACACGATGGAAACTGGTATACCATGTAGTCTCACTACATGTTGAATGTATAACTGTGCCATTCGTAGATACGTAAATGTCATACAATATGGCACGAAATGAGATACTTTGGTGAGTCGGTCAACGATCACCCAAATGGCATCACAACCAGAAGACGTCCGTGGCAAATGAGTCACAAAATCCATTGTGATATGTTCCCATTTCCACTGAGGAATTTCCAAACTGTGTAATTCACCTCCTGGTTTCTGTCTTTCTGCTTTTACTTGTGGACAGACTAAACATCGTTTTACAAAGTTCAACACATCTTGTTTCATGCGTTTCCACCAAAATTGGGTACGTAAATCATGATACATTTTCTTTCCTCCAGGATGTATACTATATCTACTACAATGAGCACGTTTTAGTAGTTCTTGACGTAGTCCCAATGAAGCAGGTACTACCCAACAGTTTCTGTATTTAAGAATTCCATCACTTGTAAGTATATATTGAGATGTTTGTCCTTGATTTATCATGTCCTTCCATTGCTGTACCTCATCATCAGTATTTTGTGTTGTCTTGATTTTCTCAAAAATATCAGGTTCAACCAATAATGTTGATACCCGTACTGTCACTGTTTCCACATCAAACTCATAACCCAAAGTACAACAAGAAGTCATCAAGGCAGATAAATGAATCATCTCATCAGCTGTATGATGTACTTTTCGACTCAAGGCATCTGCTGTAAGATTAGCTTTTCCTGGATGATATTCAATACAATCATAATCTTTCAACAGATCCATCCATCTTCTTTGCCTCATATTCAATTCTGCTTGAGTGAATAAAAATTTTAAACTCTTATGATCTGTGTATATGGTAAACGATGTACCATATAAATAATGTCGCCATATCTTCAAGGCAAAGACAATGGCAGCCACTTCCAGATCATGTACTGGATATCTGTGATATCCCCGAAATGATTAATTGCAATTTGGTGCATTAATTGTGTTTATATGATTAATTATGGTGGTAATTAATTATGTGTTGGAATTATTATGTGGAAATGTTTAGTCACATGGTAGATGTGATCGGGTTGCATTTCCGGGTGCATGTTGAGCATGTTGGGAATTTTGGTTGGAAGCATGATTTATTTGCCTTGCTTAGCAATGAATTAGAAATCATGTGTTTAATTGATATTTTGGTGCATTTGGTTTAATGCTTTGGAAAATATAATGTTGGGGTGTTTTATACACCATGAATTGTGGATTGCAACTTTAATTAAACCCAATCCCCTTTTATACCCAAAACCCCCACCTTTACCAAATCACTCTTACTTTACCAAAATCAACTTCCAACAAAACCTTTCCCTTCCATTTTCGAGCTCAAGCTTTGGGGTGAAGAGAAACCTTTCAAAAATCTTGATTTGTGGAGTATATTGGGTGATTTGAGGTCCCCAAGAGGTATGGATACCTCATGGTTAATTTTGTTGTGTTTTGTTTAAGTTTGGTATGTTTTTGAAGGATTTTGAAATGGGTTTGTGTTGGGTTGTTGTGGGTTTGGTTATATGTTGGATTTATACTTGTTTTGAAGTATATTTTGGTGGTTTATGTTGTATTATATGTTGTTGGTTTGTTGGGTTAAGTGTTGGAATGGGTTGGAAGGATTTTTGGGTGCAAAAATGGCAGAAATCGCGACTCTGCGCGAGGCGATCGATCGCCTGAAAAGAGGCGACCGATCGCCAAGGGACAGTAGCATTTTTGCGGGTTAGGCGATCGATCGCCTAAAATGGGGCGACCGATCGCCGAGAGGCAGTAGCCAAATCAAAGGAATGGCGATCGATCGCCATGTTTGAGGCGACCGATCGCCGCAGTGGAAATTTTGAGGCGACCGATCGCCTGATGGAAGCGATCGATCGCCGCCTGTGGATTTTTGGAAAATGATTTATTTTGTCAAATTTTTGGTATTTGGCTATTATTTGGCTTCTAATATGGGGTTGTGTGATTGTGTAGAACCATCCCAGGTAGCAACGCAACCAAGGAACTGAAGCCATATCAAATCCACTTTTGGAAAGGTACGTAGTGGACGTACGGGCACCCAACGGTACATGTATCTTATATACTCATTGTTTATGCATTGTGGATGCGGGTATATATGTGGTATTGCATGGTGGATGCAAATACATGTTATGCATGATGTTTATAGATGCATATGATTATTGGTGCACATCCCATGAGTCGTGGTCATCCCTTGATGATTTTAATGCTTGCCGCTATTTGTTTTGGTTCCGCTAAATGTGAAGCGAGGGGTGGGAGCGCCGCATGTCACATTTGAGCGTGGTTATCATATAGTGCGAGGAAAGGGTATTTGCCGCTCAATGAGAGGCGAGGGGTGGGAGTACCGCATGTCCATTGAAGCGAGGTTATCCTATGCCGCCTATATGTAAATAAGCGAGGGGCATTAAAATACATTGTGATGGACAGACTAGGGATTGGTGATCAGTATTTGGTATTGATGAGCTGGTATATGTCATGACATGTTTTGACCATTAAAAATAATCTATTGATTATACTCATGAGTTATGGTACAGGGACAACTAAACGGGAAGCGTTTGAAATGCATGGGAAAACAGGAAGTGTTTTATTATGATTATGCATTTACGCTTTATCTTCATATTGTGTTGAATATGAATGATTATTATTGTTCATGTTTGGGGGTTGTCCTTGTAGGTACACGTTTGGCATGATAGAAGGGCTAGACGGGTTGAGACAGTGAGCTTGAGGATGCTTTTGTGAATTGAAGGACAGGATTATTTTTGCCTAGTGTCTACTCTAGGAGTAGTGTAAAACTAGTTGATAACATTCATTTGATGGGGAATGTAATTAATCCATGTTTGGAAGTCCTTATTTTTGGCATGTAATGCTTAAGCTCATAAACTCAACACGTTATTTCTCACTCTGATTATTTATTTAGCTCTATTATGCCTTGGTTCCACATTTAAGGATTAGGGTCCTTACATTAGTGGTATCAGAGCAGTGGTTAGAGAACCCGGGAACGAGTGAAGGGTAGCCTTACCATGATTGGCTAGGTGCTTACATTTGAAGCATGTTTATGCATGTGGTGCATATTAATGTATATCCTGTTATACTAACATGCTTATTCTCATCCTGTTATCTAACGGCATAACATATATATTGCTTTGGAATTGTTGTTAACATTTGTGTTACAGCATGGCTGCTAATGAGGAGGTTGGAGATGTTGGTAGTGTGAACGCAAGCGTTGGACAAGTGAACCCTCTACCTCCACCGGCCGTAGGCATGGAACCCGTAGCTCAGTTATTACTACCGGGTGAGATCAGTTTGACACAATTTCTGTCTTACCATCCGCCCCGGTTTGAGGGGACAGAGTCCGGAGAAGAGGCTGAAGAGTGGTTGGAAAGACTTGAACAGATCTTTGTATCGGCTCCTTGTGCTGTTACAGCTTGGCTGAGGCTGGCGGAGTTTCAGTTAGCAAAGAAACCTCTCATGTGGTGGAGGAGCACGGTGATGGAGCTAAGAGCACTAGGTGCTGTGATTGATTGGACACTCTTCAGGACTAGGTTCTGAACCGGTATTTCTCCGCAGCGGCGAGACAGACAAAGGAGGACGAATTTACAAGTTTGAAACAGGGGAACATGACAGTGTCAGACTATGCCACACGGTACTCTTCATTGCTGAGGTACGTTCCCCACATTGCCACCAATGGGCACGCTAAGATGAGGAACTTTATGAAGGGGTTGCGACCGGAGCTCTATGACCGGGTTATCACCAATAACCCAACTTCTTTTGATGATGCTCTCACAAGGGCGGAGCTTGCCGAGCTTGGGGTGGGAGCTTATTCTAGTGCTATGCCACCACCGGTACCGCAACAGAGGCAGACTAGTGACAGCTTGAGGCCCCGGGGTGAGCCATTTAAACCCCGTGGTGCCTCTTCATCTTCGCGATATGGTGGAAAGAAATTCTTTGGACAGAAGCAGGAGGGCAAGAAAGGCAATTGGTCCGCCAACCGAGGATCCACGCAAGGAAATAGGCCGGGAGAGCCTAGATGCGACAATTGTGGAGGGCCACATTCTTCGGCCAAACGTCCTGCCTGTTATATCTGTGGCAAGATGGGCCACATCGCTCGGTATTGCCCCACTTGGGGAGGACAGTCAGAGTTTCAGGGCAACAGGCCGAGGTTTGATGATAGGACAGTGCAGCAGAGGCAGCAGTTTGGGCCTCGACCATCGGGAGGTCAGACAGTAGGACCGCCCCAGGGACAGGTGTATGCACTGACCAGAGAGCAGGCCCAGGCAGCCCCAGAGGAGGTGATTGCCGGTACGTGTCATTTATTTACGTACCCTGCTTTTATTTTGATCGATACAGGTGCCTCCCACTCTTTTGTATCGGTGGGTTTTGTGGAAAGACACCATATGCGCACGTCTTCTTTACCCACGCCTCTTTTGGTCTCGACACCCACTGGAAGAAATGTCGTTGCTGATCAGTTTATGGCAGACTGCCTCATTTATTTTGAGGGCAACGAATTGAGATCAGAATTGATTGTGCTGGGTATGTCAGACTTCGACTGCATCTTGGGTATTGATGTTCTGAACAGATATCAGGCAGTGGTAGATTGCCGGCAGAGGACAGTGAAGTTCAGACCTGAGTTGGGCAGTCAGTGGACCTTCTATGGCAACGGTTCTCGTGCGAAGATTCCGTTGATTTCAGCGATCAAGATGACTCAGTTGTTGGAACATGGTCACACGGGTTATCTCATTTATGCCGTGGACACGTCTGGGAAGAGTAAAGAACTAAGAGTTGAGGATGTACCAGTGGTAGCAGAGTTTGCTGATGTATTCCCAGAAGAGATCCCAGGATTCCCACCGGCTAGGGAAGTTGAGTTTGGGATCGAGCTGTTGCCAGGGACATCCGCTATCTCTCGTGCACCTTATAGGATGGCACCGGCTGAGTTGAGAGAATTAAAAGAATAGTTGCAGGATCTCCTTGACAAGGGATATATACGCCCGAGCGTGTCGCCATGGGGCGCACCAGTTCTCTTTGTGAAGAAGAAGGACGACTCGATGCGGTTGTGCATCGATTACCGGCAACTGAATAAGGCTACAGTGAAGAACAAGTATCCTCTTCCAAGGATCGACGATCTGTTTGATCAGTTGCAAGGTACTAGGGTGTATAGCAAGATTGATTTGAGATCCGGGTATCATCAGATTCGAGTCAGAGAGGAAGATGTGCAGAAGACAGCATTCCGGACCCGATATTGACATTATGAGTTCCTAGTGATGCCGTTCGGCGTGACGAATGCTCCAGCCGTCTTTATGAGTCTGATGAACAGAGTGTTTCAGCCGTATCTTGATCAGTTCGTCATTGTGTTTATTGACGACATTCTCATCTACTCCCGGAGTGAGGAAGAGCATGTGAAACACTTGAGGACAGTGCTTCAGATTCTCAGAGAGCATCAGTTGTATGCTAAGCTCAGTAAGTGTGAATTTTGGCTGAGCAGTGTAGTGTTTCTGGGGCATGTCATATCGAGCAGCGGGATATCTGTGGATCCCAAGAAGATTGAGGCTGTGATGGAGTGGGCTGCCCCCACTTCTATACCTGAGATCCGGAGTTTTCTTGGCTTGGCCGGGTATTATCGGCGCTTTGTCGAGGGCTTTTCGAAGATTGCCAAGCCGCTGACGCAGTTGACTCAGAAGGGAGTGCCCTTCTTTTGGTCAGAAGCTTGTGAGGAGAGCTTCCAGGAATTAAAGCACCGGTTGACGACGGCGCCAGTGTTAGTGATCCCTACGGAGAACTCTAGATTTGTTCTGTATACTGACGCATCACTGCAGGGCCTTGGGTGTGTTCTGATGCAAGATAAGCATGTGGTAGCTTATGCATCGAGGCAGTTGAAGCCGCATGAGACCAGATATCCAGTTCATGACTTGGAATTGGCGGCTATCATCTTCGCCCTGAAGATTTGGAGGCATTACTTGTATGGTACTTCGTTTACCATTTACACGGATCACAAGAGCCTCAAGTTTTTATTCACTCAGGCAGGGCTGAACATGAGGCAGAGGAGGTGGATGGACCTACTCAAGGACTATGATTGCGAGATAGAGTACCATCCCGGGAAAGCCAATTTGATAGCAGACGCTTTGAGCCGGAAAGTGAGGAG
This sequence comes from Haberlea rhodopensis, assembly GCA_907163345.1. Taxonomy (NCBI): domain Eukaryota; kingdom Viridiplantae; phylum Streptophyta; class Magnoliopsida; order Lamiales; family Gesneriaceae; genus Haberlea; species Haberlea rhodopensis. Next base: position 645,935 of record CAJQUN010000113.1, on the reverse strand, counting down.
TTCTGCTGAGGACGTCATCCATTTGTCGGCCATGATGACCTCCTATTGCCATCTGGGCTATGATTTTGACATTGATGCATCACCTGTGTATGTATCGACTTTGTTAGCTGAGCCAGATATCTATGAGAACATCAGGAGAGCTCAGAGGTCAGACGATGAGGTTCAGAGGTGGTTATCTTTAGTACATCTTGGTCAGCCAACGAAATTCAGAGTGGCCGATGACGGGTCTTTGAGATTGGGTGACCGTTGGGTGGTTCCGAGTACGCCGGAGTTGCGTAGAGGGATCTTGGAGCGAGCTCATAGTAGCAGACTTAGCATCCACCCAGGCGGGAAGAAGATGTATAAAGATCTACGTGGTCAGTTTTGGTGGAAGAGAATGAAGAGTGACGTCGTCGCTTTTGTGAAGAGGTGTTTGATCTGCCAGCAGGTTAAGGCAGAGAGACAGAGACCTGGCGGCGAGTTGAGAAGCTTGGAGATACCGAAGTGGAAGTGGGAGCACATTTCCATGGACTTCGTGACTCATTTGCCGAGGAGTGCTTCAGGCTTTGATGCTATTTGGGTGATTGTGGACAGATTGACTAAGGTAGCCCACTTTATCCCCTATAGCATGACCTTCACCTTTTTGAGGATGGCGCAGTTGTATATTCGAGATGTGGTGAGATTGCATGGGATCCCCGTTTCCATAGTGTCAGAGCGAGATCCGCGATTCACATCTCATTTCTGGGAAGGCCTTCAGTCAGCCTTGGGAACTGAAGTCAGATTGAGCACTGCTTATCATCCTCAGACGGATGGCCAGACCGAGCGCACTATTCAGACGCTCGAGGACATGCTGAGAGCTTGTGTTTTGAAGTTCGATGCCTCTTGGCAGGATTCAGTGCCTTTGGTAGAGTTTTCTTATAACAATAGCTACCAGGCGAGTATTCAGATGGCTCCGTTTGAAGTTCTTTATGGCAGACGGTGTAGATCACCCTTGTGTTGGGATGATTTGGACCGCAAATCGGTCTGAGGACCGGAGTTGATTCGGGAGATGGAAGAAAAGATAAAGACGATACGGCAGAAAATGAAAGCGGCCCAGGACAGACAGGCTGCTTATGCAAATAAACGACGGAGACCGTTGGAATTTCAGTTGGGAGATAGGGTCTTTTTGAAGATCTCACCTTTCAGAGGCGTTGTGCGATTTGGGATGCGCGGGAAACTGTCTCCGAGGTATGTTGGACCGTACGAGATTTTGCAGCGCATTGGCACCTTAGCTTACCGACTGGCTTTGCCGCCTTCTTTATCTGGTATACATGATGTGTTTCATGTGTCTATGCTGCGGAAGTATGAGCCGTATCCGTCGCATGTTTTACAGCCTTCCAAAGTTCAGTTAGAGTCCGATGTGTCTTATGTGGAACGGCCTGTTAGAATTCTGGATCGAGCAGACCGTAGAATTCGGAACAAAGTGATACCTATGATCAAAGTTCAGTGGGATCGCAGGGGTGTCGAGGAGGCTACGTGGGAGACGGAGCGGCATATGGTGCAGCACTACCCGGAACTATTCTCTGGTATGTGTTTATGTTTAGTTTCCTTTTGGGGTAAGTGCATGTGATTTCGAGGACGAAATCTTATAAGTAGGGGAGTATTGTGATATCCCCGAAATGATTAATTGCAATTTGGTGCATTAATTGTGTTTATATGATTAATTATGGTGGTAATTAATTATGTGTTGGAATTATTATGTGGAAATGTTTAGTCACATGGTAGATGTGATCGGGTTGCATTTCCGGGTGCATGTTGAGCATGTTGGGAATTTTGGTTGGAAGCATGATTTATTTGCCTTGGTTAGCAATTAATTAGAAATCATGTGTTTAATTGATATTTTGGTGCATTTGGTTTAATGCTTTGGAAAATATCATGTTGGGGTGTTTTATACACCATGAATTGTGGATTGCAACTTTAATTAAACCCAATCCCCTTTTATACCCAAAACCCCCACCTTTACCAAATCACTCTTACTTTACCAAAATCAACTTCCAACAAACCCTTTCCCTTCCATTTTCGAGCTCAAGCTTTGGGGTGAAGAGAAACCTTTCAAAAATCTTGATTTGTGGAGTATATTGGGTGATTTGAGGTCCCCAAGAGGTATGGATACCTCACGGTTAATTTTGTTGTGTTTTGTTTAAGTTTGGTATGTTTTTGAAGGATTTTGAAATGGGTTTGTGTTGGGTTGTTGTGGGTTTGGTTATATGTTGGATTTATACTTGTTTTGAAGTATATTTTGGTGGTTTATGTTGTATTATATGTTGTTGGTTTGTTGGGTTAAGTGTTGGAATGGGTTGGAAGGATTTTTGGGTGCAAAAATGGCAGAAATCGCGACTCTGCGCGAGGCGATCGATCGCCTGAAAAGAGGCGACCGATCGCCAAGGGACAGTAGCATTTTTGCGGGTTAGGCGATCGATCGCCTAAAATGGGGCGACCGATCGCCGAGAGGCAGTAGCCAAATCAAAGGAATGGCGATCGATCGCCATGTTTGAGGCGACCGATCGCCGCAGTGGAAATTTTGAGGCGACCGATCGCCTGAGGGAAGCGATCGATCGCCGCCTGTGGATTTTTGGAAAATGATTTATTTTGTCAAATTTTTGGTATTTGGCTATTATTTGGCTTCTAATATGGGGTTGTGTGATTGTGTAGAACCATCCCAGGTAGCAACGCAACCAAGGAACTGAAGCCATATCAAATCCACTTTTGGAAAGGTACGTAGTGGACGTACGGGCACCCAACGGTACATGTATCTTATATACTCATTATTTATGCATTGTGGATGCGGGTATATATGTGGTATTGCATGGTGGATGCAAATACATGTTATGCATGATGTTTATAGATGCATATGATTATTGGTGCACATCCCATGAGTCGTGGTCATCCCTTGATGATTTTTATGCTTGCCGCTATTTGTTTTGGTTCCGCTAAATGTGAAGCGAGGGGTGGGAGCGCCGCATGTCACATTTGAGCGTGGTTATCATATAGGGCGAGGAAAGGGTATTTGCCGCTCAATGAGAGGCGAGGGGTGGGAGTCCCGCATGTCCATTGAAGCGAGGTTATCCTATGCCGCCTATATGTAAATAAGCGACGGGCATTAAAATACATTGTGATGGACAGACTAGGGATTGGTGATCAGTATTTGGTATTGATGAGCTGGTATATGTCATGACATGTTTTGACCATTAAAAATAATCTATTGATTATACTCATGAGTTATGGTACAGGGACAACTAAATGGGAAGCGTTTGAAATGCATGGGAAAACAGGAAGTGTTTTATTATGATTATGCATTTACGCTTTATCTTCATATTGTGTTGAATATGAATGATTATTATTGCTCATGTTTGGGGGTTGTCCTTGTAGGTACACGTTTGGCATGATAGAAGGGCTAGACGGGTTGAGACAGTGAGCTTGAGGATGCTTTTGTGAATTGAAGGCAGGATTATTTTTGCCTAGTGTCTACTCTAGGAGTAGTGTAAAACTAGTTGATAACATTCATTTGATGGGGAATGTAATTAATCCATGTTTGGAAGTCCTTATTTTTGGCATGTAATGCTTAAGCTCATAAACTCAACACGTTATTTCTCACTCTGATTATTTATTTAGCTCTATTATGCCTTGGTTCCGCATTTAAGGATTAGGGTCCTTACAATATCGCATTTAATGTGGTTTCAATTGTAGTGATGCATAAGCCACTACATGTTTATCCTGCATCAATACACAACCCAAACCTAGTAATGATGCATCAGTATATAAGGCAAACCTGTCATGTTCCGATGGAATGATCAAAATTGGAGTTGTAGTTAATCGATGTTTCAATTCCTGAAAACTGCGCTCACATGCCTCCGACCATCGAAATGATACTCCCTTCTGTGTCAAATGTGTCAATGGTTTGGCAATTGTTGAAAATCCTTCAACAAAGCGTCTATAATATCCAGCCAAACCCAAGAAACTACGAATCTCTGGCACAGAAGTAGGTGCTGACCAATTCAACACTGCTTCTACTTTCTTCGGATCAACTGATATACCTTCTTCTGAAATTACATGCCCCAAAAATTACATTGATGTGTCCTCAACAATGCAATACCATATGCAAATGTTGGGCATGTTCTGCATCATTCTGCGAATAGATCAGTATATCATCGATAAAGACAATGACAAATCGATCAAGGTATTCCTGGAAAACCCGATTCATTAAACTCATAAAGACAGCTGGGGCATTTGTCACTCCAAATGGCATCACCAGAAACTCATAATGTCCATAGCGAGTTCTGAATGCTGTCTTCTGTACATCACCCTCTCTCACACGTATTTGATGATAACCAGATCTCTAATCAATCTTAGAATAGATTTTTGATCCCTGTAACTGATCAAATAAATCATCAATACGAGGAAGATGATATTTATTCTTTATGGTACCTTGTTCAATTGTCGATAGTCAATACACAACCGCATTGTCCCATCCTTTTTCTTAACAAATAATACCGGAGCACCCCAAGGAGATACACTAGGACGTATGTACCCCTTGTCCAATAAGTCTTGCAATTGAGTTTTCAATTCTTTCAATTCAGTCGGTGCCATCCGATAAGGAGCTCGTGAAATTGCAGAAGTACCAGGTATCAAATCAATACCAAATTCCACTTCTCGACTCGGTGGAAATCCGGGTATCTCATCCGAAAACACATCCGCATATTCTACAACCACTGGTATCTCCTCCACTTTCCTTTCTAGTTTCTGTTCAGTTACATCAAGGGCATAAATCAAATAACCTGCATGTCCACGTTCTAACAAACGCGACATTCGGATTGCTGATATCAAAGGAATCCTTGCCCTCGATCCCTGGCCATAGAAGAACCATTGATTTCCAGTATCAGACTGAAATCTCACTATCTTCTGACAACAATCCACAACAGATTTATGTTTACTTAACACATCGATTCCAAGAATGCAATCAAAATATGTCATGTCTAACACAATCAAATCAGCCTGTAGTCCATACTCAGTCTCAAACTGAATGTCACAATCAGACACACTCTGATAAGCCATCACAGTAGTTCCCATGGGTGTCGAAACATAAAGAGGCATCAACAGTGGAGACGAGCATATATGATACCGGTCAATAAAATTTTGTGCAACAAAAGAATGTGATGCACCAGTATCAATCAACAGTAAAGCTGGATAAGTAAACAAAGTACACTTACCCGCTATCACATCATCAGGAGCTGCCTCTGCTTGCTCCCTGTTCAATGCATATACCTGAGCCTGAGGTGGTCCTGCCCTCTGTCCTCCACCAGATTGTGGTACACCCTATGGTCTCTGCTGCACTGTATTCTCTAACATTGGTCCTCTCCTCTGTTGTCCACCCACTTGAGGATAATCACGGATCACATGCCCTGGTCTCCCACAATGGAAACAAACTACTGTATTCAATTGAGGACAATCTCGTTTCAAATGTGGTCCGCAACATCTAACGCTGTAAGGCCTCTCTACCTTAACAATGAAATCAAGATATAAACAGGGCTAAATATGTATTAGAGACATCTTAGAGTTCTGGTTGTTATGTGAGCTCAATGTAATTACAGGCCAAAAATAAAACTTCGATAGTTAGTTAGTTACATTCCCAATGAATGTTAAGACTAACAAAAATCCTGTATTCTATCTTCTTTCATGTCTCCTTCAGCTCACAGTTCAACCCAACCCTTAGCCCCTTTGGTCCAAAAGCGTACCTATAGGAATAACTCACCATGAGCATATATATATCACCACTTAACACAATTCAACTTAATAAAATAATTAAGCGCATGAGACAAATAATAGATATGCTCCTTGATTACCACATTAGCACATTTCATTGTTGTTCCTGTTTCACTAACTTATGCACAAAATCATTAGTTCACAATATAATGATCGATAACGCGTTTCCAATTATATCCACAATATTCCACATTAATCACTAGAATTGTGACTGTTCCGGTCCCAATACAACAGCGGAATTTTAAGACCCCTCGCTTCGACATATAGCGGCATCATATGATATCCCTCGCTTCGACAATGACAGCGGCATGTTACCTCTCTTAGACATGACAGCGGCAAATATCATACTACCATCGCTTCATATGACAGCGGCAAGTACCTCCCTCGCTCGGAGATAAAGGCTACCGGAACATTCATCAATTCTACCACAATAATGAAACACAATTGATTCCAATATCATGATATAACACTATCATTTCACATATTTCATCACATATAAGGACACAATATTCACAATATACATCATCAAAGTTGTAACACGTTTTACCGTCCGATGCTCGTACGTCTCACTACGTACCTTAGTCACAAAAGTGGAGAAGTTGTATAACTTTATCTCCTCGATGTTGTTGGTACCTGGGATGGTTCTACACAACCATACAAATCAATATTAGATGCCAATTATAGTCCAATATCCAAAAAAATTCCACAAAAATGCCTAAAACACACATTTGTGTGTCTCGCGATCGATCGCCAAGACGTCCCGATCGATCGCGAGATCACACTGCCCGAACCAACAAATTTTTGCTTTCGGCGATCGATCGCCACTTTTGGCGCGATCGATCGCCAAGCTCACCGATCGATCGCCCAAAAGTGGCGATCGATCGCCAAAGGCTTCTGGAGCCTACTGCCTGCTCGCGATCGATCGCCAAAAACGGGCGATCGATCGCCAGCCCCTGTACCACGAAAAATCACCATTTTTGCACTTTGAAACCTTCACCAACCTCAACATCATTTATACCAACAACTCAAAAACATTAAAACACTTAAAACCTTCAACACACATCATAAAACCACTAAAAATCCAACATCCCACCAAAAATCACACTAACCCAAACAAACCCATTTCAAACCCTTTTCAAAACCTACCAAAACTCAAACCAAACACTTCAAGAACAACAAGAAGTGATATATAAACATCCTAGGCATTAAATCTTACCAAGAATCACCAAAATGAAACTTTTGCAAGCACTTCCTTCCCACTTGGAAGTCAAAATCGAGTTTGGAGGGGAAAGTAAGGGTTTGGAAGAGATTGGGGATTTTGAGTGAAGGGATAAAGTGGAATAAAAGGGGGGTGAGGTAAAGGGTTAAACTTTTATTTAAATTTGTACCCCAACATTTAACATGATGTAAATTATACCCCAACATGATATTTTAAACACATGTCACACAATGCACCAAATTCTAATTAAATGCATGTTTCACAAAATAAATGGCTACTAACACATGTAAGCCATTAAAACACCCAATTACCCAACATGCATAACATGTACCCTGAAATGCTCTACCAGCCCACATGACCAAGCATTTCCACATGGCAATTAATTCTAACACATAAGGCAATTATCACCATAATTAATCATATTTAATCATATGAACACAATTAATGCCTTAAACACAATTAATCATTTCGGGGACATCACAATACTCCCCTACTTAGAAGATTTCGTCCTCGAAATCGCATGCACTTACCCCAAAAGAAACTAAACATAAACACATACCAGAGAATAGTTTCGGGTAGTGCTGCACCATATGCCGTTTCGTCTCCCACGTGGCCTCTTCGACACCCCGACGATCCCAATGAACCTTGACCATCGGTATAACCTTGCTTCGAAGTCAGCGATCCTCTCGATCCAGAATTCTGACTGGCCGTTCAACATAGGATACATCTGAACTCAACTGAACCTCTGAAGGCTGCAACACATGAGACGGGTCTGGTTCATACTTCCTCAACATAGATACATGGAAGACATCATGTATACCAGACAAGGACGGCGGTAGGGCCAAACGATAAGCCAACGTGCCGATGCGCTGCAATACCTCGTACGGCCCAACATATCTCGGAGACAACTTCCCGCGCATACCGAAACGAACTACACCTCTGAAAGGTGAGATTTTCAGAAAGACTTTGTCTCCCACTTGGAATTCCAATGGTCGCCGTCGTTTATTAGCATAGGTCGCTTGCCTATCTTGAACCGCTTTCATTTTCTGACGGATCACTTTGATTTTCTCTTCCATTTCTCGAATCAATTCCGGTCCTCCGACCGTCTTACTAGTCAAATCTTCCCAGTACAACGGTGACCTACATCGTCGACCGTAAAGGGCCTCGAATGGAGCCATCTGAATGCTCGCCTGATAACTGTTACTGTAAGAGAACTCCACAAGTGGCACTGAATCTTGCCACGGAGTATCGAACTCCAAAACACATGCCCTCAATATGTCCTCAAGCGTCTGTATGGTACGCTCTGTCTGACCATCTGTCTGAGGGTGATAAGCCGTACTCAGCCTCACTTCTGTACCCAAAGCCGATTGAAGACCCTCCCAAAAGTGCGACGTGAACCGCGGGTCTCTATCAGACACAATCGAGACTGGGATGCCATGCAATCTCACCACGTCCCGTACATACAACTGGGCCATCTTTAAGTATGTGAAAGACATACAATATGGGATGAAGTGAGCCACCTTCGTCAGTCGATCCACAATCACCCAGATCGCATCGAATCCCGAGGCAGTCCTTGGCAAGTGGGTCACGAAATCCATAGAGATGTGCTCCCACTTCCACTCTGGTATCTCTAAACTCTTCAACTCGCCTCCGGGCCTCTGCCTCTCTGCTTTCACTTGTTGGCAAATCAGGCACTTCTTAACAAATGATATAACGTCTCTTTTCATCCGTCTCCACCAAAATTGATCACACAAGTCCTTGTACATCTTTCTCCCACCTCGATGGATGCTAAATCTGCTACTATGAGCACGATGCAAGATTCCTTGACGCAATTCTGGTGCCCTCGGCACTACCCAACGGTTACCAAGCCTCAAGGAACCATCTTCCGCCACTCTGAACTTCGATAACTGACCCAGTCGCAAATATGATAACCATCTCTGTACCTCAACGTCTGTCACCTGAGCTTTCCTGATAAGTTCAAAGATGTCCGGTTCTGCCAATAGGGTTGATACCAGCACCGGCGATGCATCTAAATCAAAGTCATATCCAAAATGACAACAAGAGGTCATCAAGGCCGATAACTGAATAACATCCTCTGCCGTATACTTCACCTTCCTACTTAAGGCGTCAGCTGTCAGGTTCGCCTTCCCTGGATGGTACTCTATCTCGCAATCATAGTCCTTGAGCAAGTCCATCCATCTCCTTTGCCTCATATTCAGTTCCGCTTGGGTAAACAGGAACTTCAAGCTCTTATGGTCCGTGTAAATGGTAAAAGAAGTACCATAAAGGTAATGCCGCCAAATTTTCAAAGCGAAAATAATGGCCGCCAGTTCCAAATTATGAACCGGGTACCTGGTCTCATGAGGCTTCAACTGCCTCGATGCATAAGCCACCACATGCTTCTCCTGCATCAGTACACAGCCCAATCCCTGCAGTGATGCATCCGTGTACAAAGCAAACCTTTCGTTTTCCGAGGGGATCACCAGAATAGGTGCTGTAGTCAACCGGTGCTTCAACTCTTGAAAGCTTTGCTCACATGCCTCAGACCAAGAAAACGGAACACCTTTCTGAGTCAACTGCGTCAACGGTTTAGCGATCTTTGAGAATCCCTCGACGAAACGTCGGTAATAACCCGCTAAACCGAGGAAGCTACGGATCTCGGGCACAGATGTAGGCGCAGACCAATCCATCACTGCCTCCACTTTCCTGGGATCCACAGATATCCCATCACTAGAGATCACATGCCCCAAAAATACCACGCTGCTCAACCAAAATTCACACTTGCTCAGCTTTGCATACAACTGATGGTCCCTCAGAATCTGGAGCACTGTCCTCAAATGATTCCTGTGTTCTTCCTCGCTCTGAGAATAGATAAGTATATCGTCAATAAATACGATGATGAATTGATCCAAATAGGGTTGGAACACTCGGTTCATCAAGCTCATAAACACAGCCGGGGCGTTTGTCACTCCAAATGGCATGACCAAAAACTCATAGTGACCATAACGGGTCCGGAAGGCTGTCTTCTGTACATCATCCTCTCTAACTCGGATCTGGTGGTACCCCGACCTCAAATCAATCTTACTGTACAACCTCGTGCCCTGCAACTGATCAAACAAGTCATCGATCCGCGGAAGAGGGTATTTATTCTTCACTGTGGCCTTATTCAATTGTCTGTAGTCGATGCACAATCTCATCGACCCATCTTTCTTTTTCACAAATAACACAGGCGCACCCCAAGGTGATACGCTGGGGCGTATGTAACCCTTATCAAGGAGTTCATGTAGCTTCTCTTTCAGCTCTCTTAACTCCGCTGGTGCCATCCTGTAAGGGGCACGAGAAATAGCGGATGTCCCCGGTAATAATTCGATCCCGAACTCAACTTCCCTAACCGGCGGGAATCCGGGAATCTCTGACCGCTTTATTTTTAAACAAAAGATATTTCAAAGATTGGTTTGAAGCGATTCTACCGCAAGTGCACGGTTGTCAAGTTTTAGTATAGTGAAAATTAAGTACAGGTTGTCGAATCCACAGGGACTAACGTATAAGTACCAAATAAGATAAGTAAAATTATATTTAGCCTACGATAAAAGAAGTTTGACTAACTAGATCTAAATTAAACTAAAGAATAAAGATTAAACTAGAAATAATGAAAAGAATGGTTCCGGAAATGCAAAGGTAAGTTACTCGAGAAAATTACCGAGTTCGTCGTTCAATTATGTTCTCTCTAATGATTCAATGGAATTCTCAGTTTATCAACCAATTGATTTTAAAGGTGAAAGGTTTTCACGATTATTCGATAAACTCTCTCGAGCTGTAACGAAACTAACAATAAATTAGAATAAGTCACTCTCGTGCACCTATTTACTAATTCAAAGTTGCATAAATTATCAAAACCTTATAACTCTAAATCTCTCGATTCCAAGTTCTCACATATGCGATATCATCTCTCGATCTCAATCGTGACATACATCATAAATTAATGGAGCGTGTTACAACGTTATCTCTCGATCTCGGCTGTAACCCTCAAATTCAATCAAAGCTAGCTAGACTTTGATCTAACATGCAATTAATTTATGAACAATAACAATCAATGCACTCAAGTACCAATGAATCAATATATCAAACACAACGAAATTAAAACTCAATAATATAAACTAAATTTAATTCAAATCAAATACATAAGAGTTTTATTGTCTCTCGACCTCTCAAACATCAAATGAAATTGAAAATCAAATAAATTAAAGTTCAGAAATACGATAAACGATGGATGAATCCGTGTGTTGCACCGTGATTTCTTCTCTTGTTCCTTCCTTGCACTCCGGAATAGATTGGCTCGACCTTGGACGAAGAACGGAGATTGGATCTCCTTGGCGGCGGCTGGGCGGCGGCTCTCCTTGACCTAAAAATCGTCTCAAAATAATCTGATATGGGTCTCTTATGGTCTCCCCCTTGAAAATGAATCAAGCCTCCCGCTTAAAAGCCCTCCAAAATCACGATAAGAAAGGAAAATAAAATCTTCAGGATTTTGCGTCTCGATCGATCGGAAGGTTTTCTCGATCGATCGGCGCACTGTTCATGCCAGCTTTTGAATCTCACTGTCTCGCTCGATCGATCGAGATTTTCCACCGATCGATCGAGAATTTGAAAAAATCAGCTCCGAAGTTACTGCCTCGCTCGATCGATCGAGATTTCCACCGATCGATCGAGACTTGAAAATCTTTGATGCTCAACTCTCTGCCTGGCTCGATCGATCGAGAGTAAATCTCGATCGATCGAGATTCCGAAAATTTCATTTCCTCAATTTTTGTTCTTTCACGCCTCGATTTCGCCCGTTATCTTCATATAAGCTCATTTCTTCCACTTACGATCCATTTTCCTGAAACAAACGAATAAACACAAAAAAGCATAATATCATCCAGGAAAAAGAACGGAAAGTAGGAAGAATTTACAGTTAAAAACACTCAAAATCTAAGCCTATCAACTCCCCCAAACTTAGACTTGATCGTCCTCGAGCAAGCAATAAGCTCAAAAAGAAAATTTAAACTCGATACTAAGCATGAATCATCTTTACAACATACGTAAAATCTCAGAAATCCTACTTACACATCAATAGAAGTCCTTCAACACTTAACAAGAAGCAATTTCTCCTAAGTTAAACAATACATCGCAACATCGGAACGTGCGTGTGTGCTATTGTCAAACATGAGTTACATACATATCTTTAAAATCAACATGTGCCATATCAACTCCTAGTCAAGTTTACTTTGAATTACTCTACAAATTTACTATCCAGCACTTCTCCACTAATGTAATTATTCCCTAGACTTGGATCAACAGGACTTTAAAAGCTTTTAACGTTAGGCCTTTTGGTGTCGGCTTCAAAGAAAAGGTAGGATGAATTCAAAGAAGAGAGTATAACAGAATCAGTTCAAAATCTTCTCATATAATCATTGAGCTTCTCTTCACATTTTCTAGCCTTGGCCACTTTGGGTCTTATTTAACTTTTCTTTTCAAGGCTTTTTCTCTACATCTTTTCTTTTTCTTTGCTCATTCTTTTGTTCATTTCCATTTTTTTTTTTTTTCACAATGAACTTCTCAACATATACCAATTTAATGCAATGAATGAGATTCATTATACTCTCCTTGGGATGGATGAAATTGTTCTTTTAGGCTCAAACCAAGGTGGGTATAATGAGTTTGCCAAGAATGCCGAATGGGGGTCTAATCATATGCAATGCATATTCCATTCTTTTTCAATAAGGCTCAAAAGGGAACACTAAGGAATAATATATAACAGGTAGGCTTGAAAGGCTCAAACGGTCCAAAGATCGCCTAAATCATCTCCAAGTCTAGTTCTTAATTATAAATTTCGCCTCAAATTGCTTTCAACTAAACTGTAGAGTTATCTAAGATACTCAAGACTCATCATAGTTAACACAAATTTTCAATTTAATCAATACATACTTCACTCAATCATGACTCAATGAGTGCTCAAATTATTCCTCAGTTTTGACATATAGTTAACAAAGGATATATACAAACAAGTCAAGCATTTCCATGACTCCTGTCTAGATGAGGATTAATTTCATCATGTATTACCGTTGCAATTCCAACTCATCAATTCTCAAGAATAACTCATTTTCTAAAAAAAAAATTTTGATAGCACTCAAGGACGGTTCAAGTGACAATTAAGCACACAACATGCGGATAAAACAAGTTAAACACGCAAGATTAAACACTCAAGCCACTCCCCCAAACTTAACTGAAACATTGTCCTCAATGTTTAAAAGAATCAAAAGGGAAAAAGTAACTCCCCTGATCAAGACGCTTGCATGAGGATTGAGGAGGTTTAGCTTTTGAAAACTTCATTGTTGTAGGGGTTCATCGCTCCACTTGAGTACCTCGCAAAAGAAGGATGCTAAAACAAATCGACAAGAGAGAAAAACAAACTAAATGCAAAATTGAAAATAAAACAAAGCTAAATGCAAAAGGATACGCTTGGGTTGCCTCCCAAGAAGCGCTGATTTTTAGTCGTCGGCTTGACCATCAGAAGCAACCATCAAAGAGCGGTTGGCGCCCATAGTAAGTATCGTATAATACCACTAATGGGTCTTCATTCAGTATGCCCTCAAGATTGGCCAGATGTCTCCAGTGTAAACTCGTCGCTCCAACAACTTTCGTCATGACATAGTGAGCATGGGAGAATGATTCTTCACTTGACTTCATCTCATATGGGGCGTAGTGCGGTGAAGTTGGTGGCATCGATGGGAAATACGTATCCACATATGGCATATAACATGTCTCCATCGATGGGTGCATATCAAGGTTCTCGAAACTCTCATCCTCCAACATCACTCTTGGCTTGTTTTCCCATAGGATCTCCTCAGATGACTTTTCCACTGTAGGCTCAATCACTTCCATAGGCTCAACTTCCCTTGATTCTTCCACATGAGTGGGATCACTCCCCCAAACTTGATTGGTTGAGTGATCATCATCATATAACCAGGCCTGATTTGTAGATCCCGTCTCCTCCTCTTGGCAGCTCATTGAGATGGTTTCCGCTAGGATTGCTAATTGCTGCTCTAGATGACGTATATAATTGGTCTGGTTCTCTAAACGTTGCTCAGTTGATGCCATGAGTCTAAATAACATATTCTCTGATTGAGCCATTCCTTCTACAAAACTATCTTTCTTCTCGCCGTGATGCTCAAAGGTTTGGTGCGTATCATCAGGGTAGTGAGGCTCTGGTGGGTATTGGTGACTCCAACCTTGCAAGGAAGGATCAAAATGCCAGTGGTAATCGAAGTCCGCCATATCATTGAACAGGTGTAATACACTGTCCTCAATTCTATCAACCAGGGGACTCCCAGTCACCAGTGCTCCTCTGAATACCCATCCTCGTGTTTGTGCATCCAAACCTTTGAAGAAATGTTGCAGAAGAGTATAGTTCGAAAAGTTGTGATACCTGAATGTGTCTGCCAGTTCATTGAATCTCTCCCATGCCAAATAAAATGGCTCTGAAAATTGTTGGGCAAATCTTGTGAAGACTTGTTGATGAAGCATCACAAGTACCTCGCAAGAAAAACAAATAACATACTTAAGTAATTTTTTTTTTTTTCAAAAATAACAAAAAGAAAAGAAAACAAAAACGCAATAATAAAATTGGCTAAATTACAATTAACTAATCTCGTATGATATTATACAGATTAGTCCCCGGCAACGGCGCCAAAAACTTGACCGCTTTATTTTTAAACAAAAGATATTTCAAAGATTGGTTTGAAGCGATTCTACCGCAAGTGCACGGTTGTCAAGTTTTAGTATAGTGAAAATTAAGTACAGGTTGTCGAATCCACAGGGACTAACGTATAAGTACCAAATAAGATAAGTAAAATTATATTTAGCCTACGATAAAAGAAGTTTGACTAACTAGATCTAAATTAAACTAAAGAATAAAGATTAAACTAGAAATAATGAAAAGAATGGTTCCGGAAATGCAAAGGTAAGTTACTCGAGAAAATTACCGAGTTCGTCGTTCAATTATGTTCTCTCTAATGATTCAATGGAATTCTCAGTTTATCAACCAATTGATTTTAAAGGTGAAAGGTTTTCACGATTATTCGATACACTCTCTCGAGCTGTAACGAAACTAACAATAAATTAGAATAAGTCACTCTCGTGCACCTATTTACTAATTCAAAGTTGCATAAATTATCAAAACCTTATAACTCTAAATCTCTCGATTCCAAGTTCTCACATATGCGATATCATCTCTCGATCTCAATCGTGACATACATCATAAATTAATGGAGCGTGTTACAACGTTATCTCTCGATCTCGGCTGTAACCCTCAAATTCAATCAAAGCTAGCTAGACTTTGATCTACACATGCAATTAATTTATGAACAATAACAATCAATGCACTCAAGTACCAATGAATCAATATATCAAACACAACGAAATTAAAACTCAATAATATAAACTAAATTTAATTCAAATCAAATACATAAGAGTTTTATTGTCTCTCGACCTCTAAAACATCAAATGAAATTGAAAATCAAATAAATTAAAGTTCAGAAATACGATAAACGATGGATGAATCCGTGTGTTGCACCGTGATTTCTTCTCTTGTTCCTTCCTTGCACTCCGGAATAGATTGGCTCGACCTTGGACGAAGAACGGAGATTGGATCTCCTTGGCGGCGGCTGGGCGGCGGCTCTCCTTGACCTAAAAATCGTCTCAAAATAATCTGATATGGGTCTCTTATGGTCTCCCCCTTGAAAATGAATCAAGCCCCCCGCTTAAAAGCCCTCCAAAATCACGATAAGAAAGGAAAATAAAATCTTCAGGATTTTGCGTCTCGATCGATCGGAAGGTTTTCTCGATCGATCGGCGCACTGTTCATGCCAGCTTTTGAATCTCACTGTCTCGCTCGATCGATCGAGATTTTCCACCGATCGATCGAGAATTTGAAAAAATCAGCTCCGAAGTTACTGCCTCGCTCGATCGATCGAGATTTCCACCGATCGATCGAGACTTGAAAATCTTTGATGCTCAACTCTCTGCCTGGCTCGATCGATCGAGAGTAAATCTCGATCGATCGAGATTCCGAAAATTTCATTTCCTCAATTTTTGTTCTTTCACGCCTCGATTTCGCCCGTTATCTTCATATAAGCTCATTTCTTCCACTTACGATCCATTTTCCTGAAACAAACGAATAAACACAAAAAAGCATAATATCATCCAGGAAAAAGAACGGAAAATAGGAAGAATTTACAGTTAAAAACACTCAAAATCTAAGCCTATCAACTCCCCCAAACTTAGACTTGATCGTCCTCGAGCAAGCAATAAGCTCAAAAAGAAATTTAAACTCGATACTAAGCATGAATCATCTTTACAACATACGTAAAATCTCAGAAATCCTACTTACACATCAATAGAAGTCCTTCAACACTTAACAAGAAGCAATTTCTCCTAAGTTAAACAATACATCGCAACATCGGAACGTGCGTGTGTGCTATTGTCAAACATGAGTTACATACATATCTTTAAAATCAACATGTGCCATATCAACTCCTAGTCAAGATTACTTTGAATTACTCTACAAATTTACTATCCAGCACTTCTCCACTAATGTAATTATTCCCTAGACTTGGATCAACAGGACTTTAAAAGCTTTTAACGTTAGGCCTTTTGGTGTCGGCTTCAAAGAAAAGGTAGGATGAATTCAAAGAAGAGAGTATAACAGAATCAGTTCAAAATCTTCTCATATAATCATTGAGCTTCTCTTCACATTTTCTAGCCTTGGCCACTTTGGGTCTTATTTAACTTTTCTTTTCAAGGCTTTTTTCTCTACATCTTTTCTTTTTCTTTGCTCATTCTTTTGTTCATTTCCATTTTTTTTTTTCACAATGAACTTCTCAACATATACCAATTTAATGCAATGAATGAGATTCATTATACTCTCCTTGGGATGGATGAAATTGTTCTTTTAGGCTCAAACCAAGGTGGGTATAATGAGTTTGCCAAGAATGCCGAATGGGGGTCTAATCATATGCAATGCATATTCCATTCTTTTTCAATAAGGCTCAAAAGGGAACACTAAGGAATAATATATAACAGGTAGGCTTGAAAGGCTCAAACGGTCCAAAGATCGCCTAAATCATCTCCAAGTCTAGTTCTTAATTATAAATTTCGCCTCAAATTGCTTTCAACTAAACTGTAGAGTTATCTAAGATACTCAAGACTCATCATAGTTAACACAAATTTTCAATTTAATCAATACATACTTCACTCAATCATGACTCAATGAGTGCTCAAATTATTCCTCAGTTTTGACATATAGTTAACAAAGGATATATACAAACAAGTCAAGCATTTCCATGACTCCTGTCTAGATGAGGATTAATTTCATCATGTATTACCGTTGCAATTCCAACTCATCAATTCTCAAGAATAACTCATTTTCTAAAAAAAAAATTTTGATAGCACTCAAGGACGGTTCAAGTGACAATTAAGCACACAACATGCGGATAAAACAAGTTAAACACGCAAGATTAAACACTCAAGCCACTCCCCCAAACTTAACTGAAACATTGTCCTCAATGTTTAAAAGAATCAAAAGGGAAAAAGTAACTCCCCTGATCAAGACGCTTGCATGAGGATTGAGGAGGTTTAGCTTTTGAAAACTTCATTGTTGTAGGGGTTCATCGCTCCACTTGAGTACCTCGCAAAAGAAGGATGCTAAAACAAATCGACAAGAGAGAAAAACAAACTAAATGCAAAATTGAAAATAAAACAAAGCTAAATGCAAAAGGATACGCTTGGGTTGCCTCCCAAGAAGCGCTGATTTTTAGTCGTCGGCTTGACCATCAGAAGCAACCATCAAAGAGCGGTTGGCGCCCATAGTAAGTATCGTATAATACCACTAATGGGTCTTCATTCAGTATGCCCTCAAGATTGGCCAGATGTCTCCAGTGTAAACTCGTCGCTCCAACAACTTTCGTCATGACATAGTGAGCATGGGAGAATGATTCTTCACTTGACTTCATCTCATATGGGGCGTAGTGCGGTGAAGTTGGTGGCATCGATGGGAAATACGTATCCACATATGGCATATAACATGTCTCCATCGATGGGTGCATATCAAGGTTCTCGAAACTCTCATCCTCCAACATCACTCTTGGCTTGTTTTCCCATAGGATCTCCTCAGATGACTTTTCCACTGTAGGCTCAATCACTTCCATAGGCTCAACTTCCCTTGATTCTTCCACATGAGTGGGATCACTCCCCCAAACTTGATTGGTTGAGTGATCATCATCATATAACCAGGCCTGATTTGTAGATCCCGTCTCCTCCTCTTGGCAGCTCATTGAGATGGTTTCCGCTAGGATTGCTAATTGCTGCTCTAGATGACGTATATAATTGGTCTGGTTCTCTAAACGTTGCTCAGTTGATGCCATGAGTCTAAATAACATATTCTCTGATTGAGCCATTCCTTCTACAAAACTATCTTTCTTCTCGCCGTGATGCTCAAAGGTTTGGTGCGTATCATCAGGGTAGTGAGGCTCTGGTGGGTATTGGTGACTCCAACCTTGCAAGGAAGGATCAAAATGCCAGTGGTAATCGAAGTCCGCCATATCATTGAACAGGTGTAATACACTGTCCTCAATTCTATCAACCAGGGGACTCCCAGTCACCAGTGCTCCTCTGAATACCCATCCTCGTGTTTGTGCATCCAAACCTTTGAAGAAATGTTGCAGAAGAGTATAGTTCGAAAAGTTGTGATACCTGAATGTGTCTGCCAGTTCATTGAATCTCTCCCATGCCAAATAAAATGGCTCTGAAAATTGTTGGGCAAATCTTGTGAAGACTTGTTGATGAAGCATCACAAGTACCTCGCAAGAAAAACAAATAACATACTTAAGTAATTTTTTTTTTTTTCAAAAATAACAAAAAGAAAAAGAAAACAAAAACGCAATAATAAAATTGGCTAAATTACAATTAACTAATCTCGTATGATATTATACAGATTAGTCCCCGGCAACGGCGCCAAAAACTTGACCGCTTTATTTTTAAACAAAAGATATTTCAAAGATTGGTTTGAAGCGATTCTACCGCAAGTGCACGGTTGTCAAGTTTTAGTATAGTGAAAATTAAGTACAGGTTGTCGAATCCACAGGGACTAACGTATAAGTACCAAATAAGATAAGTAAAATTATATTTAGCCTACGATAAAAGAAGTTTGACTAACTAGATCTAAATTAAACTAAAGAATAAAGATTAAACTAGAAATAATGAAAAGAATGGTTCCGGAAATGCAAAGGTAAGTTACTCGAGAAAATTACCGAGTTCGTCGTTCAATTATGTTCTCTCTAATGATTCAATGGAATTCTCAGTTTATCAACCAATTGATTTTAAAGGTGAAAGGTTTTCACGATTATTCGATACACTCTCTCGAGCTGTAACGAAACTAACAATAAATTAGAATAAGTCACTCTCGTGCACCTATTTACTAATTCAAAGTTGCATAAATTATCAAAACCTTATAACTCTAAATCTCTCGATTCCAAGTTCTCACATATGCGATATCATCTCTCGATCTCAATCGTGACATACATCATAAATTAATGGAGCGTGTTACAACGTTATCTCTCGATCTCGGCTGTAACCCTCAAATTCAATCAAAGCTAGCTAGACTTTGATCTACACATGCAATTAATTTATGAACAATAACAATCAATGCACTCAAGTACCAATGAATCAATATATCAAACACAACGAAATTAAAACTCAATAATATAAACTAAATTTAATTCAAATCAAATACATAAGAGTTTTATTGTCTCTCGACCTCTAAAACATCAAATGAAATTGAAAATCAAATAAATTAAAGTTCAGAAATACGATAAACGATGGATGAATCCGTGTGTTGCACCGTGATTTCTTCTCTTGTTCCTTCCTTGCACTCCGGAATAGATTGGCTCGACCTTGGACGAAGAACGGAGATTGGATCTCCTTGGCGGCGGCTGGGCGGCGGCTCTCCTTGACCTAAAAATCGTCTCAAAATAATCTGATATGGGTCTCTTATGGTCTCCCCCTTGAAAATGAATCAAGCCCCCCGCTTAAAAGCCCTCCAAAATCACGATAAGAAAGGAAAATAAAATCTTCAGGATTTTGCGTCTCGATCGATCGGAAGGTTTTCTCGATCGATCGGCGCACTGTTCATGCCAGCTTTTGAATCTCACTGTCTCGCTCGATCGATCGAGATTTTCCACCGATCGATCGAGAATTTGAAAAAATCAGCTCCGAAGTTACTGCCTCGCTCGATCGATCGAGATTTCCACCGATCGATCGAGACTTGAAAATCTTTGATGCTCAACTCTCTGCCTGGCTCGATCGATCGAGAGTAAATCTCGATCGATCGAGATTCCGAAAATTTCATTTCCTCAATTTTTGTTCTTTCACGCCTCGATTTCGCCCGTTATCTTCATATAAGCTCATTTCTTCCACTTACGATCCATTTTCCTGAAACAAACGAATAAACACAAAAAAGCATAATATCATCCAGGAAAAAGAACGGAAAATAGGAAGAATTTACAGTTAAAAACACTCAAAATCTAAGCCTATCAACTCCCCCAAACTTAGACTTGATCGTCCTCGAGCAAGCAATAAGCTCAAAAAGAAAATTTAAACTCGATACTAAGCATGAATCATCTTTACAACATACGTAAAATCTCAGAAATCCTACTTACACATCAATAGAAGTCCTTCAACACTTAACAAGAAGCAATTTCTCCTAAGTTAAACAATACATCGCAACATCGGAACGTGCGTGTGTGCTATTGTCAAACATGAGTTACATACATATCTTTAAAATCAACATGTGCCATATCAACTCCTAGTCAAGATTACTTTGAATTACTCTACAAATTTACTATCCAGCACTTCTCCACTAATGTAATTATTCCCTAGACTTGGATCAACAGGACTTTAAAAGCTTTTAACGTTAGGCCTTTTGGTGTCGGCTTCAAAGAAAAGGTAGGATGAATTCAAAGAAGAGAGTATAACAGAATCAGTTCAAAATCTTCTCATATAATCATTGAGCTTCTCTTCACATTTTCTAGCCTTGGCCACTTTGGGTCTTATTTAACTTTTCTTTTCAAGGCTTTTTCTCTACATCTTTTCTTTTTCTTTGCTCATTCTTTTGTTCATTTCCATTTTTTTTTTTCACAATGAACTTCTCAACATATACCAATTTAATGCAATGAATGAGATTCATTATACTCTCCTTGGGATGGATGAAATTGTTCTTTTAGGCTCAAACCAAGGTGGGTATAATGAGTTTGCCAAGAATGCCGAATGGGGGTCTAATCATATGCAATGCATATTCCATTCTTTTTCAATAAGGCTCAAAAGGGAACACTAAGGAATAATATATAACAGGTAGGCTTGAAAGGCTCAAACGGTCCAAAGATCGCCTAAATCATCTCCAAGTCTAGTTCTTAATTATAAATTTCGCCTCAAATTGCTTTCAACTAAACTGTAGAGTTATCTAAGATACTCAAGACTCATCATAGTTAACACAAATTTTCAATTTAATCAATACATACTTCACTCAATCATGACTCAATGAGTGCTCAAATTATTCCTCAGTTTTGACATATAGTTAACAAAGGATATATACAAACAAGTCAAGCATTTCCATGACTCCTGTCTAGATGAGGATTAATTTCATCATGTATTACCGTTGCAATTCCAACTCATCAATTCTCAAGAATAACTCATTTTCTAAAAAAAAAATTTTGATAGCACTCAAGGACGGTTCAAGTGACAATTAAGCACACAACATGCGGATAAAACAAGTTAAACACGCAAGATTAAACACTCAAGCCACTCCCCCAAACTTAACTGAAACATTGTCCTCAATGTTTAAAAGAATCAAAAGGGAAAAAGTAACTCCCCTGATCAAGACGCTTGCATGAGGATTGAGGAGGTTTAGCTTTTGAAAACTTCATTGTTGTAGGGGTTCATCGCTCCACTTGAGTACCTCGCAAAAGAAGGATGCTAAAACAAATCGACAAGAGAGAAAAACAAACTAAATGCAAAATTGAAAATAAAACAAAGCTAAATGCAAAAGGATACGCTTGGGTTGCCTCCCAAGAAGCGCTGATTTTTAGTCGTCGGCTTGACCATCAGAAGCAACCATCAAAGAGCGGTTGGCGCCCATAGTAAGTATCGTATAATACCACTAATGGGTCTTCATTCAGTATGCCCTCAAGATTGGCCAGATGTCTCCAGTGTAAACTCGTCGCTCCAACAACTTTCGTCATGACATAGTGAGCATGGGAGAATGATTCTTCACTTGACTTCATCTCATATGGGGCGTAGTGCGGTGAAGTTGGTGGCATCGATGGGAAATACGTATCCACATATGGCATATAACATGTCTCCATCGATGGGTGCATATCAAGGTTCTCGAAACTCTCATCCTCCAACATCACTCTTGGCTTGTTTTCCCATAGGATCTCCTCAGATGACTTTTCCACTGTAGGCTCAATCACTTCCATAGGCTCAACTTCCCTTGATTCTTCCACATGAGTGGGATCACTCCCCCAAACTTGATTGGTTGAGTGATCATCATCATATAACCAGGCCTGATTTGTAGATCCCGTCTCCTCCTCTTGGCAGCTCATTGAGATGGTTTCCGCTAGGATTGCTAATTGCTGCTCTAGATGACGTATATAATTGGTCTGGTTCTCTAAACGTTGCTCAGTTGATGCCATGAGTCTAAATAACATATTCTCTGATTGAGCCATTCCTTCTACAAAACTATCTTTCTTCTCGCCGTGATGCTCAAAGGTTTGGTGCGTATCATCAGGGTAGTGAGGCTCTGGTGGGTATTGGTGACTCCAACCTTGCAAGGAAGGATCAAAATGCCAGTGGTAATCGAAGTCCGCCATATCATTGAACAGGTGTAATACACTGTCCTCAATTCTATCAACCAGGGGACTCCCAGTCACCAGTGCTCCTCTGAATACCCATCCTCGTGTTTGTGCATCCAAACCTTTGAAGAAATGTTGCAGAAGAGTATAGTTCGAAAAGTTGTGATACCTGAATGTGTCTGCCAGTTCATTGAATCTCTCCCATGCCAAATAAAATGGCTCTGAAAATTGTTGGGCAAATCTTGTGAAGACTTGTTGATGAAGCATCACAAGTACCTCGCAAGAAAAACAAATAACATACTTAAGTAATTTTTTTTTTTTTCAAAAATAACAAAAAGAAAAAGAAAACAAAAACGCAATAATAAAATTGGCTAAATTACAATTAACTAATCTCGTATGATATTATACAGATTAGTCCCCGGCAACGGCGCCAAAAACTTGACCGCTTTATTTTTAAACAAAAGATATTTCAAAGATTGGTTTGAAGCGATTCTACCGCAAGTGCACGGTTGTCAAGTTTTAGTATAGTGAAAATTAAGTACAGGTTGTCGAATCCACAGGGACTAACGTATAAGTACCAAATAAGATAAGTAAAATTAATTTAGCCTACGATAAAAGAAGTTTGACTAACTAGATCTAAATTAAACTAAAGAATAAAGATTAAACTAGAAATAATGAAAAGAATGGTTCCGGAAATGCAAAGGTAAGTTACTCGAGAAAACTACCGAGTTCGTCGTTCAATTATGTTCTCTCTAATGATTCAATGGAATTCTCAGTTTATCAACCAATTGATAATGTGAAAGGTTTTCACGATTATTCGATACAATCTCTCGAGCTGTAACGAAACTAACAATAAATTAGAATAAGTCACTCTCGTGCACCTATTTACTAATTCAAAGTTGCATAAATTATCAAAACCTTATAACTCTAAATCTCTCGATTCCAAGTTCTCACATATGCGATATCATCTCTCGATCTCAATCGTGACATACATCATAAATTAATGGAGCGTGTTACAACGTTATCTCTCGATCTCGGCTGTAACCCTCAAATTCAATCAAAGCTAGCTAGACTTTGATCTACACATGCAATTAATTTATGAACAATAACAATCAATGCACTCAAGTACCAATGAATCAATATATCAAACACAACGAAATTAAAACTCAATAATATAAAGTAAATTTAATTCCAATCAAATACATAAGAGTTTTATTGTCTCTCGACCTCTAAAACATCAAATGAAATTGAAAATCAAATAAATTAAAGTTCAGAAATACGATAAACGATGGATGAATCCGTGCGTTGCACCGTGATTTCTTCTCTTGTTCCTTCCTTGCACTCCGGAATAGATTGGCTCGACCTTGGACGAAGAACGGAGATTGGATCTCCTTGGCGGCGGCTGGGCGGCGGCTCTCCTTGACCTAAAAATTGTCTCAAAATAATCTGATATGGGTCTCTTATGGTCTCCCCCTTGAAAATGAATCAAGCCTCCCGCTTAAAAGCCCTCCAAAATCACGATAAGAAAGGAAAATAAAATCTTCAGGATTTTGCGTCTCGATCGATCGGAAGGTTTTCTCGATCGATCGGCGCACTGTTCATGCCAGCTTTTGAATCTCACTGTCTCGCTCGATCGATCGAGATTTTCCACCGATTGATCGAGAATTTGAAAAAATCAGCTCCGAAGTTACTGCCTCGCTCGATCGATCGATATTTCCACCGATCGATCGAGACTTGAAAATCTTTGATGCTCAACTCTCTGCCTGGCTCGATCGATCGAGAGTAAATCTCGATCGATCGAGATTCCGAAAATTTCATTTCCTCAATTTTTGTTCTTTCACGCCTCGATTTCGCCCGTTATCTTCATATAAGCTCATTTCTTCCACTTACGATCCATTTTCCTGAAACAAACGAATAAACACAAAAAGCATAATATCATCCAGGAAAGAGAACGGAAAGTAGGAAGAATTTACAGTTAAAAACACTCAAAATCTAAGCCTATCAATCTCCTCTGGAAATACATCGGCAAACTTGGCAACCACGGGTATATCTTCGACTCTTAACTCCTCTTTCTTTCCAGCAATGTCCATGGCATAAATAAGATAACCCTCATGCCCACGTTCCAATAACTAAGTCATCTTTAAGGCCGATATCAACGGAATTCTTGAGCCGGAACCATCCCCATAAAAAGTCCACCGAACCCCTAAATCAGATCTGAATCGTACTGTCCTCTGACTGCAGTCCACTACTGCCTGATATCTGTTCAACACATCAATACCCACAATGCAGTCGAAGTCCGACATTCCCAGAACAATCAAATCTGACTTCAACTCGTTGCCCTCAAAATAAATCAGGCCGCCATTAACAAACCGATCTGCAATCACACTCTTTCCAGCGGGTGTCGAAACCACAAGAGGCGTGGGTGATGGAGTCGTGCATATACGGTGCCTCTCCACAAAACTCGTCGACACAAAGGAGTGTGACGCACCTGTATCTATCAAAATATAAGCAGGGTGCGTAAATAAATGACACGTACCCCCTATCACTTCCTCTGGAGCTGCTGTAGCCTGCTCCCTGGTTAGGGCATACACTTGCCCTTGAGGTGGCCCCAACGGCTGTCCTCCCAATGGCCTCGGTGCAAATGGTGGTCTCAGCTGCGCTGGCCTGTCTGAAGGTCTCCCCATAATGTTCTGTGGCCCTCCCCGATTAGGACAATTTCGGGCCAAGTGACCATGTTTCCCACATTCATAACAAGCAGAGCATCCTTTCACTGAATGGGGTCCTCCGCACAGAAAACACTTAACTTTTTCGAAGCTGCTAGCTTGCGACTGTCCCCTAGGCGGAGCATTACTTCAACGACCACCCCTTCCACGAGTATCCGACCATCTACCACTGAATCTGGAAGATGATGAGTTTCCCTTTGACTTAAAATGATCGCCCTTTGGTTTCAAGTTTTCAGGGGTCGGCCTCTGTGATGGTGCTGGAGGCGGTGCCACAGTCGGATATGCACCCACTCCTAATTCTGCCAGCTCAGCTCGTGCCAGGGCGTCATCAAAACAAGTAGGGCCATAAGTGATCACCCTATCATACAACTCCGGCCTCAAGCCTTTCATAAAGTTCCTCATCTTTGCTTGGGTTCTAGTGGCGATATGAGGAACAGTACTGGAGAGCATAGTCAGACACCGGCATAGTACCTTGCCTCAAGCTAGTGAATTCATCCTCTTTAGCCTGCCGAGCCGCTGCTGAGAAGTATCAGGTCAGAAATCGAGTCCTAAACAGCTTCCAGTTTATTTCCTAACCCTGAGCCTCCTGTTCAATCACTGTGGTCTTCCACCACATCAGCGCCTTTTTGGCCAATTGAAACTCTGCTAACCGTATCCAAGCTGTCTTTGCGCACGGGGCAGCTACAAATATCCGCTCCAACCTCTCTAGCCATTCCTCGGCCTTCTCCCCAGTTTCAGTCCCTTCAAAAGTCGGGGGTCGATAAGCTAGAAATTGAGTCAAACTCAGCTCTCCCGGTAATAACTGCTGTTCGGACGGCTCTTCGCCCAAGGCTAGCGGCGGTAGGGGATTTGTGTGCCTAGCACTAGCATTTACACTTACTGCATCACCAACATCGACATTTGCTGCCATACTGCAACACAAGGATTAACAACAATATCCCAAAAACAATTCACATAATACATCGTTAGAAAGCCATAACACGTTAGCATAACAGTCACATACATCATATGCACATAAAATGTTTAAAAGTAGACGCCTAGCCAACTTATTGCTAAGGCTACCCTTCACTCGTTCCCGGGTTCTCTAACCGCTGCTCTGATACCACTAATGTAAGGCCTCTCTACCTTAACAGTGAAATCAAGATATAAACAGGGCTAAATATGTATTAGAGACATCTTAGAGTTCTGGTTGTTATGTGAGCTCAATGTAATTACAGGCCAAAAATAAAACTTCGATAGTTAGTTAGTTACATTCCCAAAATGAATGTTAAGACTAACAAAAATCCTGTATTCTATCTTCTTTCATGTCTCCTTCAGCTCACAGTTCAACCCAACCCTTAGCCCCTTTGGTCCAAAAGCGTACCTACAGGAACAACTCACCATGAGCATATATATATCACCACTTAACACAATTCAACTTAATAAAATAATTAAGCGCATGAGACAAATAATAGATATGCTCCTTGATTACCACATTAGCACATTTCATTGTTGTTCCTGTTTCACAAACTTATCACAAAATCATTAGTTCACAATATAATGATCGATAACGCGTTTCCAATTATATCCACAATATTCCACATTAATCACTAGAATTGTGACTGTTCCGGTCCCAATACAACAGCGGAATTTTAGGACCCCTCGCTTCGACATATAGCGGCATCATATGATATCCCTCGCTTCGACAATGACAGCGGCATGTTACCTCGCTTAGACATTACAGCGGCAAATATCATACTACCATCGCTTCATATGACAGCGGCAAGTACCTCCCTCGCTCGGAGATAAAGGCTACCGGAACATTCATCAATTCTACCACAATAATCAAACACAATTGATTCCAATATCATGATATAACACTATCATTTCACATATTTCATCACATATAAGGACACAATATTCACAATATACATCATCAAAGTTGTAACACGTTTTACCGTCCGATGCTCGTACGTCTCACTACGTACCTTAGTCACAAAAGTGGAGAAGTTGTATAACTTTATCTCCTCGATGTTGTTGGTACCTGGGATGGTTCTACACAACCATACAAATCAATATTAGATGCCAATTATAGTCCAATATCCAAAAAAATTCCACAAAAATGCCTAAAACACACATTTGTGTATCTCACGATAGATCGCCAAGACGTCCCGATCGATCGCGAGATCACACTGCCCGAACCAACAAATTTTTGCTTTCGGCGATCGATCGCCACTTTTGGCGCGATCGATCGCCAAGCTCACCGATCGATCGCCCAAAAGTGGCGATCGATCGCCAAAGGCTTCTGGAGCCTACTGCCTGCTCGCGATCGATCGCCAAAAACGGGCGATCGATCTCCAGCCCCTGTACCACGAAAAATCACCATTTTTGCACTTTGAAACCTTCACCAACCTCAACATCATTTATACCAACAACTCAAAAACATTAAAACACTTAAAACCTTCAACACACATCATAAAACCACTAAAAATCCAACATCCCACCAAAAATCACACTAACCCAAACAAACCCATTTCAAACCCTTTTCATAACCTACCAAAACTCAAACCAAACACTTCAAGAACAACAAGAAGTGATATATAAACATCCTAGGCATTAAATCTTACCAAGAATCACCAAAATGAAACTTTTGCAAGCACTTCCTTCCCACTTGGAAGTCAAAATCGAGTTTGGAGGGGAAAGTAAGGGTTTGGGGATTTTGAGTGAAGGGATAAAGTGGAATAAAAGGGGGGTGAGGTAAAGGGTTAAACTTTTATTCAAATTTTTACCCCAACAATTAACATGATGTAAATTATACCCCAACATGATATTTTAAACACATGTCACCACAATGCACCAAATTCCAATTAAATGCATGTTTCACAAAATAAATGACTACTAACACATGTAAGCCATTAAAACACCCAATTACCCAACATGCATAACATGCACCCTGAAATGCTCTACCAGCCCACATGACCAAGCATTTCCACATGGCAATTAATTCTAACACATAAGGCAATTATCACCATAATTAATCATATTTAATCATATGAACACAATTAATGCCTTAAACACAATTAATCATTTCGGGGACATCACAAAAGCATTGCACACCACTGCCACTACTACTACCTTGGAACTGTCCCTTAGCTCTTCGGTCATCCCCTTTTCGTGGTCCAAAACGTTTCCCACTAAAGCGAGAGGAAGAAGCACCACCTCGTGATGACTTAAATGATTCTCCTCTAGGTCTCATACTGTCTGATGTAGGTATCTGAGAATGTCCTACATCCTGATAAACATCAACAGCAATTTCAGCCATTTCAGCTCTCATCAACGCTTCCTCATATGAACAAGGGTTATTAGACATCACCCTATCAAATAATTCTTGCCTCAAGCCCTTTACAAATAGTCTAATCTTTACTTTGGTATCAGCGGCAATATGTGGTACATATCGTAACAACGACGAATAGTGCACCGCATACTCTGACACAATCATATTACCTTGTTTCAGATTTGTAAACTCATCCTCTTTCCTCTGCCTTGCAGCCACAGAGAAGTAGTGAGCAAGAAAACGAGTTCTGAAAACATCCCAGTCCACAGTTTGACATTGAGCTCTCAGCTCAATCAATGTAGCTTTCCACCACATCATCGCTTTCTTAGCCAACTGAAATTCAGCTAAGCGTAACCAAGCAGTCTTGGCACACGGTGCTGACACAAATATCTGTTCCACACGTTCTAGCCACTCCTCTGCTAATTCCCCTGATTCAGTACCCTCAAACCTGGGTGGTTGATAACTCAGAAATTGCGTCCATGTTAACTCGCCAGGTAACAGTACTCGTTCCACTGGTCCTTGCCCAATCGGTGGTGGTGGCACATGCGCCATTCTCACATTACCATTGCCACTCATGGCATCCCCAACATCTTCATGATACCCTCTGTCTGTCATAATTGTATATCAAGGGATAACAATAACATTCACAATTATAAAACATGTTAGAAGAACATCATATTACAAATCCTAACATGATATTACCATCTCAACATGTTTTCAAGTGTTTAGGTAACTCCCTAATACACTTCCTCTACCCATGTTCACCCCGTTCTCGAACCACTGCTCTGATACCACTAATGTGGGGTCCTCGTTACTTAATCTATTATGTATCAATTAATCATACATACGTGAGTCTGAATTAAGTAAAACGATACACTGATTAAAAGTTTCTTACTAAGTAAGTTGTTACAACTTTATAAAAACCCTACCATATATACATCATATGGAATTCAAACAACTTAAATAAAAACAACTCCTAGGCAGTGGTTCAGTTCGCAGCGGAAAATGACTCACATCCCGTCCTACCACGTCTATGAGTCCCTACAGAAACATTCACACAACGTGAGTATAGATAAACAACTATCTCAGTGTGATATCAAAACACAATATCAATGATAAAGCACAATAATAATCATATCCAATGTGAAGGCTCTGTATCATGCATCAACCAATACACCATGTCGGCATGTCTCAACTATCACCCTATTATCACGAGACTATGATGATATGTCTATTTCCGCTCAATATGTCAGTGGAATCGCCTCACATCTTCATATTAGCAACACATATCATAGTACCGTCCTCACATGATAATAGCCAGAGCATATACCCAAAACCGGCATATATCTCTCATACCAAGTATATGTAGCATACCCGAGCATATACCCAAACCAGGCGTATACCTCAAATGCTAACGTATATGTAGCATACCCGAGCATATACCCAAACCAGGCGTATACCTCTAATGCTAAAGCATATACCTCATCCATCTCAAACACATGATATCCATGAATGTACATGCATATGATACTACAAATCATATGATACCAACACAACACAATTCATATGATATAAATCCCATAACATCATCTCACAATATCTATACTCCGTACGTCAACACGTACCTGGTATATGACAATAAAAGCGATAAATCAGGCGTTGATGGCTAATTGCCTCTTTGCCCCGTCCCCTGTGATGATGCTACAAGCACATGAACAATATACCATGTTATAAGAGGCTTCAAAATAAATACTACAAAAATATAACATTTTTCATAATTTCTAAGGCACCGATCGCTACAATTGCCGATCGATCGCCAAAACTTTTTGTCTCCTCGCGATCGATCGCAACTACTTGGCGATCGATCGCCAAAATGCCTGTTCATAGCGATCGATCGCTACAAACTCACCGATCGATCGGCACATATTTTCACCGCCTTATATTTTTGCTCTGTGCGTGGCGATCGATCGCCACAAAGCTAGCGATCGATCGCCAATGTCCAGAAAATCAGAACATGGCGATTTTCAAGCATATCTTCATGGTATTCCTTCTCCTACTCGAATTTAACAATTTCCACATGTTTCTTGAAATCTCTAGTACTATATAAACACGTTTCCATCATCCTAGAATCCAATTCTTGGCAAAGAAACAAGTTATGATTTCAAACATGAACACTTGAGACTCAACTTCACATACTTCATACACAACAACATAAATCAAGCTTAAACTCATGAATTCCTTACCAAGAAGTTATTATATCACTTCACTTTATTTTCTAGCTTGATTACCAAGTGAAATCCAAGCTCAAACTTCAACCTAAGGAAGAAATGAGAGAGGAGCTTGTGTAGGGATTTTGTAGGTGAAAATGGTGTATTGTGAGTTGAAAATCTGATTTTACTTATTTAATCAACTCTCCAAATGCAAACTCAAACTCACATCCACATGCTAATGGAAATTTAAATGACACCAAAGGCATAGGAAATTCAAGTCAAATGCATACTAGTCCATGTTACTTGATATGTCACTACACTTGATTTAATTCAAGTCATACATTGCCATATGTTTCATTCATTGCCATATATCATTTTATACATGTATTAATTCATCCTCGGTTCAACCCGAACCCAATTCATATCATATCGAAATTAGTCATAATAACGATCACACGTGTATAAAGCAAATCGAGGCATTACAATTTAGCTTTATTATTTAAAGAGAAAGAGAACAGTCGTAACCTGATGGCGTCATCAGTGACGCCATTATGTTTGAATGTGTCGCAAATTTCCAAGAAATTCGCTATGTGAGTGTTGGGATCATCAGTTGTCGCTCCCCCAAACTGCATCGAGTGCTGGATCATTTGTATGATTGCAGGCTTGATTTCAAAGTTGTTCGCCTGTATGCTTGGTCTAGTGATACTAGACAATGACCATGGAACGAGGGATGAGCATAATCCATGAGGATCTTCTATTAGGCACCTCTTCATTTCGTCTTTCATCTCTTCCACCTCCTCCTGCATTGTTTTCAGCCATTGTTCGAACTTCTCTTAGTCTTCTAAGAAGAGTTCTTTCAATTTCAGGGTCAAAAGGCTCAAGTGCCGGTTGTTCACTCCTTAGCATGCACTAGGGAGTAATAACTTACAAAATCCAACCAAAGAGAAGGCAATAGTAGAATAGTAGATAGGAAAAGAGAGAAGAAAAAAAAATCAAATACAAAGAAAAAATGGCTAAATTACAGTCAACTAATCTAGTATGATATTACTTAAACTAATCCCCGGCAACGGCGCCAAAAACTTGATCGCTTTTAGTGATTCTCTACCGCAAGTACACGGTGTCAAGTTTTAGTATAATGGTTTAAAAGTAAGAATTGTCGTACCCACAAGAACTAGTAGTAATTACCACGTTCGATTAGAATTACTATATTTAACCTACGATTATGGAATGATTATCAAACTAAATTGACTTAAGCACAAAAATTAACCTAAACTGCAGTGATGGATGATTGAAGAGAAGTTATGAACGAATTATCAAACGTCGGTTCACCCATGTAATCCCCCAAAAGTTGTCTATTATTTAAAATTCATGTTCTATGTTCTAGGGTGACGAGTTTTCCTATTTCATTCGTTATACCTTGGTCCGGTTATAACAAGTCTAGCATTAATCTACAATAAACCACTCTCGTGTCTTTATTGAATAATTAATACCGAAAAAACGCTTCGTGAAAACTACTAGCCTACGATTTTGGTAAATCTATTGCTATCACACGTGTACTAGATTTTACTTCGTCCGACTCAACCTAAAACCCACGGCCTAATTTACTACGTCGTATCGTAATCTCCTATGGTCAATTCAATTACGATTACCAATATCATGCAAAAGGTAGCTAATCTTTTACAAGCATTAAAAACATAAATTATGCGCAAAGATCATAGAAATCAAATCAAAATCGTTAATTAACTCAAGTGTTCAAACATGGGATCCCCTATGTCTTGACAAATATCTTAGCCAACAACCATAATCAAAATATAATGTAAAAACATGTCTTTAAACAAATTTAACATCACAATCTGAAATAAAAAATAATTAAGTTCAGAAATACTAAGATAACGAGGATGTCGCTCCGTGCGTCGCTCCGTTCTTTTGTTCCTTGCATTGCTCTTGCTCTTCAATGATTTGTGGTCTTTCTTTGGATGGAGGAGTGGCTGCTAGGTTTCAGAAAAGTGGGCAAAAGTCCCCAAAAACATCTGAAAATCTTCTATAAATAGTGTGGAGGAGTTTTGCAAAGTTTGGACACAAAATCACCAAGTAGGAAACAAAATCTCGATTTTTCAGGGTTTGGCGATCGATCTTCGTCAGTTGCCGATCGATCGCGGAAACATTCTGGAAAAAATAACCAAATTTTTCATATCCACGATCGATCTTCGTCATTTGCCGATCGATCGCGGAAATATGGCGATCGATCTTCGTAAGTTGCCGATCGATCGCGGGTCAAAATCTCCAATTTTGCGATTTGGTCCCTCCTTTTCCATATTTAGCTCGGTTTGGTCCTTTTTCATCAATTTAAGCCTATTTTACTCCACTCTTTTGCATTTGAACCTGGATTCCTGAAATATACAAATATATACCAACACGTGTAATATTTTCTAGGAATCACTACAAAAACACCCATAATCATATATCAAATTAAGTGTAAAAATCACACTTATCAAATATGTGTTTGAATATTGATGTATTGAATTATTAATTATGGTATGGTGGATACTTATATTGATAGGCATAGATTTTGAGTGTTTTTAACTGTAAATTCTTCCTACTTTCCGTTCTTTTTCCTGGATGATATTATGTTTTTTGGTGTTTATTCGTTTGTTTCAGGAAAATGGATCGTAAGTGGAAGAAATGAGCTTATATGAAGATAACGGGCGAAATCGAGGCGTGAAAGAACAAAAATTGAGGAAATGAAATTTTCGGAATCTCGATCGATCGAGATTTACTCTCGATCGATCGAGGCAGGCAGAGAGTTGAGCATCAAAGATTTTCAAGTCTCGATCGATCGGTGGAAATCTCGATCGATCGAGCGAGGCAGTAACTTCGGAGCTGATTTTTTTCAAATTCTCGATCGATCGGTGGAAAATCTCGATCGATCGAGCGAGACAGTGAGATTCAAAAGCTGGCATGAACAGTGCGCCGATCGATCGAGAAAACCTTCCGATCGATCGAGACGCAAAATCCTGAAGATTTTATTTTCCTTTCTTATCGTGATTTTGGAGGGCTTTTAAGCGGGAGGCTTGATCCATTTCAATAGACACCAGATCAGACCATTTCAGACGATTTTTAGGTCAAGGAGAGCCGCCCAAGCCGCCGCCCAACACCGGAAAAGGAGATCCAATCTCCGTTCTTCGTCCAAGGTCGAGCCAATCTATTCCGGAGTGCAAGGAAGGAACAAGAGAAGAAATCACGGTGCAACGCACGGATTCATCCATCGTTTATCGTATTTCTGAACTTTAATTTATTTGATTTTCAATTTCATTTGATGTTTTAGAGGTCGAGAGACAATAAAACTCTTATGTATTTGATTTGAATTAAATTTAGTTTATCTTATTGAGTTTTAGTTTCATTGTGTTTGATTATTGATTCTGTAAGGACCCCAAGCCCTTAACCCTTATTTAGTGTATTAACCACTATGTGTGGCACATGCTTTCAATAAAATCGGGAAGCTCAGATGATACTTTACCATTGAATGGCAACTACAAAATTTCTTTAATGTTCAACGTTAAGATCATCTCTACTAACATATAGACTCATAGAGTTGCCCATTACCATCCCCATTTTGCCACTTTTCACATTGTGGACTTTTATAAAAAATTTGGGCAGAGTCTCCCCATAAATTGAGCTATCCCAAAACACAAGCACATCACATGATATAATTCCCGGCCAGGGAATACACAATACTCAACAGAATATAGTACACAAAGTAAATTCCCAGCCAGGGAAGACACCACACATATGACGACATAAATGGGTCTCAACACCCACACAATACACCCATGAACTCTCATATCATTAGCAATTCTACTCTTAATTGCATGAAACATAGAATGAAAGAGAGAAAGGCTCATGCCTTTATATACAACACATATACAAACATAACCGTGCTCACATGCGAGCATCATAAATGTGTATATAAACCTCGGGTGCATATGAGTACTCTATACGATACCGTGCTCCATCAAGCCCTGGTACCACGATCCTATGAGTACATCCAATCAACAGCTCGAGCTCAGCTCCACAGCCATCGATGCACCTGTTCACCTGCCCCAACAGAGACAGCCCCCAACGGGGTGAGCATACCAATACACGAAATCTCATAATCACAATAATGAAATTCATAATTTACAACACAAGTAAATATTAATGAATTTTAAATGATACTCCCTGGATGGCAACATCCTCATCCGGGATTCCGTGTACTGTCCCTGTTCTCACAATCATCAAACTCATCAAATCTCATAAATCAGTAAATCAACACATTGATTTAACTCATAGCATGCCTGATTCTCAAGTATCAATAATCAATGATTCCAAGTTCATTATACATACAAATATAGATATCTCAATATCTAGTACTGATTTCTCAATTTTGCTATCAATCATAGATAGCTCAAATGCCTAGCATTTATTTTACCAATTTTCCATTATACCTAGACATCTCACATGTCTTATAACGAGTACATGATCCCACGATCATTCTCAGGCATCTCAAATGCCGTACAATAGTCATATAGGCCCAGTACCCCATATATATCAACACATAAATATAGCCATGAGCACAACCATCGATGAAGTCAATATACATTATGCATTTCACAAATGCTCTCATATAAAGTAATGCTCGTACGTCGCACGTACCTTAAATCTCCGAAGTCCGATCCAAACCTTGCTCGAGTTCCATGCTCCGAGGAACGATGTGCAAAATCGGGCCACAAAATCGGACAGAAATCCAGATCTGAACCCTACGCATCTCTGGCAAATCCGAACGCGATTCTCGACGAAACTTCGAATTGTTGGTATAGAAAGGAGCGCCTCGGAGAGACGATTCCAACGGCGGGTGGCACGCGCCGAACGGCGGCGGGCGGAGGCCTTTTCTGCGCGGTGGTCGAAAGGGGATCGGGAATGCGCGGGAGGGAGAGAGAGATAATGTGCTGAAATGGATCCGATAATTAAAATCTCGGGTTCAACTGGTATTTATAGCAAAAATACCCCGAAATACTAATATCCCCACAAATACATCATGATTCATTAAAAATCATCTATTTCCAAAAACTCTCTCTCTAACTCAAAAACCCCCTACCGGTGCCCACACCAAGCACCCGAGATTCCGAGTCACACTAAAAACCCAACTCACAGGTTTTCACCGAAATGAGAATACGATCTCAACCTCGGGATCCAACGATCCCAACTACTCAAATAGACGAGCCCAGAAGGCCCAATACTTCGATTAAACTCCAAATCGCCACGCAAAACGGTTTTATGGGTTATTAACACTCCGGGATTAACACCTATAAACCCTGGTCATCACAATATCCCCCACTAAAAAAATTTCGTCCTCGAAATTAGCACCGGTGTATCACGTAACACCCAGACTACACAACAACAAGAAGTCATAACCTCGATTCCTGACCATATCATAATCGTCTTAAAAACCTCGAGAATACTTATCTCACATCGAACTCTGAAACAGAGCGACATACCAAAACCAACTCATCACCCAAGAGGCAAAACGTACCTCGATGCGGTTCATCCCAAAAGTTAGTCCCTCATGACTGCAAAACAACCAATATTTACGACCGTAGATCGGACAGTCATCCTTCGTTCTAATACCACTAGTAAGAACGCATCATGAATGACACCTCAACCGTGAGAGCGTTGACCTCGTGTCAATCTCTGGTGTGGAATAGACTTCCAAATCCATCATAACGTCAAGGAGCATCAGCACAACTCAACGCTAACAATCCAAAAGCAGTTAGTCAACTGAAACTGCAAGGATTCGAATCGCTCCCGATTCTATCGTAGATATCATTCAAAGACATCTCTATCATGATACACGATGTCTAACACACATCATCACGAGGAAAACACTAGTATACCACGGTGTACACATACCAAACCTGGTTTCCACTTCCAAACCTCCTCCATCAAATGAGCAGTCGCATCATTGCAACTCAATTTGGCAACTCACGGCCACAGATTCACACAAAAGACATCTCACAAGATGTCCACCTCCGGATATTCCAAGGATCACATCCTGATCATAAATAAACCATCGAGACTCCACAGAGTTCAAATCCTGGAAGGACATGCAATAAACACATTGCATCCTCAACGCTTGTGTCGACAGCGACACCCAATAAATCTGAATTCCTGCCATCCCTTGATAATCCTAGGATTTAACAATCCAAACTTGGGAAGGCTATCGCATAACTCGGAGGAAAACACCAATAAGGAAATACCTTAACCCACACAAGATAATCCCTCTTCAAGGGAGTCAACTAACTTCACGATTGTTCCTCATAATTA
Source organism: Haberlea rhodopensis (assembly GCA_907163345.1). NCBI lineage: Eukaryota > Viridiplantae > Streptophyta > Magnoliopsida > Lamiales > Gesneriaceae > Haberlea > Haberlea rhodopensis. Next base: position 608,388 of record CAJQUN010000113.1, on the reverse strand, counting down.
TCGTGCCATAGAGATTCCCAATCTCAAGGTGTTCCATATCTCTCACCAGAGATTTAACCATCCAAAAATAGCATAACTCTATGCTTGACAGAAAGAAAATCAATAACTGTCATCTGTATACTCACCAGTATACCTGCCTAAGTACTGACATCGCATGCATATTCAATGCACTCGGCTCGGGTATCTACAACATACCCCTAAGCCCCAAACACAACCGTCAATTCTGAGTCATTCCCTATCCAGTGAAGAACGATAATCGACGATCAACAACACGGTGTGATTCCCAAGATCAACACCACACGTACCAACTCACTGAATCTTTCAAAGATTTCCAAATAGGTATAATACTACCTCCTTCCCCACAAGGGAAATGCCATCGAACTCGAGATTCACAAGTCTCGAACCACTGTTCGGAAAAACTGGATACAATAACACCCGTTGTATCCCAAATACACGGATTCCCCAGATCGAGTCAACAACGACTTGATGACTCTCTCGTTGGTACTCCAACATCATGAGCTGTCCCAGACAAGTCTCACCAAAATTAAACATAAACGTATACACGTTTCAGTGAGGCATGCACAACCTCAACCTCAAATGACATGGTGACTACTAGAGTCCACCACAATCCACATCGTATCACCTTACGATTTGCCAAACTTGATTCCAACGAGCAGTATCATGGCTCCAACAATCACACTATATCATTACCACGATATCTGGCTAGCAAAGCGCTGTCTCCATAGGCTCATATCAAGCCCACCAACAAACCATATGTTCCATCTCGGTATGCCATACCGTACAAACCGTTAGAGTAATGGGTCATCGCCCGACATATCTCTAAAATACCAAGCACAATGGACAACCCGGTGTCCTTGCTCACTTATGATGCAGTTGTAATCCGTTAAGACTTATCCCACACCCTCAGGGTGGGTGCAACCATGTCTACCCTACATCACAACACAAGCGAGTAGTTTCCTCAATGACTACTCTTACCACCAATCACTTGGCCCTAGCCAAACCAACGAGCATACCCAAGGGTATCATTGCTCGACAAATATACTTCGAATATGTACTGCGGTATAATTCCTATACGGCGCACCCAATAGTTCCTCGAGCAACTTGCTCGGCATAATGGTCTCGTCAACTAGTGACTCAGACACTACCATGTGCCCACCAAGGCACTCAAACCATATAATCAAATACATAACATAAATGTATTAATCATCAAAACGACGCCACACGTCTACATAGAACATCAACTATGTCATCGTCATCCCATGACGCAATATGTCAACATATGACATCCAACTAACATCGTCAAACACATGGCATATATATAGCAACACATAGTATCCACAATAATGCTAACACAATTAATATGCCATACCTCATCGCTATCAATATAGCGGCATACCTGTCTCCGTCGCTCGATAATAGTACGTAGTCAGCACCCATCGCTCGAAGGCGGCAAAATCCTGTGCTGAACACATAGCGGCACAATCCATCGCTATAGAATCGACGGCATGACACCTCGTCATATAATAAGTGGCATGAAACCTCGCTATACACCTGAGCATGAATCATCGTCCACATAATAGCGGAAAGAGGCATCGCTAGCAATATATCCGGTGGCAAGAACCATCGCCAATCAATATAGCGGAATGAACCATCGCTATCCATATACATGGCGGCAAGAACCATCGCCAGTCAATATAGCGGAATAAACCATCGCTATCAATATCCATGGCGGCAAGAACCATCGCCAGTCAATATAGCGGCATGAACCATCGCTATCAATATACATGGCGGCAAGAACCATCGCCAGTCAATATAGCGGCATGAACCATCGCTATCAATATACATGGCGGCAAGAACCATCGCCAGTCAATATAGCGGCATGAACCATCGCTATCAATATACATGGCGGCAAGAACCATCGCCAGTCAATATAGCGGCATGAACCATCGCTATCAATATACATGGCGGCAAGAACCATCGCCAGTCAATATAGCCGATCCCTAGTCATTGTCACGGTAGTGTATTTTAATGCCCCTCGCTCAAGTAAAAACATGCGGTACTCCCACCCCTCGCTTCACATATAGGCGGCATAGAATAACCTCGCTTAAATGGACATGCGGTACTCCCACCCCTCGCCTCACATTTTAGCGGCAAATATTCTTTCCTCGCCTCATATGCTAACCACGCTTCAATGTGACATGCGGCGCTCCCACCCCTCGCTTCACATTTTAGCGGCACAAAATAATAAATAGCGGCAAGCATTTAAAATCATCACTCATCCATAACAATGACTCATGGGATATTCACCAAGTATTTCATCCATACCTGCATCACAAAGCATAATCCATATACCAACATACATCATCATGAGTGTATTTTAATTCACCTCGCTCAAATGCGACATGCGGTACTCCCACCCCTCGCTTCAACATTTGGCGGCAAAGCATTAAAATCATCACTACATGTATACATGCAACCACAATGCATAATTCCAGGATGTATATAAAATGCAGGTTACCGTTTCGTGCCTTTTCACCCATGGCCTTAGCCTTTCCACGTCATAGTGTCCCTACAGGAACAATTCCAAACCATGAGCATTCGATAATCCATATTCCGCACAATATGATTATAATGAGTAAATGCATAAACTATGAGTACAAAGTACTTCCTGTATCCCAATGCATTTCGATATGCTCCACCTGGTTGTCCCTGTGTCACAACTCACAATCATAATCAACAGGTTATATTATGATTCTATAGATTTCATGACATACAATCGTTTCACTATGATCACATATCACAAATGCACATAAGCAAAATAGTTGTGTCACACAACACTAGCTACTATCATGCATAAATATGTGCTACCCATCCCTATCAGCATGTTTTAGGCCCTCAACAGCCCCAAAGAGCTAACCACTGCTCTGATACCACTAATGTAAGGACCCCAAGCCCTTAACCCTTAATTAGTGTATTAACCACTATGTGTGGCACATGCTTTCAATGAAAAGCCAATCGGGAAGCTCAGATGATACTTTACCATTGAATGGCAACTACAAAATTTCTTTAATGTTCAACGTTAAGATCATCTCTACTAACATATAGACTCATAGAGTTGCCCATTACCATCCCCATTTTGCCACTTTTCACATTGTGGACTTTTATAAAAAATTTGGGCAGAGTCTCCCCATAAATTGAGCTATCCCAAAACACAAGCACATCACATAATATAATTCCCGGCCAGGGAATACACAATACTCAACAGAATATAGTACACAAAGTAAATTCCCAGCCAGGGAAGACACCACACATATGACGACATAAATGGGTCTCAACACCCACACAATACACCCATGAACTCTCATATCATTAGCAATTCTACTCTTAATTGCATGAAACATAGAATGAAAGAGAGAAAGGCTCATGCCTTTATATACAACACATATACAAACATAACCGTGCTCACATGCGAGCATCATAAATGTGTATATAAACCTCGGGTGCATATGAGTACTCTATACGATACCGTGCTCCATCAAGCCCTGGTACCACGATCCTATGAGTACATCCAATCAACAGCTCGAGCTCAGCTCCACAGCCATCGATGCACCTGTTCACCTGCCCCAACAGAGACAGCCCCCAACGGGGTGAGCATACCAATACACGAAATCTCATAATCACAATAATGAAATTCATAATTTACAACACAAGTAAATATTAATGAATTTTAAATGATACTCCCTGGATGGCAACATCCTCATCCGGGATTCCGTGTACTGTCCCTGTTCTCACAATCATCAAACTCATCAAATCTCATAAATCAGTAAATCAACACATTGATTTAACTCATAGCATGCCTGATTCTCAAGTATCAATAATCAATGATTCCAAGTTCATTATACATACAAATATAGATATCTCAATATCTAGTACTGATTTCTCAATTTCGCTATCAATCATAGATAGCTCAAATGCCTAGCATTTATTTTACCAATTTTCCATTATACCTAGACATCTCACATGTCTTATAACGAGTACATGATCCCACGATCATTCTCAGGCATCTCAAATGCCGTACAATAGTCATATAGGCCAAGTACCCCATATATATCAACACATAAATATAGCCATGAGCACAACCATCGATGAAGTCAATATACATTATGCATTTCACAAATGCTCTCATATAAAGTAATGCTCGTACGTCGCACGTACCTTAAATCTCCGAAGTCCGAGCCAAACCTTGCTCGAGTTCCATGCTCCGAGGAACGATGTGCAAAATCGGGCCACAAAATCGGACAGAAATCCAGATCTGAACCCTACGCTTCTCTGGCAAATCCGAACGCGATTCTCGACGAAACTTCGAATTGTTGGTATAGAAAGGAGCGCCTCGGAGAGACGATTCCAACGGCGGGTGGCACGCGCCGAACGGCGGCCGGACGGCGGCGGGCGGAGGCCTTTTCTGCGCGGTGGTCGAAAGGGGATCGGGAATGCGCGGGAGGGAGAGAGAGATAATGTGCTGAAATGGATCCGATAATTAAAATCTCGGGTTCAACTGGTATTTATAGCAAAAATACCCCGAAATACTAATATCCCCACAAATACATCATGATTCATTAAAAATCATCTGTTTCCAAAAACTCTCTCTCTAACTCAAAAACCCCCTACCGGTGCCCACACCAAGCACCCGAGATTCCGAGTCACACTAAAATCCCAACTCACAGGTTTTCACCGAAATGAGAATACGATCTCAACCTCGGGATCCAACGATCCCAACTACTCAAATAGACGAGCCCAGAAGGCCCAACACTTCGATTAAACTCCAAATCGCCACGCAAAACGGTTTTAGGGGTTATTAACACTCCGGGATTAACACCTATAATCCCTGGTCATCACAGATTCATTGGTATTTGAGTGCATTGATTGTTATTTTTCATAAATTAATTGCATGTGTAGATCAAAGTCTAGCTAGCTTTGATTGAATTTGAGGGTTACAGCCGAGATCGAGAGATAAGGTTGTAACACGCTTCCTTAATTTATGATGTATGTCACGATAGAGATCGAGAGATGATATCGCTTATGTGAGAACTTGGAATCGAGAGATTTAGAGTTAAAAGGTTTTGATAATCCATGCAACTTTGAATTAGTAAATAGGTGCACGAGAGTGACTTATTCTAGTTTATCGTTAGTTTCTTTACAGCTCGAGAGAGTGTATTGAATAATATCGAAAACCGTTCACCTTTAAAATCAATTGGTTAGTAATTTGAGAATTCCATTGAATCATTAGAGATAACATAATTGAACGACGAGCTCGGTAATTTTCTCGAGTAACTTACCTTTGCATTTCCGGAACCATTCTTTTCATTATTTCTAGTTTAATCTTTATTCTTTAGTTTAATTTAGATCTAGTTAATCAAACTTCTTTTATCGTAGGCTAAATATAATTTTACTTATCTTATTTGGTACTTATACGTTAGTCCCTGTGGATTCGACAACCTGTACTTAATTTTCACTATACTAAAACTTGACAACTGTGCACTTGCGGTAGAATCGCTTCAAACAAATCTTTGAAATATCTTTTGTTTAAAAATAAAGCGGTCAAGTTTTTGGCGCCGTTGCCGGGGACTAATCTGTATAATATCATACGAGATTAGTTAATTGTAATTTAGCCAATTCTTTTATTATTGCATTTTTGTTTTTATTTTCTTTGTTTTCTTTTGTTGATCTTTGTGAATAACTTTGTGCATTTTGTTGTCTCCTTTTGTCTATTTTGTACAGGAACCGTTTCTCTAGTGCATGCTCAGAATAGGGGAGCCCATTCTCGAGCCTTTCGATCCAGAGATAGAAAGAACTTTACTTAGGCGATTACGAGAAGCTCGAGCAATGGCTGATAATAACGAAGCACATCACCCTAGATCGATGATGGACTTTGCACAACCAGCATTTCATGGATCGTTGTCGAGTATTACGAGGCCGACGATTCAAGCAAACAATTTTGAGATCAAGCCGGCAATCATACAAATGATTCAGCACTCGGTTATGTTCGGGGGAGCAGCTACTGATGATCCGAACAATCACATCTCCAACTTTTTGGAGATTTGTGACACATTCAAACACAATGGCGTCTCTGACGACGCCATCAGGTTAAGACTTTTCCCCTTTTCATTACGGGACAAAGCTAAGGCATGGTTGAATTCTCTACCTGCAGGTTCTATAACAACATGGGAGGGGATGACAAAGGCGTTTTTGTCAAAGTACTTTCGCCCTTCCAAGACGGCAAAGATGCGGAACGATATCACGACTTTTGGTCAGTTTGACCCCGAGACTTTGTATGAAGCGTGGGATCGTTTTAAAGAGTTGTTGAGGAGATGCCCACACCATGGTCTACCCATATGGCTGCAGGTACAAACGTTCTATAACGGTTTATTTTCTGCTAACCGTTCAATGATTGATGCAGCATCTGGGGGATCCATAATGAGAAAGACGCCGGAAGAAGCATATAGCTTGTTGGAGGAAATGGCGTGCAACAGCTACCAGTGGCAATCTGAGAGGAGCACGCCGCAGAAACCAATGGGAGTCCATCAAGTGGACGAGATCACTGCTCTTTCGGCTCAATTAGAAGCCATGAACCGGAAGATTGACAGCATGGGAGCAGCAGCAATGCAAGCTCAAGAGATCTTCTGTGAGCTGTGTGGAGGCGGTCATCCTAGCATCGAGTGCCAGGCAGGTAATCAATTTAACCAATCTGTTGAGGCTGTTAATTTTGTAGGTAACAGGCCACCCAATAATTCCTACTCAAATTACAACCAACCATGGAGGAACCACCCAAATTTGAGGTGGTCAAATCAAGAAAATGTGTTGAACCCTCAACCGCAGGCCGGGTTCACACAAAAGCCGAGTATGGAGGAATTGATGGCAAAGCTGATTTCATCAACGGAGGTGAGGATGCAGAATCAGGATGCATCTATTAAAAATTTGGAAGTGCAGATAGGGCAGTTGGCCACGTTGATATCTGGGAGGACGCAAGGTACGCTCCCGAGTGATTCTGTAAAGATCCGAAGGAGCCATCAAATTGAGAAGGCGAGGAGGTGACAGTCCAGCTTGGGACTATAAATTAAGAACTTCCATTTTCCTTTCCTTGAGTTTTGTTTTTGATTTCTTGTTTTGATGTGTTTTTGTTAGTTTGTTTGTTTTGAGTTTGTCTGGGAATGAATTCGTGTATTTTCTATTGCAGGTGTGTAAGCAAGAGCAAGTTGGTTGTAGGCGAGGCAATCCGAGAGGAAGATATTGAGAGAAAAAGAAATTTAAATTCTGCTGGCTGCTGCTGGCGATCGATCGAGACAAAATCTCGATCGATCGCCCGATTTTTTAAAAGAAACATTGAGCCTACTGCCTCGCTCGATCGATCGAGAATTTTTCCGATCGATCGAGCGAGAGAAAACTTTGAAAAAAAATAAGGGCACAGACGCAGCAGCCTTCATTTTCCAACTCAATTTTTCTCCTCTCCACAACATAACCCTAGCCGCCTCTTTCAAATTCCTTCATCTAATCTCATCATTTTTTCATAGAATTTCAAATTTACTTCAACTCTAAGAAGTAATATTCATTCTAATGAGATTTTCATTTCAGATTTGAAGAATTGCAAGGCCAATTGGGTAGAAGCGCATCAAAAGGAAAATTTCGAGCCAAGTGCCAATCTTTCCAAGATTAGATTTTTAAGCGGTAATTGGTTTCTAATTCTCAAAGATTTTATCTTTTGGTAAAATTTCTCGAATTGTAGTAGATTGGGTTAGGAAGGAGTTAAATTTGGAGGAAGTTGTGTGGTGTTGAAGGGTGCCGGATTTACAGTGTTGTGGGGTGTTAGTTGAATTTAACTGGATTAGTTGGGAATCGTTTAGCAAGAAAATGTCATCCAGAAAGAGGTCAAAGCAGGCGGAAGCTTCCCAAAAGCAAAAGCAGGCGGAGGCCACTGTTTCTGAGCCAGGATATGATGAGAAGAAGTTTCTCAATGCCACAATTGCTGAATTATACCCCATCTACCATAAGAAACCCCTGAGCCGTGAAAGGGGAATGAGTATAGATAAGTTGGAATGTCCTGTCATTAGGACAGTTCGGCGAAAAGGGTGGTTTCAATTCGTTCAAACACCGATTGATGCTGTGGTGCCGCTGGTAAGGGAGTTTTACACGAATCTTCGAGCTGTTAGACCAGGGCACCAAGTAAGTGTTTATGTTTGAGGGAAGGATGTGTTGGTGGATCGAGCCGCAATCAACAATATTCACCGGATGCCTTTACTTCAAAACTGTCCATACCAATCTTTCAAGAGTAGCAGGATTGACTACGATGAGGTATTGACAGTTATTGGCAAGCCGGGAGTGGATTGGCAGAGGAATGATAAAGCAGAGCCACAGTTGGTTCTAAAGAAACATTTGAAGCCAGAGGCCCAAGCATGGTTTTCATTTGTCGCTTTGCGGGTCATGCCTTCGACCCACACTTCTGAGGTGACAAAAGACAGAGCGGTCCTGGTATATGCCATCCTCTCAAGGAAGGAAGTGGACTTCGGCGAGATTATTGCTGATCACATTGCTGAAATTGGGAGCAGCTCACTGACCTCCGCACTACCGTTTCCATCCACAATCACTGCTTTATGTCAGCGGTACGGAGTGACATGGGGGTAAGACGAGGAGCTACTTCCGCCGAAGACACCGATCATTGTGGACACTCCACCACCTCCTCCCGGTCGACGAAGACCTTCGGACACTACACAAGCTGGAGCATCATCCTCTGCTGCAGGACATACACGTGTTACTTTGGACTCTCTTCATAGGGATCTCCAAGACATTCGCCTGGAGCAGCAGAGCATTCACAGCATGCAGCGGGACATTCATAGCATGCAGAGAGCATTGCAGATGGACCATGAGCAGGTAGCTCAGCGTCAGATGGAGTTCATGCACTATCAGAGTGCATGGAACACTGCCATGGCCCAGGGTTTTCCAGGTTTCCAGTTCCCGCCAGAGCCACATTTTGCACCTTATCAGCCGCATGCACCTCCACCTTCTGAGTACCCACCATTTCCGCCATATCAGGGCGAGGAGCACCACTACCCAGTCCCCCCTCCGGAGCATGATGAGGACGACGATCAGTGACGATCGTCGTCATGGTATGTGTCTTTGCCTTTGCATTTATTTTTCTTGATTCATTGAGGGCAATTCACATGCTAAGTTTGGGGGGGTTTTTGAGTATTTGTATATATCTTGCTTTTGCACATATTGCTACTTGTCTTGTTTCTTTTCCGAGCATGACTGCATGATGTTGAGACTAATTCGTCCTTGAGCACCAACAAAAAATTTTTTTATTGATTGAGTTATTCTTGAGAATTGATGAGTTGGAATTGCAACGGTAATACATGATGAAATTAATCCTCATCTAGATAGGAGTCATGGAAATGCTTAACTTGTTTGTATATATCCTTTGTTAACTACATGTCAAAACTGAGGAATAATTTGAGCACTTATTAAGTCATGATTGAGTGAAGTATGTATTGATTAAATTGAAAACTTGTGTTAACTATGATGAGTCTTGAGTATCTTAGATAACTTTACAGTTTAGTTGAAAGCACTTTGAGGCGAAATTTATAATTAGGAAATAGACTTGGAGATGATTTAGGCGATCTTTGGACCGTTTGAGCCTTTCAAGCCTACCTGTTATATATTATTCCTTAGTGTCCCCTTTTGAGCCTTATTGAAAAAGAATGGAATATGCATTGCATATGATTAGACCCCCATTCGGCATTCTTGGCAAACTCATTATACTCACCTTGGTTTGAGCCTAAAAGAACAATTTCATCCATCCCTAGGAGAGTATAATGAATCTCATTCATTGCATTAATATTGCTATATGTTGAGAAGTTCATTGTGAAAAAAAAATGAAATGAACAAAAGAATGAGCAAAGAAAAAGAAAAGATGTAGAAAAAAAGCCTTGAAAAGAAAAGTTAAATAAGACCCAAAGTGGCCAAGGCTAGAAAATGTGAAGAGAAGCTCAATGATTATATGAGAAGATTTTGAATTGATTCTGTTATACTCTCTTCTTTGAATTCATCCTACCTTTTCTTTGAAGCCGACACCAAAAGGCCTAACGTTAAAAGCTTTTAAAGTCTTGTTGATCCAAGTCTAGGGAATAATTACATTAGTGGAGAAGTGCTGGATAGTAAATTTGTAGAGTAATTCAAAGTAATCTTGACTAGGAGTTGATATGGCACATGTTGATTTTAAAGATATGTATGTAACTCATGTTTGACAATAGCACACACGCACGTTCCGATGTTGCGATGTATTGTTTAACTTAGGAGAAATTGCTTCTTGTTAAGTGTTGAAGGACTTCTATTGATGTGTAAGTAGGATTTCTGAGATTTTACGTATGTTGTAAAGATGATTCATGCTTCGTATCGAGTTTAACTTTTCTTTTTGAGCTTATTGCTTGCTCGAGGACGATCAAGTCTAAGTTTGGGGGAGTTGATAGGCTTAGATTTTGAGTGTTTTTAACAGTAAATTCTTCATACTTTCCGTTCTTTTTCCTGGATGATATTATGCTTTTTGGTGTTTATTCGTTTGTTTCAGGAAAATGGATCGTAAGTGGAAGAAATGAGCTTATATGAAGATAACGGGCGAAATCGAGGCGTGAAAGAACAAAAATTGAGGAAATGAAATTTTCGGAATCTCGATCGATCGAGATTTACTCTCGATCGATCGAGCCAGGCAGAGAGTTGAGCATCAAAGATTTTCAAGTCTCGATCGATCGGTGGAAATCTCGATCGATCGAGCGAGGCAGTAACCTCGGAGCTGATTTTTTTCAAATTCTCGATCGATCGGTGGAAAATCTCGATCGATCGAGCGAGACAGTGAGATTCAAAAGCTGGCATGAACAGTGCGCCGATCGATCGAGACGCAAAATCCTGAAGATTTTATTTTCCTTTCTTATCGTGATTTTGGAGGGCTTTTAAGCGGGAGGCTTGATTCATTTCAATAGACACCAGATCAGACCATTTCAGACGATTTTTAGGTCAAGGAGAGCCGCCCAAGCCGCCGCCCAACACCGGAAAAGGAGATCCAATCTCCGTTCTTCGTCCAAGGTCGAGCCAATCTATTCCGGAGTGCAAGGAAGGAACAAGAGAAGAAATCACGGTGCAACGCACAGATTCATCCATCGTTTATCGTATTTCTGAACTTTAATTTATTTGATTTTCAATTTCATTTGATGTTTTAGAGGTCGAGAGACAATAAAACTCTTATGTATTTGATTTGAATTAAATTTAGTTTATATTATTGAGTTTTAGTTTCATTGTGTTTGATTATTGATTCATTGGTATTTGAGTGCATTGATTGTTATTTTTCATAAATTAATTGCATGTGTAGATCAAAGTCTAGCTAGCTTTGATTGAATTTGAGGGTTACAGCCGAGATCGAGAGATAACGTTGTAACACGCTTCCTTAATTTATGATGTATGTCACGATAGAGATCGAGAGATGATATCGCATATGTGAGAACTTGGAATCGAGAGATTTAGAGTTAAAAGGTTTTGATAATCCATGCAACTTTGAATTAGTAAATAGGTGCACGAGAGTGACTTATTCTAGTTTATCGTTAGTTTCTTTACAGCTCGAGAGAGTGTATTGAATAATATCGAAAACCGTTCACCTTTAAAATCAATTGGTTAGTAATTTGAGAATTCCATTGAATCATTAGAGATAACATAATTGAACGACGAGCTCGGTAATTTTCTCGAGTAACTTACCTTTGCATTTCCGGAACCATTCTTTTCATTATTTCTAGTTTAATCTTTATTCTTTAGTTTAATTTAGATCTAGTTAATCAAACTTCTTTTATCGTAGGCTAAATATAATTTTATCTTATCTTATTTGGTACTTATACGTTAGTCCCTGTGGATTCGACAACCTGTACTTAATTTTCACTATACTAAAACTTGACAACCGTGCACTTGCGGTAGAATCGCTTCAAACCAATCTTTGAAATATCTTTTGTTTAAAAATAAAGCGGTCATATATGTACGTGACCCCAGTATACGAGTTAAGTATCAATGCTTACGGAATGAGTGAGAATGAGAATGGTGGCAGGCACGATTGCCTTCGACATGAGATTGAATATGATCATTTAAAGAATCGTGAATTTTTGTGAGTATATCGAATTACATCGATGATGAGGACTATGTCTTAGACAATAATATTGAATTTGATGATTTTGATATTGTGAATATTATATAGGAATAGTTTCGGGAAATCATATGCTTGTTCAGATTTATTCAGGAGTATTCATGTTAGAATTTCAATAATCCCATTTTATTACATTGCAATTCTGATTATCGATAAAATATCGTTTATTATTTTGTGAATAATGTTACAATCATGATTATTGTGTTGGAATATGCTCACCCTGTGTGGTGGCTGTTTCTGTTGAAACAGGTAAAACATGTACGACATTGATTCTGGAAATGAATTCGAGCCTTTGGACGAGGACGCTCCTAGGAGCGAGGTTCCAGTATTGGTATTGGTAACACGTTATGTACAAGTAGATACACCTTATTTATTTAATGCTTTTCAGTGAGCATAATGATATGTGTATATGGGTTGTATAAGTGTGAGATTTCTCTTTTTCATTTGGGGCGTTGCATGTAATTTATTTGAGAGTATAATTACAACAGGAATTGTGAATATTATAGTGATTTATGAAGTGTATACATATGTGAATTGAGTTGTGTTGGGAATGGGTTTAAGGGATTATATCAAAAATTTATATGGAAGTCATGCCATATTTAGGAAGAATGTAATGAAATCCCCTACATGTTTAGTAATGTAAATGCACTAATGATGAGATTAAGAGTTGGGGTCTTACAAGATGCCTTGATGCCTAATCACTCTCCCTTCTTACATGAGTACACATCCTAAATCTTCTTTTGATGCATCGCTGTAGATTGTAAAGCCCATATTCTCAGTTGGTAATACCAACACAGGTGTAGATGCAAGCTTCTTCTTCAAAATCTCGAAGCTCTTCTCACAGTCTCCACTTGGAATCTGCCAAAGCCAATATGTTACATTTACACCGTTATGACATTTGACTTTCATAAATCAGCTTGGCTTTTGCAGATTCCAACCCATATGATTTTAGAATTCTTTTGTGTGAGCTTTGTAAAGGGAACAGCTATTGAGGAAAATCCTTCAACAATTTTTCGATAATAGTCAGCTAGCCATAAGAAACTTTGAATATCCGTAACAGTCTTTAGTCTTGGCTAGTCTATAACTGCTTTCACTTTCTTAGGATCTATAGACACGCCCGCTCCAGATATGATATGTCCTAAAAATGCAACGTTTTGTAGGAAAAATTCACATTTCTTAAATTTGGCAAAAAGTTTTTTCTCCTTTAATGTGATATCCAGAAATTATTGTGTTAATCCCGGAGTAATTATGATCCTTAATGGATTGTAATTGGGGTAATTATGAGATAATTATGGTATTGAGACTCCCGATGATTTTAATCCGGTATCGGGGTAGTTTGATCCAAGAGTTGAGATTTTATTCTCATTGATGTGTTAACCTTGGGATTTGTGTTAGTAGTGGCATTTGGAGTCTGGGGAGCTATGTATTGAGGTTTGTGTTGTAATTGAGTGAGCGAGAGATAATTATTGAACACGCATTATTTTTATTGGATTAAGGTGCGAGTATTTGAGACTCAGGTTTTTGGAGCCTTGGTACTATATATACCAAGTGGACTCGGTGTTCAACCATTCCCCACTTCACACCCTCTCTCCTCCTCTACGTTTCCCCTCCCCCATCTCTTTCTCTCCCTCTTTTCCTATCATTTCCCATGAAGGAAAATCGAGGGGGCTCGGTGTTGGAGCTGGAATCTCGACCAAATAATTGGGTAACATTCTTCCCCTCGCTATTATCTAAGTTTTCATAGTAGTTTTGTTGAATTTGGTTAAGGGGATTTGAGTTTTTGTTTTTAAAGATTTTTGGGTTGTTGTGTTTTGTGAGTATTTATGGTGTTTTTGTTGACGATTTATGGTGTATCAGTTGTGAGATTGTTTTTCTGGAGGTTTTAGCTCGAAAAACACCATTTTTGAGCTATATCAGAGCTCGTCGATCGATCGGCAAGGGGGTGCCGATCGATCACGCGACGTTGGGCAAAAATGGATGACGATGAACAATGCGCTCGATCATTCGAGCAAAACGACCGATAGATCGAGAAGGTCGGGCGATTGATCGAGCGGTTTTCATGATTGATCGCACGCGAGGCAAAATTCAATGCCAATTTTCTGCAGCTCTCGATCGATCGAGAGCTCTTGGCCGATCGATCGAGAGGCCGGGTTTAGGGAAAATTATTGGCTTGTTCTGGAATTGATGCATGCTTCTCCCGAGTCTTTTAAATGATTAATCATCATGATTTGATGATGTATATGGAGGTTGAATACGTGCTTGGGTATGTGTTGTGTGCACGTAATTGATTGTGAGTTATTAACTGTGTTTTAGCGAATAATTCACCGGATCTCGGGGCAAAGGCAAGGATTGACTCTTGCTATTGGATAATAAGGTACATATAACGTATGAACATAGTTTTATATATTATTGTCATTATTGAATGAATAATATATTATTGATGCAATGAGTTGGCATTGTTGAGAATTATGTGATGCCGCTATTTAGCGAGCAATGGTTAGGATGTTGTCGCTGTTGAGCGAACATCGGTTATGATGCTGCCGCTGTTGAGCGTGCGAGAGGATAGAATGTCGCCGCTGTTGAGCGAGCGATGAGATACGATGTAATAGAACTGTGGAATCATTGTTGAGATATATGTGATATCTATAAATCAAATAATGATTTAATTATAATTGATTATGGAATTAGTGGTTTGAGCATGGGCATAGTTAATCAATGTAATGATTAACTGATTTTGGGAATTTGATGGTTTTGGCTATTGTGGGAACATGAACATCATGGGAGATCCCATATGATGATGATACTATACAGGGAGTATCTTTTAAATTTACAGCTTTATATTCTGTAAATACTGAATTGTGATATTGATGTTGTGGAGATTGTATTATTGGTATGCTTACCCCGTGTCTGGGCTGTTTCTGTTGGGACAGTTGGACCAGGTACAACATTGGCTCTAGAGTTGAGTTCGAGCTGTTGATTGGAAATGCTCCCAGGGGTGAGGTACCAATGTTGGTATTGGGTAGTACTTATATACAATAGATACACATCTATTTATTCAATGCTTGTATTTGAGCATTCTTATGTGTATATGGATTGTATAAAAGTTGTTAGATTTCTCTTTTCATATATGGTTGCATGCAATTAATTATGGAGCATTTCATGATGAATTGAGAATATGGAATTGGTGGATTGTACAGTGTATACGTAAGCTAGTTGAGCTGTATTGGGAATTGAACATTAAGTGGATTAATGTCGAAAATTTTATAGATGGCATGTTAATACTATAAAAGCATGTATAAGAATTCCCTAATGGCATGAGTGTATGCACTAATTATTGTGATTAATGCACTAATATAGGATTATGGTAGCGAGTAGGGGTGAGTGATAGCGCTTATCGTGTACGCCCAAATTAACCCTTCTTCAGTTAATAACAAAAATATGTAGTAGCGGAAGTAGGGATCGATCTCACAGGGAAGGTAAATTTATTTCGTGCCAAAAATGAATAGTAACAAGGGGGTTTTATGATAAATGATTACTACTAAGCAAATTCTAAAATTAAACTAATTAACGAGATTAACTAAGATGATTTAAACTTATGAGAGTGAAGCGATTCTTGGTTTTCAGGTAACCGTACTTTTGAAAAATTATCTTTTGGTCATCAAATCAAAACATTCGAATTCTTTCGATTATCTATCGACTGGAAATTCAATTCCTACTCATCTTATTCGTAGTTAAAGAGAAAACAGCATTCCATTCAACCCTTACCAAATCTCTAATCACCACTACAGCCGTTAATGATTAAATCAATGATAATTTTCAAAACTAAAGACTTCGACAAATCTAATCAATAAAAACTACAGCCGTTAGAATTGATTACTCAACCGTTTCTCCTAACAATTCAATAACACCTACAGCCGGTTAATTATTGATCTTAGTTGTTTCTTAACAAACTATCGATTATGTACTTGAATATTAGGTGATCGGTCTAATACACAAACACAACAATCATGGAATTCGAAATTTGAGAAACAAATTGAAATCGAAATCTAATTCAACAATCAAACCGAATTCTCATAAAAGATTCAAATCCAAAAGTAGGTATCCCTTCAACCAAGAATCAAAGGGTTTCAGCCTAGCATAATTAAATCTAAAAACAATAAAAATTCGATGGAAAACATTAAATAAATAAAGGAAAAGAAATTACTAATATAAATCACGATTCCAGCTTGTCGATTCCGGTTCCGTTCTTCGTTGTTCTTGAAGAAAACTTGAAATAAAATTAATCTAAAATCTCAAATTATTCTAAGAGTTTGAAAAACTATCAAAAACTGCTGCTCATGAGGCTTAGTCTCGAGTTTTAGGGTATGGGAGTGATAAAAATGGGATACAATCTTTTAAACATGGTAAAAGACTCAATTTCCTAATTTACGGACTCTTCGGCGATCGATCGCCTGATGTGTGGCGATCGATCGCTAGTTATATTTTTTTCAGCGAATTTCTTGAGGCGATCGATCGCCACTTTATCGCGATCGATCGCTGAGCTCCAGTAGACTTTGGCGATCGATCACCTGGCATTCGCGATCGATCGCTGACCCGTGAATTTTGTTGCAAAAGTTTCTGTCCATAGGTGATCGATTTCCTCTTCCGGGCGATCGATTGCCACCTCCAAAATTACATTTTTGCCCTTTTTCTTGATCAACTTTGAGTCCTTGTCATGTCCATGTCTCTCCTTGGTCTTTACATATCGTTTTTAGCTCGTTTTCTTCGATTGTACCTACAATTACACAAATATACGATTAGGTAGCATACGTATCAAATTATCTATCAAAACCTACCAAATCGTAGACAATTAAGCACTAAAGATGTGTCTATTTCTAGTCACATCAGTGAGCATTCGGTTAATTCGGTTAAAAACCGAACCGAATTAACCGAAACCGAAAAAACTGATTTTTTATTTATAAAACCGAACAAACCGAACTTTTTTAAGAAACCGAACAAACCGAACCGATAAAATATCGGTTAATTCGGTCGGTAACCGAATTAACCGATATTTTTGAAAAATGTAAAAAAAATGTAAAAAATTTATAAAAAATAAATTAAAAATTGATTTTAAAATTATAAAAAAATAGAAAATAATAAAAATATGTTAGATCGGTTAAATCGGTTAACCGATAATTTTAAAATCAAAACCGATAACCGAACCGATTTAACCGATATTTTAAAAAAATAAAATCGAACTTCCGAATTGACTGAACCGAATTTCCAAATTTATTCGGTTCGGTCGGTTATTTCGGTTAAACCGAAGTTTTGCTCACCCCTAGTAGCGAGGACCTTACATTTAAGGTATGTAGAGTAAGACAAAGATGTTCCTTATGTTCCTCTTTGCTCAGTGAATCGACCAAAATGTCATCGATGAATACTACTAGGAACTTATCCAGGAATGGTTTGAATACATTGTTCATGAAATCCATGAATGTGGTTGGAGTAATCATCAATCCAAATGGTATCACCGTGAACTTGGAATGCCCATATCTTGTTTGGAAGGCAGTCTTCAGAATATATTCTGTCGTAATCTTGAGCTGATGATAGCCTGACCTCAAATCGAGCTTGGAAAAGACTTAGCTCCCTTGAGTTGATCGAACAGGTTATGTATCCTTGGGAGGGGATACTTATTCTTGATTGTGATCTTATTCAACTCTCTGTAATCGATACACAATATCATACTCACATCTTTCTTCTTTACAAATAACATCGAGGCTCCCCATGGAGAGGCACTTGGTCTGATGTGCTTTTTGTCCAGAGCTCTTGAAGTTGCTCTTTAAGATCCTTTAATTTTGTTGGGGCCATGAAATAAGGTGCCTTTGAAATTGGTGCAACGCGTGGTACCAAGTTAATTTCAAAATCTATTTCATGATCTGTGACTGATCCTAGCAGCTCTTCTGGAAATACGTTAGGAAATTCTTGTACTATCGGGATATTCTCTAGTCTGAGCTCAGTTCTTTCGTGAGCCTCACATATCATAGCTAGGTAGACCTCTTCACCACCTTTCATTGCTTTCCAAGCTTGTAAAGCAGAGAGGAGGGATCTTCGTTCTTTTGTCTTGCCATGATAAAATGATCTTTTGGTGTTCTTAGCTTGATATTCTTATTACGACAGACAACTAAGGCGTGGTACTTAGCTAACCAATTCATTCCTAAGATAGCATCAAACTCCACCATGTTGAGTTGAATCAGGTCGGTATTGAACGTTCTATCATGTATATTAATTTTGCAGCCTCGATGAACACTATGTGTTTCTAAGGTTTTGTTAGCAGGAGTTGCTACTCTATAAGGTTCATCAAGTATATCAAGTTTAATTGTTAACTTCTTAGCGAACCTCTTTGATATAAACGAATGTGTGGTTGATGTGACTAGAAATAAACACATCTATTGCACTTAAATGTCTACGATTTGGTATGTTTTGATGGATAACTCATTACATATGCTACCTAATTGTATAATTGTGTAAATGTAGGTGAAAACGAAGAAATCGAGCTAAAAAAATAAAGACAAAGAAAAGCTTTGGAGATGATAAGGTGTAAGGACCCCCGAGCCCTTAACCCGTTATTAGTGTATTAATTCATACCATTAGTGCATGTAATCATACTATCACGGGGAAAAGCCATGTGCAAGTGCAACACCATATGCAATCCAGAAAATTTCTTGCATTCTATCCGCATACTATTCAAATTCCCCAACCAAATTATTTATATAACATGCACCATTATAATACACTAACTTGCTCTCAGTTCATTTGGCAATTCCATATTTAATTGCATGCAAACCATGAATGACTGGAGAAAAGCCGTAGCCCATTTATACATGCCATATACACGTAAAATGTACTCACATTAGAGTACCACAATGAATAAGCGTGTATCCAATGTATAAAAGCACTCTACCAAATACCGTTACTGGCACTTCAATCCTGGAAGCACCTCCCAAGCACAACTCGATCTCAACTCTGGATCTATGCACTTATTCAACCAGCTTCGGTGCCTCGATCCGGGAAGTACCTCTAATCGACAGTCCGAGCTCAACTCCAAGCTGCTGCTACACCTGTATCACCTGTCCCAACAGAGACAGCCCCCACACGGGGTGAGCATACCAATACCGCCAATCCAATAATCATAACATTGCAATTCAAATACAGAATGTAAATGCCATAATTTAAATGATACTCCCTGGATGGTAACACCCTCATCCGGAATCCCCTGTATTGTCCCTGTTCTCAAAATAACCAAACTCATCAAATTCCCAAAGCCAGTTAATCGTCACATAGATTAACTAATACTGTTCTATTATGCTAGTTCCATAATCAATATGGTAAAATCATTATATAAAAGACCGTAGATCTCACATTTATCTAACCAATGATTCCATGTTCCTATTTCATTGCTCGCTCCACAATAGCGGCATACTAAACCCCGCGCACGCCCAACAATAGCGGCGTCATAACCGATGGTCGCTCAACGGCGACAGCATCCCAATGTATAACCATTTGACGCAAATACCATTTACCATGCATATTGTTATCCATTTATAGTAAATATCATGCACCATGCATTTCAATACCTATCCGATGCAATTACCACATGCCACATATTTCAATGTCCATATAATGCGATTACCACACACCATGTGTTCCAATACCCATTTAATACAATTATTATACACCATGCATTTTACAGTTGCAACACTATAATAGGCTATGCTCGTACGTCATACGTACCTTAAGTCTCCGTAGTCCAAGCAAAATCTTGCTTGAGTTCCATGCCTCGAGAAATATGTGCTAAAACACATAACCAACTCACAATAAAGTATAAGCATGCGATCACGTGCCCACGCACGTTTGCAACTTCAAAACCCATCGTCAATCCATGACGATTACCAAAATAGAAGCCCCCGGCTAAGCATGCATAATACCCAAAATATACCAATTAACAAGTTTAAAAGGTAGCCAAAAACTCAACCAAGAGTTCCGTTTAATTAAACTTTGGCTCCAACCAATCCATTTTAAAAGTATAACATTCCCATTGGAATGTAGACATTGCCCCGAAAACGGCCCCTTTAAACCTCGGTTCCAAAATCCCGACATTTTCCAAAAATTTCAAAAAAACCAAATTCCTTCGATCGCCACCTTTATCGCAATCGATCGCCACACTCCAGTGGCCAACCAGTGCCCTCTCGCGATCGATCGCCAATCCTCGCGATCGATCGCCGAGACCTCGCGATCGATCGCCAGCACTGTTGTGATATCCCCGAAATAATTATATGCAACTGAGCATTAATTTTGGTTATATGATTTTAATGGTGGTAATTAAATTAATTGTTGGAATTAATTATCTTGGTGAAGTGCTTAGTCACCTGGTAGGAGTGACCCGGTAGAGCATTTCGGGGTACATGTTATTCATGTTGGGTAATTGGGGATTTTTATGGTTTAATTGAACTGGGTTATGATTAATTGGATGAATCATGTTTTATTTGGGATTTTGGTGCATTATGGTAAAATGCCTTTTAAATATCATGTTGGGGTGTTTTATACACCATGGTAAATTGTGGAAGGCAATTGGTTTAATTAAATCATTTATACCCCATTCCCCTTTAATTCCCATTACTTTACAACTTTCCCCAAAACCACCACCAAACCCTTCCTTTTCCCATTTTCGAAATTGTGCTCAAGGTTGGAGAGAAAACCTTCAAGAAGCTTGCTTTGTGGGTTTTGGTGTGAGTTTTGGAGTCCCCTAGAGGTATGGATACCTCCCCATTGCTTTTATTGTGTTTGGGTTAAGATTGAAATGGTTTTGAAGGGTTTAAAATGGGTTTGGGTTGGATTGTTGTGGTTTTGTTTGGGGGGTTGGTTTTATGGTTGTTTTAAGGTGTATTTTGAAGGGTTATGATGTTATTTGAGTTGTTGGTTTGTTGGTTTTGTGTTGGAATGGGTTGGAATGATTTTG
The DNA here is from genome assembly GCA_907163345.1 of Haberlea rhodopensis. Taxonomy (NCBI): domain Eukaryota; kingdom Viridiplantae; phylum Streptophyta; class Magnoliopsida; order Lamiales; family Gesneriaceae; genus Haberlea; species Haberlea rhodopensis. Next base: position 587,146 of record CAJQUN010000113.1, on the reverse strand, counting down.
AGGTGCAAAAATGGAGATTTTTCGGGTTACAGGGGTCGGCGATCGATCGCCCATTTCAGGCGATCGATCGCGCCCAGGCAGTAGGCGTTGGAAGCTTTTGGCGATCGATCGCCACTCTTGGGCGATCGATCGGCGGGTCTGGCGATCGATCGCGCCAAGTGTGGCGATCGATCGCCGAAGGATGAAAAATTTGGGGCTCGGGCAGTACGTTTGGGCGATCGATCGCCGTGATGGGCGATCGATCGCGAAGGTTAAAATATTGGATTTTTGGACTTTTTTGTGGAATTTTTGATATCGGACTATTATTGGCTCCTAATATTAATTTGTGTGAATGTGTAGAACCATCCCAGGTGGGCACACAGCATAGGAGATAAAGTCCACGATAATCTCCACTTTTGGAATCAAGGTACGTAGTGAGACGTACGAGCATCGGACGGTAAAACGTATTTATTACGCTTTGAATTGGTTATGCATTGTGGTTGCATACATGGTCTTGTTTATGCATTTTGGTTGCATATGTGATTGGATATGCATTACGGTTGCATATATATAAATTGTGAGTCGAGATTATATCGTAGTGATGATCGAATACTTGCCGCTGTTATGTCGAAGCGATGATAGAATACTTGCCGCTGTCATATTTAGCGATGAAGAATATTTGCCGCAAATATGTCGAAGCGAAGGATAATGCCGCTGTCATATTGATGCGAGGGATATTATACCGCTAATATGTCGAAGCGAGGGGTATTAATGCCGCTGTCATATAAACGCGAGGGGTATTATGCCACTGATATAATAAGACTGGAAATTGGAAATTGGTGTACACGGAATGAGTTCATGTCATGACATGTATATCGGTATTATAATCTTTGATTATTATTGTGATACAGGGACAACCAATGGAGCTTTTAAATATGTTAAACACAGGAAGTGAATTGCATTTATGGTTTATGCATTTAATTGTGATCATATTATTGTGGATATGATTTATATACATGCTCACGGTTTGGGGTTGTTCCTGTAGGTACTTGGGCGGAAGGGGCTAAGGCGGGTGATGCAGTGAGCCAGTGAGGAGTGCTCTTGTTAGCAGGCCAAATCCTTTTGTATAGTATCTGCTCTAGGAGTAGTGTAAAGCTATAGGATTAGTATTCATTGGTTGGGAATGTAACTAATCCCTTTTGAAACTTTATTTGGCACTGTAATTTAATTAACTCAGGGCATCAACTTGACCTTCAAACCTTATTTTGTATGGAAAAATTTAATTATGCCTTTAATCCGCACTTAAGGAACTAGGGTCCTTACATTAGTGGTATCAGAGCAGTGGTTAGAGAACCCGGGATTGAGTGAAGGGTAGCCTTAGCATGGTTAGCTAAGTGTTTACATTTGAGCATGTTTATGCATGTGGCGCATATTGGAGTATGAACTGTTATACTAACATGCTTATTTTCATTCATGTTATCTAATGGCATAACATATATATCTTGTTTTGGAATTGTTGTTAACATTTGTGTTACAGCATGGCTGCTAATGAAGAGGTCGGGGATGTTGGGAGCGTGAATGCTAGTATTGGACAGGCAAATCCCTTACCCCCACCTGCCGTGGGCGTGGAACCGGTTGCCCAGACACTACTACCAGGGGAACTTAGTCTGACACAGTTCCTGACCTTTCACCCACCGATGTTTGAGGGAACAGAGACTGGAGAAGAAGCCGAAGAGTGGCTGGAAAGATTGGAACAAATATTTGTATCCGCGCCGTGTGCTAGAACGGCTTGGTTAAGACTGGCAGAATTCCAACTGGCCAAGAAGTCTTCCATGTGGTGGAGGACGACTGTTATGGAACTGCGAGCACAAGGCATGGTGATAGACTGGACTCTATTCAGGACTCGGTTTTTGAACCGATACTTTTCAGCTGCGGCAAGGCAATCCAAGGAGGATGAGTTTTCAAATTTGAAACAAGGAAGCATGACGGTTTCGGACTACGCCATGCACTACTCGTCTTTATTGAGGTATGTCCCTCATATTGCCACAAATGGACATGCGAAGATGAGGAATTTCTTGAAGGGGTTAAGACCAGAATTATTTGATCGGGTGATTTCTAACAACCCGACATCCTTTGATGACGCACTTGTGAGGGCAGAGCTGGCAGAGATAGGGGTGAGTGCTTATCCTGATGTTGCACCCCCACCGGTTTCATCTCAAAGATCCACACCTGAAAATCTGAGGCCCCGGGGAGGATCTTTTAAATCAAGAGGAACTTCTTCTTCTTCCCGGTTTAGTGGAAGGCGACCGGATGGCCGGAAACAGGGTGACCGGAGAGGCGGTGCATCCACTTTTGGAGGACCTGGCAGGGCTGGTGAAGTTAAGTGCCACTTTTGTGGAGGGCCGCATCTGATGCGTGACTGTTCTGCTTGTTATATATGTGGCAGGTCGGGCCACATTGCTCGGCGTTGTCCTAATCGGGAGGGACAGACGGACCTCAGGGAAGGCAGAGGAAGGTTTTCTACCGGGACAGTACAGCAGAGGCCACCGGTGGCGCCTCGACATATGGGAGGACAGGCGATGGGACCGCCTCAGGGTCAGGTCTATGCATTGACCAGGGAGCAGGCCGATGCAGCTCCAGAGGAGGTTATAGCTGGTACGTGCCTATTATTTTCATATTCCGCCTTTATTTTGATAGACACAGGTGCTTCGCACTCCTTTGTGTCTGCGGACTTTGTGGCGAGACATCATATGTGCACGTCTCCGTTGCCCACGTCTCTATTGGTCTCGACACCCACTGGAAAGCAAGTTGTTGCGGATCAGTTTCTGATGGACTGCCTCATTTATTTTGAGGGCAATGAAGTCAAGGCAGATCTGATTGTTCTGGGTATGTCAGATTTCGATTGTATTGTGGGCATCGACATTCTGAACAGGTATCAGGCAGTGGTGGATTGCCGGCAGAGGACAGTACGGTTTAGATCTCATTCGGGAGTTCAGTGGATTTTCTATGGTAACGGTTCTCGTGCGAAGATTCCGTTGATTTCGGCAATTAAGATGTCTCAATTATTGGAGCGTGGACATACGGGCTATCTCATTTATGCCGTGGATCTGTTGGGAAAGGGCAAGGAGTTGAGAGTCGAGGATATACCAGTTGTAGCAGAATTTGCTGATGTGTTCCCGGAGGAGATTCCAGGATTCCCACCGACTAGGGAAGTCGAGTTTGGGATTGAATTATTACCGGGGACGTCCGCTATTTCTCGTGCTCCTTACCGCATGGCGCCGGCAGAATTGAGGGAACTGAAGGAACAGTTGCAAGAGCTTCTGGATAAAGGATATATACGCCCTAGCGTATCGCCTTGGGGCGCGCCGGTTCTTTTTGTGAAGAAGAAGGATGGTTCGATGCGTTTGTGCATCGATTATCGGCAACTGAATAAGGCCACGGTAAAGAACAAGTATCCTCTTCCGAGGATTGATGATTTATTTGATCAATTGCAAGGGACGAAGCTATATAGCAAGATTGATTTGAGATCCGGATACCATCAGATACGGGTCAGGGAGGAGGATGTACAGAAAACAGCATTCCGGACTCGGTATGGACACTACGAGTTCCTAGTGATGCCGTTCGGTGTGACGAACGCCCCAGCTGTTTTTATGAGCTTGATGAATCGGGTGTTCCAACCCTACCTGGACCAGTTCGTCATTGTGTTTATTGACGATATACTTATTTATTCCCAGAGCGAGGAAGAGCACGTGAGACATTTGAGGACAGTGCTCCAGATCCTTAGAGATCACCAGTTATACGCCAAGCTCAGTAAGTGTGAGTTTTGGTTGAGCAGTGTGGTATTTCTGGGGCATGTCATATCAAGCAGTGGGATTTCGGTAGACCCCAGAAAGATTGAGGCTGTGATGGAGTGGGCTGCACCCACTTCGGTGCCCGAGATTCGGAGTTTCCTTGGTTTGGCGGGCTATTATCGACGTTTCGTCGAAGGATTTTCTAAGATTGCTAAGCCGCTGACTCAGTTGACTCAGAAAGGAGTACCGTTTTATTGGTCTGAGGCTTGTGAGCAGAGCTTCCAGGAACTGAAGCACCGGTTGACCACAGCACCTGTTCTAGTGATTCCTTCAGAGAATAAGAGGTTTGTTCTGTACACTGATGCGTCACTTCAGGGCTTGGGATGTGTATTGATGCAAGATAAGCACGTGGTAGCTTATGCATCGAGGCAGTTGAAGCCACATGAGGCTAGGTACCCAGTCCACGATTTGGAGTTGGCAGCTATCATTTTTGCTCTGAAGATTTGGAGACATTATCTGTATGGTACCTCCTTCACCATTTATACAGATCATAAGAGCCTAAAATTCTTGTTTACTCAGGCAGAATTGAACATGCGTCAGAGGAGATGGATGGACCTACTTAAAGATTATGATTGTGAAATAGAGTACCATCCGGGGAAAGCCAATTTGACAGCAGACGCCTTGAGTCGGAAGGTGAGGAATACTGCTGAGGATGTCATGCATTTGTCGGCTATGATGACTTCTTGTTGCCATCTGGGCTATGACTTCGATACGGACGCATCACCGGTTCGGGTATCGACCTTATTGGCTGAGCCAGATATTTATGAGCATATCAGGAGAGCTCAGAGGTCTGATTGTGAGATTCAGAGATGGTCAGCATTGATATTACAGGGTCAGCCATCAAAATTCAGAGTGGCTGAGGATGGTTCCTTGAGACTCGGTAACCGTTGGGTAGTTCCATGCACGCCGGAGTTGCGCAGAGGAATCTTGGAACGGGCCCATAGTAGCCGATTCAGCATCCACCCAGGAGGGAGAAAGATGTATAAGGACTTGTGTGATCAGTTCTGGTGGAAGCGGATGAAGCGAGATGTAGTCTCATTTGTCAAGAAATGTTTGATCTGTCAGCAGGTGAAGGCAGAAAGGCAGCGACCCGGTGGCGAGCTAAGGAGCTTGGAGATACCGGAGTGGAAGTGGGAGCACATATCTATGGACTTTGTGACCCACTTGCCGAGGACTACTTCGGGTTGTGATGCCATTTGGGTGATCATTGACAGGCTGACGAAGGTAGCTCACTTCATTCCCTACAGTATGACGTACACATACTTGAGGATGGCTCAGTTGTATGTCCGGGACATAGTGAGACTGCATGGGATTCCAGTGTCTATTGTGTCCGACAGAGACCCGCGGTTTACGTCTCATTTCTGGGGAGGTCTTCAGTCAGCTTTGGGTACTGAGGTGAGATTGAGTACGGCATATCATCCCCAGACGGATGGGCAGACAGAGCGTACTATACAGACGCTCGAGGACATGCTACGAGCTTGTGTGTTGGAGTTTGATGCCTCTTGGCAAGATTCTCTGCCCTTGGTGGAGTTTTCATACAACAATAGCTACCAGGCAAGTATTCAGATGGCACCATTTGAGGCTTTGTATGGTAGGCGTTGTAGGTCACCATTGTACTGGGATGACTTGACCAGTAAAGCTGTGGGAGGACCCGAATTGATTCGGGAGATGGAAGGTAAGGTGAAGGTTATCCGTCAGAAAATGAAGGCAGCCCAGGACAGGCAGGCAGCCTATGCGAATAAACGGCGGAGGCCGTTAGAGTTTCAGACGGGAGACAGGGTCTTTTTGAAGATTTCACCTTTCAGGGGTGTAGTACGGTTTGGTATGCGTGGCAAACTGTCCCCGAGGTATGTGGGACCGTATGAGATCTTGCAGCGCATCGGTACCTTGGCTTACCGTCTGGCACTACCACCGTCGTTGTCTGGTATTCACGACGTGTTTCATGTATCGATGCTACGGAAGTATGAGCCGGATCCGTCTCATGTATTGCAGCCTTCTGAGGTTCAGCTAGATTCTGACGTATCATATGAGGAACGACCAGTCAGGATTTTGGACAGGGCTGATCGCAGACTGCGGAACAAAGTGATACCAATGGTAAAGATTCAGTGGGATCGCAGAGGTGTCGAAGAGGCCACGTGGGAGACGGAGCGGCATATGATGCAGCACTACCCGGAGTTATTTTCTGGTATGTGAGTTATGTTTGGTTTTGGTTGGGTAAGTGCATGCGATTTCGAGGGCGAAATCCTATAAGTAGGGGAGTATTGTGATATCCCCGAAATAATTATATGCAACTGAGCATTAATTTTGGTTATATGATTTTAATGGTGGTAATTAAATTAATTGTTGGAATTAATTATCTTGGTGAAGTGCTTAGTCACCTGGTAGGAGTGACCCGGTAGAGCATTTCGGGGTACATGTTATTCATGTTGGGTAATTGGGGATTTTTATGGTTTAATTGAACTGGGTTATGATTAATTGGATGAATCATGTTTTATTTGGGATTTTGGTGCATTATGGTAAAATGCCTTTTAAATATCATGTTGGGGTGTTTTATACACCATGGTAAATTGTGGAAGGCAATTGGTTTAATTAAATCATTTATACCCCATTCCCCTTTAATTCCCATTACTTTACAACTTTCCCCAAAACCACCACCAAACCCTTCCTTTTCCCATTTTCGAAATTGTGCTCAAGGTTGGAGAGAAAACCTTCAAGAAGCTTGCTTTGTGGGTTTTGGTGTGAGTTTTGGAGTCCCCTAGAGGTATGGATACCTCCCCATTGCTTTTATTGTGTTTGGGTTAAGATTGAAATGGTTTTGAAGGGTTTAAAATGGGTTTGGGTTGGATTGTTGTGGTTTTGTTTGGGGGGTTGGTTTTATGGTTGTTTTAAGGTGTATTTTGAAGGGTTATGATGTTATTTGAGTTGTTGGTTTGTTGGTTTTGTGTTGGAATGGGTTGGAATGATTTTGAGGTGCAAAAATGGAGATTTTTCGGGTTACAGGGGTCGGCGATCGATCGCCCATTTCAGGCGATCGATCGCGCCCAGGCAGTAGGCGTTGGAAGCTTTTGGCGATCGATCGCCACTCTTGGGCGATCGATCGGCGGGTCTGGCGATCGATCGCGCCAAGTGTGGCGATCGATCGCCGAAGGATGAAAAATTTGGGGCTCGGGCAGTACGTTTGGGCGATCGATCGCCGTGATGGGCGATCGATCGCGAAGGTTAAAATATTGGATTTTTGGACTTTTTTGTGGAATTTTTGATATCGGACTATTATTGGCTCCTAATATTAATTTGTGTGAATGTGTAGAACCATCCCAGGTGGGCACACAGCATAGGAGATAAAGTCCACGATAATCTCCACTTTTGGAATCAAGGTACGTAGTGAGACGTACGAGCATCGGACGGTAAAACGTATTTATTACGCTTTGAATTGGTTATGCATTGTGGTTGCATACATGGTCTTGTTTATGCATTTTGGTTGCATATGTGATTGGATATGCATTACGGTTGCATATATATAAATTGTGAGTCGAGATTATATCGTAGTGATGATCGAATACTTGCCGCTGTTATGTCGAAGCGATGATAGAATACTTGCCGCTGTCATATTTAGCGATGAAGAATATTTGCCGCAAATATGTCGAAGCGAAGGATAATGCCGCTGTCATATTGATGCGAGGGATATTATACCGCTAATATGTCGAAGCGAGGGGTATTAATGCCGCTGTCATATAAACGCGAGGGGTATTATGCCACTGATATAATAAGACTGGAAATTGGAAATTGGTGTACACGGAATGAGTTCATGTCATGACATGTATATCGGTATTATAATCTTTGATTATTATTGTGATACAGGGACAACCAATGGAGCTTTTAAATATGTTAAACACAGGAAGTGAATTGCATTTATGGTTTATGCATTTAATTGTGATCATATTATTGTGGATATGATTTATATACATGCTCACGGTTTGGGGTTGTTCCTGTAGGTACTTGGGCGGAAGGGGCTAAGGCGGGTGATGCAGTGAGCCAGTGAGGAGTGCTCTTGTTAGCAGGCCAAATCCTTTTGTATAGTATCTGCTCTAGGAGTAGTGTAAAGCTATAGGATTAGTATTCATTGGTTGGGAATGTAACTAATCCCTTTTGAAACTTTATTTGGCACTGTAATTTAATTAACTCAGGGCATCAACTTGACCTTCAAACCTTATTTTGTATGGAAAAATTTAATTATGCCTTTAATCCGCACTTAAGGAACTAGGGTCCTTACAACTGTTCATCGCCTTCAAAAATTGGACTGCTCGTCGCGATCGATCGCTACCTCTCGGCGATCGATCGCCACCTGCGATTTTCTGAAAAATTCAAGCTTCCATGGTGTTTTTGACACCCAAACTCAAAACCAACACCCCACACACCACCAACACCTCAAATACAACATTTAAACTCCATAAAAACACTAAAATCAACATTTTAGATTTAAACCCAAAACCCCCCAAACACAAATCCAACCCAAAAACTCAACCATAACACACCATATCACTATCAAATCGAAGACAATGACGAGGGGAAGAAACTTACCAACTTATCTTCGAGAAATCCGGATCTTAGGACGAGCCTCCATCGATTTTGCCCATCAAAGGGAAAGGGGAAGGGTTTGGGGAGAGAGAGTGGCGTGAGGGAGAGGAGAGGAGAGGAATGGATTCCGAATGACGGAATCCCGAGTCCAACTGGTATATATAGCAAAAATGCCCCTAAATACCAATACCTCCACAAATACATCATGATTCATTAAAAATCATATGTTTTCAAAAACTCTCTCTCCAACATCAAAACCTCATACAGGCCCCAACATAAGGCACCCCGGACTCCAAGTCCCACTAAAGACCCAACTCAAAGGTTTTCCACCAAAATGAGAATACAATCTCAACCTTTGGATCCAACGGTTCCAACTGCCCGATTTAACAACCTCGGGAGACCCAAAACCGCAATTAATTCCTAATTGCCACAATTAAAAATCCATCAAGGATTAATACCACACTGGGATTAACACCATTAATCCCCGGACATCACATAAGGACTCAAGGTAGATAAAGAAAAGGGCTTAAAATGTAATTTTGGAGAAGATATAGATCGTATGGAAGAGGAGATCGATCGCCTTTGGACAGAAAGTTGAGCAACAAATTATGCGGGTCAGCAATCGATTGGTACATTGGAGCGATCGATCGCCAAAGTCTACTGGAGCCAAGCGATCGATCGCTCGAAGAATCTGCGGAAAAAAATAAAGCTATCGATCAATCCCTAGCCTATAGCGATCGATCGCCAATAGAGTTTTGAAAAGTTTGGATTCTTGATTTCTTTCCTTCCTACATGGACTTAACCTACTCCATCAGCCTCCCCTACATATAGAACTCAAAAATCAGACCTTTTGGACAATGAGGTAGAGTAGGTAGAATAGTTTAGACTACTTTTACAATTTTTCTTTCAATTTCGTTGAAGAACGATACGAAGATCGGAACGAAGGCGGGATTGACGACCTCGACGAGCAGAGATCGGATTAGTTTTCTTTCCTTTGTTTTTATTTATCATTTTTCTTAGATTATGTCTAGCTAGTTTTTAATTCTTGGTTGAGGAAGACAAATCCGTGGATTGGGGATTGGGGACATTCTTATGCTTTTAATTATCAATTTTATTGAGGATCAAGAGTTTTTCTGATTTTTATTGCCATGATTGTTGTGTTTGTTTATTGGATTGACAACCTAATAAGTTACATGAAATCTAATGCTAAATTAGATATCAATACGGAATCGTTTGATCTCTCTAATTTACGAAGCAACTCAGATTGATGAATTTCTGCTTGTGAGTTTGTTAAATTCTTAGGGAAAACACTTGACTAGATTAAATATAGACGCTTGGATTATGTTGTTTAGCTTCATCGATCTCATTAGTTCATATGCTATCATCGATTTAAATCTTAATCGCTTGTATTTTGATTGATTGTTTGATAAGTGTTAAACTAGAACGCTTGGGCTACTTAACAACGTAAGGTGAGATAGGACTTTGATTATTGGATTAAACGTCCAACGATGATTATCCATATGAAAAATTGAGTATTTTGTGAATCGATGAAATAGATGATAATTCCAAGGAAGAGTCGATCGATACCAAGAATCGCTTTCATTAGTTTAATCTTTAGTTTTAATTTTAATTAGTATAATTCGTTCACAACCCCATCTTTTATTGTTTTGATTTTGATTTTCATTAACACAAAGATTCACACCTCCTCGTGGGATCGATCCCTACTCACAATACTACATTATTGTTATCAATCTTGAGGATTGAGTGGGGTTAATTTGGGCGTACACGATAACCGCACACCAGTGGTACCACAATCAAACAATGCATATGCAGGTAAATTGTTTATTAAAATGGTACCTGCCACCACATCGTTTGCATCAACTGTCTCCTCCTGAATTATGGCAAAAACTCGAGTGTTGGGTTTGTTCTCAATTGGCTTATTTGGAGGAGCGCCCATGCCTATACCAGTCTCCTTCCTCTCTGGCTCGGGAAAATTTGCAATACGGTGCCCAAATTTTCCACATCGGAAGCAAGCTTCGCTTCTTCTATGGCATTTGTCGGAGTTTACAAATCCACATGATGCACAATTCTTTGCTTCCTTTTTTATAGTAGTGGGTGCGGTACCCTTCTGCTGGCTACAAAACTGCATCGGCATCTTGAACTTTTGGCCAATATTGGAGTGCTTGCTAGAGAGAGGTCGCTTAAGCAGTTGCGCTTAAACTCCTCTTCTTGGCGTTGAATATCGGATTCAGCCCTGATGGCTGCCCCCATCAAATCTCCAAATTGTTGGTCTCAAGAATTGCTAGATCAGACTAGATTCTACTATTCAGACCCTTCTTGAAATGATGTATTTTAAGGGTCTCATCCGCCATAACTGATGGAGCATAAGGTCCCAAAGCATGGAACTCTCCGCTACAGACATCCCTGGAGTTTGCGTCAAGCTGTCAAACTCGCTCAACTTCTGAAGTCTTGCAGCTGTTGGAAAGTACTGCTTCAAAAAGGCATCTTGGAACCGTTGCCAAGAAATTGGTCATGCTTCATCCATTGAAGGTTATACACTATCCCACCACTTCCTCGCTTTGTCAACAAAAAATGGTGTAGTGACATCTACTTTGATATCTTGTGGCACCTCAAGTAGCCTATGATTGTTTTCGATTTCTTTAAACCACTTCTGGGCCACTTTCGTGTCTGAGATACCATCAAAAGTCGGCACTTGTGGAGGGATTCATAATGATATTTAATCCCTTGCAGCTGCTGAGCTGGCTGTGGTGGTGGCTGGTTAGCAGCTGGTTGACAAACCCTTGGAGAGTAGTGGCCACGATGGTAGTGATGGCCATCAAGTCTTCACGACTTAAACCCATCTTGGTGGTTGGGGTGGATCTTGGCTTCCATCGGCTTCATCATCATTGTTACGAGGAAAGTCATATCGCAGGTTACGGTTGTTGCGGGGTGGACGTCCAGCCATTCCTACAAATCACAAGGCTCTAAGGTTGTTGCGTATATGAGTAAAATAAACATGTTGGAAAGAAAGTGATTTGAGACAAATTCTGTAGAGAAACATAAAATTTCATTGATAACTGACGATGTTTACAATGAATATCAAAGCAAATACTGAAATGTTACAATTTTCTTCCTAGTCTAAGGAAAACTAATCTATAATCTCTCCATATCCTAATTCCTCCTCGATATCCTCTTCCATTGGGTCCTCTTTGGGGTCTATCTCGGGATCCTCTTCTTCTTCCAATTGCAGGTGGATGATATGGTTTTTCAAGTGCTTAATCTCAAACGCCATCTCTGTTTTATCTGTGGTAAGAGACTTAACTTGTGCCTCCTTTTGTTCAAACCCACGTTGGAAGTGCTCCAATTGTTGCATTAGAGCTCGATTACTATTCACCTTTTGGTTATGAATCCGTACGAGCTCTGCATTACTCTTTTTGACCTCCACAAGTTCCTCCTCAACTGGTTTATAGTAATAGGAGAATCGATGAACGTCAGCATGCAAATGATTTTGAATCCTGCATTCAAATTGAAGGATCATGTTAGATTGGGCGTGAGTCATCATAACCTACATCCCAAATAAGAAAATATGAGCCTTAAAATAAACTTAGGTTCTATGAATTAATAAGGAAAAATCGGATCAGGAAATACATATGAATAGTAAGGTTAAAATTTCACTCGAAAATAAATTATCTCGGAATCGATTAAAAATATTTTCTAAAATTTCTCCAAGTCATTATCACGAATCACACAAAATTTGAGCTTAATAAGTTGTTTGGAAATTAAAATTCCTCAAAGTTGGCCAAAAATGGATTTTTTTTAAATAAAGCGTAACCTATTCAAAACAAGGAATTTCAGATTTGTCGGTGGGGTTAATACCACATAGTCGTAATGGGTTAGATCTGGCTTGAAAAAACATTTCCGTGCATATATTATAATAGTCAAAATTCCTCATGGATCAAAAGTTATGGCAGTTTGAAGTTTGGTCGAAGAACAATACAAGATGATGAACTAATGCAAAACTGATGGGTTGAACTGTTCAATTCAGGAGTTGAACTGATTCAAGTAGAGTTCATCGAAATTTAGGACTGATGAGATGGATAGGTTCTACTGTTCTATTGGTTATGTTTTGTTCTGCTCACCTGATAATGTGATCTACTGACATAGACTACAAATCCGTTTTAATGATCTGTTGTACTGAAGTGACCAGCTCTACTTATTTGATATGTCCTACAGATCTCAATACTCAGATGGTTTGCTGAATAGGTTTTTACCCTACTAGACTGATATGCTCTACTGATTTAATATGTCCAGAACTTGCCCATCGTGATTATGGAAACCTGATAGCTCTCATACCACTTAAATGTCACGCCGCGAGACTAGGATCGATGACACCGACGTTGTTCCCAAATTAAAAATTCAAAAATAACAAGCCTCAGATACAGATCTCAGATAAACCAATCTTTCATTTCATAAACAAAATTTAAATGTCTTTACAACTGAACTAAAATAAAATAAGACTGATTTACAACTGATAATTCTTAAACAATTGCGGAAGCGTAAATAGTAAAACTAAAATAACAGCAGCGGTTGACTTCAAATCAGCAGAAGTAAATCACCAACCCAAAAATTAATATTGTTCAGCGTCTTCAACTTCTGACTCAATCTTATCTTAGGAGGGCAAGGGGTGAGTGTTTGGGAAAACACCCAGCAAGTAGGGGTCAATCGAACTTACAGAATAAATTCACATATATATAATCCTTAAAGCAATAACATCAACACATATACAGTACTGAGTTTATTATATCAAAACTCATTTCTTTTTCATTGCTCTCACTAGAGCCTAAATCACCATGCTCATCTAGAGCCAACATAGATCTGGTAACGACGCCAAAATTTGGTAGCACTTATCGTGTACGCCCAAATTAACCCCACTCAATCCTCAAGATTGATAACAATAATATAGTAGTGTGAGTAGGGATCGATCCCACTAAGAGCTGTGAATTCTTGTGTTAATGAAATCAAAAGCAAAACAATAAAACAAAAGATGGGTTTTTGAGCTAATTATACTAATTAAATTAAAACTAAAGATTAAACTAATGAAAGTGATTCTTGGTATCGGTCGACTCTACCTTGGATATTATCATATATTTCATTGATTCACAAAAGACTCAATTTCATTTGAATATTCATCAATTAGAAATCTAATTCCTCTATCAACTTATTCCTAGTCAATTAGCCAAAGCGTTCTAATTTAACTTTCATCAATCAATCAATCTCTATATGCATATTCAAGATTAAAATCATGACACCATTCAAAACTAGTGAGTGATGAATCTAAACAACATAAACACAAGCAGTTTATATAAATTTAGTCAGTTTTTTCCATAAGAACTTAATAAATGCACACGCGCAAAATTATCAGTTTTAGTGGCTTCTTCAATTAGATTACTCGAACAATCTCTTATTTGATGTCCAATTAGCAATAGATTACATGCAAGTCATTAGGTTGTCAATCCAATAAACAAACACAAATCATATCAATAAAATCAGAAAAAACAATCAACGATAAACAAAAGCGTAGGAATCTGCCCAAGATAAATAAATCCAAGGATTCATCTTCTTCAACCAAGAATTAAAACTAGCTAAACATAATTAATAAAAAAATGAAAATAAAGAAAAGGAAAGAAAACTAATTCGATCTCCGCTCGTGAGGTCGTCAATCCCGCCTTGGCTTCGATCTTCATAGCGTTCTTCAACAAAATTGATAGCAAAATTGTAAAACTAACCAAAACTACTCTACCCTAACAATCTAGATGGTTTTCAAGTCTGAAATTCGAGGGGTATATATAGGGAAGCAAGTAGGTGTGATAGAATCTCCAAAAGATGGTAAAAAATCAGCTTTCCTTGTTGTTCACGGACTCTGCTGGCGATCGATCGCGGATGGTTGGAGATCGATTGCCAGCCTTTATAATTTTGTTGCTTTAATTTTCTCTTTGGTGATCGATCGGTGCTTGGTTGGCGACCAATCACAGTCCTTTATCCATTTTTATGCATTTTTCTTGGTCTACTTTGATCTCTTGTCAACTCCAATGCCTTTCTTGATTCTTATTCACCTTTGTTTGCTCGATTTCTTTGATTCCAACTACATTTACACAATTATACGATTAGGTAACATATGCATCAAATTATCTATCAAAATATACCAAATCGTAGACAATTAAACGAAATAGATGTGTCTATTTCTAGTCACATCAAACTCCCACATACTTAATCTTTACTCGACCTCAAGTAAATCAGACAAAAGTATAATACTTTTGCTGGCTCATAGCATCATAACAAACTCACTTGTCATCACTTTAATGCCTCAACAATTTTAAACATGCATAGCAATGAAAGGCGGTGAAAAGTTAACAGTGGAACAAGTTGAATCCCTAGACATCTCATACTCAACAAAGCAGCAAACGTTCGTGTGTGGTCATAAACAAGTGTCATGTACAAATTATAGATCCAAAAAACTGCGCACCGACATTAGCTCAAGTTATACACTAACACAAGTATAAGCTCACTTGCACACTCTTCTCCACTATCTTAGCCACTTGCAAACACAAATCAAGTAGGTCTTTATTAGCTTGTAGAAAACTTCTCTCGTTGCATGATTTTTTCAAACCTTGTTCATTTTGTAAGGTTTATTCAATTCTTTTCCTTTTTTGTGCCCTGGCTCCCTCATGTTTTTAGCAATTTTCTCAAGGCATCCATTTTCTTTCATGCATTTCATTCTTTTGACAATAAAGCTCTCAAACATATTAATCAATGACAACATGTGCATGTGAACGAAACACATCATACTCCCTTCAAAGGTATGGATCTAAAAATCATATAAGGCTCATTAGGGAAGATGATAAGCTAGTCAAAAGGAATGTTGAATGAGAGTCTTTAGTATGCTTAGCATACTACCATTCTTTTTGCATTAAAGCTCAAAGGGGATACTAGAGATGATTTTGTTTACATGGTAGGCTTGAAAGGCTCAAACGCATCAAAGATCGCCTATATCACTTTCATGTTCTCAAGTAGTCTAGACATACGCCTCAAAGAGTATGTAGTTAAGTTCTAGCATGTATCAGAGACTTTCTAAGACTATCACAAAGTTCACACAATCTTCACTACGCTATGCACACTTCACAAGTCATGACAATATCGTGCTCAAAATATTCAACTACTAAGTCAAAGAAAAATTGGTATTATAGTTCAAAGTGTTCCAAAGTTAACAATTTACCTATAGTCAAAAACATGCATGCTATTAATTAAGTTTCATCATGAGCTAGTGATTCTAAGCATGCGTTCATTACTAACTATGAGCTCAAAAGTTTTAAAAAATTTCCATTTTTTTGTATTTTTATAATATAAGAAAGCAATAACATACTATTAATCTCTCCCCCAAACTTAAATCTTAAATTGTCCCCAATGTAAGGTAAAAATATGAGAAAAGAGAAAAATTAAAATTAAGAAAGCAATAAAAGAGATGGGAAAACTAACTTCCCTTGGGTTGCCTCCCAAGCAGCGCCTCTGTTTAACGTCGGTGGCCTGATTTGTGGGTAGGGGTATTTGGAGTCTGGGGAGCTTTGGGTTGAGGTTTGAGATGTAATTGAGTGAGTGGGAGATAATTATTGAACACGCATGATTTTTAATGAGTTATGGTGCGAGTATTTGAAACACGGGTTTTTGGAGCCTTGGTATTATATATACCAAGTGGACTCGGTGTTCAGTCATTTCACTCTCTTCTTTCCCTCTCATCTTTCTCCCTCTCACGCTTTCCCCCTTCTCCCTCCCCTTCTTTTTCCCCTTTTGCATTTCTTGAAGAGAAATGGGTGGAGCTTGATTTTGAGCTAGATTCTTGAGCAACTAACTAGGTAATCATCTTCACTTCTTAATTGTGAATGTTTTGATAGTAATTTTGTAGAGTATGGTTAACAATTGAGATGGGTTTGAGTTTTTTGATTTTTATAGACTTTTTATTGTTGTGATTGTGGAGCATGTATTGTGTTTTTGTTAAGGATTTATGGAGTAGTGGGTGTTGGGTTTGTGGATTTGGGAGTTTTTGTTCAAAAAACGCCATTTTTGGCTGAAACAGGGTGGAGCGATCGATCGCTAGGGCTAGGGCTGGGGCGATCGATCGCCGCGTCGTTCGTTAATTTTGTAAGATGATGAATAGTATGAGTGAACGATCACTTGAAGCATAGTGATCGATCGGTGAGGCTGGCGATCGATCTTCGAGGTTGAGCGATCGATCGCCAAGAGGCAATAGCCAAATTGCTAAGAGGCGATCGATCGCGTGGAAAGCAGCGATCGATTGGCGATGACCGGTTTTTGGAAAAATTATTTTGTATTGCGATTTTGATGCATGCTTTACCCGAGTCTTTTATATGATTAATTATCATGATATGATATATGGAGGTTGAGAACGTGCTTGGGTATGTGATTGTGCACACATGTTTGATTGTGAATTATTGATCGTATAGCGAATAATTCACCAGGTCTCGGGGCAAAGGCAATGTTTGACTCTTACTATTTGATTATACGTTACGTATGACGTACGAGCAGAGTTAGATATATTATTTTCATGATTAATGAATAATATATTATTGTTGTGCTAAAGGATATGTGTTATGAATTGTGGAAATGTCGTTGTTGAGCCAGCAATGAGTAAGATGTTGTCGCTGTTGAGCGAGCATTGGTTATGATGCCATCGTTGTTGAGCTTGCGAGAGGTTAGAGTGTCACCGCTGTTGAGCGAGCGATGTGATACGATGGGATGAGATTGGGAAATCATTAATTGTGATATATTTGATTCCTGAAATCATGATTGTAATGATTAAGCTATTAATGATTATGGAATTTGTGGTTTGAGCATGAATATTGTTAATCAATGTAATGATTAACTGATTTTGGAATTTGATGATTTTGGTTATTGTGAGAACAGGAAAAGCATGTGAAATTCCATATGGTAACGGTATATATACAGGAAGTATTTTCTGAATTCACAACTTTATATTCTGTAAATTATGAATTGTGAAATGGATGATATAGAGATTGTGCTATCGGTATGCTCACCCTGTGTTGGGTTGTTAATGTTGAAACAGGTAGAACATGGACAACATTGCCTTGGGGGATGAGTTCGAGCTATTGAATGAGGATGCTCCTAGGAGCTGGGTATCGGCGTTGGTATGAACAATACTTCTTATACAGTTGATACACATTTATTTGTTCAATGCTCGTCTGTGAGCATTTAGATATGTGTATATGGTTTGTATAAGAGTTATGAGATATCTCTTTTCATTTATGATTTGCATGCAATTTAATTAAGGGAATTGCATAATGAATTGAGAATATGAGATTGGTGCATTGTACAGTGTATACTAATGCTACATGAATTGTGTTGGGAATTAAATGATAGGAGGATTAATGTCAGAAATTATGTACATGAATTACCTAATGACAAGAAATTATGCACGATTATATGTGATAATGCACTAATAGCAGGTTAAGGGTGCGAGGTCCTTACATTAGTGGTATCAGAGCAGTGGTTAGCTCTTTGGGTTGTTTAAGGGCTAAGAGATGTGTTGAGACAACTGATTAACACGTTATTTTGCATTATTGTAGTTTGGTGCGGTGCGATCATGATATGCTTCTATGCGTATTTTATGATATTGAGTTATGGAGAATTGTGTTATTGCGAACCATTGTAGTTGCAAGAGCGCATGGTATATGAGGAACGTGTTGGTAAGAATAACCGGTAATGCCAATTAACATACGCACTCGATGTGGTATTGTTGTGGAGTGCAAGAGGCCGGTAACATGAGTAATACTATATTCTTGATTTGAGTTGGTGATATCAATATTTGTCTTATGAAGAATGATAAAATGATATGCTATATTGATAGTGATGTTGTCTACATGTGAATTGAAGTGTATACGGGTTATATCTGTATATAGTGATGAGTAAAATCTGATTTTTGTAGGTGAAATCATGAAACGAGATATGTTGTCTGAGGACAGGATATGGTGGATAGTACTGTGTCGTTGGTTTGTGACAACGGATGATCTGAGGATCGAGTATGAGTATGTTGAGATTAAAAGAATGCAGGTATACATGAAGTTATACACATGCATTATTGTTTGAATTGTCATCTAAGGCACCTCTTGAGTCCAATGGACAAAGTGCTACATGTATGGGGGTCACCTCTTGAGCCTAAGGGGAAAGTGTCACATACATGAGAGTCACATCTTGAGCCGGCGGAGCAAAGTGATACAGTCATGTTAATGCCGTTGTCGTGTCAAAGCGATGATACATGCCACTGTCACGTCAAAGTGATGATAATGCCCCTGTCATGTCGAAACGATGATAATGCCGTTGTCGTGTTGAGCGATGATACATGCCGCTGTCACGTCAAAGCGATGATAATACCGCTGTCATGTCGAAGCTGATGTGTCTAGAAATAGACACGTTTTATGCTCTTAATTGTCAATGATTGGGAATGATTTAATTGCTAACTTGATGTTTATAGTTCCTAATCATACATTTGGCAATATGTAGGAAAATGTGAAGAAATCGAGCTAAAATGATGAAAGAATGAATAAAGTTGAAGAAAAGACGAAAAATCGGAATCCAAGACACATGTTGCTCCTTTCTCCTCAAATTACTATATGTTTGAGCCACGTTTTGGAAATGTAGTCCATATAAAGGTTGTAGAACTTTCTTTTATCTTCGCGTGGACAGCTGATTCATCAAATTCCGAGTTCGTATGAGAAAGTTACGGCCAAAATACGAAACTCGCCAGAAGCTAAAAAGTGACCAGAAAACATTCTGGTTTGCTCGATCGATCGAGCAAGGCTGAAAAAGTCACGAAATTTCTACTGTGAAGCTCGATCGATCGGCCACTTTATCTCGATCGATTGCCCGTAGTTTTGAAAAATATGGAAACATGATTTCTTTCCTTCCAACTTGGATTTTATCCCACCTCCTAGTTTCCAAACCTAAATAACTCGAAATATGAGCCTCTTGAAGGAAGAATTCAGACTTTAGAAATAATTTTTAGATTTTAGAATAATTTTTCTTTCAATTTTTGTGAAGAACCCTCGAAGAACGAGGACGGAATCGACAAGCCGGAATCGTGCTTCCTTTTAGTAACTTTTTCTTTTCCTATTAGTTTAATGCTTTCTAGAGTGATTTTGATTGTTTTTAATCTAGTTAGGAGTAGCTAAATACTTTTGTGATTCTCGGTTTAGGAAAACGATATATTGGATGTTTACGATTCTTGTGAGATAAGTTTTTGATTGTTGATTTTCATTGAGTATCAATTGTTTTTCTGATTTTATTGCCATGATTTTTATAATTGATTGTTAGATTGATCACCTAGCTATTGTTCATACAACTTAACGCTAAATTAGATGTCAAATACGGACTCGTTTGATCCCTCTAATTTACGAAGCAACTAAGATTAATTAAATTCCGCTTGTGAGTTTGTTAAATTCTTAGGAAAAACAATTGACTAGATTAAACATAAACGCTTGGATTATGTTGTTTAGCTTCGTCGATCTCACTAGTTCATATGCTATCATCGATTTAAATCTTAATCGCTTGTATTTTGATTGATTGCTTGATAAGGGTTAAACTAAAACGCTTGGGCTACTTAACTAAACTTAAGGTGAGATAGGACTTTGATTATTTAAACGTCCATGAGAAGCGATGATAATGCCGTTGTCTTATCGCATGATGAATCAGGATATTTGTCGCTGTCATATCATAGCTTTGGTCGTTGTTATGTCGAAATGAGGAATATCCATTGAGCCACCGATAATTCGAAGCGATGAATATTATTGAGCCACTGATATAAAGAATACTTGCCGCTGTTACACGAAGCGAGGGGTATTGATTGTGGACCGCCGTAGTGTGATGAGTATGTTAGCAATGTATATTGATCATGTATTGATTGCAGATGGCAATGGGCATCGTGTTGTAAATATTCACGTTGTTGTTCCTTGGGTGCGTGAGATGTAGATCCAAGAGGATATTAGCATGTTCCAGGGAAAAGGAAAGTTGAGGTAACCCTTTTCATTCGGTTTATTATGTCGAGATAAACCATTTGATTTAGTTTGGCATGTGAATATATGTTAATGTACGTTGATAGATGCTGATTGCATTATCTCAGTTGAGTTATATTGATTATGAGAATCGATTGCACATATGGAAAAATGGAGAATTAAATTGAAATGAAACATATATTATTATGTTCATTTGTTCTTGTGTAGTAGTAACGAGACAGGGCGATAACATCACCATATCTATGGTATGAATTGAGTAATGATACTGGTTTTCTGATGATGTTTATTGCTGTGAAAGCATGTTCTTGTATATTTTTGGATTAATAATTGATTAATCACTAGTTGTATTGAACTCAATTTAATCATGCAAGAATGAGATGAATGATGATGTCACGATTGATATGGGATCACTGTAAATGTCGTGTGTGGACATGTGATCATTGTAAGTGCCACGAGTTGACGTAGAACTATCGTGAATGTAAAGAATAAGTATGAGGTCATGTTGTTATTAACTGGTGTGTAATAACAGTAATGATAAGTAATCATGTGATGATTAATAATGAACTAGACTTGACGTGACGAATGATATACGATGTTGTTGGGCGAACACATATGTGATATAGAGATATTCACAAGTAATGATCTATTATGTTTTGAGGTAGAATTAGTAACTGAGACGAGTATGAATGATGATGCATACATGCGATAATTACTAATGAATGGTCTAGCAATTATACAACATTAGAACCTGGTAAAGAATGATATGCGATGAGACAGATATCTAAGAACTTATGAATACTCACCACGTTGCAATGAGTTACGTCTTTGAGATGTAAAATTAATGTTGTGTTGAATTTTATCACACATATAGGTTATTGTGTGTTGAAGTATGATATGTATGGGAATACATGAACCTTTTGACGTGGGATAATCATGTGTAATGATTGTTGTGTTATGGATATCAATAGCGCATAATTGGCGTGGTATGTGATTATGATACGTGCTTATGAGAAGTACTAATGAGTTTATTTCTAGTACTTGATTTTACACCAGATGATAGCCGAGTGATGAGATGTGGAAGGGTTGATGCTTTAGAGCATGTGGGTCCTGCGATGAGCATGATGATATGATGCTGATGTACCTTATTGATGATTACATCTACAAAGGTATGAGATTAATTGTGCAATGTTAATATTATTGCGGTATTATGGAATTAACCCGCGAGGAAAGAATTTTATTGTTGAAAATGAATAACTGTTTATGAAATGAAACTCAAATAATGTTATGATATCTGCGTGAAATAGATATCGGAGTTTATGTTGACTAATTACATTGCATGAGGCAATGAATGAATATGAAATGAAATTGAAGAGTGGATAATATTGTGGATTATTAATGTGGTGAAATGGATAGCGGGACTGATAATGAGAACGATGTTATCAGTATACATAAATAGTAATGAGATAACGATGTATATGTGATAAATGAAGTGTTTAAAACGAAAGAATAATTGAAATGATTGGATGAATACTCATTGGCAAGTAAGAATTCAGATGTGATGTCTAATAATTGTATAGTGTGTTGACACTGATCCATGGTGATGGATAATAATGTGATGTTAGTAAATGAGTAGCGATGTTGATCGCATGAAAGAAGTAGCTTTGTGATTAAGACAAAACTCTGTTCAAAATGAGGTCATTATGAATTTGTTAAACTATTTATGAGTTGAGGGCTTGTGATAATTGAAATGTGGCATCATATAAGATACGATACTTATTACTACGTAATGGAAGGGTATACACATATGTGTGAGAATTTAAATGATCTTATGAGAACCTTGTCTAATATTGAATAAGAGATGATGAACTGTTAAACAAAAAGTTGAAAGAAATTGTGAAATAAAAGATTTGAGTGAACTGAAAGTGATTGACATCGATGAAAATGCATGTATATGATAGACCTTTGAAAGATGAAGTTAAAAGTATTGAACCCGTAGAAATGACAGTGCTCAAAGATTGGTTTAACGCCCAATAATGTTACGTGTGTAGACGAATGTTAGATTTTAAATCTACCTAGCCGAATTCACATTAATTGTGGAGTTTTAGATTGATGTGATAAGACGCTTATACTTGAATACTAATGAATGAGTATTGATAATTGTTTAATAAATGAGGTAGTGATGTCTACAAACATGTAAATGTGATTGGAGAGTTTAAGGATTCTTGCATGAACTCTGTCTAACATAGAAATCCGACGATTATTAATGTAATGAGATGTTTTTAAGTTATAACTTGAGATTCATGATTTTGAATTCCGAACGAGAATCTAAATGACTTGATTTAAGAAATTGAATGACTGGTGGCACTTGTTGTTGGGATATGCCCTAAGACAAGTCATTAGATGATTGTTTAAGACATACAATGTTTATGGATTTATGAATGGCAATTCATTATTATATATTATTCTTTTAACTGTGCATTGTGAATTAATATATATGTTAATGTCCTTAGAATAATATTGTATTATTCTTAAAGATGTTCCTAGTCAAGTATTATCATGAAAGGGATAATGATAATACGTAGAGACTAGTATATGTTGATCGATGAATTGTTCATTGATATGAGATATCAAATCAACATATGGGTACATGTTAGAGAACGATGTACTGAACAGACCCACCATGAGAATGCAACATGGATAGTTATATGATCGTCATATGCAATTCTCATAGTGATAATAATGTATGTAATCCTTACGACTTGTGATCATCAGAGATCCCAACATAAGGAGTTATGTATCTTGATATCGTCAAACGTTACCCGTAACAGGGTATACTATAAAGGCGACTATTGGATACACTACGAATTATGTAGAGGGATGTTGACTGATCGAGATAGGATTTGTCCCTCCTATATAACAGGAGATGTGTTTGGCCCTTGATCAAGTGAGAACTAAAATGCATGGCCATGCTCGAATGAGTCGATATGAGATATCGAGCTTATTCGTTTATTCTAGTTCTACTTGGGGATCAAGAAATAAAGATTGGATATACGAGTATGACTATTCCATGACTCGTGTTCAATCTAAACACAAAGGACAAAGGGATTAAGTTACATGATTAATATTATCACAAGTTCTAAAGGTTATGTCGAGTCATTGACATTCTCGTAATTTGGGTAGCATCGATGTGTTGCTAGATACCGCTCGATGCTTGCGACATAAAATGAGATTTTATGTCACTGCCAACATTACGAGATCCTATCGGGTCGCACAAAAGATTAAATCGAGAAGGGAAATTAAATTCATGAGATGAATTAAATAATTAAGAGGAGTCTTAATTAATAATCATAAGGATTAATTAAATCATGGGCTTAAGCCCATGAAGCTTTGAGAAAGCCTTTAATTAATCATATTTAATATGATAGCAAGGTGTTTAATTGCAAGACAATTATCATAACACAAAACCTAACCCAAAACCACAAGCTCTCGGCCGCCTGGGATATCAACCAAGCTCTCGGCTTCTTCAAGGTGGCCGAAGGTGATTTGGTTGTTTGGTGGTGATCTTCGATTGTGAATCGAGTTAGCTTCGTGTATCGGATTAATAACTCGTCTAGCAACGTGTTATTAATCCATCCCTTCACTCGATTTGATCGTGTGGATACCGTTGAGGCAAAACCATTCGAGTTTTGCTATTGACTCGGAGAAGGCGTAGGACGTGGTGCAGCTACGTGGATTCGTCTTCAAACGCGCTACAAGGGTAAGACACTTGTTATTCTCTAATCCGATATGAATCCCTATGTATAGATCGCTGGTTTGTAATCCCAAAATTTTATTCCGCTGCGTTGTATGCTCATGGGGTTACTTACAGTGGTATCAGAGCCGCGTACAAGGCTCATATCGGATTTATGTGGTTAAATAGTTTAATCATGTTAGAATTAATATTGCATGTTAATTAAACTGTTTAAATTCATATTTGATATGAAATTAATTTTAGTTTATGAAAATCATCGTAGTAATTGTATTTGATATAATTGGCGAATAAAATTATTTATTGAGCATAAACTTTCGACCACCACCATCACAAATGTCACCATGGCTAGCCACATGAGGGCTAGGTTTTTCGAACCCTTGGCTCGAGATGGCTTAGTCGTTGTGGCTAATAATTGTGCATGGAAGTGTCGAAAATTAATTAGGGTTTAGAACCCATTGGGCATGACGGCTAGCTCATGACGGCTAGGGTTTCGAACCCTAATAGCCGTGCATGGCTCGGCCATCATCGCCCTATTTTCTTAAATTTTGATGCTTGGATGAGTTTTGAACTCCTTGACTCGATAATGGTTTATGCATGCATGGATTAGTAACTTTACCACATGAGAGCAAGGTTTTTCGAACCCTTAGCTCGAGATGGTTGAGCGAACCCCGTGCATGGCATGACCGTGACTCGTGGCTAACAAATTCCGGCGTTTAAAACAAGATGGCTCGATAAAAACATCAAAAGGGTGCGAGGCGGCTAGGGTTGGAACCCTAGTGCCGCCGCCGCATGGACCATGGCTCGGCCATGGGCTAGGGTTTCGAACCCTAGGCCCACTATTGGTCCAGCCGTGGGTTTTGGTTCGAACCATGGTGGTTCGTGTTTTAGTCGCTTTAGTTCGTGGCATGTGATGTCCCGAGCGTACGATAATTTTTCAAAAATTATATTACAGTTTTAATTAAAATTAAATTTAAAATATTTAGAATTTAATTAATTAAATGTTAATGCATGCTTTATGTGTTGTTTGAGCATGGTGCGTGGTTATAGCCCTTTGACCTATTAGATAGGATTTGTGAATGATTGTATTTTATAATACGACCTGCGAGTCGTGCCTTTCTCTATTTTATTCTAAATGTAATCCCTCCCCTATGTTCCCCTCGAATGTGAATCGAGGAATTCTATATCTTGTAAATAGTATAGTTTATTTTATTGATGGTGATCAATGAAGATGGAGCATCGTGCCGGGATGAGGAGGCCATTCACAAATTGGAGCCAAAAGAAGGAGCTTATGAAGTTACCTTAGGTTGACTCATAGGAGTTTCTCATTGGCTTGAGAAACTCATTAGTAAGGGCTATAACCATGTCACGTTTTAATTATGTATGTTGATGCATGATTTATCTTATGTTTTAGTTTGATAATAGTATTTCACATATATGTAGATATGTATACAACTATATGTAGTGGACATATTTTAAATTATCAAATTAATCATGAGATCAATAAATCCCTCTAAAATATTAAGTTTTAGATGCCTTCCAAATAAAAGTACTCGTCAATAACTTCGATTGTACATGTGTGGGTTTGCCAAAGCAAAGCACCGTGGCAATCTTAGTAAGGCGCGAAAGGATAAAAGTGATATCCGTCATACTTTAATTGGGTACGACTTAACTAGGTTATCTCAATAGGATTGGGAACCTAGAGGCATGGGTTGGATTATAATTCATTAGATGAATTGAACAAAGTGTTGTTCGTCCAACTATCCAAGAATTATATGTGATGTAATTGACAAAGTGTTGTCTACCTAAATAACCGAGTCTTGGGCGATTAGCCAAAGCTAACTCAAGATTAGGCGAAATATGGATCTTGGCCCACTAAAAGTTTCGAGGGTTGATATTTTTCAAATAAAATAGTGGGAGTATCATTTAATATAAGACCATGTTAAATGATTTAAATCATAAAGTTATTTTGCATATTTATATTGTAGATATCCATGGCAACTAACAACGTTACTAGCACTTTATCACTGCGATCGGTCCTTGAGAAGGACAAATTAAATGGGACAAATTTCCTAGACTGGCATAGGAACTTGAGGATAGTCCTCAAACAAGAAAAGAAACAATATGTTCTAGAGGAACCCTTGCTCGCTGAGGAACCTCCCCTAACAGCTACAAGAGCTGAAAAAGATGCTTACAAGAAGCATCAGAGTGACGCACTTGATGTTGGGTGCCTCATGCTTGCCACTATGAACTCTGAGCTTCAGAAGCAACATGAGGAAATGGAGGCGTTCGATATGATCGAACACTTAAAGCAGTTGTACCAACAGCAAGCTAGACAAGAGAGGTATGACGTCTCTAAAGCGTTATTCCAGTGCAGGATGGTAGAAGGAAGCTTAGTTGGAACTCATGTGCTCAAGATGATTGGGTACATTGAGAATCTGGATAAGCTAGGTTTTCCATTGGACCAAGAGTTGGCCACCGATGTAATCTTGCAATCGTTGCCGGAGAGCTTCAGTCAATTTGTAGTAATTACAATATGACTGATATGGAAAAGACTCTGCCCCAGTTGCTTGGTATGTTGAGAACATATGAAGCAAACACTAAGAAGACTAAGGCCACAAATGTCCTTATTGTGAATAAAGGCAAAGGAAGGGCCAAAGCTAAAGGCAACAAGAAAGCAAAGAAAGTCTTTGCTAAATCTAAGCCAAAGTCTTCTGCACTGAAGCCAAAGGGAGGGATAGCAAAGGAAGGGAACTGTTTCCATTGCGGTGAGACCGGCCATTGGAAAAGGAACTGCAAAGTATATCTGGAGGATCTAAAGAAAGGAAGTGTGACTTCCGCTTCAGGTATTTTTGTTATAGAAGTCAATTTATCTACTTCTTCATCATGGGTATTAGATACTGGATGTGGATCTCACATTTGTGTAAATGTGCAGGATCTCAAAAGGAGTAGGACATTGGCGAAAGGTGAAGTTGATCTCCGAGTTGGAAATGGAGCAAGAGTTGCTGCATTAGCTATAGGAGATTATCATTTAGCTTTACCTTCTGGTTTATCGTTGATTTTAAAAGACTGTTATTTTGTGCCTTCAATTACTAAAAACATTATTTCTATTTCTTGTTTAGACAAGTATGGTTTTTCATTTATAATAAAGGACAATTGTTGTTCTATTTATTTAAATGATATGTTTTATGCTAGTGCACAAATGGTGAATGGTCTTTATGTATTAAATCTTGATATGCCTATCTATAACATAAATACTAAAAGGATTAAAAATAATGATTGTAATCCGACTTATCTCTGGCACTGTCGCTTGGGCCACATAAACGAGAACCGCATCTCTAAACTTCATAAGGATGGAGTATTAGATTCATTTGATTTTGAATCATATGAAACATGCGAATCTTGTTTAATGGGCAAGATGACTAAAGCCCCTTTCAAGGGACATGTTGAAAGGGCAAATGTTTTATTGGGACTAATACATAGTGATGTATGTGGACCAATAAGTACACAAGCTAGAGGTGGTTTTCAATACTTCGTTACATTTACTGATGACCTCAGTAGATATGGGTATGTGTACCTAATGAAACATAAGCATGAAACCTTTGAAAAGTTCAAAGATTTCAAGAATGAAGTACAAAACCAACTTGGCAAAAGTATCAAAATCCTTCGATCAGATCGAGGAGGAGAATACTTAAGCCAAGAGTTTCATGACTATCTAAAGGAGTGTGGGATAGTCCCACAACTCACTCCTCCGTATACTCCACAATGGAATGGTGTATCCGAGAGGAGAAATCGAACCTTGTTAGACATGGTTAGATCAATGATGAGTCATGCAGATCTTCCGATATCGTTTTGGGGACACGCTCTAGAAACAGCGATTTTCTTACTGAACCGTATTCCATCTAAATCAGTGGAAAAGACACCATATGAGATATGGACTGGGAAGCGTCCTAGTATGTCTTTTATGAAGATTTGGGGTTGTGAGGCTTTTGTTAGACGTCACGCCACTAACAAACTTGGACCCAAATCTGATAAGTGTTTATTTGTGGGGTATCCTAAGGAAACGAAAGGATACTATTTCTACTATCCCACCGAGAA
This sequence comes from Haberlea rhodopensis, assembly GCA_907163345.1. Taxonomy (NCBI): domain Eukaryota; kingdom Viridiplantae; phylum Streptophyta; class Magnoliopsida; order Lamiales; family Gesneriaceae; genus Haberlea; species Haberlea rhodopensis. The sequence goes on along the minus strand of CAJQUN010000113.1, from coordinate 558,797 downwards.
CAAAGTAGTTGTTGCTCGGACTGGTGTATTTCTTGAAAGAGAATTTATCTCTAGAAAAACCAGTGGGAGAAAAATAGAACTTAGTGAAGTTCAACCACAAGAAAACACTGAACCTGAGATTGAGATGGAAACAGAGCAGGCACCACAAACTGTTGTGGAAGAAGTACCTGCTCAAGAGACACAAGCCCAGCGTAGGTCTGTAAGAGAACACCGGGAGCCACAGAGATATGGATTTCTTGTGACTCAACAAGGTGACTTACTACTTATTGATGAGGATGAGCCGTCATCTTATCAACAAGCTATAATGGGCAATGATTCTGAGAAATGGCAAGAGGCCATGAAATCTGAGATGGAATCCATGTATGCAAACCAAGTATGGACTTTGGTTGATCCACCTGAAGGGGTACGACCCATAGGGTGCAAATGGATTTTCAAGAAAAAGACCGATATGGATGGTAATGTACAAACCTATAAAGGTCGACTGGTTGCAAAAGGATTCAAACAAATTCATGGTATTGACTATGATGAAACCTTTTCACCAGTGGCCATGGTTAAATCCATAAGGATCTTACTTGCAATAGCTGCATTTCATGATTATGAAATCTGGCAGATGGACGTCAAAACAGCCTTCCTTAATGGAAATCTGCTCGAGGATGTGTACATGACACAGCCCGAGGGTTTTGTCGATCCAAAGGATGCTGGAAAGATATGCAAGCTACAACGATCCATTTATGGATTGAAGCAAGCTTCTCGGAGTTGGAATCTTCGTTTTGATGATGCAATCAAAGAGTTTGGTTTTATCAAAAATGAAGATGAACCTTGTGTCTACAAGAAGGTCAGTGGGAGCGTAATCATTTTCCTAGTGTTGTATGTAGATGACATACTTCTTATTGGAAATGATATCCCTGCCTTGCAATCTGTAAAGATTTGGCTAGGGAATTGCTTTTCGATGAAAGACTTAGGAGAAGCCACCTATGTATTAGGAATCAAGATCTATAGAGATAGATCGAGAAGGCTTCTTGGTCTAAGTCAAAGTACATACATAGACAAGGTGCTTAAAAGGTTTAGCATGCAAGAATCCAAGAAAGGATTCGTGCCTATGACACATGGTATTTATCTCTCGAAGGAACAGTGTCCTTCAACACCAGATGAGAGAGAACGCATGAGTAAGATTCCATACGCATCAGCTATTGGATCTATCATGTATGCCATGATATGTACTCGTCCCGATGTATCGTATGCTTTGAGCATGACGAGCAGATATCAAGTTGATCCAGGTGAAGGTCACTGGATTGCTGTCAAGAATATCCTAAAGTACTTGAGAAGGACTAAGGATACATTCTTGATTTATGGAGGTGTGGAAGAGCTCAATGTAATGGGTTACACTGATGCAAGCTTCCAAACCGACAAAGATGATTTTCGATCGCAATCTGGATATGTGTATTGCCTGAATGGAGGTGCTGTGAGCTGGAAGAGTTCAAAGCAAGAAACAGTAGCCGATTCTACAACGGAAGCTGAGTATATTGCTGCCTCGGATGCAGCAAAGGAAGCTGTTTGGATGAGGAAGTTCATTTCTGAACTTGGAGTGGTGCCTAGCATTAAAGATCCGATAGAACTCTATTGTGACAACAATGGAGCGATCGCATTGGCTAAGGAACCAAGATCTCACCAAAGATCCAAGCACATACTTAGGCGTTTCCATTTAATTCGAGAAATCGTTGAAAGGGGAGATGTTAAAATATGCAAAGTACCAACAGATGATAATGTATCTGACCCATTGACGAAGCCGCTGTCACAGCAGAAGCATGATCGTCATACTAGATCTCTAGGCATTAGGTATATGTCTGAGTGGTCTTAGTGCAAGTGGGAGATTTGTTGGGATATGCCCTAAGACAAGTCATTAGATGATTGTTTAAGACATACAATGTTTATGGATTTATGAATGGCAATTCATTATTATATATTATTCTTTTAACTGTGCATTGTGAATTAATATATATGTTAATGTCCTTAGAATAATATTGTATTATTCTTAAAGATGTTCCTAGTCAAGTATTATCATGAAAGGGATAATGATAATACGTAGAGACTAGTATATGTTGATCGATGAATTGTTCATTGATATGAGATATCAAATCAACATATGGGTACATGTTAGAGAACGATGTACTGAACAGACCCACCATGAGAATGCAACATGGATAGTTATATGATCGTCATATGCAATTCTCATAGTGATAATAATGTATGTAATCCTTACGACTTGTGATCATCAGAGATCCCAACATAAGGAGTTATGTATCTTGATATCGTCAAACGTTACCCGTAACAGGGTATACTATAAAGGCGACTATTGGATACACTACGAATTATGTAGAGGGATGTTGACTGATCGAGATAGGATTTGTCCCTCCTATATAACAGGAGATGTGTTTGGCCCTTGATCAAGTGAGAACTAAAATGCATGGCCATGCTCGAATGAGTCGATATGAGATATCGAGCTTATTCGTTTATTCTAGTTCTACTTGGGGATCAAGAAATAAAGATTGGATATACGAGTATGACTATTCCATGACTCGTGTTCAATCTAAACACAAAGGACAAAGGGATTAAGTTACATGATTAATATTATCACAAGTTCTAAAGGTTATGTCGAGTCATTGACATTCTCGTAATTTGGGTAGCATCGATGTGTTGCTAGATACCGCTCGATGCTTGCGACATAAAATGAGATTTTATGTCACTGCCAACATTACGAGATCCTATCGGGTCGCACAAAAGATTAAATCGAGAAGGGAAATTAAATTCATGAGATGAATTAAATAATTAAGAGGAGTCTTAATTAATAATCATAAGGATTAATTAAATCATGGGCTTAAGCCCATGAAGCTTTGAGAAAGCCTTTAATTAATCATATTTAATATGATAGCAAGGTGTTTAATTGCAAGACAATTATCATAACACAAAACCTAACCCAAAACCACAAGCTCTCGGCCGCCTGGGATATCAACCAAGCTCTCGGCTTCTTCAAGGTGGCCGAAGGTGATTTGGTTGTTTGGTGGTGATCTTCGATTGTGAATCGAGTTAGCTTCGTGTATCGGATTAATAACTCGTCTAGCAACGTGTTATTAATCCATCCCTTCACTCGATTTGATCGTGTGGATACCGTTGAGGCAAAACCATTCGAGTTTTGCTATTGACTCGGAGAAGGCGTAGGACGTGGTGCAGCTCCGTGGATTCGGCTTCAAACGCGCTACAAGGGTAAGACACTTGTTATTCTCTAATCCGATATGAATCCCTATGTATAGATCGCTGGTTTGTAATCCCAAAATTTTATTCCGCTGCGTTGTATGCTCATGGGGTTACTTACACTTGTTTCCTAATGGATTGATATAATGAGACGTCATTACTTAAGGGAAATGTAAATCGATAATGATAGCTGGGGAGTTTCCTTGTGACTGGTCATGTTTGAACTCTAAATTGTTAGACCACGTGTGGTATAGTAAGATATTCGACAGTATGTCGACGTTATTTTGTCCCCGTTATGTCTATGTGTTATTTTGTCATCTCTGGTAGATATGTATGCTGAAAGTTCGAGGATGAAGTTTTATTAGTAGGGGAGAAATGTGATATCCGGAAATTAATTGTATTAATCCCAGAGTGATTATGATCCTTAATTGATTTTAATTGTGGTAATTATGAGATAATTACGGTGTTGAGACTCCCGAGGATTTTAATCCAGTATCGAGGTTATTAGATCCAAGGGTTGAGATTTTATTCTCATCGAGGCGTTAAACCTTGGATTTGTGTGGGTTTTGGGATTTGGAGTCTGTGGAGCTTTGGGTTGAGGTTTGAGATGTAATTGAGTGAGTGTGAGATAATTATTGAACACGCATGATTTTTAATGAGTTATGGTGCGAGTATTTGAAACTCGGGTTTTTGGAGACTTGGTAATATATATACCAAGTGGACTCGGTGTTCAGTCATTTCACTCGCTTCTTTCCCTCTCCTCTCTCTCCCTCTCACGATTCCCCCCTTCTCCCTCCCCTTCCTTTTCCCCTTTTTTCATTTCTTGAAAAGAAATTGATGGAGCTCGATTTTGAGCTGGATTCTTGAGCAACTAACTAGGTAATCATCTTCACTTCTTAATTGTGAATGCTTTGATAGTAATTTTGTAGAGTATGGTTAAGAATTGGGATCGGTTTGAGTTTTTGGTTTTTATAGATTTGTTATTGTTGTGATTGTGGAGCATGTATTGTGTTTTTGTTAAGGATTTATGGAGTAGTGGGTGTTGGGTTTGTGGATTTGGGAGTTTTTGCTCAAAAAACGCCATTTTTGGCTGAAACAGGGTGGAGTATCGATCGCTAGGGCTGGAGCGATCGATCGCCGCGTCGTTGGAAGATGATGAATAGTACGAGCAATCGATCGCTTGAAGTATAGCGATCGATCGGTGAGGCTGGTGATCAATCTCATAGGTTGGGCGATCGATCGCCAAGAGGCAGTAGCCAAATCTGCTGAGAGGCGGTCGATCGCCTGGAAAGCAGCGATCAATCGCTGATGACTAATTTGAAAAATTATTTTTGTATTTCGATTTTGATGCATGCTTAGCCCGAGTCTTTTATATGATTACTTATCAGGATTTGATGATATATGGAGGTTGAACACGTGCTTAGGTATGTGATTGTGCGCACGTGTTTGATTGTGAATTATTGATCGTATAGCGAAAATTCACCAGGACTCGGGGCAAAGGCATGGTTTGATGCCGCCGCTGTTGAGTGTACGATGTTGTCGCTGTTGAGCGAGCATTGGTTATGATGTTGCCGCTGTTGAGCGAGCGATGTGATACGATCGGATGAGATTGTGAAATCATTAATTGTGATATATTTTATTCTTATAAATCATGATTGTATTGATTCAGCTATAACTGATTATGGAATTTGTGGTTTGAGCATGAATATAGTTAATAAATGTAGTGATTAACTAATTTTGGAATTTGATAATTTTGGTTATATGAGAACAGGAAAAGCATGTGAAATTCCATATGGTAACGGTATATATACAGGAAGTATTTTCTGAATTCACAACTTTATATTCTGTAAATTATGAATTGTGAAATGGATGATATAGAGATTGTGCTATTGGTATGCTCACCCTGTGTTGGGTTGTTTCTGTTGAAACAGGTAGAACATGGACAACATTGCCTTGGGGATGAGTTCGAGCTATTAAATGAGGATGCTCCTAGGAGCTGGGTATTGGCGTTGGTCTGAACAATACTTCTTATATAATTGATACACATTTGTTGGTTCAATGCTCGTATGTGAGCATTTGGATATGTGTATATTGTATAAGAGTTATGAGATGTCTCTTTTCATTTATGATTTGCATGCAATTTAATTAAGGGAATTGCATAATGAATCGAGAATATGAGATTGGTGCATTGTATATTGTATACTAATGCTAGATGAATTGTGTTGGGAATAAAATGATAAGAGGATTAATGTCAAAAATTATGTACAAGAATTCCCTAATGACATGAAATTATGCACGATTATATGTGATAATGCACTAATAGCGGGTTAAGGGCGTGGGGTCCTTACAAATAAGGCATAACAATTATGCTCCTAAGTCTAGCATGGCCTTATCAATTCTATTATTTCCAATTGTGCATGGGATAATAAACATACCTGGATCCGTGCATTTAGTAGGGGTTTCCTTCTCCTCATCGGAAAAAATCGTCAAACATGTCCATTTCATCATAGTATTCGACCTTCGGTTCCTTTTTCTCACAAAGGCTTCATGTTCATATTCAACATAAGGGTTTGTTGGAAACATACCTTGTGGAGATGCATGATGTGCAAGCTCATTTTCTTCTAGTGGCACATGTGTCTCCTCTTCTAGCTTGGGTGGCGTCAGTACCACCTTCCCCGGGGTTTCTACCTCTTCGTCATTCTTTGAGGCGACTGCAATGATTGTCTCTTTTGATGCCTCCATCGTCCTGGAGGGTATATCGTCTGATATTTGTGCTGCTATCTGATCTACCAATCTTGTAAGTTGCTCCATTTGGTTACCCAAATTCTGAGTGCTAGCCCTGAATTCCTGTTGAAATTGCAAAGTACTATCATTAAGTTTTGAAACAAGATCCTTTAGAGACTCGCCAGGGGTATGGTATTGAGGTTGTTCCATGGCGGGTATTGCGGTATGAATGGCGGTAGGTTGGATTGCATGTAAGGTGGATGTGAGCTCATCCATTAATTTGCATAGCTGAGATTGAGATGATCACTCCAACTTTAGTTGTATGTTTTTTGTCCACTTCCTACGCCAAGTTGTTGCACAAGATACTCCAATTAGTTCAAGCTACTATATTCCGCCATGTTGATTTATATGCTTCAGTGGTGTGTGATCAGAGATTCACCTGTAAGCACGAACAAACCAAAGTAGCACTAGAGGGTAACAAAAACAATAAAAAAATTATTAACACAAAAATATACGATGCCTCTCGGGCAATGGCGCCGAAATTTGGTAGCGCTTATCGTGTACGCCCAAACCCCACTCAATCCTCGAGATTGATAACAATAATGTAGTAGTGTGAGTAGTGATCGATCCCACGAGAATGTGTGAATTCTTGTGTTAATGAAATCAAAAGCAAAACAATGAAACAAAAGATGAGGTTTTGAGTGAATTATACTAATTAAATTAAAACTAAAGATTAAACTAATGAAAGCGATTCTTGGTATCGGTCAACTCTACCTTGGATATTATCATCATTTCATTGATTCACAAACGACTCAATTTCATTTGAATATTCATCAATTAGAAATCTAATTCCTCCCTCACCTTATCCCTAGTCAATTAGCACAAGCGTTTTAATTTAAATTTCATCAATCAATCAATCTCTATATGCATATTCAAGATTAAAATCATGACACCATTCAAAACTAGTGAGTGGTGAATCTAAACAACATAAACACGAGCGATTTATATAAATTTAGTTAATTGTTTTCCCTAAGAACTTAATAAATTCACACGCGCAAAATTATCTGTCTTAGTCGCTTCTTCAATTAGTTTACTCAAACAATCTCTTATTTGATATCCAATTAGGAATAGATTATATGCAAGTCAATAGGTTGTCAATCCAATAAACAAACACAAATCATATCAATAAAATCAGAAAAACAATCGCATTCAATAAAATCGATAAACAAAAGCGTATAATCCCAAGATAAATAAATCCAAGGATTCGTCTTCATTCAAGAATTAAAACTAGCTAAACATAATTAATAAAAAACAAAAAAATAAAAGAAAAGGAAAGAAATCCAATCCGATATCCGCTCGTCGAGGTCATCAATCCCGCCTTCGCTTCAATCTTCGTAGCGTTCTTCAACAAAATTGATAGCCAAATTGTAAAATAAACTACTCTACCCTAACTATCTAGATGGTTTTCAAGTCTGAAATTCGAGGGGTATATATAGAGAAGCAAGTAGGTGTGATAGAATCTCCAAAAGATGGTAAAAAAATCAGTTTTACTTGTCGTTCACGGACTCTGCTGGCGATCGATCGAGGATGGCTGCAATCGATCGCCAGCCTTTATTTTTCAACCACAATCTTTTGGCGATCGATCGCGGATATCTGTCGATTGATCGCCAGTCTTCTCTTCTTCTTTTTTCAGTATGTCTCGGCAATCGATCGCTGCCGCGATCGATCGCCGACATATAATTTTTGTTGCTCGAATTTTCTATTTTGGCGATCGATCAGTGCTTGTTTGGCGATCAACCGTGGTCCTTTATCCCCTTTTCTGCATTTTTCTTGGTCTACCTTGATCTCTTGTCAACTCCAATGTATTTCTTGATCCTTATTCGCCTTTGTTAGCTCGATTTCTTTGATTCCACCTACATTTACACAAATATACGATTAGGTAAGCATATGCATCAATTTATCCATCAAAATATACCAAATCGTAGGCAATTAAACGCAATAGATGTGTCTATTTACTATCCCCAAACTGGTATTGTTCTTTTTCTTTGACATCTTTTTCTGTGATGCCCGGGAATTATTGGTGTAAATTCCGGTGTCGTATTAATCCATAATGGATTATTATGGTGGCAATTATGAATTAATTGCGGTATTGAGACTCCCGAGGATTTTAAATCCAGTATTTGGAGTCGTTGGATCCAAGGGTTGAGATTGTATTCTCATCGTGGTGATAAACCTTGGAATTTGGTTTTTGGTGGGATATAGGGTCCGGAGTGCTTTGAGTTGGGGCTGGTAATGGAAAATTGAGATTGAGAGATAATTATTGAACACAGATGATTTTTAATGAGTCATGATGTATTTTTGGAGGACTTGGGATTTTTGAGCCTTGGTACTATATATACCAAGTTGACTCGGTGTTCAGTCATTGCACGAACTCTTCCCTCTCTCTCTCCTCTCTCTCGTGCTCAACCCTTTCCCCAACCCTTCCCATTTTTTCTCCTTGGAAGCAAAATCAATGGAGACTCGTCTTGGGAGCCGAATTTCTCGAAGATAAGTTGGTAATCTTCTTCTCTTCACTTTTATCTTCGTTTTGATTATGTTATTCTGGAGTTTGGTTAAGATTTGTGTTGGGTTTGGAATTATAAGGTACGTGTAACGTACGAGCATAACCTTATATCTTATTGCAACTGTTGAATGCATGTTATATTGTAATTGCAATAAATGAATATGTGTATATGGTTTGTATTAAAAGGCAAGCGCCTTTCTCTTTCTATTCATGTGTTGCATGCAATTAATTAAGGGATTGCTAAATGAATTGAGAACAAGTTAGTGTATTATAAGATGCATATTTAAGGGTTGAATGGTATGGGGGATTTGAACATTACATGGTTTAATGTAAGACATTTTATTGATGGTATATTATGCGATGGTTGCATGTGGTTTTCCCCTGATTACATGATTGTATGTACTAATACATGGGTTAATACACTAATAGCGGGTTAAGGGCACGGGGGGCCTTACATTAGTGGTATCAGGGCAGTGGTTTGCTCTTTGGTCTGTTGAGGGCCTAGGAACATGTTGATGGAATGGTTATATGTCATGACATTTGTTGAACCGTAATATAATCCATTGATTATGATTATGAGTTGTGGTACAGGGACAACCAAGGGGAGCGTTTTTAAATGCATTGGAATACAGAAAGTACTTTGTAATTATGGTTTATGAATTTACTCATTATAATTATATTGTGGTGAATATGGATTATTATATGCTCATGGTTTGGGGTCGTTCCTGTAGGTACGTTTTGGCATGGAGGGCTAAGGCCAGGGTTGACGGGCACCAAACGGTAACATGTATTTTATATACATCTTGGATTATGCATTGTGATTGCATATACGTATTGGATGTTTGGTGCATAGTATGTATAGTTGTTGTTATACTCGAGTTGATGATTTTAATGCTTTGTCACCGTCATTTGAAGCGAAGATAGAATACTTGCCGCTGTCATATCGTAGCGAGGACCGGAGGCATGTTTAGAAGGGGGGGTTGAATAAACACTGCCCTCAAATTCTGATCTTCGACTGATTACTGCAAACTGTTAAGTGATGCAGTAGCTTCTCAATCAAATAAGCAAGTCAGCAGACACTAAGTGAAGTGCGGAAAACGTCTGCTGCACTTGTGAGTTAACTAAAGTAAACAATAAAAAGCAAGTAAAGAACACAAAGATTGTTTCTGGAAGTTCGAAGCACAACGCTTCTATGTCTCCCCTTCTTCCTTTGTAGGAAGGATACACTAGAAGACTTCGGTTTACACTTTACAGTATACAACCTCCTTAGGCTTTCACACAGCTTAGCCTAAACTCCTAGCAACACAATGTATATGATTTGTTTACAAAGTAAACTATCTAACACTCCTTTGAATGACTATTACACTTGTAAGCTTTGAGTGTTTTTGAACGATCTTTGAGCAGTACACCAGTTTAACTTGATCTTTGATATACCAGTAGGTGTTCCTTGCTCTAGCTGAATCTTCAGATAATTATGACTTGATAAATTTCTCTGTTTGAATGTATAGAATAATCGATTGTCAGTGGATTCAACTTTCTTCTTCATTCGTTCAGCATCTGTATTTATAGACTTCATTTCCAACGGTAAACTTTCTTGGTATGGAAGGTTCAGCGTAGAATCTGTTTTCTTTTCCATTTTATCTTCCTTCCATTTTTGTTCAGCAACGGCTCTTACAATCTGACGGAATTGGTGGCGATGATTTCGTAGTGCTCGTCGCTCTGTTGTACCTTTGTCAGACGGAATTGTACTTACTTTGTCTTGTCTCTTCAATCCGCTGCTGGATTCACTTCTACTGGTCTTGTAACTTCAGTATCCAGTCGTACTTTTTAGCTCAGTAGATGTTGGTTAGACTTGATGAAAGACTTCATGCAGTAGATGTCTTTATCCGGTGGAAGTCTTTATCCAGTGGAGTAATAATACAGTGGATGTCTATTCCAGTAGATGACTTTATCCAGTGAGTATCTCAGTCCTGTAGATGTCTTCATCCAGTAGGTGTCTTCATCCGGTAGGTGTCTTCATTCGGTAGGTGTCTTCACCCGTAGATGTCTTCATCCGGTAGGTGTCTTCATCTGGTAGGTGTCTTCATCCGGTAGATGTCTTCACCGGGTAGATGTCTTCATCCAGTAGGTGTCTTCATCTGGTAGGTGTCTTCAACCGGTAGATGTCTTCACTCGGTAGATGTCTTCATCCGGTAGGTGTCTTCATCTGGTAGGTGTCTTCATCCGGTAGATGTCTTCACCCGGTAGATGTCTTCACCCAGTAGATGTCTTCATCCGATAGATGTCTTCACCCGGTAGATGTTTGTAATCACCAAAACTTAGAAATCGTTTCCCAACAACTTCCCCCTTTTTGGTGATGACAAAACTAAGCAATAACGATCTCATACTTGAATAGTTTAAACGGTGAATCCTGAAAAGAGACTTGAAGACATAATGGAAAGGAAATTTTCATTTGTTATAAACATAAACAGATTACAAGTTGTAATCAAACTGGACAATTGAGAGAGATTCATCTTCATTTAAGATGAATTCTTATAACTGGATACAACTTAATGACAAATCTATTTCTACAAAAATATAGCTGATACATGACAAATTTTAAACAAACAATGTAGACCGGAGAGCTTCGATCCACCTAGTTGAGTAGATGAATAGCTTCGATCCACCTTGTTTCAGAGAGGGAGAACTTCGATCAGGGAGAGTCAAATGTATATTCATCAGGCCTCCATGGTTCATGGATTCACCTATGAAAATACTCTATCTCTGTTTTCCCCCTTTTTGTCATCAGCACCCAGATAACTCCTTATTGTAGTTCCTGACTGATGAGGAGCATCAGAACAGGATCCAAACGCTGAAGCTTAACGGAGCTGGGTTAGATAAGTAATCAACCCATGAGGGGTTGATTTAGATAAGTAATAAACCCATGAAAATGAATAATTGCGAAGAGAAAACCAAGGAATTTTCAAGGAGTTGAAAATAATCATGATGAGTGAATGTATGATATAAACACAAAAAAATGAAGCATCTATTTATAGAAGAATGCAATTAATTGAACACAATAATGATGTGACGATACATATGGAAAAGTCAAATGAAAACAGTAAAAAGCTAAGAGTAATTAATAAGGGTTCAGAAAACGATACTATTTGCGCCCGAACCAATGTCTGGAATAGTCGCGATGTTCGGTAGACGGTTGGCGCGGACTTCGAGACCTTGGCTGGGAAGCAGGTCTGGAGTGATGTCCACCTTCAGAGGCAGCAGGTGCGCGCTGAGCTGGACCTGATTCTCTTCGCGGTGTGGGAGCATATGCAGTGGACTTGGACTGGTATTGGATAGGCTTTGGAAAGCCAGCACTCAAATCGTGAAGCTGTGAGGCAAAGGCCTCCTGCATAGTAGCCAGCTGCTCAGACAAGTGCTTCTTAGTGTCTTCAATTTTCTCCTCCAAGGCCAGTGTAGATGCAGCATGGAGAGAGTCATTCTGCTGCTTCAACTGGAGATTAGTTTGTGCTATCCTCGAAAATACATCGTCAAAGGCATCAAGAACGAATTGATGATTTCTGTTAACAACAGTTTGAAGTCTGTCTAGGTCTCGTTTATATGCCCAAATTGATGATCTGTATGAAGCTGATGACTATCAATAGCATGGCTGGCATTGCGTTCTTCAGACTTGAGTTTATTGATCTCACTAGCCAGCCCAGAGATCAACGTTGTCATATGGCCAAGCTGTACTGTTAGAGCAGAAGGGCCTTCGATGGACAAAGGATCAGCAAAATCAAAAAAATCAGCAGAAGGTTCATCTAATACTGATTGCTCCAATGCCTCAGGCGGAGTGGCAGCAGGTGCAGGATGCGAGCCAGTAGGAGCAAGTTGAGGGCTGGTATGAGCATCAGCTGCAGTTGAGGACACGCAGCGTCCAGGGGAGGTAGCAGCTGGATGAATTTGTGAGGTTGAGGGGTTAAGTTCAGAGGTTGTTGGGTGAGCAGGGGGTTCAACTTTTGGGGAGAGTTGGGTTTCAGGGTGAGTTGGAGGGACAAGGGGTTCAACTTGATGTGTGATTTGGCAACATCAGTGAGTGCATCATGTGCAGAGGTAACAGGGGAATGGATAGGTGTTACTGTATGAGTTGAGGAAGGGATTGGTATGGATGGGGTAACCTGGGTAATTACCTTGTGAATGACGCTGTCAATGTCTATGGAATCAATGTCCATATTCGGTTGAGGTGAAGCATCATCCAAAGTGGGTTCACCTGTGGAAACCATTTCCACAACACTTGGAATAGGAGGGATGGTTGGAGCTGAGCATGAGACAGTCAGAGCAGAGTCATCAGCCACCATTGGTTCAAGTTGTGGAACCAGCACTGCAGCACTAGGAACATCAGGGATGGTTGGGACTAAGCTCAAGTCAGTAGGAGCGGAGACAGTATCACCTGGTACAGTTGAGCATGAATGCAGACCAGTACTGATTTTTAAGTCATGTAGAGCAGTCTCTGCCAGTTCAAGCTTGGGACCAAGAGCATTTAGCACAGCTCGGTCATGATTGGCAGTCCCAGCTGTAGCATTGAATTCATTCTGTCGGGATATGACCAGGGTCTGGAGAGCTTTATGTACGTCTTGTGCTTGGAGGAAGGCCATCACTTGATTCTCACCGTGCCTCGCCTATTCCAGAACTGGTAGACTATCATCAAAGCGAATTTTCAAGCGTGCTTGCACCCATCTATCAAATACTTCAAGTTGAGGCTGCATGTTTGCCTCGACTGTGCTCATGACTAATTCAATCTCATATGCCACTGGAGTGGATAATGGGGTTATTGATTCTTTCCCCGTTCCAGTGGCGGTGGTCTTGGGATGGCAATATGGGCAAAGGGATTTGGGTGTTCTGAAAGAAATTGAGCCTGGTTGTTGAAGGGTACTGTGGTTGGTTGATGGGTTGGCTGCAGCAGAGGTTGGGTTAAATGAGATCATGGACAGCGGAGCTCTACTTCCAACGTAGGGATCACAGCTTCAGACATGGCTGCTGATACTTTCACCTTGGCTGCAGCTGGTCCTCCTCTTTTTGTTCTCGGCCTTTTCGCAGGCGGAATAGGTGAAGTTTCATCAGATCCTGAGACTGTATGCTCAGAATCACTGACTACCCAAGGTTGTCTCCTCTTGACTGCTGCTGGTGTGCTGGTCTTAGTCTCTCCACCGACTCGTTTCTTGTTGATCTCTAGATATCTGGCATTTATGAGTCACCCTGGGTGGAGAGAAGAAGAACCTCCGGTCTGAATATTTTTGCTCTCAAAGATACGACTTAGAGGGAGAGCAAATCCAGATTGACCTTTTCCGGAGAGCACTAAGTTTATAGCACTTGAAACAAAATTATTGACAAGTTAACTTCAACGTTATTTACGATTGCACTCATCAGTGCAAATTTCTCCGGTGTGATGACGTCAAAAGATCCAGCTTTGCATAGCAGCCCTTTGGATATGACATCTGCCAGTTGGCGAAAGTGGCTCTTAATAAATATCTTCTTGAAGGACGGTTTGTGAAGACGCTCACTTGAGTCAGAAAAGCCCATTCTCATCGCCTCTAGGATTGGCACAGATACAGAGAAGGCATTTGTTATCCCAGACATTGGAAGACACATCTGAGTTGCAAAGTCTTCCAGAATAATAGTTATATGTTGTCCAGTGATAGAGAACACAACAGCTTCGCCAACTATCCTGGCATTGGCGAAGAACTCCTGAATAGCCGCCGGGTAGAAAGTAGGCGTTTGGCTTAAAAACACCAGTAAGCCAGAGGTGTCCAACTTTTGGAACACTGCTTTCATGGCTTCGTCGTCTGACAAATAAATGGAGTGAAAATCCACATGAATAGCGTTGGTGAGAAAACTCGGCTGCGTTGTCTTTGACATGTTGAATGACTTCTGAAAGTTTGAAAATCCTGTGAGATAGAGAGAAAAATTCTTTTAGGGTTTTGAGATTTTCAGAAGTGTTTAAGGAAGTAAACTGATTCTACGGAGAAGAAGGCGGTTGAAAGATAATGGGTAGATGTAACGTCGTACTGTAGATGAACGGACACATGTGTACGTGACGTTCATCTAAACCATTTAAAATAAATAAATTTTCAGAAGCAGTGGGTCTGAAAAGGGCGGGATTTGAATAAGTTAAAAGTAAGAAAATAAATAATTTGAATTCCGACGTCCCAGCTGGTTGCTAAAAAGGGAAGGTATAAGTCAGCAAGGCTGATATAGTAACATCCACTGGTATGTAGACATCTACTGGTATAGTAGCATCCACTGCAGTGGACCATTGTGTTATCAGCCAGGCATCAGTATAGGAAATTTTTACCAAAATTCCCCCTGAAAATATGCAGTTACATACAAACGATTCCCCTGAATTTAATAACAGTAAATAAATACGAATTAAGAGGAAATATCAATTAATCCAAGGATATTCCGGAAGAAAGAGAATTTTACATCCGGTAGGGGCTTGGTAAAAACATATGTTGCTTGCTGCTCAGTAGATATGTACTCCAGTCGAATCTCCTTCTTCATTACGTGGTCTCTGATGAAGTGATGACGTATGTCGATATGCTTTGTTCGAGAGTGGAGCACTGGATTGTAACTAATGGCTATGGCAGATGTATTGTCACAGAAGATTGGAGCTTCAGTTGACTCAATGCCATAGTCTCTCAATTGTTGTTGAATCCAGAGCAGCTGAGCGCAGCAACTTCCAGCAGCAAGGTATTCTGCTTCAGCTGTAGAGGTAGCAATGGAAGTTTGTTTCTTGCATCCCCATGAAATAAGTCTATCTCCTAAAAACTGACATTACCCACTGATACTCTTCCTGTCAATTTTGCATCCAGCATAGTCTGCATCTGAGTATCCGATAAGATTGAAAGTGGAGTCCTTTGGATACCATAGACCGACATTCTCAGTCCCTTTTAAGTACTTCAGAATGCGTTTAGTTGCTGTGAAATGAGATTGCTTGGGATTGGCTTGAAATCTAGCACAGATGCAAACTGCAAACATGATGTCAGGTCTACTGGCTCTTAAGTAGAGTAATGAACCAATGATGCCGCGATACATTTTCTCATCTACTGGTATTCCAGATTCATCCAAATCAAGCTTTGCAGATGAGCTCATAGGTGTAGCAGTAGCTGAGCTGGTATTCATCCCATACTTCTTCAGAAGCTCTTTGGTATACTTGGATTGATTTATCAGAATTCCCTCACTGGATTGTTTGACTTGCAATCCTAGGAAAAACGATAGTTCTCCCATCATGCTCATTTCAAATTGGTCCTGCATTATCTTTGAAAATCTTTCACATAATTTTGGGTTAGTACTGCCAAAAATGATGTCATCAACATATATCTGAACTAGCAGAGTATGGTCACCCTTCGTAAATTTGAATAAAGTTTTATCCACAGTGCCAATGGTGAAGTCGTGTTCAATCAAGTATTTTGACAGCGTTTCATACCATGCACGGGGAGCTTGTTTCAGACCATACAAAGCTTTGTTCAGATGATAAACATAAGAGGGTTACAGATGGCTTTCAAATCCAGGGGGTTGTTCAACATAAACTTCTTCCTGGAGATTACCGTTAAGAAAAGCACTCTTAACGTCCATCTGATAGACTTTGAAGTCCTTAAATGCAGCAAATGCAAGAAATATGCGAATGGCTTCTAATCGGGCTATAGGGGCAAAGGTTTCATCGAAATCAATGCCTTCTTCCTTCCTATATCCCTGTGCAACTAATCTTGCTTTATTCCTGATTACTGCACCATTCTCATCTAACTTGTTTCTAAAAACCCATTTAGTGCCAATTACTGTGTGATGCGATGGACGTGGAACTAAATGCCAAACATTATTCCTCTGAAATTGATTCAGCTCTTCCTGCATTGCTTCTACCCAGCTAGGATCTAGGATAGCTTCATCAATATTCTTAGGTTCTATGTGAGAAATGAATGATGTATGAAGGAATTCATTGATCATCTGTCCTCTGGTACGCAGAGGAGTAAGAGGGTTACCGATGACCTGCCCGGGTGGATGATCCTTCTTCCACCGGAGCGGAGGTCCAAGGGGATTGACTTCTTCAGTTGTAGTGATTTTGGATGGTTGCTCAGGAGAATCGGCTGGTTCATTGTGTGCATTGTCTCCATCCACTGCAGTAGGAATCAGCCTGGTTCCAGTGTCAGTAGGTTCCAGTTCCTGTTGATCAGCAGGTTCGTCTGACTGTGCTTCTGGAACTTCTGGCTCTAAGCTCCAGTCAATCCTTCTATTTGGCTCTTCTTCTTCATCACTTGGATCATCAATGACTATGTTTTCCAGTCGATTGCTCAAATTGTTGATTCGCAAGTCGTTTTCAGTGCTGTCTGTAGACTCATCAAATTTAACATGAATGGATTCTTCTACAGTAAGATTCCTGTTGTTGAATACTCTGAAAGCTTTACTAACAGTAGAATAGCCAAGAAATATTCCATCATCAGATTTAGCATCAAAAGCGGTGAGATGAGTTTTTCCATTGTTGTGAATAAAGCATTTGCAACCAAACACATGGAAATAAGAAATATTTGGCTTACTGCCATTCCAGATCTCATATGGAGTTTTGTCTGCTCGTTTATTAATCATTGATCTGTTTTGCGTATAACAAGCTGTGTTGACTGATTCTGCCCAAAACCTCTGCGATATATTGGATTCTGCTAGCATAGTTCGCGCAGCTTCTTTCAAAGTGCGGTTCCTACGCTCAGCAACTCCGTTTTGCTGTGGTGTTCTTGCAGCAGAGTATTCGTGATACCTAGGTCATCTAGATATGATTCGAGTGATTGATTGGTAAATTCTGTACCCTTGTCACTGCGAATTCTATCTATCCCATATGATTTCTCATTTTGTAGTCTCTTGACCGCTTTATTTTTAAACAAAAGATATTTCAAAGAATAGTGTGAAGCGATTCTACCGCAAGTGCACGGTTGTCAAGTTTTAGTATAGTGAAAATTAAGTACGGGTTGTCGAATCCACAGGGACTAACGTATAAGTACCAAATAAGATTAATAAAATTATATTTAGCCTACGATTAACAAAGGTGATTAACTAATGATAATTTAAACTAAAGACTGAAAAATAAACAAGAAACAATAAGATGAATGTTTCCGGAAATGCGAAGGCAAGTCACTCGAGAAAATTACCAAGTTCGTCGTTCAATTATGTTATCTTTAATGATTCAAGTGAATTCTCAAATTATCAACCAATTGATTTTAAAGGTGAAAGGTTTCCGCGATTATTCGATACACTCTCTCGAGCTGTAAAGAAACTAGCATTAATTAGAATAAGTCACTCTCGTGCACCTATTTACTAATATAATATTGCATAAGACGTCAACACCTTATAACTCTAAATCTTTCGATTCCAAGTTCTCACGTATGCGATATCATCTCTCGATCTCAATCGTAACATACATCATAAATTAATGGAGCGTGTTACAACGTTATCTCTCGATCTCGTTTATAACTCTCAAATTCAATCAAAGCTAGCTAGACTTTGATCTACACAAACAATTAATTTATGAACAATAACAATCAATGCGCTCAAACACAATTGAATCAATAATCAAACACAATGAAACTAAAACTCGAATAAAATAAACTAGATTTAATTCAAAACAAATACATAAGAGTTTAATTGTCTCTCGACCTCAAAAACATCAAATGAAATTGAAAATCAAATAAATTAAAGTTTAGAAATACGATAAACGGTGGATGAATCCGTGCGTTGCACCGTGATTTCTTCTCTTGTTCCTTCCTTGCACTCCGGAATGGATTGGCTCGACTTTGGACGAAGAACGGAGATTGAATCTCCTTCGGCGGTGTTGGGCGGCAGCTAGGGCAGCTTCTCCTTGACCTAATTCACGTCTGGTATGGTATATCCTTGATTTGGAAGTGATTTATCCTTTTATACCTCAAAAATCATTTCAAAAATGGGAGATAAGATTTTTCTGGATTTGCGTCTCGATCGATCGAGATTTGCGTCCGATCGATCGGTGCACTGTTCATGTCAGCCTTTGAAACTCACTGCCTCGCTCGATCGATCGAGATTTTCTACCGATCGATCGAGACTTTGAAAAAATCATCTCTGAAGTTACTGCCTCGCTCGATCGATCGAGATTTTCCACCGATCGATCGAGACTTGAAATTCTTTTCTTCCCAGCGCACTGTCTGGCTCGATCGATCGAGATAAAATCTCGATCGATCGAGATTCCGAAAATCTCACTTCCTTCATTTCAACTCTTTCTAGCCTCGATTTTGCCCGTTATCTTCATATTAGCTCATTTCTTCCATTTCCGATCTAATTTCCTGAAACAAACGAATAAACACCAAAAAACATAATATCATCCAGGAAAAAGTACGGAAAATGGGAAGAAATTACAGTTAAAAACACTTAAAATCTAATCCTATCATCTCTTGAGCTTGATCAGCTTTGGAGTAGCCTGATCTTTACCACTCAGAAATAAGACCCACGTAAAGCGAGACTAATCATCTATCAACACTAGAGTGTACTTCATTCCCCCTAGACTTGTTACTGGTATAGGACCAAAAAGATCCATGTGCAGCAACTCTAGGCACCGAGAAGAAGATTTACTCCATTTGTTCTTAAAGGTGGATCTGATTTGCTTACCCAATTGGCAGGCTGAACAGATCTTATCTTTTGAGAACTCGATTTGGGGCAGTCCAACAACCAGGTCAAGTTTACGAAGACTGGCAATAGTTTTAAAGTTTAAGTGACTCAACCGCTTGTGCCAAAGTCAATTTTTGGAATAATTCAAAGCAGCAAAGCAAGTAGGGGAGGCAGGTTGATTAAAGTTCCAATCAATCATATAGGTGTTCTCATGCCTTTTTCCTACGATTAGAGAATTACCATCATCAGTCTTAATTGTGCAGGTGTGTTGGTTGAATTCTACTGAATAGCCATTGTCACATAATTGACTGATACTAATCAAATTGTAGCACAAGTTTTCTACCAGCAAAATGTCTTTGATGATAACGTTACCGTGGATAATCTTACCCTTACCCACGGTTCTACCTTTCGCGTTGTCCCCAAATGTTATTTTTGGTCCTGAGATGTCAACCAGTTCAGACAGCAGGGTAGCATTCCCTGTCATATGTCTAGAGCATCCCCTGTCCAGAAACCACTCTGAGCTTCGAACTTGCTGGACTCTAGATATCTGCAATTAAAGCGAAAATACATGATTGGTACCCAATCCTACTTGGGTCCAGGCGGGATTAGTCCTTTCGGAACCCACACTTGTATGTCCCTGAGTAGCTTAGGTCGGTGTGTGTTCTGAAATGTGTGTGTATTAAACAGTGATGGTGATGGTCTAGAACGTGTAGTGTGATAATATGTGTATGCATGTGCTTTTGGTTTGTAGTTCCTGTTATAGAGCATATACCTCTTCTGGACAGGCTTACAGTTGTAATACCAGTTGGGTTTAACCTCTCTAGTTGCTCGACCAGTGGGTTTAAGTTCATTTCTGAACTTTTGCCTCGGTTTAGCCTCTTTGAGTGGTTCTACATAACCGATACCCCTGTGATGTGCCTGTTCCTTGATGAGTGTTGCTTTAACAGGTTCTTTAACCAGTTCATAAGGGTCATATACTGTGCTAGATCTTACAAAGTTCATTGGTTGAACCTTGCTTTTTGTTAGACACAGTTGAGGTTCGTTACCAGATGAACTGCCGTCATTGCTATTATAGTCTATGCCGGTTAAATCACCAGCAAGCCTTATAGACACAAGCATTTCATCCTTTCTGGTAGTAGACGCATTCCAAGTGCTAACCAGTTTGCTAAGTTTCTGGTAAGCACACTTGGCTTCATCTCTTTCTTTCACTAGGAGACTGGATGTTTCCCTTAAGCAGTTCAACTCCCTCGATTGTTCACAATCAAGTTTGTTTTTATGCGTTTCAGTTGGGATTGTGTGCTCAGTCTTATAGCTTTCAAAGGATTCATATAACGTCCGATACTCATTGATCATGTCCTGCAATGCATTGGTAAGTTCACTATGTGTAAATTCAGATAGGTTAGACTCGTGTACCTCAATCTCATCATTTGCCATTAAGCAGTGGACTTCTTCATCTTCACTCTCGCTTGATGAGCTCGTTGATTCTTCTGACTCTGACTCAGAATCAGCCCATTTGCTCTTGCTTTCTTCAGCCATCAACACTTTTTGATCTCTGTCCCTTCTGGATGATCTTCTGGTTTCCTTGGATTTTCTGTAATCCTTGGCTCCTCTTTTGTGATCATCCTTCTTGGGTTTAGGACAGTCTGCAATGAAGTGCCCCGGTTTGAGGCAGTTGAAGCACACTCGCTCTTCTTCTTCTGACTTTCCTTTGGAACTCTGCCTTCGAGGATATGATTGATAAGATTTCTGGTTCTTCTTCATGAATTTCCCAAACTTCTTCACGAACATTGCCATAGCATCATTACACATCTTTTCTGGAGTCATCTCTGTAGAAGTAGGTAGGGACTCCGATGAGAGCTTTGGTTTGTTGACTGGTACTGGGTTCATCTTCCACCCGGATACCTAGTTCAAATTCATAAGCTCTTAAGTCAGCGAATATATCATGTAGATCTATCTTGTTTATGTCCTTCGAGTCTCTCATTGCAAATTGTCTTGACATCCCATTCTCTTGGGAGACCTCTCATCACCTTGAGAATGACTTCTCTGTTGGGTAACTCCTTACCCAGACTGCTAAGTTCATTGATTATACCAGTCACTCTCTCATCATATTCGTTGAGAGTCTCTCCATTTGTCATCTTGATGTGCACAAACTTCTGTAATGCCATAGTGAGCTTGTTCTCTTTTGTTTGATCATTTCCTTCGCAAAGTTGAGCAATCTTCTCCTAGATGTCTTTTGCTGTGGGACACATTTTGATCTTGTTGAACATATTTTTGTCCAAAGTTTTGAACAAAATGTCCTTTGCAACATTGTCCAGATTGGCCTTCTTTCTTTCTCATTTGACCACTGATATCTTTCCTTCTCTACCATTTGTGGTTCACCAGTTGTGATAGAGGCAGCTGTATTGATTTTCATAATCTTCATGGGTCCCTCAGTAATCACGTACCACATATCATCATCTTGAGCACTTAGATGTGCTTGCATACGGATTCTCCAGTCATCATACTCATCCTTCTTGAACATAGGGATCTTGCTGAATGATGCCATTTGAACTTTAATATATCTCAAGATTGAGAAAACCTTGCTCTGATACCACTTGTTAGGATTGGAGGCGTGTTTAGAAGGGGGGGTTGAATAAACACTGCCCTCAAATTCTGATCTTCGACTGATTACTGCAAACTGTTAAGTGATGCAGTAGCTTCTCAATCAAATAAGCAAGTCAGCAGACACTAAGTGAAGTGCGGAAAACGTCTGCTGCACTTGTGAGTTAACTAAAGTAAACAATAAAAAGCAAGTAAAGAACACAGAGATTGTTTCTGGAAGTTCGAAGCACAACGCTTCTATGTCTCCCCTTCTTCCTTTGCAGGAAGGATACACTAGAAGACTTCGATTTACACTTTACGGTATACAACCTCCTTAGGCTTTCACACAGCTTAGCCTAAACTCCTAGCAACACAATGTATATGATTTGTTTACAAAGTAAACTATCTAACACTCCTTTGAATGACTATTACACTTGTAAGCTTTGAGTGTTTTTGAACGATCTTTGAGCAGTACACCAGTTTAACTTGATCTTTGATATACCAGTAGGTGTTCCTTGCTCTAGCTGAATCTTCAGATAATTATGACTTGATAAATTTCTCTGTTGAATGTATAGAATAATCGATTGTCAGTGGATTCAACTCTCTTCTTCATTCATTCAGCATCTGTATTTATAGACTTCATTTCCAACGGTAAACTTTCTTGGTATGGAAGGTTCAGCGTAGAATCTGTTTTCTTCTCCATTTTATCTTCCTTCCATTTTTGTTCAGCAACGGCTCTTACAATCTGACGAAATTGGTGGCGATGATTTCGTAGTGCTCGTCGCTCTGTTGTACCTTTGTCAGACGGAATTGTACTTACTTTGTCTTGTCTCTTCAATCCCCTGCTGGATTCACTTCTACTGGTCTTGTAACTTCAATATCCAGTCGTACTTTTTAGCTCAGTAGATGTTGGTTAGACTTGATGAAAGACTTCATGCAGTAGATGTCTTTATCCGGTGGAAGTCTTTATCCGGTGGAGTAATAATACAGTGGATGTCTATTCCAGTAGATGTCTTTATCCAGTGAGTATCTCAGTCCTGTAGATGTCTTCATCCAGTAGGTGTCTTCATCCGGTAGGTGTCTTCATTCGGTAGATGTCTTCACCCGTAGATGTCTTCATCCGGTAGATGTCTTCATCTGGTAGGTGTCTTCATCCGGTAGATGTCTTCACCCGGTAGATGTCTTCATCCAGTAGGTGTCTTCATCTGGTAGGTGTCTTCAGCCGGTAGATGTCTTCACCCGGTAGATGTCTTCACCCGGTAGGTGTCTTCATCCGGTAGGTGTCTTCATCCGGTAGATGTCTTCACCCGGTAGATGTATTCACCCGGTAGATGTCTTCATCCGGTAGATGTCTTCACCCGGTAGATGTTTGTAATCACCAAAACTTAGAAATCATTTCCCAACAGTTCTACACATTCACACAAATCAATATTAGGAGCCACAAAAATATCCAAAAACACCAAATTTTGCCTTTCGCGATCGATCGCCTGGGGCGGGCGACCGATCGCGAAACCCTACTGCCCGATTCTGAAATTTCCTTGCTTTGGCGATCGATCGCCACAAATGGCGCGATCGATCGTCATCCTCGCCGATCGATCGCCCAAGACTGGCGATCGATCGCCATGCGCTCCAAAAAGCGCACTGCCAGCGCGCGATCGATCTCCTGAAATGGGCGATCGATCGCCAATGTCTGTAACCCGAAAAACCACCATTTTTGCTCCAAAATTCTTTTCCAATCCATACCAACTCTCCTACCTTTAAACAACAACATCAAACACATAATAACCTTTAAAATACACTTTAAACATCCCAAAAATCCATCATTCAACCAAATAATACCAACCCATAAAACCCATTTCAAAACCATACAAAACCACAACAAATCCAATCCAAACACAACAAAAACAACAAGGAGATATCCATACCTCTTGGGTACTCCAACAAACTCCACAAATCAAGCTTTTGGAAGGATTTCTCTTCACCTCTTTGCCCAATTTCGAAAATTTAAGGAGGAGAAGGGTTTTGGATGAGTTATTTGGGAAAGTAGAAAAGTGATGGTATATTGGGGATTGGGGGGGGGGGGGGGCGGGGGTATAAAGTGGGTTGTTTTAAAATAAATTGCACTCCACAATTTCCATGGTGTATAAAACACCCTAACATGATATTTTAAAAGCATTTTCCAAAATGTATCAAAACCATAAATAATACATGTTTCACCCAAAATTTCAAACCAACACATTTAAACCATTATAACACCCAATTTCCCAACATGCATGACATGCACCCCGAAATGCACCACCGGTCACGCATACCATGTGACTAAGCATTTCACCAAGATAATTAATTCCAACACATATATTAATTATCATCATAAAAATCACATAAACATAATTAATGCCCAAATTGCATATAATTATTTCGGGGATATCACAATACTGCTCGTTGGAACTGAGTTTGATGAATCGTATGACATGCATGACATGCACCCCGAAATGCACCACCGGTCACGCATACCATGTGACTAAGCATTTCACCAAGATAATTAATTCCAACACATATATTAATTATCATCATAAAAATCACATAAACATAATTAATGCCCAAATTGCATATAATTATTTCGGGGATATCACAATACTGCTCGTTGGAACTGAGTTTGATGAATCGTATGATGATACGATGAGGGTTTATAGTGGACTCTTGTGGTCACTATGTGGCATAGGATTGAGGCAGGGAATGCCTCACGAGAACATCTATACGTTAAATGTTTTGAGGGACTTGTACTGGGACAGCTCAATTCTGTTTGGAGTACCAACGTGAGTGTCGACAAGTCATTGTTGGCTCTGGTTGAGAATCCTTGCATATGGAATGAAATGAGGGACACGATCAAAATTGTGGGATATAGTTAGTGGGAGTGACACTATTATATTGATTGTATCTCTTGGAGAGATTTGAAGCATACTGTCATGGAGACAACTGACATTGGTCGAGGGTTGATTTTGAATCAGCCATAGTAAGCATTACTGTGTTGGACTGGGTAATGGCTTTATATTTTCGGTGAGACGTACGAGGAGACGTCTCTGGGGAAATGCTCGAGTATATGGAGTACTATGGTATTAGTACAGAGCATCGTTAGTTGGGTATATGTTATGTATACACGTTTTTGACTTGGTAATAGTAGCATGAATGCACTATTCTAAACCAGTTGTGTATTTTAATTGGTTTCGGGATATAAGTTGGTATAAATATATCCAGGTTTTTCAAACGGTGGTTCGAAGTTGGAGGGTCATGGGTTCATGACACTTTCCTTATATGGAAGGGGGTATTGATATACCTACCTATTGGGAATCTTTGGAAGATTCGATGAGTTGGTTGTGTGGTGTTGATGTTGGAATCACACCATTGGTCGTTGGTCCGTAAATCATCATTCTCCACTGTGTGAGAATAACTGAGGATTGACAGTTGTATTTGGGGCTTTTGGGTATGATTGGTGATACACGAGTCATTTGCATTGAGTATGCATGTGGTGTTGGTGCTTAAGAATGTATACCGGTGTGTGTATACGAATGCCAGCATTTTTGGTACTTGTCGAGCATCGGATTAGTATGCTTGGATGAATGAATCTCTGGTAAAAGATTGGAGCACCTTGAGATTGGTAATCTCAACGACACGATGTATTCTGAAGAATGATCGTGAGGTCCGATTGACTTCCTCCGAGGAGGGATTGTCGTATTTTGGGGTCATTGTAGTTAATTACTGGGTAATTTGATAGCATCCCTGTGTTAGGATTATTGAATGCTAGGGTAAACGATGGATGGGCAGGATTGGATTTGTTGGGTGTCATTGTCGACATAGGTGGCGAGAATGCAATCAATTTTTCTTGCATGCCCTCTATAGAACTTGAGGCATTGTGGAGCCTCGATGGTGTGTTTGGCCGGAGATATGATTTCTTGGAACACACGAATGTAGGCATCTTTGGAGATGTATTTGTGTTGATCGGTGGCCGTGGGTTGCCCGATCCGAGTTGCAAATGGTGTAACTACTCCCTCGACAGAGATGGATTTGGAGAGTGGAAGCTGGGTTCAGTATGTGTATACTGTTGTATACTAGTGGTCTCCGTAGTAACGATGTGGGTTTGACATCGTAGACTAAGTTGTAGAGATATCATAGAAGTGATATCTATGTTGGAATCAGGGATGATTCGAGTAGCTAGCAGTTAGGGTTGACTGACTGCTTTTGGGTGGTTAGCATCGAGGAATGCTGACGTCTTTTTAAGATTGTAATGGTTTGAGAGGTTTACTCCTTTCCATAATTGGAGCGAGGTCGGTGTCCTCGCAGTTGGTGTGTCATTCATGATGCGCTCATGATTCGACGATGTGAATCCGTTTGGATTGTGTGGTCTTGGCAGTACGTGGGGTACGCCTGTGCAAATTTCGAGGATGAAATTTTATTAGTGGGGGATAATTGTGATGCCCGTGAATTATTGGTGTAAATTCCGGTGTGGTATTAATCCTTAATGGATTATTATGGTGGCAATTATGAATTAATTACGGTATTGGGACTCCCGAGGATTTTAAATTCGGTATTTGGAGTCATTGGATCCAAGGGTTGGGATTGTATTCTCATCGTGGTGATAAACCTTGGAATTTGGTTTTTGGTGGGATCTGGGGTCCGGAGTGCTTTGAGTTGGGGCTGATAATGGAAAATTGAGATTGAGAGATAATTATTGAACATAGTAGATGATTTTTTATGAGTCATGATGTATTTGTGGAGGACATGGGATTTTTGAGCCTTGGTACTATATATACCACGGTGTTCAGTCATTGCACGAACTCTTCCCTCTCTCTCTCCTCTCTCTCGCGCTCAACCCTTTCCCCAACCCTTCCCTTTTTTTCTCCTTGGAAGCAAAATCGATGGAGGCTCGTCTTGGGAGCCGGATTTCTCGAAGATAAGTTTGTAATCTTCTTCTCTTCACTTTTATCTTCGTTTTGATTATGGTATTGTGGAGTTTGGTTAAGATTTGTGTTGGGTTTGGAATTTGGGAATTTTTTGTTAAAATCCAAAGTTATGTTTATGGTGTTTTTATTGGTTTTAAATGGAGTATTTGAGGTGTTGAATGAGTAAGGGGTGTTGGTTTTGAGTTTTGGTGTGAAAAACACCATTGAAGCTCGAGTTTTCCGGAAAATCGCAGGTCGCGATCGATCGCGGCTTGGTGCCGATCGATCGCGACATTATGCTAGAAATTGGAGAAGATGTATAGTGTTGGCGATCGATCGCTATGTCTCAGTGATCGATCGTGAGAGGTTTGGCGATCGATCGAGGAGACTTGCGATCGATCGCGTGAAGGTTCTGTTTGGCAGCGGGTGCGCGCGATCGATCGCGACAAAAGCGACGATCGATCGCGGCTCGAAGGTTTGAGTTTTTTTAAAACTTGGTTAAAAGTTTGGATTTTGGAAACGGGGTTTAATTAGCCGATTTTTGGGCCAATGTCTAAATTCCAATGGGAATGCTACACTTTTTAAAATGGACTACTCAATTGTATTTTTGGCTATCGCTAAACTTATAGAATGAAATATTTTGAGTAGTATGCATGCTTCGCCCGGGGTCTCTTAAAATGATTAATCGTCATGGATTGGCTATATAATTGGAGGTTGTGAAAGTGTTTGGGCACGTGGTTGCATGCTTGTAATTAATTGTGAATTATTTTATGTGTTAGCAGATAATTCATCGGGTCACGAGACTAAGGCAATGTTGGATTCGAACTAAGGAATTATAAGGTACGTGTAACGTACGAGCATAACCTTATATCTTGCAACTGTTGAATGCATGGTATATTGTAATTGCAATAAATGGATATGTATATATGGTTCGTATAAAAAGGCAAGGGCCTTTCTCTTTTCATTCATGTTGTAAGGCCTAATCCTTAAGTGCGGAATTAAGGCATAATAGAGCTAATATAAACAAATCAGAGTCTAAAAGAACATGTTGAGTCTATGAGCTTAAGCATTACATGCCAAAAAAATAAGGACTACCAAATGGATTAATTACATTCCAATCAAAAGAATGTGTGCAACTATAGTTTTATACTACTCCTAGAGTAGATACTATCCAAAATAATCCTGTCCTTTCATCCTCAATAGAATGCTCGTCAAGCTCACCACCTCAAGCCGTTCAAGCCCTTCTATCATGCCAAAAAGGTACCTACAAGGACAATGTGAGACCCCATTATCACATCAAGATATTAAGGTGCAATTTAGAGAACTAAACATACATGTGATTATATCAGAGTAATGTGCCGTGTTGATTAACCTGAGCTTTAGAGATTACAGTACCATAATGTTCCAAAAGGAAAGACATACTTCCTATAAAGGTACTACATCATAGTCTTACTCTACTCAGTAGAAGCTATACAAAAACTCTAACATGCTAATCCTATAGCACTCCTTACAGCTCAGCATATCAACCCCGGCCCTGGTTCTCGTCAACAAAAGCACCTACAAAGACAACCCCCAACACATGAGCATAACACAATTCATATTTAACATAATATGAAAGTAAGGCATAAATGCAAATCTTAAACACAAGCCCTTCCTGTATTTCCAGCATTTATATCGCCCATAGGTTGTCCCTGTACCATAATTCATAATAGAAACACATTATATGAATGTATGGATATGCAATGTCATGACATTCCTTTTCCCTTAAATCCTTATTTCATCCTGAGCCCTTATCATTAGTACATTTTAATGCTTCTTGCTACTCCATGTAAGCGGAATTCTTCATCGCTTCCAATGGACTTTAGCGTTGCTACTCCATGTAAGCGGAATTCTTCATCGCTTTCAAATGGACTTTAGCGTAAGCCATTAAAATCCTTACTAAGATAACTTTGACTCGTGAAATACACCTCTTATATTTCACAACATACATATGCAAAAACAATGCATAAAACATGTATCATAACCATAATGCACCACGTTGCATTCATCATGTGTCATAAAGACAAACATAAAGTACATGTTACCGTTGGGATGCCCGTACGTCGCTTACGTACCTTTCAAAAAAAGTGGTGTGTTGCAGGACTCTATCCCCTGCGTTGTGTAGCTACCTGTGAAGGCTCTACACCAGTGTATAACACAATATTAGATGTCTCATTACAATCCAATATCAAAACTTTAACAAAATATAACAAATTACATTTTTCAACATTCTGGGTCTCTCGATCGATCGGCCCCTCTTCCCGATCGATCGAGAAGACGCCTAAAATCAAAACCAAGATTCTGCCTCGCTCGATCGATCGGGATGAAATGTCGATCGATCGAGACGCTCTGTTCGAGAAATACTAGTCCAGAATTCTCGAACACCTGAAATCACATCCTTAAATCTAACATGTAAAACATACAACATGCCAAAACCAACATGCTAGCAGTTACAACACACTCCCCTGAGTGTATTCATACCAAAATTACACCCCAAACATAAGCCCTCATGCTTAAACGTCGACCACTTATTCAAGCACCGGATCAACTTTTTCTGGAAACAGGGCACATTTTCATTTCCAGAATTCTTGAGCACCTCTTTACATGCTATTAAAACTAACACATATAACATAAACCGTGCTCAACTAAACATGCCATGGGTTTCACAAAACTACCAAGCATATTTTTACATCAAAGTTTCTCCAAAATATAAGCTTATCATGCATGATAACACCTCCTCAAAAACACTCCCAGCCCACGTTTTCCAGAAAAACAGAGGAAATCTCTACCCAGATTTTTGAGCACTACGTTTCACAAGCTTAAATCTTCCACATAAAACATGCATCATGCTTAAGGAAAATTACAGAGAGACTCATAAAAACACCATGTAAGCATTTAAATCATAGGTTTCAAGAAACATATGCTAACATGCCGTTTTTCACCATGCTCAAAAGTAGAACCAAACCAGTTTTCCAGAAAGAAACAGGGTAGGTTTCTCACCCTACTTTGCCCCGATTTTTGAAGGATTTCCAGGCGATGGAAATGGAAGGGCTCCTCCTAAAATTGCTTAGCAGCTGCTGGATGGTATTTTGGAAGAGGAGGTTCGAAATTTGGAGTGCTGGAAAGGTGTTAAATTATTGAGCCAAGTGGAAGCATGGCCAGCTCATGTTGAGTCAAAGTATGGGTTGGGGGGGGTGGTTAAGTGTTGGGTGGTTTGATGTGTTATGTTTTGGTCCCGTATTAGCACGATGTATTTAAAATATCCCCACATGATATTTATAGTATTTTCTCAACAAAATACTTCAATTACCCTTTTGCATGCTTTACCAAAACAAACAATACACACCCCAAAAACCCAATACATGTTACATGCACCCTGAAGTAAATCTCCCCAATAAAATTTATCCAATCCCATAAATTAACACCTTAACATCACAATATAACTTAAATGATTAAAATCACATAATCATTTCGGGGATATCACAATACTCCCCTACTTATAGGATTTCGTCCCGAAATCAAACATGCTGCTAACCAGAAATAAAACAGTATATAAACGTATACCAGAAAATAACTCTGGATAATGCTGCACCATGTGTCGCTCTGTCTCCCACGTGGCCTCCTCGACACCCCTACGATCCCACTGTACCTTGATCATAGGAATAACCTTGTTCCGAAGTCTGCGGTCTGCTCTATCCAAAATCCTGATAGGCCGCTCCACATAAGAAACATCGGACTCAATCTGCACCTCTGAAGGCTGCAACACATGTGAGGGATCTGGCTCATACTTCCTCAGCATAGACACATGAAAAACGTCGTGTATGCCAGACAGAGAGGGCGGTAAAGCCAACCGGTACGCCAGAGTACCAATACGCTGTAAGATCTCATACGGCCCTACATACCTCGGGGATAACTTCCCTCGCATCCCAAACCGTACTACGCCTCTGAAGGGTGAGATCTTTAAAAACACTCTGTCGCCTAACTGAAACTCCAACGGTCTACGCCGCTGATTGGCATATGCTGTCTGTCTGTCCTGAGCTGCCTTCATCTTTGTTCTGATAACCTTAACTTTCTCTTCCATTTCCTGAACCAACTCAGGTCCTCCAACCGACTTACGGTCCATGTCATCCCAACACAAGGGTGACCTACAACGCCTACCATAGAGGGCCTCGAAAGGAGCCATCTGAATACTTGCCTGGTAGCTGTTGTTGTAAGAAAATTCCACCAAGGCTATCGAGTCCTGCCATGAAGTGTCGAACTCCAGCACACAAGCCCTCAACATATCTTCGAGCGTCTGTATCGTACGCTCGGTCTGTCCGTCCGTCTGGGGATGATAGGCTGTGCTCAACCTCAACTCTGTACCTAGAGCTGTCTGCAGACCCTCCCAAAAGTGAGATGTAAACTGCGGATCTCGATCTGACACAATCGAAACAGGGATCCCGTGCAGTCTCACCACATCTCTGACATATAACTGCGCCATTCTTAAGTGTGTGAAGGTCATACAGTAGGGAATGAAATGAGCACTCTTAGTCAATCTGTCCACGATTACCCAGATGGCATCAAAACCCGAAACAGTCTTCGGCAAGTGGGTCACGAAATCCATAGATACGTGCTGCCACTTCCACTCGGGTACCTCTAAACTTCTTAGTTCACCTCCAGGCCTTTGTCTCTCAGCTTTCACTTGCTGACAAATCAAACAACGCTTGACAAAAGAGGTGACATCCTGTTTCATACGCCTCCACCAGAACTGGCTGCGTAGATCCTTATACATCTTCTTCCCACCTGGATGGATACTCATCCTACTGCAATGAGCTCGCTGTAATAAACCCTGACGTAACTCATGTGCATTTGGAACCACCCATCTGTCGCCAAGTCTCAGAGAACCGTCATCAGCCACTCTGAATCTCGATGGCTGTCCTGAATGAACCACTAGCATCCATCTCTGAACCTCTACATCGGTCCCCTGAGCCTTCCTGATGTGATCAAATATAACAGGCTCAGCTAGCAAGGTCAAAACCTATACTGGTGAAGAAGATACATCATAATCGAATCCCAAATGGCAGTAGGAGCCAAACATAGCTGACAGAGACATAGCATCCTCTGCTGTGCTCCTCACCTTCCGACTCAAAGCGTCGGCTGTCAAATTTGCTTTTCCCGGGTGATATTCGATTTCACAATCGTAGTCCTTCAGCAGGTCCATCCATCTCCTCTGCCTCATGTTCAGCTCAGCTTGTGTAAACAAGAATTTCAGGCTCTTGTGATCAGTGAAGATGGTAAATGAGGTACCGTATAAGTAGTGTCGCCATATCTTCAAGGCGAACACTATAGCTGCCAACTCCAGATCATGGACTGGATACCTCGTCTCATGTGGCTTCAACTGTCTTGAAGCGTAAGCCACTACATGTCTGTCCTGCATCAGCACGCACCCTAATCCATGTAGAGATGCATCGGTATAAAGGACAAATCCTTTGTTCTCCTTGGGTATCACTAGAACGGGTGCAGTAGTCAGTCTGTGCTTTAATTCCCGGAAGCTCTGCTCACAAGCCTCTGACCAACAAAATGGGACTCCCTTCAGAGTCAGCTGTGTAAGTGGCTTGGCGATCTTTGAGAAACCCTCGACGAAACGTCGATAATAGCCAGCCAGACCAAGAAAACTTCGAATCTCACTGACTGAAGTAGGGGTAGACCAATCCATAACTGCCTCTATCTTCCTCGGGTCTACTGATATCCCCTCTCGTGATATGATATGGCCCAAAAATGCAACACTGTTCAGCCAAAACTCACACTTGCTGAGTTTGGCGTACAACTGATGATCTCTGAGGATCTGGAGTACTATCCTCAGATGATCGGCATGATCCTCCTCATTCCTCGAATAGACCAGGATGTCATCAATAAACACGATCACAAACTGATCGAGGTACTCCTGAAATACTCTGTTCATCAGGCTCATAAAGACTGCAGGTGCATTTGTCACACCGAACGGCATCACCAAGAACTCATAGTGCCCATACCGAGTTCTAAAAGCCGTCTTTTGGACATCACCAGCTCTAACCCGCACTTGATGATAGCCTGACCTCAAGTCTATCTTGGAGTACACCTCTGTACCCTGAAGCTGGTCGAACAGATCATCAATCCTCGGAAGCGGATATCTGTTCTTCACTGTAGCCTTGTTCAGTTGCCTGTAGTCAATGCACAGACGCATTGATCCATCCTTCTTTTTCACGAACAAGACTGGCGCGCCCCAAGGCGATACACTAGGACGGATGTATCCCTTGTCGAGGAGCTCCTGTAACTGTACCTTCAGTTCCCTCAGCTCTGCCGGTGCCATCCTGTATGGGGCACGAGAAATGGCTGATGTCCCTGGCAGCAGCTCAATAGCAAACTCCACATCCCTGACAGGCGGAAATCCCGGAATCTCATCTGGAAACACATCACTGAACTCCGCCACAACTGGAATGTCCTCGGCTCTCACTTCCTTCTCCTCTGAAGCATCCATAGCATAAATAAGGTACCCAGTGTGGCCACGTTCCAATAACCGCGACATCTTAATCGCCGAGATTACTGGTATCCTTGGACGAGAGCCGTCCCCATAAAAAGTCCACTGGAACCCCTGATCAGACAGAAAACGAACCATCCTCTTTTGGCAATCTACCATAGCTCGGTATCTGCTCAACACATCAATGCCGATAATGCAGTCAAAGTCTGCCATCTCTAACTGAATTAAATCGGCCCTCAGATCATTGCCCTCAAAATAAATGAGGCAATCAGATAACTGTCGATCCGCAATCACATGCTTCCCCGTGGGTGTCGAGACCATGAGAGGCGTGGGTAACAGAGACGAGCACAAATGGTGTCCTTCCACAAAGGCAGTAGATACAAAGGAATGGGAAGCACCTGTATCTATCAATATAAGTGCAGGGTACGTAAGTAAATGGCACGTACCAGCAATGACCTCCTCTGGGGCTGCCTCGGCCTGCTCCCTGGTCAGTGCATACACCTGTCCCTGCGGCGGTCCTGTCGTCTGACCTCCCAGGGGTCGTGGTGCAAACTGCTGCCTCTGTGGTGCCCTCCCAGCATCAAACCTTGGCCTATTCGGCCCTGAATCCGTCTGAACTGCCCGATTGGGGCAACCCCGAGCTATGTGGCCCATCTTGCCACAGATATAGCAACCTCGACAGTCACGTAACAAATGCCTTCCTCCACAGTTGGTACACCTGGTTACCTCTGTCCTGCTTCCCTGTGTGTGCCCCCGGGTGTTCTGCTTCTGTCCATGAGACTTCTTCCCACTAGACCTGGAAGATGATGAGGCCCCACGAGCCTTAAACTGATCCCCTCGTGGCCTCAGACTATCAGTAGTAGGCCTCTGTGATAATACAAAAGGGGGTACAACATCCTTGTATGCGTCTACGGCAATCTCTGCCAACTCTGCCCGTGTCAGGGCGTCGTCAAACGAGCTGGGGTTGTTAGAGATAACCCTATCGAATAGCTCCGGCCTCAGACCTTTCAGAAAGTTCCTCATCTTGGCATGGCTGTTGACAGCAATATGAGGTACATACCTCAGCAGTGAGGAATACTGCATAGCGTAGTCTGCTACGGACATGCTACCCTGCTTCAAACTGTTGAACTCATCCTCCTTCAATTGTCTGGCAGCTGCAGAGAAATACCGGTTAAGGAACCGGGTCCGGAATACAGTCCAGTCAACTGCCATACCTAGAGCTCTCAGCTCCATCATGGTGGTCTTCCACCACATAGCAGGCTTCTTAGCCAGCTGAAACTCTGCTAACCTCAGCCATGCCGTGAGTGCACAAGGTGCAGTCACAAGTATCTGCTCTATACGTTCCAACCACTCCTCCGCTACTTCACCAGACTCAGTCCCCTCAAACATGGGCGGATGGAAACTCAGAAACTGCTTCAAACTGAGCTCCCCTGGCAGTAATATCTGTACACTGGGCTCCACGCCCACAGCAGGTGGTGGTAAAGGGTTCGGCTGAGCAATACTTGCATTTCTACTGTCCACATCTCCTACCTCTTCATTGAGGTTCGCCATGCTGCAACACAATAGTTAACAACAATACCAAAAGCAGTTCATAATATAAGCCGTTAGATAACAAGAGTATAATATTCAAAACATGTTAGTATATCACGTATACAACCATATGCATCACATGCATAAGCATGCCCAAATGAATACCTAGCCAACTTGTCTCTAAAGGCTACCCTTCACTCTTCCCTGGTTATCTAACCACTGCTCTGATACCACTAAATGTGAGACCCCGTTATCACATCAAGATATTAAGGTGCAATTTAGAGAACTAAACATACATGTGATTATATCAGAGTAATGTGCCGTGTTGATTAACCTGAGCTTTAGAGATTACAGTACCATAATGTTCCAAAAGGAAAGACATACTTCCTATAAAGGTACTACATCATAGTCTTAATCTACTCAGTAGAAGCTATACAAAAACTCTAACATGCTAATCCTGTAGCACTCCTTACAGCTCAGCATATCAACCCCGGCCCTGGTTCTCGTCAACAAAAGCACCTACAAAGACAACCCCCAACACATGAGCATAACACAATTCATATTTAACATAATATGAAAGTAAGGCATAAATGCAAATCTTAAACACAAGCCCTTCCTGTATTTCCAGCATTTATATCGCCCATGGGTTGTCCCTGTACCATAATTCATAATAGAAACACATTATATGAATGTATGGATATGCAATGTCATGACATTCCTTTTCCCTTAAATCCTTATTTCATCCTGAGCCCTTATCATTAGTACATTTTAATGCTTCTTGCTACTCCATGTAAGCGGAATTCTTCATCGCTTCCAATGGACTTTAGCGTTGCTACTCCATGTAAGCGGAATTCTTCATCGCTTTCAAATGGACTTTAGCGTAAGCCATTAAAATCCTTACTAAGATAACTTTGACTCGTGAAATACACCTCTTATATTTCACAACATACATATGCAAAAACAATGCATAAAAACATGTATCATAACCATAATGCACCACGTTGCATTCATCATGTGTCATAAAGACAAACATAAAGTACATGTTACCGTTGGGATGCCCGTACGTCGCTTACGTACCTTTCAAAAAAAGTGGTGTGTTGCAGGACTCTATCCCCTGCGTTGTGTAGCTACCTGTGAAGGCTCTACACCAGTGTATAACACAATATTAGATGTCTCATTACAATCCAATATCAAAACTTTAACAAAATATAACAAATTACATTTTTCAACATTCTGGGTCTCTCGATCGATCGGCCCCTCTTCCCGATCGATCGAGAAGACGCCTAAAATCAAAACCAAGATTCTGCCTCGCTCGATCGATCGGGATGAAATGTCGATCGATCGAGACGCTCTGTTCGAGAAATACTAGTCCAGAATTCTCGAACACCTGAAATCACATCCTTAAATCTAACATGTAAAACATACAACATGCCAAAACCAACATGCTAGCAGTTACAACACACTCCCCTGAGTGTATTCATACCAAAATTACACCCCAAACATAAGCCCTCATGCATAAACGTCGACCACTTATTCAAGCACCGGATCAACTTTTTCTGGAAACAGGGCACATTTTCATTTCCAGAATTCTTGAGCACCTCTTTACATGCTATTAAAACTAACACATATAACATAAACCGTGCTCAACTAAACATGCCATGGGTTTCACAAAACTACCAAGCATATTTTTACATCAAAGTTTCTCCAAAATATAAGCTTATCATGCATGATAACACCTCCTCAAAAACACTCCCAACCCACGTTTTCCAGAAAAACAGAGGAAATCTCTACCCAGATTTTTGAGCACTACGTTTCACAAGCTTAAATCTTCCACATAAAACATGCATCATGCTTAAGGAAAATTACAGAGAGACTCATAAAAACACCATGTAAGCATTTAAATCATAGGTTTCAAGAAACATATGCTAACATGCCGTTTTTCACCATGCTCAAAAGTAGAACCAAACCAGTTTTCCAGAAAGAAACAGGGTAGGTTTCTCACCCTACTTTGCCCCGATTTTTGAAGGATTTCCAGGCGATGGAAATGGAAGGGCTCCTCCTAAAATTGCTTAGCAGCTGCTGGATGGTATTTTGGAAGAGGAGGTTCGAAATTTGGAGTGCTGGAAAGGTGTTAAATTATTGAGCCAAGTGGAAGCATGGCCAGCTCATGCTGAGTCAAAGTATGGGTTGGGGGGGGGTGGTTAAGTGTTGGGTGGTTTGATGTGTTATGTTTTGGTCCCGTATTAGCACGATGTATTTAAAATATCCCCACATGATATTTATAGTATTTTCTCAACAAAATACTTCAATTACCCTTTTGCATGCTTTACCAAAACAAACAATACACACCCCAAAAACCCAATACATGTTACATGCACCCTGAAGTAAATCTCCCCAATAAAATTTATCCAATCCCATAAATTAACACCTTAACATCACAATATAACTTAAACGATTAAAATCACATAATCATTTCGGGGATATCACAGACAACCACAAGACCAACGAGGAAGACCTCCACCGCAGCATTACCATCGCCGCCAAGAGCCTACTTGAGCCCTGCCACACCCTCCTCCTCGAATACACCAGCTACGCTGACACCACCTCCGTCCCTGGCCACTATGTCATCTACTGGGAGCTCAACAACACACTCCACCCCGACGCCCCACGAGTAAACTCCCAAGTACTGAAAGAATGCTGCATTGCTGAGGAGGAGGGGCTGGAGTACGTTTACCGCCGGTGCCGGACGAACGACAAGTCCGTTGGGCCGTTGGAGATCAGAGTAGTGAAGAGGGGCACGTTTGAGAAGTTGATGGATTTGTTTATCACACAAGGTGGGGCTTCTATAAATCAGTATAAAACACCAAGGTGTGTGAAATCAAAAGCTGCTTTGAATCTGCTTAATGGGAATGTGACTGGGGCTTATTTTAGTCCTAGGGATCCTGCTTGGAATGCATGATTGTTAATGGGTTCTGAGGTTGGTCAAAAGTTGTAGATGTTTGAGTAACTAAACTAAAGAATATAGTATGAATCAAGTTGGAGTCGAGTCAAACTATTGACATCATCTAATATTTAATCGTTCAGAAATAAAATTTGACTACTCGATTAACTATCATCAACAGCACCTGTTTAACTGTTTAAACTTTTAATTGCGTGAGTTTGTATTTTTATTCTAGACTACTCTAAACAACTAAGGCACAATTTGGTGCATTATGTATGATATCAGTTATCAAACAACATGTTATGTATATTATATTAATTATCAAACAACATCCCATGGTTGGTTCGTTTACAATGATGCATCCCAGTCCAATCCATAAGCCCATTATAAAATTGATGAGCCTAATGTGTATATTGAACCAGTTCACTCGTGTTCAATAACACATTCTATCAGGCAAAACGCAAAATAGGGCATCGTATCGAGTGGCTCTGAGCGAGCCAAATACCATTTTTATATGGTTTCACATGTAGGTCCACTAAGTCACATACTCCTCCTACCCACTCCATGCAATGTGGTTTCATTCATGATCTAACAAACTGAATGCGTATGCGACGCTTTAAGACGAATTAAGATTTTGTAATTCCACCACTAAAATTTTCTATTTCGAGCACTAAGGTTATTAAGACACGCACTAAAGTTACTAAGTCGCGTTAATCCTTTTTAATTATCTGATTTTTTATTATTTTTAAAAAAAAATCCTCTGATTTTGGGTTCATATGGATTTTCATTGTTTCTAGCTGCTTCGGGTTGATAAGAAAATTCTGTTATATGATAACTAGATAAATAATTTTCACTATTCAGTATGACTTAATGAAAAAATATAATAATATATAAAAGATCAAAATATCTGATAAAAGAAAATATGACAGATTCTATGATTTTGTAACATTTTTACGGAGGAATAAATAATATTTTTTATATCTGAGTTTTTTGTATGAAAATTAATATAATTAACTTTATAGATAGAACTTTTATTTTTATTAAGTTAATTTAAATGTTTATATTAGTTATTTTATATGGTAATAATCTAATTCTCCGAAAATAATATGAAGCATTCTTAATAAATTCATATTACTACCAAACAATGTAATATTTGGTTTCATTTTTTGAATTCGTTATTTTATGTCTTAAAATAAAAAAAATATTAATACTTCATTTTCAATTTTTATTCTCTAAAATATATTTTTCGAAGAACAATAATTGTTCCTACAAGAAGAGCGAGTTGTCTATAACTTTTTGCAAAGCTGCAAATGTCAGATCATACAATAAGATATATGTTACCTTCTTTTTTGGTTCGATTTTGTAACAATGAATGAATATGCGAAAATAAATGAACAACAAGATTTTTTACGTGGAAACCCCAAAGGGAAAAACCACGGGACCTAGTCCAGTATGAATTCCACTATAAACCTCAAAGATCTATAATAGTTGTTGGTCTTTACGAGAAATAGCCCCAAAAAAATTGATCACCTTAGGAGCTGGCCGAGAGCCTCCTCTTCCTTAAACCCTCTCTCATCTTTAACCTAATATTACATCTTAATGGGCCCTCATAATGGGCTCTCGGAATGGGCTTTTGAATTGAGGTTAATGGGTAAGGGTAATAGCCAATGGGCAATGGTAATGGGCCAAGGTAGGATGACCTGGTATCTTGTCAGATCGGGTCGAGCCCATAGAATCCGGGTCCAAACCGCACCGGGACAATTATCGGGGTATCATGAGTATCCCCCTCTAGTCGAGCTAGAGTAGCGCTGTATCGACTCCAACTGGCTAGGTGAGGACCCGGATCGGTAGTCCTTAAAAGGCCAAACCACGATGTGACCTTGCGCCGCGCCAAGTTTCCAAGTCATGCTGTCGGTAGAGCCATGACAATTCGAATGCCGATCCTTGGTAAAGTAGGCGGTTCGTATAGCCCATACGAGGAACTAGCGTAATCATAGTACTGAGCTCCTGTCAATAATAGCAGGTCGGACTGGGCAGTAGGAATCCGAACTGAAGCTACTATAAACGAGAACTCCGAGTTGACAAAGGTGATCGAGAGATCCGAGGTGATAAAACTGAGATGAGCAAATAAAGCTCGCCCACTTGAACTCCATAGATGCAATAAATGCAAGAATAATCGCCCAACCTGAGCTCCTGAGCTAATGTATGAGAAAATAATACCCATCCGACCTGATATGAGATGTACAAGCAAACTATGCTTGCCCGACCCGGTCTTAGCTCCGAAGATGAAATATATATGAGCTAATAACATTGGTCCGAGCTGAGCTGAACTCCATACGATAGATAAGAGCAAATAATGCTCGCCTGAACTCTATAATCAATAAATCTTAGCTCCGTTCCATAGCAGATAAAACCCGTCGAACTCCAAAGCTGTTATCTGTGCAGGGATGACCTATTTCTTGGCAGGGCTGACCTGTCTGAACTCCGAAGATAATAAACCTAGCATATAAGTCTCGCCCGACCTGAGCTCCAGAAATAATAAACTGAGCACATACAGCTCGTACATATTGAACTCCATAATAATAAATGCGCGTAGGAGATATAGCTCGTCTGAATTTGCAAAGTGACAGATGACTTGAGCTTCTTGAGATGATAAAATGCTGAGCAAATAAAGCTCGTCTCATATGATCCCAGAGAATAAATATGAGCAGATAAAACATGTCCGGTCTGGACTCCAGATAATAAATATGAGCAGATAAGACCTGTGCTAATATTTGCCAGGGCCTCATACACCTGGACTTAAGCAATCAGGGCGGACCTTAACTTTTATCATAGTCAGGGCGGACCTTAACTTTCATCGTAGTCAGGGCGGACCTTAACTTTCATAGTAGCCAGGGCGGACCTTAACTTTCATAGTAGCCAGGGCGGACCTTAGCTTTCATAGTAGCCAGGGCGGACCTTAACTTTCATAGTCAGGGCGGACCTTAACTTTTATAGTAGCCAGGGCGGATCTTAGCTTTCATAGTCAGGGCGGACCTTAACTTTCATCGTAGTCAGGGCGGACCTTAACTTTCATCGTAGTTAGGGCGGACCTTAACTTTCATAGTCAGGGCGGACCTTAACTTTTATAGTAGCCAGGGCGGACCTTAACTTTCATAGTCAGGGCGGACCTTAACTTTTATAGTAGCTAGGGCGGACCTTAGCTTTCATTTTATAGTAGCCAGGGCGGACCTTAGCTTTCATAGTCAGGGCGGACCTTAACTTTTATAGTAGCCAGGGGGGACCTTAACTTTCATAGTCAGGGCAGACCTTAACTTTTATAGTAGCCAGGGCGGACCTTAACTTTCATAGTAGCCATGGCGGACCTTAACTTTCATAGTAGCCAGGGCGGACCTTAGCTTTCATAGTCAGGGCGGACCTTAACTTTCATAGTAGCCAGGGCGGACCTTAGCTTATCTCCTCATCTAGTGTGCCTGGGCTGACCATAACCACACATGTCTGGGCGGACCATGACATATCTCCTCATCCCAACTCTAACATTCACAC
Organism: Haberlea rhodopensis; assembly: GCA_907163345.1. Taxonomy (NCBI): domain Eukaryota; kingdom Viridiplantae; phylum Streptophyta; class Magnoliopsida; order Lamiales; family Gesneriaceae; genus Haberlea; species Haberlea rhodopensis. The sequence goes on along the minus strand of CAJQUN010000113.1, from coordinate 517,542 downwards.
ACCACTCCCGAACCTCCATACCACTACACCACATCCGAATAAGTTAATCAAAAATCCGGATCAAATAAAGATCAAAAGCTGATGAATAAGGCCTTACTGCAAGATCGCATGCCTGAGCTGATATAATAGGGGCTTACTGCAAGATTGCATGCTCTAGCTATCCCTTACTGAACCAAGGCCGAGCCAAATTGTGGCTAAACTCCAGTCGTGTAGCGACCCTGCGATAAAATACAAAACAGGAGAGACGGAAGGAATCCAAGATAATATCTGTAATTTAAATGCATGACGCAATATCAGATATTATGATAAATGCCCGAGCTCAATAATCTGAGTCAAAAAATCTTATCACATCGTGCTATCATGATAAGCTTGATGTATGAAAAAATAACTAAATTTAGTCAGCACAATGCTAAACTTCAAATGGCTTGAGCTCTCAATATTGAAAAAATGAGTCCCTGGGAGAGCAAATCCTTCGATTTAACTGGAATTTCAGAAGGATTTTTATATGATCTGCAATATCCAAGGATAGATAAAGTAGGAACAATAGCTTTCCCAAAAACATAACGGATTGAAATTTAATAAATAATATTTATAAAACTAAAAAGTTCGGCTATCCTAAAGTTTATTTATTCACATCACCTTGACATCCCTCATCATTTCAATATCCTTCAGTTTTAGAAATAATTACTTTTAAAATCTCGAGTCACCTCTCCTCACACCCAAAAGCATGTAATTTTTGCTTGAAATTTTGAAAACCACCATCAGCCAAAGCTCTTCTTCATCTGCACCATTACACGTAAATAATAATCAAAGAATACAACATCCACTCACCTCTCTCTTGTACTCGCTTTTTCTCATCAGTTAATATTGGAGTTTATATCACAGACAAAAAATTGAGTTTCTTTAGGCAAATTATCATCATGATCTTGCAAGGCTCGATGTGCAACAATGTTGATAGATTCCAGGATCCTGAAAGCAAGATACCTAGTCCCTCCAGCCACATCAAGGTGTTTCTCCCAGGAAATGGATTCAATTTCGAAACCAATTTTTCTTTCCATAATACCACTCATCAAATCATTTGAGATCACAATTTTATGCCATGCTCGTGAAAATCAACCACACATAGTCAAGGAACAAGATTCCCTAAATTTGGGTCTCCAAACATATGATTAGATGTGGTTCTGATCTCTATAGGGGTTTGTTTATCTACAATAGACTTGCCAAAGAATGTGTATAAATCTATGTGCTTCTTGGAGCTTTTTTATCATAGAGGCCACAATTTTAATTTGCACACATGAAAATAAATATGAGCAATATATTATAATTATATCACCGTATATCTCAGGGCAATGGCAGTGAGGTGCGTTTGGAAAGTATACCAGCCCCCAAGTATCAATTATCATCCATATCCTGCCCCCAATTAGATCCCATGACGTGTGAATTAGCCATTCTAACAGTATCAGGTTGACACGAGTAGAAATCATGTTACTCTTGATAACCTAGTTCAGATCCCAGGAGGTCCCTGAAGTGTCGCTAAAAATGGCGGCCTCGTACGCCTATCCCGACCTCCTCTCAGATAAGGACCACCTCCAGCAGCTCTTATCCACTTCACATCGTCGTCCAGTGATGGGTAACAAAATCAGTAAATGTGAATTTGTTCTACCCATCACTTATGCTTGGCTCACATCATCTGTTGCTCTTCCATGTAGTACAATGTTGAGTTGACTTTGCTTCAAAATCGAGGGAGTTAGCCTTGTAGACCTTCAACTTTGAATGAAATATAGATGCCTCCATTTCACCTGAGGCAGCGTTGCGGAGTTCGACCAACTCCAGCATTCTGTCAAACACCTAGAGTGCAACAGGCGTGAGCTTCATATTGCTGTTCTTCTTCCTCAACCGAACCCTGAGCTTCGAAGGGTGAGGGAAATCAGTGACCTCGACCCCATATTGCTAAAGTATCTGGTAAAATACTTCTCTTCACCATTTTGTATCCTTGTCTCCCTTTTACCATTAAGCCTGGGTGAAGGTTCCTACAGCTCCTGCACGCATTATCCTCTCCCAAGCCATGCTGATTCCACAGGTGATCGATGGATTCAACGTGTCCATAGATGACCAGCGAGTATGGCACTAGCGAGCCGAGCTAGTATATCCTTTGCTCGCTCGCTCTATGTTCCTCCATCCACCACTCGATCTACCAAGTGTAGCTGAGCTCTTCCATTTCTTGAGTTTGAAGAAATGCGAGACAGACAAAAAAGAACTGAATAATCCAGCCAACACAGAGCATGAAAACGTGCCAGAAGAGGATAAACTGCAATGAAGACAACGATGCATGCCAGCCGTCCTAAAAATGCATCGCCGCATCCACTACGTGAACCTCATCCCCAACCAGCAGCCACCCACCTTTTTTTTTTCTTTTTCAAGTGCCAAAAATAAAAGATGGTGGTCATGGAGTTGAGAAGGGGAGAAATGGCGATGAAGATAGCGATGGACGCCAGCCCACAAATGCATCGCCCATCACCGTTGCTGGGCGCCGCTCCTTCTCGCTCAGCACCCGAGCCTCCTTTTCAAACTCACCCCAGAATCTCCCCAAGCTACCGCACAGAAACCCTAAGCAGTTGGCTCCGCCGCCCGCTGCGCGAACCTTACCCAAAGTTCGTAGAAAAGTGCTTGCCTAGCTCCATGCTCATCCATTAAAGTGGTATTGATTCAGAAAGTTTCCTCCATTTTTTTTCTTTTTCCAGACGATAATTTTCGTCTCTCAGCATCAACATCTTAGCTCGATTTTCCCACAGACGGCGCCAATTGTTACCTTCTTTTTTGGTTCGATTTTGTAACAATGAATGAATATGCGAAAATAAATGAACACAAGATTTTTTACGTGGAAACCCCAAAGGGTAAAACCACGGGACCTAGTCTAGTATGAATTCCACTATAAACCTCAAAGATCTATAATAGTTGTTGGTCTTTACAAGAAATAGCCCCAAAAAAATTGATCACCTTAGGAGCTGGCCGAGAGCCTCCTCTTCCTTAAACCCTCTCTCCTCTTTAACCTAATATTACATCTTAATGGGCCCTCATAATGGGCTCTCGCAATGGGCTTTTGAATTGAGGTTAATGGGTAAGGGTAATAGCCAATGGGCAATGGTAATGGGCCAAGGTAGGATGACCTGGTATCTTGTCAGATCGGGTAGAGCCCATAGAATCCGGGTCCAAACCGCACCGGGACAATTATCGGGGTATCAATATAATTTTTTTGTTTTTTAATAATGGTAAAGCTGCAAACGCCAAATTTGTTTAGAACTTTATATTGTAAATAATTATGTAAGTTTGTTAGATATGATGTATATTATGTATGGTTAATCGAATCCCAGATTTGTAGTAATCCCTGATTTGATAGGATTTGCTAGGCAGCGCCCTAAATATAAGAGGTCTCCTTATTGATCCCGGCATTAGCTCGTTAGACATGAGTTTGGGAGATCGGGCCAGAGACCTGATCTCAATTCCACAATATATCTCCATATTTAGGCCGGCACCTCAGAGGTCAGGAGATATGACCATGAGGTATCCCTTATTTGTAATCCGTCTAGAATCCAGCTCTTTGCAAGTTCTCTTACCGCTTTCACTATACCCTCAAATAAACTTCGACCATGAGCCCACCTTTACCTCATCAAACCTCATGCCTTCCCTTCTACCCTATTATCTACTTTGCTTATACTAGATAAAATAACCAGATCAGGTCATATCACCCGCCCAAGTATTTCTCCTGCAACCCTTAGCACGCCTCTATTATCATCCGGAAATTCCCACACTGGCGAATGTGCCCCTACCGCTACGAGTCTGGTCAGTTCGGGCCTACACCATGTCACACCTCACTTTTTTTTATCCAGCCCCAATTAAACTAGATTAATTCCTACCCAAGGCAGGTCGTGCCTCCTGCCTGGTATACATTGGGCCGGACTCAGGCCCCGAATGGTCAAAATCAAGTCATTCCTATCCAAATTGGATTGGGTCAAGTAATGTAATTAATTCTGGTGAGGTCCGGTTTTACCCGGATCTCTGCCCATGTATGAGTTTATATGATGTAATATTGACTTGAATAACTAACAATCACTTGTACAAAGCTTAAAAATATTCAATAAACGAGATCAAAGCTGATATTTCAATGTAAATGATGCTAAATAAAATAGCGATGCGAAGAGGACTATATTAAAAAAGAATATAAAGTAATCGAACTTGAACTTGATGAAGCTCCATTTCTCATTTATTGTTTCATATTTCATAATTTTCGTGGTTAAAAAGAATTGAAGGACAATTTGGACTTGGACAATAACATGTAAAGGCATGGGAATAATTTTTTATTTTTGTGAAAAGCATTCACACTCTCTTGCCCCCTTTAATACTAAGAAATTATTGTATGTTATTCCAATAATTTGGGACTCATTAAGAATTGAAATTTAAAACTTACCATAATGAGTCGTACAACACAATCCCAACTTATTTCGAGTACAGACTTTTAAATTCGATATCGATGTCTCTCATATATTTTTGCAATATATTCTAAATTTTGCGTAAATTTTTTTGATAAATGCTGTAGTTCGATTAGAACTTTCTAGTAAATCACTAAAAAATGACAAAAGTTGGACTATGATCAGTAGGGGCGAATCGAGCCTTCTTATTGAGGGATAAAATTACAGGTTTTTTAATATGGGGACAGGGTACTTTGCTACTGATAATAATGAGCAAGTGTTATAGCTACTTTATGGAATAAGCTACAATACTACTATAAACTTTTTAAAATTATATAAATTTCCCAACATTATTTTATTTGTAGTAAGAAAAAATTTAAAATGACAAAAATACTCATTAAACTATTTCTCCATCTAATTCCAAAATCAATGATTACGTAACTAAATCCTAACTACAACATGGCATCACAAAAAAGCAATATGGAGCTTCTCATGTGTGGCCGAATTGATAGAATAGGTAAGCACGGAGGCCATTGGTTACGAGTTTGATTCCTCTACCAACACTTTCTCGGTCGAACTTGTCGCACCTAGCTTACATAGTATGCTTTAATTGGTTGGCATGGGTTTGCAGGCTATTGCATCAACTCGATTGTTTATCTAATACACACCTAAAAATGTTGCGGTTGAGATTTTCCCCGTCAAAAAAAAAATAAAAATAAAAATAAAGCAATATGGAGCATAAAATGGAAGTTCCTACGTACCTTATCAAAGTAAGATTCTGAATATCCCAATACTAACAACTCTTCCATATGAGTGGATACCCATTAAAGAGTTGCACCAAATTTTGTTTTTAAATTTGGGTACACACACTTTATTTTAACTTAAAGTAAATGTCCACCACCAAACTCTTTTACCACGAAAACCTAACTAAAGCCGTTATAAATTATGTATTCAACCAAACAGATTAAATAGCTCTCTTTTCCAAAAGGAAAACCACCCTTCTTTTATCATGTAGTTTGTCAGGTGATTGATTGATTTCATCAACGAAAATCTACTTTTACATACATAGAAAAAAGCGAACAAAAAAGATTATTGTAGGCCATATGCACATACGTGTATACAAACACACATACGCTCTATATATATATATATATATATATATATATATATATATACACACACGTGTGTGTGAACAAACACACCGTTCAAATTCAGAGCGAATCTATAAATTTGATCGAAGGAGAGCAAAAATTAAACCAAAAATTTATGATAAATATCTGAGTTTAAAGATTATAGGTAAAAAACATTACGTAAAAAATGCAACGTGTAATTGACATAATAAAAAGTAGATCATTAGACCTAAAAATTGAGAAAATACACAATCAAAATCAAAATCTAGATTTCCTAAATCAATTTATTAAATGCTAATTTGGAGGTCTAACAATGGAATTTACCGGAAAACGCAATTCTTTGGCCCGTTTTCACCCAAAAACTATATTTTTCGTCCAAATCCGAAATTGCTAAAGATTTGCCAAAATCAGGGACTTGGCTTATTTGGTCTTGGGTGATCAACATCAAAAAAGTTGTTTTGCACTGCATTACAAGCCCAGGATTATGATTAAGGTTGTACGATGGAAGGGTTATTTAATATATTTTGAGAGAATAATTTAGATTTTAAAAAAAATTATATATATATTTTTAAATAATTGCTTTTAACCGGTAGGAACGAATCATCCCTGTGAAAACTCGAAGTCTTTTACAATTCAGCCAATATTTTGAAAATTCACACTCACTAATTGCAAAAATCAAAAGTTTAGCAAATGAGGAGAAGAATTTCACAGTATTCGCAACTCAAATCCATCCAAACACGTTTACGGATCGTTTCAAAATTCTGTAAGTAGGCTTATTGTTTGAAAATCATAAGTATGCTTTAAAAGTCGGTCGAATATATGAAGTATTTTTAAACTTTGATGTTCTAAGAAATTTTATCACCGAGGAATAAGTGTTATACGAAGAAAAGTGCTACGTATGATGAGAGCCACTTCTTGAACCTTTAAGGGCACAGTGCTATATGATGAGAGCCGCCTCTTCAATCTGTGGGGCAAAGCAAAGTGCCACGTATATGAGAGTCATATCTTGAACATGTGCGGCAAAGGTGTTACATACACAAGAGCCACCACTTGAATCTATGGATGCCACCTCTAAATTCTTGGTGTTAATGGATCCATGTTGTGTTTAAGTTTTATGAATTATGTTTCTAATATGATATCTTTGGTATGGCTCTGATGTGAGCAAATTTAGGTTCTAGCTTAGATGAGAACAATTATGTTCTGTTTCAATTGGCGCCGTCTGTGAGAACAAGAGCATAAGGCGTTGATAGAAATGGTAAACACGCGGAGGACGAACCAGGAGACGAATAATGAACGCCGGGCACCGTCGGTAAATGGAGATGGGCCACCGCCGGCGGAGGGCATGACAGTGGGGGCACTAACTTTCGAACAGCTCACGCGCCTCATCTCAATAACAGTTGAGAAAGCAATGAAGCGAGCTATAGATCAGTCTGAAAGCGGCCGGGGGGAGAGCATTCGACAAAATGAACAACCCGAGCACGTAGCCACATCTCACCCTCCGCCCAACGGGGGCCTCAACCTCGAGGTTGAGGTGGAAGAGTTGAGAGAGGAGGTCAGAGTAATGAAGAAGGGGATCGGGGGACATTGCGCCCCAAAGAAGGGTATGCCTTTCTCCCCAGAGATAGTGGAGGAAGAGCTCCCAAACAACTTCCGACCCCCGAACGCTGGGGAATATGACGGGAGCACGGATCCAGAGGAACACCTGGGCAGATTTGAGAACGCTGCCATGTTGTATTGCTATTCGGACCATCTAAAGTGTAAAGTTTTCCTCACGACCCTGGTAAAATCAGCCCAACAATGGTTCAATCAACTCGAACCATCTTCAATATCCTCTTTCTCAGAGTTCAGCTCGGCTTTTCTTCACCAGTTCACCAGCAGTAAGCGGTATAAGAAAACCTCGCTATGCCTGTTTGAGATGAGACAGATTGAGGGCGAACCCCTTCGAGAGTACATTCGGCGATTTAATGGTGTCAGTCTGGAGGTGCCTGCCTGCCCAGCAGAGATTTTGATTAGTGCTTTCACCCAGGGCTTGATGGCGGGGGAGTTCTTTCGTTCCTTGATCAAGAGACCTCCCATCACGTATGACGATCTCCTAACACGAGCTAAGAAGTATATTAATGTGGAGGAGGCCCAGGTCATGAGAAGAAAGGAAGTAAAAGTTGGTGACAAGCAGCTCAGGCCTGCAGAAAAAAGGCCCGCGGATGATGCAAGGCTCGGGCGTTTCTCCCACTACACGCCCCTGAAGATTGCTAAAGAAGGAACGGTCTGGATTTATGAAGAACAAACCCCTCGGAAATCACCACATGAAGAAGGACCGAGCAAGGGGTTGGCGGAGAAGTATTGTGATTTCCATCGGTCTCCTGGACATAGCACGCAAGAATGTCGTAACCTGGATAATGGGCAGGAGCTGACTATGCGTAATGATCCCCAGTATAGTCAGGGGGTATCCCGACCAAACACCCCCTATGAAAGCTATTCACGAGGGAGGGGCCGAGGTCCCTACCGAAGAAGGGGCAGAGTTGGGCGTACTAATTTCCGTGGCTTCTTTCAGGGCCGAGGACGAGGACGGGCGCCAGTAAGGAGGCCAGAAGAGTAGGAACCACATAGGAGCAACTCCCCGTCCAGAGGCTTTATTAACATGATTTTCGGAGGAGCCACTGACGGGGATTCCAACATAGCCCGGAAGGCTATGAGTAGGAGGGAGGTGCTGAGTGTAGAAAGAGTTATCAATGCCGAGGAGGAGGTGGTAATTAACTTCGGCCCCAGGGATATGGAGGGGGTGAAAACGCCACATAATGATGCCCTTGTCATTAGGGCAACAATTGCTAATTACGAGGTTGGCAGAGTTTTTGTGGACTCCGAGAGTTCTGTAAATGTGCTATTCCAAAAGGCTTTCCAGCAAATGGAGTTAGGGGAGTACCGTCTTGAGCGAATATCGACTCCCCTTTTTGGTTTTGCAGGCCATACAGTTTATCCCCTCGGGCAGATCACCCTACCCTTATCCATGGGTGTGGGGGAAGGCAGGAAGACTCGGCTAACCTCCTTCACCATAGTGGAAGCCCCATCCTCCTATAACGTCATTTTGGGAAGGCCGGCCATGAACGAGTTCAGGGCTGTAGCGTCTACGTTCCATCAAAAAATCAAATTTCCGGTAGGGAAGGGGGTCGGAGTAAAGGGAGACCAGCCGTCGTCGAAGAGATGTTACACGGAGATAGTGAGGTGGAAGTAAAGAGGTCAAGACATGAGGAAGGCAGCGGCGACCAGGGAGATCGGAGGGTTAACCTCATACAGAGAACCTAGAAGACGCAAGAGGTACTGGCAGTGTCGAAAGAAGAAGAGGAGGTTGCCCTGGTTCCCGGACGCCCGGAACAAAAAACAAGGGTAGCCTTGGATGTAAGCACAGATCTGAGACATGAGCTGCTGAGTTGTCTATCCAGGCATGTTGACGGGTTTGCATGGTCTTCAGCAGAGTTGACAGGGATTCATTTTGAGGTGGCGCAGCACAGACTTAGTGTCGATCCAGGGATCAAAGTAACAAGACAGAAGAAGAGACATTTTGGACCAGAGAAAGATAGGGTTATAAGCAAGGAAGTTCAGACACTGCTAAAGGCAAGGCAAATTCGCGAAGTACAGTTTCCTACCTGGCTGTCCAATGTGGTCTTAGTACCAAAGTCCGCCGGAAAGTGGAGGATGTGCATTGACTTCAGAGACTTGAACAAAGCCTGCCCCAAAGATTGTTATCCGCTGCCTCGCACAGATCAGCTCGTGGATTCTACTTCGGGATATGAGTTGTTGTGCTTTATGGATGCTTACCAAGGTTACCACCAGATCCCCTTAGCGCAGGGGGATCAGGAGAAAGTCAGCTTCATCACCTCAGAAGGGACATACTGCTATGTGGTCATGCCATTCGGCCTCAAAAATGCTGAGGCCACGTATCAAAGACTGATGGATAAGGTATTCGTGGGGCAAGTAGGGCGGAACGTCGAGGTCTACGTTGATGATATACTGGTCAAATCAAGGAACATGTCAGATCTCATACCTGACTTGGAGGAAACATTCGCTACCCTGAAAAGGTTCGGGCTGAAATTGAACCTTGCCAAATGTGTATTCGGGGTAAAGAGTGGAAAATTTTTGGGTTTCATGGTAACGGACAGAGGAATTGAGGTCAACCCGAATAAAGTCCGAGCGGTGCTGGATATGGCTTCCCCTAGAAGCATAAGGGAGGTCCAGAAACTGACCGGTCGGATTGCTTCTTTAGCGCGGTTCATTTCCAGATCGCCACATAGGAGTTATCCTTTCTTTCAAGTGCTAAGAAAAGCTAAGAAATTCGAGTGGGATGAAGGATGCGAGAAGGCATTCGCCGACCTGAAGAAGCATTTGGCCAAACTACCTGTGTTGGTCAAACCTAATCCGGGAGAAAAGTTGTGGGTTTACCTCTCCGCCACAGAACAGGCCGTCAGCTCTGTCTTGATAAAACAGGAGGGGATGGATCAGAAGCCGATTTATTATGTCAGCCACGCCCTGCGAGGGGCAGAACTCAGGTACCCGGAGATGAGAAACTTGCTTTTGCTCTGGTCATAACACCGAGAAGATTGAGACCGTACTTCCTGTCCCACCCCATCTCGGTATTGACAAATAGCCCAATAGGGAGAATCATGACACAACCCGAGGTATCAGGAAGGCTGGTCAAGTTGACGATCAAACTCGGCGAGTACGACATATCATATCAAGCTAGAACATCTATTAAAGGTCATGCGTTATCTGATTTTTTTGGCGGAAATGACCACGCCAGAGCTTGAAGCATGTAAAGTATATGTTGATGGAGCCTCAAACAACGAGGGGTGTGGAGTTGGAATAGTGCTGATCTCCCCGACCGGTGAGAAGATGAAGGTGGCGGTGAGGTTGAGTTTCCGAGCCTCCAACAACGAGGCAGAATATGAAGCAGTCCTAACTGGGCTTAAGCTAGCTCGGGAGGTTGGTGCTACTAGAGTAGTTCTCCACTCTGACTCCTAGTTAGCAACCCAGCAGGTGAATGGAAATTTCAAAGTCAAGAGCGAAAGATTGATGGACTATTTGAAAGCAATCCAAGAGATGTCCGAAAACTTTTCTGAGTGGAGCATAGTGCAAGTACCGCGGATCGAAAATCACGAAGCAGACCAACTTGCAAAGTGGGCCACGGCGTTAGGGCCTGTATGTCAGAGGGAGGTCGTATTCCAGACCGAGCTATCACCATTGACCACACCATCAGAGCCCTCTGAAACTCCCCGAGTCGAAAGCTGGATGACTCCTCTCCTAAAATACATGGGGAGCTCTGAACTCCCTTTCAGATAAGAATGAGGCAAGGAGGGTAAAAAGGCAGGTTTTCCGATTCGTTTTGATCGGGGATACCTTGTACAAAAGATCTTTCGCAGGACCTCTGCTCAGGTGCCTGGCCGGGGAAGAGGCTAGTTACGTGCTTCATGAGATACATGAAGGCTGCTGCGGGGATCACCTAGGCAGCCTGGCCCTGTCTCAAAAAACTCTCCTGGCCGGTTATTTTTGGCCCACTTTAAGAAGAGATGCAGTAAAAGTTGTGGCCGCTTGTGAGGGCTGCCAGAGGCATGGAAAGTCCAACCCCGACCGGCTCAGTTCATGAGATCTATGGTAGCGGCCTGTCCATTCGACCAGTGGGGAATGGACATTGTGGGACCTTTTCCTATTGCTCCAAGACAGAAGAAAATTCCTGATAGTGGCTATTGATTACTTTTTAAAATGGGCTGAGGCTGAGGCCCTAGCTTGGATTACTGAGGAAGACGTGCTGGGTTTCTTGTGTAAGAATGTCGTGTGTCGGTTTGGGGTTCCAAGGAAGCTGATCTCCGACAACGGGAGACAGTTTCAAGGGCGAAAGCTGGCAGTCTGGTGCCAGGAGATGAAGATCGAACAAGCCTTACCTCAGTGGCATACCCTCAAAGCAATGGCCAGGCGGAAGTTACCAACCGATCTATAGTGCAAGCATTGAAGGCAAGGCTATACGGGGTACGTAAAGATTGGGCTGACGAACTTCCTAGTGTACTGTGGGCATGAATCATCGTCCACATAATAGCGGAAAGAGGCATCGCTATCAATACATCTGGCGGAATGAACCATCGCCAATCAATATAGCGGAATGAACCATCGCTATCAATACACCTGGCGGAATGAACCGTCGCCAATCAATATAGCGGAATGAACCATCGCTATCAATACACCTGGCGGAATGAACCATCGCCAATCAATATAGCGGAATGAACCATCGCTATCAATACACCTGGCGGAATGAACCGTCGCCAATCAATATAGCGGAATGAACCATCGCTATCAATACACCTGGCGGAATGAACCGTCGCCAATCAATATAGCGGAATGAACCATCGCTATCAATACACCTGGCGGAAAGAACCATCGCCAATAAATATAAATCGACACAGCGGAATACATCACCGCTATCATCCGTGTCCTCATAATGAAATGAATATAAATCGACACAGCGGGACACATCACCGCTATCATCCGTGTCCTCATAATGAAATGAATCATCATCCTAACAAGCGGCATCTCATCCTCGCTTCTTCATACAAGCGGTATCTCATCCTCGCTTCGTATGGCATCCACGTAAGCAGAAATTTGCTCCTTATGGAAATCCACGTAAGCGGAATTTTTCCTCCCTTCCTATGGAATCCATGTCAGCAGAATTCTTGCTTCTTATGGAATTGAGTCACTTATCAGTTGTGCATTTCAATGCTTCTTACTACTCCACATAAGCGGAATTCTTCCTCGCTTCATATGGACCTTAGCGTAAGCATTGAAATCCTCACTAGGATAACCTTGACTCGTGAAATACACCTCTTATATTTCACAACATACATATGCAAAACGATGCGTATCAACATGTATCATATCATAATGCACTATCTTATGCATACCTTGATTTACCTTGTGTTAAATGACTAAACACATAATACATGTTGCCCTTGGGATGCTCGTACATATGTATAATCATCTTTCCTTTTCGTATTCCATATTTCCTGTAACCTGCAACCATCAGGGTTAGCAGCAATCACCATATACGCTATGCATCAAACATTCAATACATATATGCAACCACTTGCAAGTCAATACGTATACCAAGACATGTTACCTCGGAAATATCCCTTTTACCTGATTCTCTTACAAAATCAGATTCCTTGGCACGTAACACACGGAGTGCCAGACATCACTATTAATGCCATCCTATCGTGTTCCACACGATTCCTGCAACCACAATGGTTAGCAATACAACTTTTCATTTCATAATAGCACATAAACAATTTGTTATGTCATACAACATTAATGCCATCATGCATAAATATGTGCTATCAATAACTTCCTAGGCCCTTAACAGCCCCAATGAGCAACCACTGCTCTGATACCACTAATGTAAGGACCCCCTTAGCCCTTAACCCCTGATTAGTGTATTAACCACTATGTGTGGCACATGCTTTCAATAAAAAGTCAATCGGGAAGCTCAGATGATACTTTACCATTGTATGGCAATTACAAAATTTCCTTTAATACTCAATGTCATAAGATCATCAGCCTAACAACAAATAAACTCATATGTTCGCCCTTTACCATCCCTTGGTGCCACTTTTTTACATTGTGGGCTTTTATAAAAATTTGGGCAGAGTCTCCCCATAAATAGAGCTATCCCGAAATAAAAGCACAACACATAACATAATTCCCGGCCAGGGAAAACATAATACTCATCAGAATACAGCAATACCAAGTAAATTCCCAGCCAGGGAAGACACCACACATATGATAACAAAAGTGGGTTTCAACACCCACATAATACACCAATGACTCTCATATCATCAGCAATTCTACCCTTAATTGCATGCAACATAGAATGAAAGAGAGAAAGGCTCATGCCTTTATATACAACCCATATACAAGTATAACCGTGCTCACATGCGAGCATCATGAATATGTATATAATCCTCAGGTGTATATAAGTCTCTATACGATACCGTGCTCCATCAAGCCCTGGTACCACGATCCTGGGAGTACATCCAATCAACAGCTCGAGCTCAGCTCCACAGCCATCGATGTACCTGTTCACCTGCCCCCAACAGAGACAGCCCCCAACGGGGTGAGCATACCAATACACAAAATCTCATAATCACAGTAATGAAATTCATAATTTACAACAAAAGTAAATACTAATGAATTTAAATGATACTCCCTGGATGGCAACGTCCTCATCCGGGATTCCGTGTACTGTCCCTGTTCTCACAATCATCAAACTCATCAAATCTCAAAAATCAGTAAATCAACACATTGATTAACCCATCGCATGCCTAATTCTCGAGTATCAATAGATAGTGATTCCAAATTCATTATACATGCAAATATAGATATCTCAATATCTAATACTGATTTCACAACCTCGCTATCAATCACAGATAGCTCAAATGCCTAGCATTTATTTTACTAATCCTTCATTATACCTAGACATCTCAAATGTCTTATAATGAATACATGATTCTACGATCATCCTCAGACATCTCAAATGCCCTACAATAGTCATATAAACCCAGTACCCCTTATATCTTGTAACAGTTATCCTACTCTAGTGTCACTTACGCTACAAGCGGCGATATCAAGATTTGGTCGTTCCTTGGCTATATCAACATATATATAACCATACGCACAATATTCAATGCAATAAAAAATACCTTATGCATTTCACAATGCTCTAATATATATAGTAATGCTCGTACGTCGCACGTACCTTAAATCTCCGAAGTCCGAGCCAAACCTTGCTCGAGTTCCATGCCCCGAGGAACGATGTGCTAACACGATAAATAATTCACAATTATTTACGAACATGCAACCCATGCTCAAGCACACCCATAACCCTCAAAATATTGTCAACACACGACAATTAACCTTTTAAAAGACCCGGGGCAGGGTACATGCAGGGAGGGAAATAAATGAGACAATATCGAAAATTGTTCAAGAACACCCTACAAATTTTCGAACCCTTATCTCACAAATCGAACCCAATTAAACACCATAATTCATCTAAAATGTGAATTAAGCTATCAAAGCAAGAATCAACACCCCTTGCCAAAAACCCCCAATTTTCGAACTCAAAGCCCTTAAATTCGAACCCAATTCTTTAAATTCGAACACAATAATTCACAAAAAGGCAGGGGAATACATCACAAGCATGGAAAAGGGGTAAGGAAGGTTACCCATACGAAGATCGGAAGGAAAATCGACCGAAATCGAAGAACCCTAGAATTTGGGGATCGACGCATTCCTGTAAAATTCGACTTCAAAACGCGACGAAACTCTCAATTGCCGGAGGGGATAGCTGCACCTCGACGAGACGAAGCCGGTGGCGGGTCGCACGCGCCGAACGGCGGCCGGCGCACGGCCTGAAGCCGCGGGGGCTGGGGAAATCGGGAATGGGCGCGGGCGGGGAGAGAGAGACGGCTGAAGGAGGATAAATGAAATTTTTTAATTAAATCTCGGGTTCAACTAGTATTTATAGCAAAATACCCCGAAAAACTAATAGCCCCACAAAAACATCATGATTCATTAAAAATCATCTGTTTTCAAAAATTCTCTCTCTAACTCCAAAACCCCCTACCGGTGCCCACACAAAGCACCCCAGATCCCTAGACACATCAAAAACCCAACTCTTAGGTTTTTCACCCAAATGAGAATACAATCTCAACCTCTAGATCCAACGATCCCAACTACCCAAATATACGAGCCCAGAAGGCCCAACACCGCGATTAAACTCCAAATCGCCACGTAAAACAACTTTAGGGGTTATTAACACTCCGGGATTAACATCTATAATCCCTGGTCATCACAATATCCCCCACCAAAAGAATTTCGTCCTCGAAATTAGCACCGGTGTATCACATAACACCCAGGCTACACAACAACATGAAGCCATAGCCTCGATTATTGACCATATCAGAATCGTATTAATAAACGCGAGGATACTTACCTCACATCAAAGTCTGAAACAGAGCGACATACCAAAACCAACATATCACCCAAGAGGCAAAACGTACCTCGGTGCGGTTCATCCCAAAAGTCAGTCCCTCATGTTTGCGAAACAACCGATACTTACGACTGTAGATCGGACAGTCATCCTTAGTTCTAATACAACTAGTTAGAACGCATCCTGAATGACACCTAAACCGTGAGAACGTTGACCTCGTGTCAAACTCTAGAGTGGAATAGACTTCCAAATCCATCATAACGTCAAAGAGCGTCAGCACAACTCAACGCTAACAATCCAAAAGCAGTTAGCCAACTGAAACTGCAAGGATTCGAATCGCTCACAATTCCATCGTAGATATCATTCAATGACATCTCTATCATGACTCACGATGTCTAACATACCTCGTTACGAGGGAAACATTCGTATACCACGGTGTACACATACCAAACCTGGTTTCCACTTTCAAACCTCCTCCATCGAATGAGCAATTGCATCATTGCAACTCAATTTGGGCAACTCACGGCCACAGATTCACACAAAAGACATCTCACAAGATGTCCACCTCCGGATGTGACCGCTTTTATTTTAAACAAAAGATTTATTTCAAAGATAAGTGTGAAGCGATTCTACCGCAAGTGCACGGTTGTCAAGTTTTAGTATAGTGAAAATTAAGTACGGGTTGTCGAATCCACAGGGACTAACGTATAAGTACCAAATAAGGTTAATAAAATTATATTTAGCCTACGATTTAAGAAGTTTGATTAACTAAAGCCAAATTAAACTAAAGACTAAAGATTAAACTAGAAACAATGAATAGAATGGTTCCGGAAATGCAAAGGTAAGTTACTCGAGAAAATTACCGAGTTCGCCGTTCAATTATATTATCTCTAATGATTCAATGGAATTCTTAGTTAATCTACCAATTGATTTTAAAGGTGAAAGGTTTTCACTATTATTCGATACACTCTCTCGAGCTGTAACGAAACTAACAATAAATTAGAACAAGTCACTCTCGTTCACCTATTTACTAATTCAAAGTTGCATAAATTATCAAAACCTTATAACTCTAAATCTCTCGATTCCAAGTTCTCACATATGCGATATCATCTCTCGATCTCAATCGTAACATACATCATAAAATAATGGAGCGTGTTACAACGTTATCTCTCGATCTCGGCTGTAACCCTCAAATTCAATCAAAGCTAGCTAGACTTTGATCTACACATGCAATTAATTTATGAACAATAACAATCAATGCACTCAAATACCAATGAATCAATAATCAAACACAACGAAACTAAAACTCAATAATATAAACTAAATTTAATTCAAATCAAATACATAAGAGTTTTATTGTCTCTCGACCTCTAAAACATCAAATGAAATTGAAAATCAAATAAATTAAAGTTCAGAAATACGATAAACGATGGATGAATACGTGCGTTGCACCGTGGTTTCTTCTCTTGTTCCTTCCTTGCACTCCGGAATAGATTGGCTCGACCTTGGACGAAGAACGGAGATTGGATCTCCTTTTCCGGCGTTGGGCGGCGGCTCGGGCGGCTCTCCTTGACCTAAAAATCGTCTGAAATTGGTCTGATCTGGTGTTTTTCCTCGAAATGAATCAAGATTCCCGCTTAAAACCCCCACAATCACGATAAAAAAGGAAAATAAAATCTTCAGGATTTTGCGTCTCGATCGATCGGAAGGTTTTCTCGATCGATCGGCGCACTGTTCATGCCAACTTTTGAAACTCACTGTCTCGCTCGATCGATCGAGAATTTCCACCGATCGATCGAGAATTTGAAAAAATCAGCTCCGAAGTTACTGCCTCGCTCGATCGATCGAGATTTCCACCGATCGATCGAGCCTTCAAAAATTCTGAGTCTCACTTTCTGCCTGGCTCGATCGATCGAGAGTAAATCTCGATCGATCGAGATTCCGAAAACTTCATTTCCTAAATTTCAGCTCTTTTTCGCCTCGATTTCGCCCGTTATCTTCATATTGGCTCATTTCTTCCACTTTCAATCTATTTTTCCTGAAACAAACGAATAGACACCAAAAAGCATAATATCATCCAGGAAAAAGAACGGAAAGTAGGAAGAATTTACAGTTAAAAACACTCAAAATCTAAGCCTATCAACTCCCCCAAACTTAGACTTGATCGTCCTCGAGCAAGCAATAAGCTCAAAAAGAAAAGTTAAACTCGATACTAAGCATGAATCATCTTTACAACATACGTAAAATCTCAGAAATCCTACTTACACATCAATAGAAGTCCTTCAACACTTAACAAGAAGCAATTTCTCCTAAGTTAAACAATACATCGCAACATCGGAACGTGCGTGTGTGCTCTTGTCAAACATGAGTTACATACATATCTTTAAGATCAACATGTGCCATATCAACTCCTAGTCAAGATTACTTTGAATTACTCTACAAATTTACTATCCAGCACTTCTCCACTAATGTAATTATTCCCTAGACTTGGATCAACAGGACTTTAAAAGCTTATAACTTTAGGCCTTTTGGTGTCGGCTTCAAAGAAAAGGTAGGATAGAAGCAAAGAAGAGAGTATAACAGAATCAGTTCAAAATCTTCTCACATAATCATTGAGCTTCTCTTCACAATTTCTAGCCTTGGCCACTTTGGGTCTTATTTAACTTTTCTTTTCAAGGCTTTTTCTCTACATCTTTTCTTTTTCTTTGCTCATTCTTTTGTTCATTTCATTTCTTTCACAATGAACTTCTCAACATTTAACAATTTAATGCAATGAATGAGATTCATTATACTCTCCTAGGGATGGATGAAATTGTTATTTTAGGCTCAAACCAAGGTGGGTATAATGAGTTTGCCAAGAATGCCGAATGGGGGTCTAATCATATGCAATGCAGATACCATTCTTTTTCAATAAGGCTAAAAAAGGGACACTAAGGAATAATGTATACAAGGTAGGCTTGAAAGGCACAAACGGTCCAAAGATCGCCTAAATCATCTCCAAGTCTAGTTCCTAATTATAAATTTCGCCTCAAAGCGCTTTCACTAAACTGTAGAGTTATCTAAGATACTCAAGACTCATCATAGTTAACACGAGTTTTCAATTTAATCAATACATACTTCACTCAATCATGACTCAATAAGTGCTCAAATTATTTCTCAGTTTTGACATGTAGTTAACAAAGGATATATACAAACAAGTTAAGCATTTCCATGACTCCTATCTAGATGAGGATTAATTTCATCATGTATTACCATTGCAAATCCAACCCATCAATTCTCAAGAATAACTCAATCAATAAAAAAAAATTTTGTTGGTAATGCTCAAGGACGAAATAGTCTCAACATCATGCAGTCATGCTAGGAAAAAGAAACAAGACAAGTAGCAATTTGTGCAAAAGCAAGATATATACAAATACTCAAAAACCCCCCCAAACTTAGCATGTGAATTGCCCTCAATGAACAAGAAAAATAAATGCAAAGGCAAAGACACATACCATGACGACGATCGTCACTGATCGTCGTCCTCATCATGCTCCGGAGGGGGGACTGGGTAGTGGTGCTCCTCGACACACATGGATTCATACTGCAAAACAAAAGTAAACAAAATAACAAAATCAATAAAACTAAACTAAAGAAAAGAAAAAGAAACAAAGGGAATAAAAAAGAGTTCTTGTTTATAGTCCCAAGCTGGACTGTCATCTCCTCTTTCTTAGTCGTCAAGATAGACTATAGAGGTAACCGTTTGGACTTCATTGCTCATGTGGTAATGCTTTAAGCGCTGCCCATTCACTGTAAATGTTCCCCTGCTAGGATCAGTAACTTCAATTGCACCAGAGGGATAGATTTTTGCAATGGTGAATGGTCCGGACCAACGAGAGCGTAGTTTGCCTGGGAAGAGTCGCAATCTGGAGTTGAACAAGAGTACAACATCTCCTACCTTGAATTCCCTTTGTTGTATACGCGAATCATGCCACTTCTTAGTTTTCTCTTTGTAAATCTTGGCATTCTCATATGCTTGATTCCTGAATTCTTCCATCTCATTCAATTGTAGAAGACGCTTCTCACCTACAGCCTGACAGTTAAAGTTCAACCATTTAATAGCCCAATATGCTTTATGTTCAAGTTCAACAGGGAGGTGACATGCCTTACCAAATACCAACTTATAAGGTGATGTGCCAATGGGTGTCTTAAAAGCAGTTCTATACGCCCATAGTGCATCATCTAAGCGTAAGGACCAATCCTTTCGGCTTAGAGTCACTGTCTTTTCTAAAATCCTCTTCAACTCTCGATTTGAAACCTCTACTTGCCCACTGGTTTGTGGATGATAAGGTGAAGACACTTTGTGGGTGACACCATATTTACTCAAAAGTTTTTCAAATTGTTTGTTACGAAAATGGGTGCCACCATCACTAATGATTGCTCGAGGTTGCCAAAACGAGTAAAAAATTTTCTTTTCAAAAATTGTACAACCACTCGAGCATCATTAGTGCGCAAAGCTTCCTCCTCTACCCACTTTGACACATAATCTACTGCAACAAGTATGTATTTATTTGAACAAGAGCTTGGGAAAGGTCCCATGAAATCTATTCCCCACACATCAAAAATTTCACATTCAAGCATATTGATCAATGGTAATTCATTCTTCCTAGAAATATTTCCTACCCTCTGACATCTATCACATGTAGAAACATACCTGAATGTATCCTTATAAAGCGTTGGCCAATAAAATCCAGAAGCAAGTACCTTAGCCGCTGTTTTAGTAGCTCCAAAATGTCCACCAGCATCCCCATCATGACATTTCTGCAAAATATCCTGTATCTCCTCCTTGGGGACACAACACCTTATGATGTTGTCTGCACAGACTTTAAACAAGTATGGTTCCTCCCACAACAGATGTTTAACCTCAGAAAAGAATTTTTTCTTTTGATAAAAAGTCAGATTTTGTGGGAGGATACCACTAACAATATAGTTTGCATACTGTGCATACCAAGGTAACAATTCAGCACTAAATAATTGCTCATCAGGGAAATTCTCATTAATCTCAACTGCCTCATTGTCAATTGTATCAGTCATGTTCTCAATTCGCGATAAATGTCTGCAACCACATTTTCAACACCTTTCTTATCTCTTATCTCTAAATCAAATTCTTGCAATAATAAAATCCACCTAATCAAGCGTGGTTTGGCATCTTTCTTTGCAAGTAAGTACTTAAGTGCAGCGTGGTCAGTGTACACAACATAGGTAGGAGTGAAACTTATCAAAAGCAAAAACTATGGCTAGAAGCTCTTTTTCAGTGGTGGCATAGTTAAGTTGTGCTTCATTCAACGTGCGACTAGCATAGTAAATTGTATGAAATACCTTGTTCCTCCTTTGACCTAAGACTGCTCCCACCGCAGTGTCACTGGCGTCACACATTAGTTCAAAAGGTAACTCCCAATCAGGTGCGACCAATACTGGTGCAGTTACCAATTTCTCTTTGAGTGCCTCGAACGCCTGCATACAATCAGAATCGAATTCATAAGATGCATCTTTAGTTAACAAATGAGACAACGGTGTAGAAATTTTTGAAAAGTCCTTAATGAAACGTCGATAAAATCCTGCATGTCCTAAAAAACTTCGGATTCCTTTCACTGTTGTCAGCGGTGGTAATTGTTGTATCACCTGAATTTTAGCCCGATCCACTTCAATACCCTTTTCAGATATCTTGTGTCCCAAGACTATTCCTTCTTGGACCATAAAGTGACACTTCTCCCAATTTAGTACAAGATTTGTTTCTTCACACCTTGCCAATACCAAAGTCAAGTTAGCTAAACATATATCAAAAGAAGAACCAAACACAGAGAAATCATCCATGAATACTTCTAGGAACTTCTCTATCATGTCATGAAATATAGCCACCATACATCTTTGAAAAGTAGCAGGTGCATTACATAATCCAAATGGCATTCGTCGGAATGCAAATGTGCCATAAGGACAAGTGAAGGTGGTCTTCTCTTGATCCTCAGGCGTAATAGCAATTTGGTTATATCCCGAATATCCATCTAGAAAGCAATAAAAATCATACCCTGCTAACCTTTCTACCATCTGATCAATGAAGGGAAGGGGGAAATGATCTTTACGAGTGGAATCATTTAACCTCCTATAATCAATACACACTCTCCACCCTGTGACTGTTCTTGTGGGTATTAACTGATTATTCTCATTAGGGACAACAGTAATACCTCCCTTCTTTGGTACACATTGAATAGGACTTACCCATGAGCTACCAGAAATAGGATAGATAATACCTGCGTCCATAAGCTTAATCACCTCAGCTTTGACTAACTCTTGCATTTTTGGATTAAGACGACGTTGAGGTTGAACCACGGCTTTGAATGTGTCCTCCATAAGAATTTTATGCATGCATACCGATGGGCTAATTCCTTTGATATCTGATATCTTCCATCCAAATGCTTTCTTGTGCTCCTGAAGGACTTTCAGAAGCTTTTCCTCATTATCACCTGTCAAAGACGAAGAAATAATGATTGGTAAAGATTTTTCAGCATCTAGGAAAATATACTTAAGATGTGATGGAAGAGGTTTGAGTTCAAGATTAGGTGACTCTTCAATTGATGGCTTTTGAGGTTTAATATCTGTTTTTTCCAACTCTCCAAGATTCTCAGTGGCTCGCTTCATGTATGGGCTGGTGTTGTTCATAAAAGCTATACTCTCAATGTCTTCTTTGCAATGTTGCTCATCAGCTTCCACTAGACATGCGTCCATGTTATCCTTGAATGTATCTTGCAGCAAATCATCTGTCAGAATATCAAAAATATCTATACTGAAACACATGTTTTCGTCGTGTGGATGTTTAAGTGCTTTGAAAACATTAAAAGTAACTTGATCCTCCCCTACGCGGAGGACCAACTTCCCTTGTTGTACATCGATTATTGCTTTTCCCGTTGCTAAGAATGGTCGACCCAAAATCAATGGTGTTTCTGAATCTGCTTCCATATCAAGTACCAGAAAATCAACGGGAAAGATGAATTTATCCACTTTGACCAAAACGTCTTCGATGATACCCCTGGGGTATGTGATGGATCGATCTGCTAATTGTAGTGAAACCTTAGTAGGTTTTGGCTCTCCTAGCCCCAACTTCCTGAAAATAGAAAATGGCATTAAATTTATACTAGCACCCAAATCACACAATGACTTTGTAAAAGATACTGATCCTATAGTGTATGGTATAGTAAAACTCCCTGGGTCTTTTAACTTTGGAGGCATTTTATTTTGCACAATTGCTGAGCACTCCTCCATCAAACTTACCGTCTCATATTCGCCCAACTTTCGCTTATTCGACAAGATTTCCTTCAAACTTAGCATAACTAGGCATTTGAAGTAAAGCATCAGCAAATGGAATATTAATATGTAGTTTCTTAAAAACTTCAAGAAATTTACCAAATTCTGCGTCCATCTTAGCTTTTTTCAATGCTGCGGGAAATGGGGGAGGAATTACTATCCTATCAATGTGTGTGATCGGTGTAGTGTTAGAATTCTTACCTTTCTCTGTTGCCTTTTTCTCAGTCATATCCTTGCCTTCAGATGTCTCTCCATGACTCTCTTCAGCTTCAGCTTGCGATCTTATCTCCTTTCCACTTCTTAACTCAATGGCCTTTGCTTGCTCATTTTGATTCTTCACTGTTCCAATTGAGATTGTGCCCTGCGTTTTTCCTGAAATTAATGATGCGAGCTTACCCACTTGCAAGTTCTTTATTGCTGCATCCTGGGTTGTCATCCTGGATTCAGTTGATGCTATGAACTTGGCTATTAACTCTTCCATACTCAGCTTATTCGATCCTCCCGGTTGTAGCTGTGGAGTTAACACTTTCTCTTTGTTGGACCACCTAAAATTGTTATGATTTCTCCACCCGGGTTGTATGAGTTTGAGTACGGACTGTTGGGTGGCCTGTTACCTACAAAATTCACCACTTCATTAGTTTGCAAGAATGGGTTACCTGCCTGGCACTCGATGCTAGGATGACCGCCTCCACACAGCTCACAGAAGATCGCTTGAGCTTGCATTGCTGCTGCTCCCATGCTGTCAATCTTCCGGTTCATGGCTTCTAATTGAGCCGAAAGAGCAGTGATCTCGTCCACTTGATGGACTCCCATTGGTTTCTGTGGCGTGCTCCTCTCTGATTGCCATTGGTAGGTGTTGCACGCCATTTCCTCCAACAAGCTATATGCCTCTTCCAGCGTCTTTCTCATTATGGATCCCCCAGATGCTGCATCAATCATGGAACGGTTAGCAGAAAATAAACCGTTATAGAACGTTTGTACCTGCAGCCATATGGGTAGACCATGGTGTGGGCATCTCCTTAACAACTCCTTAAAACGATCCCACGCTTCATATAGAGTCTCGGGGTCAAACTGACCAAAAGTCGTGATATCGTTCCGCATCTTCGCCGTCTTGGAAGGGGGAAAGTACTTTGACAAAAACACCTTTGTCATCCCCTCCCATGTTGTTATAGAACCTGCAGGTAGAGAATTCAACCATGCCTTAGCTTTGTCTAGTAATGAAAAGGGGAAAAGTCTTAACCTGATGGCGTCGTCAGAGACGCCATTGTGTTTGAATGTGTCACAAATCTCCAAAAAGTTGGAGATGTGATTATTTGGATCATCCGTAGCTGCTCCCCCGAACATAACCGAGTGCTGAATCATTTGTATGATTGCCGGCTTGATCTCAAAATTGTTTGCTTGAATCGTCGGCCTTGTAATACTCGACAACGATCCATGAAACGCTGGTTGCGCAAAGTCCATCATCGATCTAGGGTGCTGTGCTTCGTTATTATCAGCCATCGCTCGAGCTTCTCGTAATCGCCTAAGTAAAGTTCTTTCTATCTCCGGATCGAAAGGCTCGAGAATGGGCTCCTCTCTTCTGAGCATGCACTAGAGAAACGGTTCCTGTACAAAATAGACAAAAGGAGACAACAAAAAACACAAAGTTATTAACAAAGATCAACAAAAGAAAACAAAGAAAATAAAAACAAAAACGCAATAATAAAAGAATTGGCTAAATTACAATTAACTAATCTCGTATGATATTATACAGATTAGTCCCCGGCAACGGCGCCAAAAACTTGACCGCTTTTATTTTAAACAAAAGATTTATTTCAAAGATTAGTGTGAAGCGATTCTACCGCAAGTGCACGGTTGTCAAGTTTTAGTATAGTGAAAATTAAGTACGGGTTGTCGAATCCACAGGGACTAACGTATAAGTACCAAATAAGATTAATAAAATTATATTTAGCCTACGATTTAAGAAGTTTGATTAACTAAAGCCAAATTAAACTAAAGACTAAAGATTAAACTAGAAACAATGAATAGAATGGTTCCGGAAATGCAAAGGTAAGTTACTCGAGAAAATTACCGAGTTCGCCGTTCAATTATATTATCTCTAATGATTCAATGGAATTCTCAGTTAATCTACCAATTGATTTTAAAGGTGAAAGGTTTTCACTATTATTCGATACACTCTCTCGAGCTGTAACGAAACTAACAATAAATTAGAACAAGCCACTCTCGTGCACCTATTTACTAATTCAAAGTTGCATAAATTATCAAAACCTTATAACTCTAAATCTCTCGATTCCAAGTTCTCACGTATGCGATATCATCTCTCGATCTCAATCGTAACATACATCATAAATTAATGGAGCGTGTTACAACGTTATCTCTCGATCTCGGCTGTAACCCTCAAATTCAATCAAAGCTAGCTAGACTTTGATCTACACATGCAATTAATTTATGAACAATAACAATCAATGCACTCAAATACCAATGAATCAATAATCAAACACAACGAAACTAAAACTCAATAATATAAACTAAATTTAATTCAAATCAAATACATAAGAGTTTTATTGTCTCTCGACCTCTAAAACATCAAATGAAATTGAAAATCAAATAAATTAAAGTTCAGAAATACGATAAACGATGGATGAATCCGTGCGTTGCACCGTGGTTTCTTCTCTTGTTCCTTACTTGCACTCCGGAATAGATTGGCTCGACCTTGGACGAAGAACGGAGATTGGATCTCCTTTTCCGGCGTTGGGCGGCGGCTCGGGCGGCTCTCCTTGACCTAAAAATCGTCTGAAATTGGTCTGATCTGGTGTTTTTCCTCGAAATGAATCAAGATTCCCGCTTAAAACCCCCACAATCACGATAAAAAAGGAAACTAAATCTTCAGGATTTTGCTTCTCGATCGATCGGAAGGTTTTCTCGATCGATCGGCGCACTGTTCATGCCAGCTTTTGAAACTCACTGTCTCGCTCGATCGATCGAGAATTTCCACCGATCGATCGAGAATTTGAAAAAAATCAGCTCCGAAGTTACTGCCTCGCTCGATCGATCGAGATTTCCACCGATCGATCGAGCCTTCAAAAATTCTGAGTCTCACTTTCTGCCTGGCTCGATCGATCGAGAGTAAATCTCGATCGATCGAGATTCCGAAAACTTCATTTCCTAAATTTCAGCTCTTTTTCGCCTCGATTTCGCCCGTTATCTTCATATTGGCTCATTTCTTCCACTTCCGATCTATTTTCCTGAAACAAACGAATAGACACCAAAAAGCATAATATCATCCAGGAAAAAGAACGGAAAGTAGGAAGAATTTACAGTTAAAAACACTCAAAATCTAAGCCTATCAGGATGTTCCATGAATCACATCCCAATCATAAATAAACAATCGAGACTCCACAGAGTTTCAAATTCTGAAAGGACATGCAATAAACTCAATGCATCCTCAACGCTTGTGTCGACAGCGACACCCAACCAATCCGAATTCCTGCCATCCCTTGGTAATCCTAGGATTTAACAATCCAAACTTGGGAATGCCATCGCATAACTCGGAGTAAAACACCAATAAGGAAATACCTTAACCCACACAAGATAATCCCTCCTCAAAGGGAGTCAACTAACTTCACGATTGTTCCTCATAATTATCGTGCCATGGAGATTCCCAATCTCAAGGTGTTTCATATCTCTCATCAGAGATTTAACCATCCAAAAATAGCATAACTCTATGCTTGACAGAAAGGAAATCAATAACTGGCATCCGTATACTCACCGGTATACCTGCCTAAGTACTGACATCGCATGCATACTCAAAGTACTCGGCTCGGGTATCTACAACCTACCTCTAAGCCCCAAACACATCCGTCAATTCTGAGTCATTCCCTACCCAGTGGAGAATGATAACCCACGATCAACTACACGGTGTGATTCCCAAATTCAACACCACACGTACCAACTCACCGAATCTTTCAAAGATTCCCAAATAGGTATAATACTACCTCCTTCCTCACAAGGGAAGTGCCATCGAACTCGAGATCCACTAGTCTCGAACCACCGTTCGGAAAAACTGGATACAATAACACCCATTGTATCCCAAATACACGGATTCCCCAGATCGAGTCAACGACTTGATGACTCTCTTGTTGGTACTCCAACATCAGAGCTGTCCCAGACAAGTCTCACCAAGATTAAACATAAACGTATACACGTTTCGGTGAGGCATGCACAACCTCAACCTCAAATGACATGGTGACTACTAGAGTCCACCACAATCCACATCATATCACCTTACGATTTGCCAAACTTGGTTCCAACGAGCAGTATGACGGCTCTAGCAAGCCCATCATGGTGCTACACACACGCGGCAGACAACCTAGTCTCTGCCTCTTTAGGTTTACCTCAAACCTACCAACAAGACGGACGTTTCCGTACGGCACACTATACCGTGGGAAGAAAAAACAATAGAGTAGTGGGTCCGTACCAAACGTTCCTCTAATGCTGATACACCCTGGACACTCCAATGTCCCTATGTACTTAACATAACCTGATCCTACTCCCTTAGGACCCATCCTACACCCTCAAGGGTGGTGTGACCATGTCTACCACATGTCACATCGACAGAAAGCGAGTAATTTCCTCCATGATTACTCCTGTCGTCAAATCACATGGCCAAAAGCCATTCCAACGAGCATACCTCAAGGGTATCACCACTCGTAATATGATTACCCCAAACATAAGCTGCGGTACGATCACATGTACAGCGCATCCATCCATTCCTCAAGCAACGCGCTCGGTATAAGGATCACGTCAATCGGTGACGCACACACCACCTTGTGCTCGGTACTGGCACCTAAGGCATACCACTGAATACGTATACTTAACGCATTGTTCATCGTAACGATGATGCATGTCTAATAAGAAATCTCCTACACCATCGTCATCGTCATCCCGTGACGATACATGCCAACTCATGGCATCTAAGGCATTGTCAACTAGTGACGATACATGTACATCAGCGTATGTCATCCACTATCATGCTAGTAAAATAGTCATAATAAAACATGTATATCAACGCATGCCAGCTACAATAATGCTAATAGAATAGCAATAACTCATACCTCATCACTAACAATATAGCGGCATACCTGTCTCCGTCGCTCAATAATAGTGCGTAATCAGCACCCATCGCTCGGAGGCGGCAAAATCCTGTGCTGAGTACATAGCGGCACAATCCATCGCTATAGAATCGACGGCATGACACCTCGTCATATAATAAGTGGCATCAAACCTTGCTATACACCTGAGCATGAATCATCATCCACATAATAGCGGAAAGAGGCATCGCTATCAATACATCTGGCGGAATGAACCATCGCCAATCAATATAGCGGAATGAACCATCGCTATCAATACACCTGGCGGAATGAACCGTCGCCAATCAATATAGCGGAATGAACCATCGCTATCAATACACCTGGCGGAATGAACCATCGCCAATCAATATAGCGGAATGAACCATCGCTATCAATACACCTGGCGGAATGAACCGTCGCCAATCAATATAGAGGAATGAACCATCGCTATCAATACACCTGGCGGAATGAACCGTCGCCAATCAATATAGCGGAATGAACCATCGCTATCAATACACCTGGCGGAAAGAACCATCGCCAATAAATATAAATCGACACAGCGGAATACATCACCGCTATCATCCGTGTCCTCATAATGAAATGAATATAAATCGACACAGCAGGACACATCACCGCTATCATCCGTGTCCTCATAATGAAATGAATCATCGTCCTAACAAGCGGCATCTCATCCTCGCTTCTTCATACAAACGGTATCTCATCCTCGCTTCGTATGGCATCCACGTAAGCAGAATTTTGCTCCTTATGGAAATCCACGTAAGCGGAATTTTTCCTCGCTTCCTATGGAATCCATGTCAGCAGAATTCTTGCTTCTTATGGAATTGAGTCACTTATCAGTAGTGCATTTCAATGCTTCTTACTACTCCACATAAGCGGAATTCTTCCTCGCTTCATATGGACCTTAGCGTAAGCATTGAAATCCTCACTAGGATAACCTTGACTCGTGAAATACACCTCTTATATTTCACAACATACATATGCAAAACGATGCGTATCAACATGTATCATATCATAATGCACTATCTCATGCATACCTTGATTTACCTTGTGTTAAATGACTAAACACATAATACATGTTGCCCTTGGGATGCCCGTACATATGTATAATCATCATTCCTTTTCGTATTCCATATTTCCTGTAACCTGCAACCATCAGGGTTAGCAGCAATCGCCATATACGCTATGCATCAAACATTCAATACATATATGCAACCACTTGCATGTCAATACGTATACCAAGACATGTTACCTCGGAAATATCCCTTTTACCTGATTCTCTTACAAAATCAGATTCATTGGCATGTAACACATGGAGTGCCAGACATCACTATTAATGCCATCCTATCGTGTTCCACACGATTCCTGCAACCACAATGGTTAGCAATACCACTTTTCATATCATAATAGCACATAAACAATTTGTTATGTCATACAACATTAATGCCATCATGCATAAATATGTGCTATCAATAACTTCCTAGGCCCTTAACAGCCCCAATGAGCAACCACTGCTCTGATACCACTAATGTAAGGACCCCCTTAGCCCTTAACCACTGATTAGTGTATTAACCACTATGTGTGGCACATGCTTTCAATAAAAGTCAATCGGGAAGCTCAGATGATACTTTACCATTGTATGGCAATTACAAAATTTCCTTTAATACTCAATGTCATAAGATCATCAGCCTAACAACAAATAGACTCATATGTTCGCCCTTTACCATCCCCTTGGTGCCACTTTTTACATTGTGGGCTTTTATAAAAATTTGGGCAGAGTCTCCCATAAATAGAGCTATCCCGAAATAAAAGCACAACACATAACATAATTCCCGGCCAGGGAAAACATAATACTCATCAGAATACAGCAATACCAAGTAAATTCCCAGCCAGGGAAGACACCACACATATGATAACAAAAGTGGGTTTCAACACCCACATAATACACCAATGACTCTCATATCATCAGCAATTCTACCCTTAATTGCATGCAACATAGAATGAAAGAGAGAAAGGCTCATGCCTTTATATACAACCCATATACAAGTATAACCGTGCTCACATGCGAGCATCATGAATATGTATATAATCCTCAGGTGTATATAAGTACTCTATACGATACCGTGCTCCATCAAGCCCTGGTACCACGATCCTGGGAGTACATCCAATCAACAGCTCGAGCTCAGATCCACAGCCATCGATGTACCTGTTCACCTGCCCCCAACAGAGACAGCCCCCAACGGGGTGAGCATACCAATACACAAAATCCCATAATCACAGTAATGAAATTCATAATTTACAACAAAAGTAAATACTAATGAATTTAAATGATACTCCCTGGATGGCAACGTCCTCATCCGGGATTCCGTGTACTGTCCCTGTTCTCACAATCATCAAACTCATCAAATCTCAAAAATCAGTAAATCAACACATTGATTAACCCATCGCATGCCTAATTCTCGAGTATCAATAGATAGTGATTCCAAATTCATTATACATGCAAATATAGATATCTCAATATCTAATACTGATTTCACAACCTCGCTATCAATCACAGATAGCTCAAATGCCTAGCATTTATTTTACTAATCCTTCATTATACCTATACATCTCAAATGTCTTATAATGAATACCTGATTCTACGATCATCCTCAGGCATCTCAAATGCCCTACAATAGTCATATAAACCCAGTACCCCTTATACCTTGTAAGAGTTATCCTACTCTAGTGTCACGCACGCTACAAGCGGCGATATCAAGATTTGGTCGTTCCTTGGCTATATCAACATATATATATAACCATACGCACAATATTCAATGCAATCAAAAATACCTTATGCATTTCACAATGCTCTAATATATATAGTAATGCTCGTACGTCGCACGTACCTTAAATCTCCGAAGTCCGAGCCAAACCTTGCTCGAGTTCCATGCCCCGAGGAACAATGTGCTAACACGATAAATAATTCACAATTATTTACGAACATGCAACCCATGCTCAAGCACACCCATAACCCTCAAAATATTGTCAACACACGACAATTAACCTTTTAAAAGACCCGGGGCAGGGTACATGCAGGGAGGGAAATAAATGAGACAATATCGAAAATTGTTCAAGAACACCCTACAAATTTTCGAACCCTTATCTCACAAATCGAACCCAATTAAACACCATAATTCATCTAAAATGTGAATTAAGCTATCAAAGCAAGAATCAACACCCCTTGCCAAAAACCCCCAATTTTCGAACTCAAAGCCCTTAAATTCGAACCCAATTCTTTAAATTCGAACACAATAATTCACAAAAAGGCAGGGGAATACACCACAAGCATGGAAAAGGGGTAAGGAAGGTTACCCATACGAAGATCGGAAGGAAAATCGACCGAAATCGAAGCACCCTAGAATTTGGGGATCGACGCATTCCTGTAAAATTCGACTTCAAAACGCGACGAAACTCTCAATTTCCGGAGGGGATAGCTGCGCCTAGACGAGACGAAGCCGGTGGCGGGTCGCACGCGCCGAACGGCGGCCGGACGGCGGCGGGGGCACGGCCTGAAGCCGCGGGGGCTGGGAAATCGGGAATGGGCGCGGGCGGGGAGAGAGAGACGGCTGAAGGAGGAGAAATGAAATTTTTTAATTAAATCTCGGGTTCAACTGGTATTTATAGCAAAAATACCCCGAAAAACTAATAGCCCCACAAAAACATCATGATTCATTAAAAATCATCTGTTTTCAAAAATCCTCTCTCTAACTCCAAAACCCCCTACCGGTGCCCACACAAAGCACCCCAGATCCCGAGACACATCAAAAACCCAACTCTTAGGTTTTTCACCCAAATGAGAATACAATCTCAACCTCTGGATCCAACGATCTCAACTACCCAAATATACGAGCCCAGAAGGCCCAACACCGCGATTAAACTCCAAATCGCCACGTAAAACAACTTTACGGGTTATTAACACTCCGGGATTAACATCTATAATCCCTGGTCATCACAAAATATTATTCTTAAGCATGGTGTATTTGATGTATGAGCCCACAACGACCCATTATTAAATGAAATGTTATTCGAAAATGTAGTCCAATGGATAAGTTAAAGATGAAAGTTAAGGTCCGCCCTGACTACGATAAAAGTTAAGGTCCGCCCTGACTAAGAAAAAGTTAAGGTCCACCCTGACTATGATAGTTAAGGTCCGCCCTGACTACGATAAAAGTTAAGGTCCGCCCTGACTACGATAAAAGTTAAGGTCCGCCCTGACTACGATAAAAGTTAAGCTCCGCCCTGACTAAGAAAAAGTTAAGGTCCGCCCTGACTAAGAAAAAGTTAAGGTCCGCCCTTGTAGGGTCTTCCTACCTTGACATCGTCTTAATCACCTATTAGGGACTAAACATGCATTTATAACGTCTTAGGGTTTCAGTTGTAGCTTAGAGCTAGTAAAATTATGGGCCGAGAATGAAATTTTAAAAGCTAAATAAAGCTAAATAATTACATTCACAAAATGAATGTTAAGGCGATAGAATTATTCTACTCCTAGAGTAGATACTATCCAAAAGTTCTTGCATCCTAACTTCTTCCATGCTTCTCAAAGCTCACTGCCTCAACCCAGCCCTTAGTCCATTAGTCCAAAGGTGTACCTACAGGAACAACCCATCATGAGCATATACATCTTTACTTAATAATCATAAGGAAATGGCATATAAATAAATGCATGAAAGTAATTGATAACATATACTTCCTGGTTAATCGTATTAACCCTCTTTGGTTGTCCCTGTTTCATAGTCATGCATAAAATCATTAGTTCTTGCCATAAATGATTAAACATCATGCTTCACATATATGCTCACAACAAACTATGTTAATTAGAAATGGGACTGTCCGGGTTCCATTATGACAGCGGTATAATTGGCCCCCTCGCTCGACATAACACATCTTATGATACCCATCGCTACGCCTTGATAGCGGATGTATCTCTTATTCAGCGGATGATACCCGTCGCTACACCTTGATAGCGGATGTACCCCATCGCTCAGCGGATGATACCCATCGCTACACCTTGATAACGGATGTACCCCATCGCTCATTTATATGAGCGGCAAGACCTTCCTCGCTTGCCCATAATAACCACCGGACATTCAACCATTCTTAAGAACATAGTTTTCATATTCATCATAAACATCATAGCATCTTATAAACATCATCATCTGGTAAACATCATTATCATATAAGCATTATCATCTTATAGACATCATCGTCTCATCATAATCGTTATAGTAACGTCTTATCATCATCATTTATCATAACATAATCTTAAGCATCTTGTCATCTTTATTCATCATAAAATCATCTTTATTCATCATAACATCATCGTAAATATCTTATCATCTTGATTTATTATCAAATCGTTTTCATCGTGAACTTACCTATCATAACATCATCTTAAACGTCTTATCATCTTGATTCATTGTCAAATCATCTTCATCGTGAACTTACTTATCATAACATTATCTTAAACATCTTATCATCTTCATGCATTATACACATCATCGTGGCATCGTAAATTCTTATGCATTCATAGTTATAATATAGGAGTATTGTCTCTTATCATGTGGGCATCTTACCCTGTGGCATCTTACCACATCATAAACATCGTATTGCATCATCATAATTTACTTATCAAAATCATCATCATAAGCTTCATCATCATAATCATCATCATCATAACTTACTTATCATAATCATCTTTATAAACATCATATCATAAACATCGTAAATACTTATGCAATTAATGCATAGTCAGAGTTAGGAGTGTGTTACCGTCCGATGCCCGTACGCTTCTTACGTACCTTAATTCCAAAAAAATGGAGAAGTTGTAGGACTTTATCTCCTTGAAGTTGTGGGTACCTGGGATGGTTTTACATAACCATACAAATTGATATTAGAAGCTAAATATAGTCCAATATCCAAAAATCCCACAAAAATATCAAAAATCCACATTTTCCCATTTTTGAACAGTGGCGATCGATCGCTCAAAATGAGGCGATCGATCGCCTGATTTTTCACTTAGCGGCGATCGATCGCTTAAAATGAGGCGATCGATCGCCTTGATGCTTATTTCGCTACTGGACGTTGGCGATCGATCGCGCCATTTGAGGCGATCGATCGCCTAAGCTCTTCTTCGCGTACTGCTTCTCGGCGATCGATCGCTGCTTTTGTAGCGATCGATGCCACTTACAGTGGCCGCGATTTCTCCATTTCCAAGTGTATTTTGCAAGTTCATCTTCATACCTTTCAACACCAAACTTTCCAACAATAATAATAACATCATAACCCACTAAAACCCACTTAAAACACTTCAAAAATCATTCCCCAACCATAAATAACACATACCCATTTAAATCCATTTCAAACCCTCCAAAATCAACACAAACTTAAATAAAATTTTACAAAAGCTTCAAGGAGTGATATATACACATCATAGGGCTTAAATCTTACCAAGAATCACAAGGGTGAAGCTTTTGCAAGGATTTCTTTCCCACCTTAGTGCCAAACTCGAAAATTGGGGAAAAGGGTTTGGGAGAAATGATTTTGGGGATTTTGAGTGTAAAAGGGGGAAAATGAATTAAAAAGGTGGGGTGGTGGGAGGTTATGTGGGTTTAATTAAATTGTACCCCAACACTTAACATGATGTATGAAATACCCCAACATGGTATTTTAAAAGCATATTTACAAAATGCAACCAACTTCGTTAAATTCATACTTTCCTCATAATTAACAATCAACACAATTAAATCATGTTAACCCCATTTCCTATCATGCATAACATGCACCTTGAAACGTAACCCCCGGACCATGCCTATCATGTGACTAAGCATTTCATCGTGATAATTAATTTAAGCACAAAATCAATTATCCACATAATTAAACACATGAACATAATTAATGCCTTAATTGTAGTTAATTATTCCGGGGCGTCACATTACTCCCCTACTTATAAGATTTCGTCCTCGAAATCGCATGCACTTACCCCAAAAGAAACTAAACATAAATCACATACCAGAGAATAGTTCCGGGTAGTGCTGTACCATACGCCGCTCCGTCTCCCACGTAGCCTCCTTGACACCCCGACGATCCCACTGAACTTA
Organism: Haberlea rhodopensis; assembly: GCA_907163345.1. Lineage (NCBI taxonomy): Eukaryota > Viridiplantae > Streptophyta > Magnoliopsida > Lamiales > Gesneriaceae > Haberlea > Haberlea rhodopensis. The sequence goes on along the minus strand of CAJQUN010000113.1, from coordinate 482,295 downwards.
GACCATCGGTAAAACTTTACTTCGTAGTCTGCGATCCTCTCGATCTAGAATTATAACCGGTCGTTCTACGCAGGATACATCTTATCCAACTGCACTTCAGTAGACTGTAATACATGAGACGGGTCTGGCTCATACTTCCGTAACATAGAGGCATGGAAAACATCATACATCCCAGATAAAGACGGCGGTAGAGCCAAACAGTAAGCCAAAGTACTGGTACGCTGCAATACTTCATATGGCCCAACATACCTCGGGGATAACTTCTCCCGTATACCAAAACGAACTACACCTCTGAAGGGTGAGATTCTCAAGAAGACCCTGTCTCCTACTTGGAATTCTAGCGGTCATCGCCACTTGTTGGCATAGGCCGCTTGCCTATCCTGGGTCACCTTCATCTTTTGGCGTATCAACTTAATCTTGTCTTACATATCCTTAAACATATCCGGTCCTTTGGCCGTTCTACTAGACAAGTCCTCCCAATACAGCGGTTACTCGCATCGTCGTCCATAAAGAGTTTAAAAAGGAGCAATTTAAATGCTCGCCTGATAGCTGTTATTATCGGAGAACTCCATCATTGGCACTGAATCTTGCCACGGAGTATCAAACTCCAAAACATATGCCCTCAACATGTCCTCGAGCGTCTGAAGGGTACGCTCTGTCTGGCCGTCTGACTGAGGGTGATAGGCCGTACTCAGTCTCACCTCTGTGCCTAAAGTCGTCTGGAGACCCTCCCCGAAATGTGAAGTAAACCTTGGGTCTCTGTCAGACACAATCGAGACTGGAACTCTAGGCAACCTCACTACATCCCGCACATATAATTGGCCATCCTTAGGTGCGTGAAAGACACATGACAAAGGATGAAGTGAGCTACTTCGTCAGCCTATCCACGATCACGAGATCGTATCGAATCCAGAGGCCGCTCTTGGCAAGTGGGTTACAAAGTCCATAGATACATGCCGCCACTTCCATTGGGGGTACTTCCGAGCTCTTCAGATCGCCATCAGGCCTCTGTCTTTCTGCCTTTACCTGCTGGCAGATCAAACATCTTTTGACAAAGCCATAACATCACGCTTCATATGTCTCCACTAGAATCGACCACTTAGGTCCTTGTACATCTTTCTTCTTCCTGGGTGGATACTGAACCGACTACGGTGAGCTTGCTCCAAGATTCCTTTACGCAACTCCGGCGTATTTGGGACTACCCATCGGTGGCCCAATCTCAATGAATCATCTTCTGCCACTCTAAACTTTAATGACCGTCCTTGAAGTACTATAGATGACCATCTTTGAACTTCATCATCCGACTTCTGGCTTTCCTGATAACCTCAAATACGTCTGGCTCGGCCGACAAGATCGACACTCGCACCGACGATGTGTCCACATCAATATCATAGCCCGGACGGCAATAAGAAGTCATCATCGCTGACAAACACATAGTGTCCTCAGTAGTACTTTCCACTTCCGACTTAAGGTGCCTGCTATTAAGTTGCTTTACCAGGATGGTACTCAATCTTACAGTCAAAATCCTTGAGTAAGTCCATTCATCCTCTTTGTCGCGTATTCATCTCAGCCTGTGTGAACAAAACTTCAGGCTCTTATGGTCCGTGTAGATGGTAAACGACGTACCATCCAAGTAATGCCTCCAAATTCCAAGGCAAACATAATGGCTGCCAGCTCCAAATCGTGGACTGGGTACTTAGCCTCATGTGGTTTCAACCGCCTCGATGCATAAGCCAGCACAAGCTTACCTCGCATCGACACATAGCCCAAACTTGAAGTGATGTATTCGTATACAAGGTAACCTCTTGTCTTCAGAAGGATTCACCAACCCTGGCACTGTCGTCAGACGACGCTTCAATCCTTGGAAGCTTTTCTCATAAGCTTCGGACCAAAAGAATGGGACTCCTTCCTGAGTCGACTGTGCCAGCGGCTTAGCGATCTTGATATAACATGATCCAAGAATACCACACTGCTCGACCAGAACTCGTACTTACTGAGCCTTGCCTACAATTGATGATCCCTAAGGATCTGGAGTACTGTTCTCAAGTGCTTTACATGTTCCTCTTCAGTTCGAGAGTAAATAAGTACATCGTCCATGGAAACTATGACGAACTGATCTAAACATGGTTGGATCACCCTGTTCATCAGGCTCATAAAATAGTTGGGGCATCCGTCACCCCAAAGGGCATGACTAAGAATCCGTAGTGCCCACATAAGGTCCTGGAAGCTGTCTTCTGTACATCGTCCTCTCAAACTCGAATCTGATGATCCCCGATCTCAGATCGATCTTACTGTAGAACCTCGTACTCTGTAGTTGATCAAACAAATCATTAATCCTCAGAAACGGATACTTAATCTTCACTATGGCTTTGTTAAGTTGTCTGAAATCGGTGCACAACCGCAACGAACTATCTTTCTTTTCGACAAATAGGACTGGTGCATCCAAAGGCGATATGCTAGGGTGTATATAGTCCTTGCCAAGGAGCTCTTGCAACTGAACCTTTGATTCCCTTTACTCCACTGGTGCCATCCTATACGGGCACGAGAAATGGTAGGCGTCCCTGGTAGTAACTTAATCCCAAACTCGACCTCTCTCGTCGGTGGGAATCCGGGAATCTCTTCCGGAAATGCATCAGGAAACACCACCACTACGGGCACATCCTCAACCTTTAACTCTTTCTTCTTTCAGTAATAACCACAGTATAGTTGAAATATCCTTTGTGGTCTCGTTCCAATAACCGTGCAATCTTGACAACCGATATTAACGGAATCCTTGAATGGAAATCACCCCCATAGAATGTCCATCGGACTCCCATATCAGACCTGAATCGGACAGTCCTTGTCTGCAGTCCACAACTGCCTGATACCCGTTCAGAACATCAATGCCTCCAAACTGACATCCCCCAGAACAATCAAGTCTGTCCTCAGTTCGTTATCCTCAAAATAAATGAGGCCGTCTTAACCAATCTGATCAGTTATCAAACTTCTCCCGGCGGGGGTCGAGACTACTAGAGGCGACGGAGAAGCGCACATGAAATCGTGTCGTTTACTTTAGCATTTGCTGCTATACTGCAAGACAAGGGTTAACAACGATACCCAAAAGCAGTTCATATAATACATCGTTAGAGAAATAAAACATGTTAGTACAACATCATATACTTCTTTTGCAACATATGCACAAAGCATGTTTAAAAGTAAGCACCTAGCCAACTTATTGCTAAGGCTACCCTTCACTCATTCCCGAGTTATCTAACCACTGCTCTGATACCACTAATGTAGGGTCTTCCTACCTTGACATCGTCTTAATCACCTATTAGGGACTAAACATGCATTTATAACGTCTTAGGGTTTCAGTTGTAGCTTAGAGCTAGTAAAATTATGGGCCGAGAATGAAATTTTAAAAGCTAAATAAAGCTAAATAATTACATTCACAAAATGAATGTTAAGGCGATAGAATTATTCTACTTCTAGAGTAGATACTATCCAAAAGTTCTTGCATCCTAACTTCTTCCATGCTTCTCAAAGCTCACTGCCTCAACCCAGCCCTTAGTCCATTAGTCCAAAGGTGTACCTACAGGAACAACCCATCATGAGCATATACATCTTTACTTAATAATCATAAGGAAATGGCATATAAATAAATGCATGAAAGTAATTGATAACATATACTTCCTGGTTAATCGTATTAACCCTCTTTGGTTGTCCCTGTTTCATAGTCATGCATAAAATCATTAGTTCTTGCCATAAATGATTAAACATCATGCTTCACATATATGCTCACAACAAACTATGTTAATTAGAAATGGGACTGTCCGGGTTCCATTATGACAGCGGTATAATTGGCCCCCTCGCTCGACATAACACATCTTATGATACCCATCGCTACGCCTTGATAGCGGATGTATCTCTTATTCAGCGGATGATACCCGTCGCTACACCTTGATAGCGGATGTACCCCATCGCTCAGCGGATGATACCCATCGCTACACCTTGATAGCGGATGTACCCCATCGCTCATCAGCGGATGATACCCATCGCTACACCTTGATAGCGGATGTACCCCATCGCTCATTTATGTGAGCGGCAAGACCTTCCTCGCTTGCCCATAATAACCACCGGACATTCAACCATTCTTAAGAACATAGTTTTCATATTCATCATAAACATCATAGCATCTTATAAACATCATCATCTGGTAAACATCATTATCATATAAGCATTATCATCTTATAGACATCATCGTCTCATCATAATCGTTATAGTAACGTCTTATCATCATCATTTATCATAACATAATCTTAAGCATCTTGTCATCTTTATTCATCATAAAATCATCTTTATTCATCATAACATCATCGTAAATATCTTATCATCTTGATTTATTATCAAATCGTTTTCATCGTGAACTTACCTATCATAACATCATCTTAAACGTCTTATCATCTTGATTCATTGTCAAATCATCTTCATCGTGAACTTACTTATCATAACATTATCTTAAACATCTTATCATCTTCATGCATTATACACATCATCGTGGCATCGTAAATTCTTATGCATTCATAGTTATAATATATGAGTATTGTCTCTTATCATGTGGGCATCTTACCCTGTGGCATCTTACCGCATCATAAACATCGTATTGCATCATCATAATTTACTTATCAAAATCATCATCATAAGCTTCATCATCATAATCATCATCATCATAACTTACTTATCATAATCATCTTTATAAACATCATATCATAAACATCGTAAATACTTATGCAATTAATGCATAGTCAGAGTTAGGAGTGTGTTACCGTCCGATGCCCGTAAGCTTCTTACGTACCTTAATTCCAAAAAAAATGGAGAAGTTGTAGGACTTTATCTCCTTGAAGTTGTGGGTACCTGGGATGGTTTTACATAACCATACAAATTGATATTAGAAGCTAAATATAGTCCAATATCCAAAAATCCCACAAAAATATCAAAAATCCACATTTTCCTATTTTTGAACAGTGGCGATCGATCGCTCAAAATGAGGCGATCGATCGCCTGATTTTTCACTTAGCGGCGATCGATCGCTTAAAATGAGGCGATCGATCGCCTTGATGCTTATTTCGCTACTGGACGTTGGCGATCGATCGCGCCATTTGAGGCGATCGATCGCCTAAGCTCTTCTTCGCGTACTGCTTCTCGGCGATCGATCGCTGCTTTTGTAGCGATCGATCGCCACTTACAGTGGCCGCGATTTCTCCATTTCCAAGTGTATTTTGCAAGTTCATCTTCATACCTTTCAACACCAAACTTTCCAACAATAATAATAACATCATAACCCACTAAAACCCACTTAAAACACTTCAAAAATCATTCCCCAATCATAAATAACACATACCCATTTAAATCCATTTCAAACCCTCCAAAATCAACACAAACTTAAATAAAATTTTACAAAAGCTTCAAGGAGTGATATATACACATCATAGGGCTTAAATCTTACAAGAATCACAAGGGTGAAGCTTTTGCAAGGATTTCTTTCCCACCTTAGTGCCAAACTCGAAAATTGGGGAAAAGGGTTTGGGAGAAATGATTTTGGGGATTTTGAGTGTAAAAGGGGGACAATGAATTAAAAAGGTGGGGTGGTGGGAGGTTATGTGGGTTTAATTAAATTGTACCCCAACACTTAACATGATGTATGAAATACCCCAACATGGTATTTTAAAAGCATTTTTACAAAATGCAACCAACTTCGTTAAATTCATACTTTCCTCATAATTAACAATCAACACAATTAAATCATGTTAACCCCATTTCCTATCATGCATAACATGCACCTTGAAACGTAACCCCCGGACCATGCCTATCATGTGACTAAGCATTTCATCGTGATAATTAATTTAAGCACAAAATCAATTATCCACATAATTAAACACATCAACATAATTAATGCCTTAATTGTAGTTAATTATTCCGGGGCGTCACAGCCCTGACTATGAAAGTTAAGGTCCGCCCTGACTACGATAAAAGTTAAGGTCCACCCTGACTAAGAAAAAGTTAAGGTCCGCCCTGACTATGAAAGTTAAGGTCCGCCCTGACTACGATAAAAGTTAAGGTCCACCCTGACTAAGAAAAAGTTAAAGTCCGCCCTAACTAAGAAAAAGTTAAGGTCCGCCCTGACTATGAAAGTTAAGGTCCGCCCTGACTACGATAAAAGTTAAGGTCCGCCCTGACTATGAAAGTTAAGGTTCGCCCTGACTACGATAAAAGTTAAGGTCCGCCCTGACTAAGAAAAAGTTAAGGTCCGCCCTGACTATGATAGTTAAGGTACGCCCTGACTACGATAAAAGTTAAGGTCCGCCCTAACTAAGAAAAAGTTAAGGTACGCCCTGACTATGAAAGTTAAGGTCCGCCCTGACTACGATAAAAGTTAAGGTCCGCCCTGACAAGGAAAAGTAAGTTCCGCCCTGCCTGGAGCGATCATGGTTTAATCAAACGAACAACTATGGCCTGAGCCCGCCTTCAGCCAATGGTTACCACAGCCTACATTAAAGGTTATAGCTGGCAAGGGCCACATGCTCGTGCTCCTTGCATAAATTTGGAAAAGGTCAGCCTCGTTATTGTTTAAATAGACAACAATTTTAGAACCACAGAGTTATTGCTGCAGGGCAGCTCGTTTTTATATTGAGTTAAATTCAATTATTCTGAGAATAGGCAGGTGTTTTTACTTCGGCCCAGGATGACAATACAGCTCGGCATAATAAAAATTTCATTAAATAAGATTATGCAAGCAGCACCGATTACATTTCAGGGAAGAAAATGTCATAAATATAGACTTATCGACTACCCTAATTAACAAAGTCGGGAGGGATGTTGGCCACAATGGCCTGAAGGTCCAAGAAGTCGTCAGGATCTTGATCCTCGGGAGGGAAGCCTTGTGCCTTGAACTACTCCTTGCAGCCTTCGAAACCAAGGTCGAGGAATCGAAACGCCTTCTTTGCAAGGAGTTTCTTGAACTTCTCCGACTTCAGGAAAGCATCTTTCCTCCCGACCTCTCCAGCAATGTACGACTCCAGCTCTGCTCGAGATCTATTCAGCTCTGCGGTAGAGTTGGTCAGGACAGTGTCTTTCTCAGATAGTACAGAGCAGAGTCGGTCAACCTCAGCACGATACTTGCTCAACTCGGTCTCTAGGGTCGTTAGTCGTTGGGACTGCAGCTCATTAACCTCCCTAAGTTCAGCTTCGGCAGCCTCAGCTCGCTTGGTAGCTTCCCGGAGTTTCTTTTTGACATCGGACGAAGACTGACCATAATTGGATCCCCTCCGAATGCTTTCGCGCAGCATTATCAAGCCCCAAATAAGAATAATGATAAGAAAGTATAAAGGCAATTGAGGGCGCCCGTAGAAGATCAGTACTAACACATACCAATAGGGTCCGTGCCAGCACTACCCTAGCCAAGGGCCTCCACTTCATCCTGGCCATGGCCTGTTGATCCGTGCCCGTAGTAATGCATTCTAGTATCTCAACCGGAATTCCGGAAACAGGGTCACTAATCAGGCTCGTGGATTGGGTATATTCGACTGGGAGGCCTGGAGATCCCGGCCCGGCTGTTCGAGCCGATTGCGGGCTCTGGAGGGAGTCTTCCGACATTTCAGCACGGGGTGCTAAGGAGGTGGCTACTTCTTCCCGGACCGAGGTGACGGGGGCTTTCCCGTCCCTTTTCCTCTTGCGCTGCGCCAGGGAAGCTTCACCGTTTTCTTCAGAGTGAAGGGTTACTACAGCGGCGGCCGGAGGAGCAGGAGGGGGTAAGGGAGCTCGTTCTTCAGCCTGGTGCTTGGGGGCCGCTCTCCCTTTCCCTCTCTTTTGAGAAACCATGGCGGACAACATCTGATTGAATGACATGGTACCTACATAGAAGCAAGAGACATGAGTAGAAGGACAGTATAGCAAGTAATATATAAGTTCAGATCGATGAGGACGCACTAGGAAGAGGACTAGTTGGGTAAGAGCTCAGCCTGTAGCGCCTGAGTACGTCCTCTCAAATCAGGATGGTGGTATCGTATTGTCGACCCCCTATGGCTGAAATGACCTTCTGATAAAAAACATCTTCCTTATATCTGTGCGGGAGAGGCCGAGCCTCGGGAAGAGAATCCCTCCAAGCCATAGGACAAGACCAAGGTCGGGGTGGTTTGACAAAAAATAAGTTTCCTTCCACCCTTTGTGAGAACTCGGAATTTTCCAAAAACTTACAGGATGGCCTAGACCCAAAGTAAAACAGGCCTGGGAAGGTGGTATTCTTGACATGGAAAAAATAGTGGAGAAGGGCAGGAGAAATGGGGAGATTCAAAGATTGGAACAGGGCAGCTGTGGCAGCCATATTTTGATAAGAGTTGGGACTGAGCTGACTAAGGGAAACACAAAAATAACTAGATAAGTCTTGGTACAGAGAGGGGACGGGGAAGCACAGCCCGCTCCTAATTTGCTCAATAAAGAAAGGAAAAAAGCCTGGAGGGGGAACGTGGGGACAATCTTCCAACCCTGGTATCCGTACCTCGTGGTCAGGAGGAATGAAATGGGAACGAAGAAGAGCTTCAGCCTCAGCCAAAACCCGGGAACTCAAGACCTCGTACCAGGGTACTCCAGCCCGAACCAAGGCTCGAGGGTCAACCTCGAAATTATGAGGAAATGGCTCGGGATTAGGACGAGGAGGGACTTGGAGAAGGGGGATGGCGCTAACAACCTCCCTGACTGGCCCACTACAGGTCGGAGAGCTCAAAAGCCCAGACCCTGAGGTGTCCCCCGGCCGAACCCCTGAGGGCAGCTCCGGAGGTAGAAGAAGTCGAATTCGAATCAAAGCGAAGCGGGTGAGAAGAGCAGGAGGAGGCGAGCGGCGAGAGAAAAGTGAATCAAACGAGGGGCATTAGGGTATATATAGGCCACCGAAGCGGTGGGCCTTTTGGGCCTGGCCCATTCGAACGGCAAGGATCGAGGGAGACCAAGCGCCGCGAGCACAGATGTGGACGCGTGGCAGCTTCATCGATTGAGACGCATGTCACCAGCCGCTTCCTGCTGACAACATGTCCCATCAAGAGAGTACAAAGACTGACAACTAGAAACGGGTCTCGGCCTGACGCGAATAGTCGAGGACAGCGTTACTCTAGCTCGACTAGAGGGGGATACTCATGATATCCCTAATAGAGGTCAGTACGGCCTCAACCCTAATTTTATGGGTATTACCCGACCTTGCCCCATCCGTTGCTGCGCAGGGCCACACCGTTGGATATCTTGATGCTCCAGATCCAAGCCTATCCTCATGAACTCAACGCGTAACCTAAACCTTAGCTCAGCCCTGAACTTCCACCCCCAGCCAACCGATCCGACCCCGGCTGCCTCACATGAGCCGCACGCTGTAACCAAGCTGGAGTGCCAACTCAGGGCGGATCCCTTCGCCCCTGTTCTGCTCAGCGTCGGCAGTGCCATCGCGGGCACTAGAGTGGTCCCTTGTCCGAGTTATCTGTAACTGATTTTTTCATAGAATAGGGGACCACGCATAAATAAGCAAATCAAAAAGTGACCAGTACCCAGGGAATATTTTGTAGTACTATCAAGATCTCGCCGGTAGGATGTCGTACGATATGTACAGTATTTATCGGTGGTCCCCATCCTCTGAAACAAAAAGACGTAGAGGAATGTCTGCGGTGGTCCCCCTAAACATCCGCCGGCCATAACATGTTGTCTTTCTCACTCCCTCACTATATATACGTCTAAGGTATCAGGTTTGAAGGAGAATTGATTATTTTACTTCTGCTTGACTTTTGCATAACTAAAAGCTATTGTTCATATATCATCTATCCTGACTTGATCGTCGGAGGGGCCCCGCCAGAGAACCCTCTCCGGCTCCCTTTCTAACCTTTCTTTTTCAGGATAACTTACCTCCGTTGAAAGGGTTATTGTTAACCGAGGAGGACACCCTACCAAAATCCGAGGTAACAAGTTGGGTCGGGAAACCCAAACTCGGATCACAAAGTTGGTTAATTATTAACAATTTTTGGGGATTGTTTCAAAAATTGAATTTGAATTTATATGTAAATAATAAAATTTGCTTGTTGAAATTTCTGTTTGCAAAACTCTATTTTATAATTTTAATATCAACGACCGAAAATAATGAAATATTATTTTGTTGCTCGAGACTTTTACGTTAAATAAACTATAAAATATATTTTACTTCTGAGATATTCTATAATAAAATTTATATAGTTTTGAATTTTATTCTCAACTTTAATACACACACCCAATTAATAAAAGTCATTGAAATTGAGGGCATTTAGAAATTTTATAATTAGACAACATTCTCGTTTGGATTGATGGATTTGAAATCATAAATTTCAAAACAATTGAGTTTTGTTTGGATCGATGGATTTGATTTGAGTTGAATGATTTGATTTGAGAAATGATTTGGAGGATGAATTTCAAATGACATCCAAGATGGATAGATTTGAAATCCATCACAATTGCTATTGAAAACGTTTAACTTAATCTAGAGTGGATTTGAAATTCGCTTGAATTTTTCCATCCAAACAACTCAAGGAATTTGAAATCATGGATCTAAAATCCATCAATCTAAATGCACCTTGATTTATTTTGATTGGGGAAATCAAGTGAATTTCAAATCCACAATATATCAAATTAAGTATTTTCAATAAATCTTGGATACAATTTGAAATGCATAGTCCAAATCAATCAAATCAGTTAATCCAAATACACATAGATACCAAGGGTCTTTTGGCTCAATGCTCTCCAGAGTTCCAAATTGGGACAAAATAGGATTTTGGAGAATAATGTAAACCCCCAAATATATTGAAAAAAATATAAAATCCGAAAAATATAGACATGATCTACAAGCTTGATAAGATTATATTTTCAAAATATTTTTGTGATAAATCTATCCTGATATGGTAATATAATTATTTTTGTTTGGTTTTATGATTCCAATTAATCTTGGTTTTGATCTTAACAAAATTTGTTATTGTATTCCTTATGTTTTTGATCAAGTGTGCTGCTTATGATCATCTAGAGTTGTATATTCGGAAGGATAAAACACCAGAGCAGTAAGGACAGTTAAGTGACCAGCCGAACTGGTCAACCAAGTCAGTTGAAACCGGGACAACCCGAACTGGGCCAGTTGAGTGACCAGTAGTATTGATCAATTCAGCTAGCTAAAAGATCAATAGGGCTTCAGCAGAATAGGGCAACTGACTGATTAGAGGAACTGAACTGGCCCGACCAAGTTAATATAACCAGTCTAGCTGGATAATCAAACAAGCTAAGTACTCAACCAAGCTGTTGCAACCAACAAGTAAAGCTGAACCGATGAATATGAGCAAGGTCATCAGCAGAGCAAAATATATGAAGACTAGTTGTACAACAAGACAGTTAAACTGATGAAGACCAAGTTGGACAGACACTGAATAGCTGAGTTGCAGGCAATAGCCGACAAAGTAAATATCATTGGAAAGTTAGGAACGTAAGATACTTTCCAGCGGGCATATTAATGTGTCTAACAGACATATCCATGTCAAGGCTATATATGCACACTTGCAAATCAAAAATCAACAGAGAGAGAATGTGAAGGAGTTCCACGAGTGTATGATGAACAATGAGCTAATCAATGGACATAGCTAAGGATATGGAGATTGGTAGCAATGTGATCCCTCTAATTCCAAGTGGATCAATTACAAGTGCGCTAGCTAAAAAGTTGGCCAACTCATTGCTAAGCTTTGTACTACATATCATAGCAAAGGAACAGTCCGATCAAAGATAATTTATGGCAAATGATGTTCAAATGATGAATCTATTCCAAGTTCAAGATAAGAGCGAATCAATTGAACTATTTTGAGTCTTTATGCTACTTAAACTTTACTTTTATTGTTTGTACTAGATTGTAATATTCTATAATGCTTTAGTGGGGTTAGTACTTAATATGTTTCATGCATTTTCGAGTTGTAAGTTGATGGGCTTGTTAAAAGTGGCAAGCTAGCTTATTTTGAGCCCATTAGGTCCAAGTTAAGGTGCTAGGGTAAACTATATAAGCACCAATTGTATTGTTTTTTAGGTTAGCAACCATTTTCATTCCAAAACTAAGTTTTCATTTCTTGTGAGATTTTTTCCCGAAAGTTGATCAACAAAGATAAACTTTATGGACTTATCAAGGAATTTCATTCCTTGTGGTGTTCACAACTGGATACCGAGGTTCAATCTCTTTATAGATATCGGGTCGGTGTACTTTTCATCATACCGAGTTTCTTTCTCTGTTAAGCAATGTGTCGAGGCAAAAGGTAACTATTGTCTTGTATTTGAGCCTTGTAATTTTCATCTCTGATTTTAAAACTTTCTTGGGTTACATCATTTTATTCGTGAATCTTTTGAACCATAGCACGAGTCATTCCTTATCCTTGTTAATGGTGACTCGAGGGTTGCATCATAATCCTTCGGAGATTTACAACACGCATAGAGAATATCAAGAACCCAAAGAGTTACAAATCATGGGAGCTTCAGAGATATATCAGTTGATTGAGAACACACCCCAAAACAATCATCATTTACCATTCCATATCAAAGATCTATTAAAAGATCATTTGTGCCAACACAATACACGGTTTATCAGTGGGCTTTATAGAAGAGTATTTGTTATAATTGTTTGACATGTTATCTATACACAGTCTTTGCATATAGACAGTAAAGAATTTATAAGTTAGTAAGTTGGTACATAATGTGTCTCTATAGCCATTTATAGGAGTTTAAACCATAAAGTTACCTTATTCTGAGTGATTTTGTACAACGAGTTTGTTTAAATCAAAGTTTTCTAGTGGAATCCTTCCAGAAATTGAAGAAGATAAGACAAAGAAGGATTACATCACTTTTAACCTTCTAGAAACAAATAGGTATGAATTTACTTTCTGCATTATCTTTCATCTGCATATCTGTTTAAATAATTTTACTTTGTTTAATTAGTTTCAGAGCAGATTAGGTCAGGTTCCGCTTGGTTTGAAAACCAAACTTGATTTAATCTATCGATGCAATTATTTCAAAAATACGAGATATTGCAGCTCAGTTGGCTGGACTCAGCTGGGTGAACTGACCACCCCTGATTTGATTTTAAGTATGTATTTATGTACACTAAAACTAGATGAAACAATAGCACCTGAAGGTGATGATTTTGATTTATGTACGAATGAATTTTTTTTATTTATAAAATGTTAGTTTTTTTATTTTATTTTTTTAATTTTAAACCCCACATTCAAGTTATTTTGAAAAAAAGTCTGCCGATGTCTATCTTTTCTATTCACAAGACTCGAATATGAAATCTAACTTAGAAGAAACACATTTTTAAAAAAAAAAAAAAAATATACATCAAAAAGCTCTCTAATCCTTTCGATGACAATAAGCAGGGTTTGTTATGACCAGAGATCCAATCTGTTGTCGATCCATTTAATCCTAAACCCAGAATTGTACTCACAACTCATAAGAACGGTCAGAATAATGAGAAAATGATATTCATAATATCTTTTTGGTGACATTTTAAGGTGAACGAAACTTACCTGAAAATGTAGTGACAACAAGTTCGTAGTAACAGCCAAGTTTCACATTCACCAACTCCACAAGCCTACTCGGAGCCACCCTAATCTCATCTTCTTCTTCTTCTTCTTCTTCAAACTCCATCGAAAATGTCCCATTTTCCCCTAATGGTGCAAACTCGAAGTACCCCATATTTGGCAACAGCGTGAAAGAGACCTCCGAATGATCGCACAATGGCCTCAAATTCACCCCGAAACAGCACTCCGACGATGCGTACATCGTACAAATCAACGGCAGTTTCTCATCGCTGTAATATCTCAATGCCGGGACATACTGTGACATTGATCCAGTCACCACCGCCTCGATAAACTTTACGTTAGGCCATAGGCGACATATTATCCCCTTCCACGACGGCCTCTCACCGCATATCTGCTCAATCTCGTCTGCCAGATCCGGATCAGGTCTATCTAAAATATCCGACATCGCATACCTACATTCTCGATCGTCGATCATGGCGCCGACTTTTCCAGCACGGATGTCGCGGCAGAAATCAAGCCAGTGCTGTTCCCGGAAGGAGATGGCTCGTAGGAGTGCGGAGGCAAAGACCGCGCCGAGGCGAAGTACTTTTCCGCGGTGGACTAGTCCGGCAAGTAATTGACAATACATGCTTTGATCGCTGTCGTAGCAGAGAATCGTGGCGTTTGGACTTGTGTAATTGTTAAAAATGTCGAGAGGCCGATTCAGGAAGTGGCCGCTCCTGTAGTAGCTTGTGAGCACGGTGCGAGCCGGTAAGCCGCAGGCAGTTGAGGTCTCAGCTTTCACGAAGTAGAGGTACATGGCTTTGCCCACGTCCAATCCCAATACATGCCTGTTTTCAAAAGTTGAGTTGTTCTTCGAAAGTTGAGAGAAAAATAAAATCTAATGTCTAAACTATCTTGGTCCCCTCAAAATATGACTACTCATCTGATTTAAGGTCCCCAATTTCGTCCAATGATGGTGGAATCTGATATTGTAGGTAAAATCTATCCAAGATGGTAAAAAAATCATGTTTCCAATATTTCCAAAACTCGTCTAGCGATCGATCGCCTCAGACTAACGATCGATCGCTGGCTTTATTTTTTTCAGGAAATCTCTTCGGGCGATCGATCGCTTGACTCCAGTAAGGTTTGGCGATCGATCGCCTCTTCCATGCGATTGATCTCTTCATCAAAATTACACTTTTGACCTTTTTCTTGATCAACCTTGAATCCTTATCATCTCCATATCTTTCCTTGGTCTTTATACATCGTTTTTAGCTCGAATTCTTCGATTCCACCTACAATTAAACAAACATACGATTAGGTAGCATATATATCAAATTATCCATCAAAATATACCAAATCGTAAACAATTAAACTCAACGATGTGTCTATTTCTAGTCACATTGATCGCTATTATTTTAAACAATTAATTCTAATCTAGCGATTTTAGACCGCAAGTGCACGGTGTCAAGTTTTAGTATAGATAGGAAGAATACGGATTGTCGAACCCACATGGACTAACAAGCAAGTACCAAATAAGATTTCTTTTAACTATATTTAACCTACGATAATTAATTAATAATTAAACTAAACTAAATTAATCTACTATAATCCAACCAAAATAATCAACGATCACGAGAAAAGTCCACAAGAAAGAATTATCAAGACTATGATTCACCTAACCCAATTCTTACAATTCTTTTCTCCATACATCTCTAAGGTGACGGGTTTTCCGAATTGATTCAATACACTCTCTCGAGCTATATTAAATCTAACATCAAATTGCAACTAGTAACTCTCGTTCACTTAATTAACAATTTGATATTGAATGCGCTTTATGAAAACCACTAACTTTTAAACAATCCAAAGCTATCACTCGTATGTGATTTTATCTCTCGATCTTAATCTTTAACACACGGCATGAATTACTATATCGTATTATAATTTTATCTCTCGATCTCAATTATAATAAAATATCATTCAAAGGGGATCAATCCTTCAAAAGCATGAAGAACAATAAAACATGCACATAGAAGATATATGAATTCAATCTCAAAATCAATAGGAAAAACTATGTTATTGATATTTCTCAATCATCAAATCACAACAAATCCAATTATTCATGTAAAACAATAATAGAAAAGTAAAAGAAAACTCCCAAATCGACTTCTTCGTTGATTCTCGATCCTTCCTTCGCTTCTTTCTCGATCGTGCTCCTCGATTCTCTTGTTGGCTTGTTCCAATTCCTAGGATGAAGAGGTGATGGTGGATGGAGGTGATATGGAGTATGGATGAGTGGAGGCTATTCCTAGGTTGTAAAAGCTCTCAGATCTTGTGATTTCCGTGTAAATATATAGAATGATAGGAATCATGGACTTCCTTGTTGGACCCAAACTCTATAAGGAATTTATTTTTTAGCAAACTCTTCCGACCGATCGATCGAGACTGACTGCTCGATCGATCGCCAATTTCTGTCCACGCCAATCGATCGAGATTGATGGCTTGATCGATCGGCTCCTTTTTATTTTTTTATTTTCTTTTGATTTTTTCTTCATTTCCCGGCTTTGACGCGTTCGCTCGGTTTGGTCCTTTTTCATCATTTTTGGCTCATTTCCTCTACTTTTATGCATTTCAACTTTGATTCCTGAAATATAGAAATATATACCAAAAACCGTAAAATAATCCAAGAATCAACACGAAAACCATTAGAAAATCGCATCTAAATAAGTGTAAAAACGATATCACACATCAAACTCCCACATACTTACTCTTTACTCGACCTCGAGTAAATCAGACAAAACTACAATATTTTTGTTTGGCTCATAGATTCATAATAAACTAACTTGTTCTCACTTTAATGCCTCAACAATTTTAAACATGCATAGTAATGAAAGGCGGTGAAAAGTTAACAGTGGAACAAGTTCAATCCCTAAACATCTCATACTTAACAAAGTAGTGAATGTGCGTGTGTGGTCATAAACAAGTGTCATGTACAAATTATAGATCCAATAGATGTAAACTCACAATAGTTCAAGTTATACACTAACACAAGTATAAGCTTACTTACACACTCTTCTCCACTATCTTAGCCACTTACAAACATGAATCAAGTAGGTCTTTATTGGCTTGTAGCTTGGCCTAGGTGTTGGCTTATGAAAGAAAGGTAAGGATATATCAAGCAAGAGAGTATGTTGATATGCACAATCTAAACTTCTCTTCTTACATGATATTTTTTTTCAAACCTTGTTCATTTCTCATGGTTTAACTCAATTCTTTTCTTCTTCTGTGCCTTGGCTCCCCTTGGAGTCATATTTTTATTAATTCTTTTCAAGGCATCCCTTTTTTCATGCATCTCATTCTTTTGACAATAAGCATAAATAATGATTCAATGATAAAATAAGTGCATGTGAATGAAATACATCATACTCCCTTCAAAGGAGTGGATTAAAAATCATATTTAGGCTTATGAGGGAAGAATGATAAGCTAGTCAAAGAATGTTGAATGGTGGTCTTTAGTATGCTTAGCACACAACCATTCTTTTACATTAAAGCTCAAAGAGGGTACTAGTGATTGATTTTCTTTACATGGTAGGCTTGAAAGGCTCAAACGCATCAATGATCGCCGATATCACTTTCATGTTTGCAAGTAGTCTAGACATACGCCTCAAAGAGCATGTAGTTAAGTTCTAGCATGTATTAGAGACTTCTTAAGACTATCACAAAGTTCACACAATCTTCACTAAGCTATGCACACTTCACAAGTCATGGCAATAATGTGCTCAAAATATTCAACTACTATGTCAAAGCAAAATTTGGATTAGAGTTCAAAATGTTCTAAGGTTAGCAATTCACCTATGTTCATGTAGGGTCTTCCTACCTTAACATCATCTTTAACACATATAATGGACTAAACATGCATTAATAACGTCTCAAGGTTCAGGTTGTAGTTTGAGCTATTAAGATTACATGCCAAAAATGAAATTTCAAAACTTAATTAATTACATTCTCAAAATGAATGTTAAAGCGATAGAATTATACTACTCCTAGAGTAGAGACTATCCAAAAATCCTGCATCCTAATTTCTTTCATGCTCCTCATAGCTCACTGTCTCAACCCGACCCTGAGCCTTCTGTCCAAAAGTGTACCTACAGGGACAACACATCGTGAGCATGCACATCTTTACTTGATCATCATAAAAGAAACATAACAGTAAATGCATGAAATCTTAGTTAAGTAAACTTGCTAGTTATTCGTTAACTTCTTCTTGTTGACCCTGATTCACATTCATACATATGGGCGTCTTACCCTATTGCATGGCGTCTTACCATATCATAAACATCGTATGGCATCTTGCCATGTGGGAGTCTTACCCAATCATAACATCGTATGGCATCTTACCATATCATAACATCGTATCATGATATAAACATCATATAAACATCATCGTTACTTATCATAATCGTCCTCATGGACATCATATCCTCTTCACTCATCATAAACATCATCATCATAAACTTACTTATCATACTCATCACTCATCATAAACATCATCATCATAAACTTACTTATCATACTCATCACTCATCATAAACATCATCATCATAAACTTACTTATCATAATCATCATCATAAACATCATATGGACTTATATAATCATTGCATAATCATAGTATAGAAGTATGGTTTACCGTCCGATGCCCATACGTTTCTTACGTACCTTAATTCCAAAAGTGGAGGAGTTGGAGAACTTTATCTCCTTGATGTTGTGGGTACCTGGGATGGTTCTACATAACCATACAAATCGATATTAGAAGCTAATTATAGTTCCATATCCAAAAATCCCACAAAAGCATAAAAAACACATAATTATGTGTCTCGCGATCGATCGCTGGGTTGTCCCGATCGATCGCGAGATCACACTGCCCGTTGCTGAAATTTTGGGTCTTCGGCGATCGATCGCCACTTTTGGCGCGATCGATCGCCAGCTCGCCGATCGATCGCCCAAAAGTGGCGATCGATCGCCAAATGCTACTGGCGCGTACTGGAGGCTCGCGATCGATCGCCAAAAACGGGCGATCGATCGCCGAGTCCTGAACCACGAAAAATCGCCATTTATGAGCATTTTTCAAGCTCCTCTTCATGCCTTACAAATCCAAACTTCCCTACAACATCAATATCATCATAACCCACTAAAACCCACATAAAACACTTCAAAAATCATACCCCAACCATAAACAACATATACCCAAAACAAACCCACATAAAACATAAAAAACTAACCCATTTCAACACCAAACATCATAAAAACTTTAGGAAGGGTCCCATACCTCTTGTAGGCTCCAAATCTTAACAAAGATCACACAAACAAAGGTTTTGTGAAGCTTTCCTTCTCCTTCCTTGGTGGATTTCGAAAATGGGAAGGGTTTTGAGTTGGGAAGAGATTTTGGGGATTTTAAAAGTGATTGGTAAAGTAAAAAGGGAAAAAGGTATAGTGGGGGTATTTTAATTAAACTTGTACCCATTAATTAACATGATGCCTAAAATACTCCAACATGGTTTTTAATAGCATTTACAAAAAATGCATTAAACTTCTACTAACTCATGTTTCCTCATAATTGGCAATCAATATAATTAAATCGTGTTAACACTTCGTTAGCCATCACATAAATCAATCACCAACATAAATCGTCATAAAACCATCATTAAAGTCATACTGTAAGGGATGAAATGAGCTACCTTCGTCAGCCTATCCACGATCACCCAGGTTGCATCAAATCTAGAGGCCGTTCTTGGCAAGTGGGTCACGAAGTCCATAGATATATGTTCCCACTTCCACTTAGGTACTTCCAAGCTCTTTAGCTCGCCACCAGGCCTCTGCCTTTCTGCCTTTACCTGCTGGCAGATCAAACATCTTTTAACAAAAGTGATCACATCACGCTTCATGCGTCTCCACCAGAATTGACCGCATAGGTCCTTGTACATCTTCCTTTCTCCTGGGTGGATACTGAACCGACTACTGTGGGCTCGCTCCAATATTCCTCTACGCAACTCTGGTGTATCTGGGACTACCCATCGGTTGCCCAATCTCAAGGAATCATCTTCTGACACTCTGAACTTTGATGGATGTCCTTGAAGTACTATAGATGATCATCTTTGAACCTCATCATCCGACCTCTGGGCCTTTCTGATAGTCTCAAATATGTCTGGCTCAGCCAACAAGGTCGACACTCGCACCGGCGACATGTCCACATCAAAATCATAGCCCAGATGGCAATAAGAAGTCATCATAGCTGATAAACACATAGCGTCCTTGGCAGTACTCTTCACCTTCCGACTTAAGGCGTCTGCTATCAAATTTGCTTTACCAGGGTGGTACTCAATCTCACAGTCATATTCCTTGAGTAGATCCATCCACCTTCTTTGCCTCATATTCAATTCAGCCTGAGTGAATAGGAACTGGTCCGTAAAGATGGTGAATGAAGTACCATAAAGATAATGCCGCCAAATCTTCAAGGCGAAGATGATAACCGCCAGCTCCAAGTCATGAACTGGAAGCCTCGAAGCATAAGCCACCACGTGCTTATCTTGCATCAACACACAGCCCAAACCTTGCAATGATGCATCCGTGTACAAGGCAAACTTCTTATTCTCAGAAGGAATCACCAACACTGGCGCTGTCGTCAAACGACGTTTCAATTCTTGGAAGCTTTCCTCACAAGCTTCGGACCAAAAGAATAGGACTCCTTTCTAAGTCAGCTGTGTCAGCGGCTTAGCGATCTTAGAAAATCCCTCGACAAAACGTCGGTAATAACCTGCTAAGCCAAGGAAACTCCGTATCTCGGGTACAGAAGTGGGTGCAGCCCACTCCATCACAGCTTCAATCTTCCTGGGATCCACAGATATCCCGCTGCTAGATATAACATGACCCAAGAACACTACACTGCTCAGCCAGAACTTGCACTTGCTGAGCTTTGCATACAACTGATGATCCCTAAGGATCTGAAGTACTGTCCTCAAGTGCCTTACATGATCTTCTTCGGTCCGGGATTAAATGAGTATATCGTCAATGAAAACAATGACGAACTGATCCAAATACGGTTGAAACACCTTGTTCATCAAACTCATGAAAACAGCTGGGGCATTCGTCACCCCAAAAGGCATGACTAGGAGTTCATAGTGTCCATATCTAGTCCTGAAAGCTGTCTTATGGACATCATCTTCCCTTACTCGAATCTGATGGTACCCCGACCTCAGATCGATCTTACTGTAGAGCCTCGTACCCTGCAACTGGTCAAACAAATCATCGATCCTCGGGAGTGGATACTTGTTCTTCACCGTAGCTTTGTTCAGTTGTCTGTAATCGATGCACAGACGCATCGAACCATCTTTCTTCTTAACAAATAAAACTGGCGCACCCCAGGGCGATACGTTAGGGCGTATATAGCCCTTGTCAAGGAGCTCTTGCAACTGAATCTTTAACTCCCTTAGTTCCGCTGGTGCCATTCTATATGGGGCACGAGAAATGGCAAACGTCCCCGGTAATAACTTAATCCCAAACTCGACCTCTCTCGTCGGTGGGAATCCGAGAATCTCCTCCGGAAAGACATCAGGGAACTCCGCCACTACGAGCACATCCTCAACTTTTACTTCTTCTTTCTTTTCAGAAACATCAACAGCATAGATGAGATATCCTGTATGGCATCGTCCCAACAACTGTGCCATCTTGACAGCAGATACTAACGGAATCTTTGAACGAGAACCATCCCCATAGAATGTCAACTGGACTCCCACATCAGACCTGAATCGGACAGTCCTCTGCCTGCAGTTCACAACTGCCTGATACCTGTTCAGAACATCAATGCCTACAATGCAGTCAAAGTCTGACATCCCCAGAACAATCAAATCTGACCTTAGTTCGTTATCCTCAAAATAAATGAGGCCATCGTAGACAATCTGATCAGTAATCAAACTTCTTCCAGCGGGGGTCGAGACTATAAGAGGCGTGGGCGACGGAGAAGTGCATATGTGGTGCCCTTCCACAAAACTTGTGACACGAAAGAGTGTGATGCACCTGTGTCGATCAATATAAAAGCAGGGTGTGTAAATAACGGAGCTGTTTTAGCCTGCTCCCTCGTCAAGGCATAAACCTGCCCCTGAGGTGGCCCCATGGGATGACCTCCATACTGCCTCGGTACAAACGGCGGCCTGTGCTGTACTGCCCTGTCAGTAGACCTCCCCGCAGAGTTCGGTTGTCCTTCTTGGTTGGGACATTGCCGAGCAAAGTGGCCCTTGTTGCCACAAACATAGCATCCTACGCAGTCTTTTGTCAGATGTGGTTGCCCACAAGTAGAGCACATGACCTTCCCAAATCTGCCTCCCTGAGGCTGTCCTCTTCCTGACTGGGCGTCATCCAAACGGTTTCCTTTCCAACGATTGTCGGGCCTCTTACCACTGAACCTTGACGCCGATGTGTTTCCTCTTGGCTTGAACTGATCACCTCTTGGCTTCAAATTATCAGGAGTGGATTTCTGAGGGGGTGCTGGAGGTGGTACGGTATCAGGGTATGCACCAACTCCTAGTTCGGCTAGCTCGGCCCGTGAAAGTGCATCATCAAAGCAAGTAGGGCCATAAGTGATCACCCTATCATACAGTTCCGACCTCAAGCCCTTCATGAAGTTCCTCATCTTTGCTTGCGTACTTGTGGCGATATGAGGCACATATCTGAGCAAAAAACAATATTGAAGAGCATAATCTGACACTGACATGTTACCTTGCTTGAGGTGAGTAAATTCGTCTTCCTTGGCCTGTCGTGCAGCAGCCAAAAAATAGCGGTTTAGAAACCGAGTTCGAAACATCTTCCAATTTACTTCATAACCTTGAGCCTCTTGCTCTACCACTGTGGTCTTCCACCACATCAGCGCCTTTTTGGCCAACTTGAACTCTGCTAGTCTTTTCCAGGCTGTCTTAGCACAAGGAGCTGCCACGAAGATTTGCTCTATTCTCTCTAACCACTCTTCAGCTTGTTCCCCTGTTTCAGTTCCTTCAAAGGTCGGGGGTCGGTATGCAAGAAATTGAGTCAAGCTCAGTTCCCCAGGCAGCAATTGCTGTTCAGACGGTTCTTCGCCAAAGGCTGGCGGGGGTAGGGGATTCGTACGTCCGGCACTTGCGTTGACACTCACAGCGTTGATAAGTGTGATTTTTACACTTAATTTGATATATGATTAGGGGCGTTTTTATAGTGATTCCTGGAAAATATTACGCGTTTTGGTATATAATTGTATATTTCAGGAATCCAGGTCCAAATGCTAAAAGATGATGAGAAATGCATAAATGTGACAAGAATTCAAATTGGGTCTCAAGAGTTGAAAAATCGTGCACCGGGATAGAATACATGCTGCACCCTAACGCCACTTATGCAACACGATTTTATTAAAGATTTTACACGTCACATGCATGATAAGGAAGGGAGAGAAGAGAAGATTGTTTATGAGCATTAGTAGGGAATAAAATATTCTCTAATATTTTACCAAGGTATTAACCAATTAAAAGGTGACTTCACGTAAGGAAACCACGTGAGAGATTAAAAAAGAAGGGGATTTGGTGAAGTGACGGAGATATCAAAACGAGAACGACAGCAGCGAATATATTGGAGGATAAACGTGAGCAGATGGAGAGTTGAGAGGAACGAGATTTAAGAGCAGAAAGGTGAACGAGAAGGGAGAATAAAAGAGAAAGATAAGAAACGATAGCACAGCAAGAAGAGAAACGTACGTGAGAGGAGTTGGACGTCAGGAGAAGAGAGGAGTTACGTGAGGGAAGGAGGACGTGAAAAGAGGAGAATATTTAGAACAAAGACGTAAAGAGAAGCACAGATAGACGAGGAGAGGAAGAGTAACGAGCAGAGAAGAAAAGTACGTGACTTCAGATACGTGAGTGAGGAGGAGTGACGTGAAGAAGCTGATAACTGGAGAGGAGAATCAGATTGATACAGATACAGACTTCACGCACGAAGAGAAGGAACGAGACAAAGAAAGGATTGAAACTCACGTACAGAAAACTCAACGCACAGAGGCCAGGAGAATAAGAGGGCGACGAACGAGTAGAGAGGAAGCACGTAGAGGAACTTCTGGTGTGAAGAGATTCACGTGGAGAGACAGAGTTGAAGACTCACGTACAGCACAGAACACAGCAAGGTGTTGGTGAAGAAGAAGTCACGTACAGTACATGATACAAAGTGAGAGACGGAGCTACGGATCGACAACGCGATTCAACATCGCTAGTTTATACGTATTTCTAAACTTTGTTTGATTCTATTTATTTTCTTTATGATTTTGATGTTGAAAAACATGATATTGCATTTGATATTGAATATGTTGCTAGGCTAAGTTTGTTATCAAGACTTAGGGGATCCTATGTTATGAACCCATGATTTAATTTTAATGTTTTGATTGATTCTTATTTATCTAAGTGCATAGATCATTGTTATTCATGCTTTTAAGGGTTTGGCCATCCTTGAATGATATTAAATTACAATTGAGATCGAGAGATAAAATTGGAATTCGATATAGTGATTTATGCCGTGGATTTCAGACTGAGATCGAGAGATGAAGTCAAATACACGTGTGATAGCTATAGATATCTAGTAATCGAAGGCTAGAAGTTTTCATAGATCGATTTACAATATTAATTGTTCAATAAGGGTACGAGAGTGGCTTATTGTTACGTTAGTATTAGATTTGTTATAGCCGGACCAAGGTATAGCAAGTGAATTAGGAAAACTCGTCACCTTAGATTGTTTGAATTAATTCTTAACTAATAGGCGAATTGTGGGGGATTACATAGGTGAACCGAAAGTCTTGATAATTGTCTCTATTGATTTCATTCTCATTTTCTATCGTTTGTTTGGATTTATTATTGAGTTAATTAGTTAAATTAGTTAATTAGTTATAACCAATTTTCGTAGGCTAAATATAGTTAAACTAGTGGAGTTTGGTACTTATTTCCTAGTCCTCGTGGGTTCGACACTCATACTTATATTATCATTATACTAAAACTTGACACCGTGCACTTGCGGTAGAATCGCTACACTGAGAAATAATTGTTTAAAATAATAGCGATCAAGTTTTTGGCGCCGTTGCCGGGGACTAGTTTTAATAATATCAAACGAGATTAGTTGACTGTAGTTTAGTCATTTATTTGTTTTTATTTTCGATTTTTCTTTTTTCTCTCTATTCTTCTACTGTTTGTGTTCTTTTTGGTTGATTGTTACAGGTTGTTATCTCTTGGTGCATGCTAAGGAGTAGCAAGCCTACACTTGAGAGCACACTTGTCAAAGGAGGCTAAGGCAAGCAAGAGCACACATGGCTAATAACGAGGAGATTCCGGTACTACTAGTGGCAAGATCACTCATGGACTATGCCCACCCTGCATTCCATGGATCACTGTCGAGTATCACGAGACCAACCATACAGGCTAACAATTTTGAGATCAAGCCTGCTATCATACAGATGATCCAACATTCGGTCCAGTTTGGGGGAGCTGCTACAGATGATCCAAATGATCACATCTCCAACTTCTTGGAGATTTGTGATACATTCAAGCATAATGGCGTTACTGACGACGCCATCAGGTTACGTTTGTTTCCCTTTTCTTTAAAAGATAAAGCTAAATCCTGGTTACAATCGTTGCCTGCAGGATCTATTACCACGTGGGATGGAATGGCGCGGTTGTTCTTGTCAAAATTCTTTCCACCATCCAAGACGGCCAAGATGCGCAATGACATCACTACTTTTGCCCAATGTGATCCAGAGACACTATATGAGGCTTGGGAGCGCTTCAAAGATCTACTGAGGAGATGCCCACATCACGGCCTCCCTATCTGGCTGCAGGTACAAACATTTTATAACGGTTTATTTTCTGATAATCGTTCTATGATTGATGCAGCGTCAGGAGGAACTGTGATGAGGAAGATGCCCGAGGAAGCTTATACACTGTTGGAGGATATGGCTGCTAATAGCTGTCAATGGCAGTCCGAGAGGAACGTGCCAAAGAAGCAAGTCGGATTGCATCAAGTGAGTGAAGTCACTGCCCTAGCTGCCCAGTTGGAAGCGCTGAACAAGAAGATTGATAGTTTGAGCATGCATGCAATGCAAGTCCAAACTGTTACATGCGAGCTTTGCCATGGAGGACATCCGAGCACTGAATGCCAGGTTGGTAACCCATTCATTACTACTAATGAAGCTGTTAATTTCGTAGGGAACCGACCACCACAGACCTACCCCTACCCAAATACGTACAATACTGGGCCAAGGAACTATCCCCAACCACCACCGGGGTATGCACCAAAGCCAAGCATGGAGGAGCTGCTAACTAAGTTCATATCATCGGGTGAAACAAGGATGAACAATCATGAGGCATCGATAAAGAACTTGGAAGTCCAAGTGGGACAGTTAGCAAAGATCGTAGCCGAACGAGCACAAGGATCACTATCTAGTGACACTAAGACGAAACCTAGGGAGCAAGTCCATGCTATCACGTTGAGGAGTGGAAAGAAGGTCGCTGAGAAGAAGGATGTGCACGTAGAGTTAAGAGGCGAGGAGGACATCAAGCAAGAAGAGGGACAAACACGCGACAAAGGTAAGTCTACTAAGACCTCTACACCCATCACACCTGCTAAGGTAGATATCCCACCCCCATTCCCCGCTGCGTATAAAAGAGCAAAGATCGATGCTAAATTTGCTAAATTTTTAGAATTGATTAAGAATCTTCATATTGAGATGCCTTTCATAGATGCTATTCGGCACATGCCGAATTATGCTAAGTTTTTAAAGGAGATTCTATTGAAAAAGCGGAAACTGGGAGAGCATGAGATGATAAACTTAACTGAGGAGTGTTCAGCTGTCATTCAAAATAATTCACCTCCAAAGTTAAAGGATCCAGGGAGTTTCACTATACCTTGCAAAATAAATTCTAAATATTTTAATCTTTATGTGATTTGGGGTCAAGTGTTAATTTAATGCCTTTGTCTGTGTACAGGAAGCTGGGCTTGGGAGAGCTAAAAGCAATCAATGTCTCATTGCAGATGGCAGACAAGTCCATCAAGTACCCTCATGGGATAGTGGAGGATGTACCGGTAAAGGTTGACAAATTCACCATTCCGGTGGATTTCATGGTGCTAGACATAGGGGAGGAGGCGGACATGCCATTGATATTAGGAAGACCGTTCCTAGCTACTGGACGGGCATTGATAGATGTCCAAGAAGGGAAGTTGATCCTCCGAGTAGGGGGGGATCAAGTTACTTATGATATGTTCAAAGTTGTGAACACTACACGCACTGAGCACCGATGTTTTAGTGTCAATATAATTGATACACTATCTGTTGATGCGATGCAGGGTAAGAGTGAGAAGAAGGTGGAGGTCACATCGAATGGCCAACAAAGAAGAGGTAAATTTGGTGTAGGAGACTCGGTATTAATGAATAGGAAAAAGATGAGATTTTTTCCATGGGAGTCTGACGCACCATGGGCTGGACCATTCAAAATTATCGATGTTCTACCATTCAACACCTTCAAACTGAGAGATGACCATGGGGGACTATTCACGGTGAAAGAGAAGTGGTTACGACATTACCACATGGAGGATGTGAAATCACCCCCTACTGGCATAGCGGCACTTGAGCTTAAACGGTAAAAAGTCCAGCTTGGGACTATAAATCAAGAACTCTTTCCTATCCCTTTTGCTTTGTTTTAGTTTATTTTGGTTTGTTTTTGTTTTTGTTTTTGTTTTTTTTTTATTTTGAGAGACTCCATGCGTGCTGTGACGTGTTCCAACAATATGCCCCACGAGCTGATGAGGAATTGGACAACGATCACTGACGGTCGTTGTCAACGGTAAATGCTTTGTCGTACTTTCCATGCTTATTACATTGAGGACAATGCATGATTTAAGTTTGGGGGAGTGCATTACTGTGTCATGCTTCTTATTTGAAAATTGATCGTTTTTTGAGCACCAACAAAAAAAAAATTTCCTTGAAAATGAGTTCAATTAGTAAGATAAGAATGAATCTTAGTAGTGGTCTTTATTCCATGATGATATTAATCTCACTCTGCATGCCAACTTGAGTTTTGATGATTGTAAAACTTGTTTGTGAATATCTTGTTTTGAGTAGCATGTCAAAGATGAGGAATATTTTGAGCACATTTGAGTCATAATCTTGTGAATTGCACTTGTAGTAGTGAAAGTTTTTGTGAACTTGATGAATTGTTTTTGAGCATCTTAGAGTACCTTAGAAACTATTTGATGATGACACTTTGAAGCGAAATTTTATAGTTATAAACTTGACTTGGAAATGATCTAGGCGATCTTTGGACCGTTTGAGCCTTTCAAGCTTACCGTGTATATATCAATCTCTAGTGTCCCATTTTGAGCCTAATTGAATAAGAATGGAAATTAGCCCCCATTCAACATTTTTTGGCAAACTCATTATACCCACCTGTTTGAGCCTAAATTGAAATTTTATCCTTACCCTAAAGCGAGTATAATGAATCTCATTAGATGCACATAAATTGCTATGTTTGGATGAGCTTATTATTGAAAAAATTTATTAATGAGAAAAGAAAAGAATAGAAAAAGCCTTGAGAAAAATATTCTACTAAGACCCAAAGTGGCCAAGGCTAAACGAAAAAGAAGAGAAGCTCATTTTTGTGCTAAAAATATGAACATACATGATTATACTCTCTTCTTTGTGCTATCCTATCTTTTCTTTGAAGCCAAACACCTAGGCCTAACGCTACAAGCTTAAAAAGACCTATTGATCCAAGTCTAGGGAGTGACTACATTAGTGGAGAAGCTGTTTGAGAATAGGACTATAGGGTGCTCAATGATAATCTTAACTTTCATTACCTAGCATGATTTAATCTATGAAAATTGCATGAAACTTGAAAGTGACAATAGCACACACGCACATTCTGATTCAGAGACATGTTGCTTGATCTAGGAGAAAACACAGCGTGTTGAACTTTCTGATTAACTGTTATTTGTCTGTAAGTGAGATGTCTGAGTTACTTGATTGACTGCGAATTTGTTTATTTGAATCTTCAATATTGAACTCTACTTTGTGATCTTATTTCTTGCTCGAGACGATCAAGTTTAAGTTTGGGGGAGTTGATAAGTGTGATTTTTACACTTAATTTGATATATGATTAGGGGCGTATTTATAGTGATTCCTGGAAAATATTACGCGTTTTGGTATATAATTGTATATTTCAGGAATCCAGGTCCAAATGCTAAAAGATGATGAGAAATGTATAAATGTGACAAAAATTCAAATTGGGTCTCAAGAGTTGAAAAATCGTGCACCGGGATAGAATACATGCTGCACCCTAACGCCACTTATGCAACACGATTTTATTAAAGATTTTACACGTCACATGCATGATAAGAAGGGAGAGAAGAGAAGATTGTTTATGAGCATTAGTAGGGAATAAAATATTCTCTAATATTTTACCAAGGTATTAACCAATTAAAAGGTGACTTCACGTAAGGAAACCACGTGAGAGATTAAAAAAGAAGGGGATTTGGTGAAGTGACGGAGATCAGGAACGAGAACGAGAGCAGCGAATATATTGGAGGATAAACGTGAGCAGATGGAGAGTTGAGAGGAACGAGATTTTAAGAGCAGAAAGGTGAACGAGAAGGGAGAATAAAAGAGAAAGATAAGAAACGAGAGCACAGCAAGAAGAGAAACGTACGTGAGAGGAGTTGGACATCAGGAGAAGAGAGGAATTACGTGAGGGAAGGAGGACGTGAAAAGAGGAGAATATTTAGAACAAAGACGTAAAGAGAAGCACAGATAGACGAGGAGATGAAGAGTAACGAGCAGAGAAGAAAAGTACGTGACTTCAGATACGTGAGTGAGGAGGAGTGACGTGAAGAAGCTGATAACTGGAGAGGAGAATCAGATTGATACAGATACAGACTTCACGCACGAAGAGAAGGAACGAGACAAAGAAAGGATTGAAACTCACGTACAGAAAACTCAACGCACAGAGGCCAGGAGAATAAGAGGGCGACGAACGAGTAGAGAGGAAGCACGTAGAGGAACTTCTGGTGTGAAGAGATTCACGTGGAGAGACAGAGTTGAAGACTCACGTACAGCACAAAACACAGCAAGGTGTTGGTGAAGAAGAAGTCACGTATAGTACATGATACAAAGTGAGAGACGGAGCTACGGATCGACAACGCGATTCAACATCGCTAGTTTATACGTATTCTAAACTTTGTTTGATTCTATTTAATTTCTTTATGCTTTTGATGTTGAAAAACATGATATTGCATTTGATATTGAATATGTTGCTAGGCTAAGTTTGTTATCAAGACTTAGGGGATCCTATGTTATGAACCCATGATTTAATTTTAATGTTTTGATTGATTCTTATTTATCTAAGTGCATAGATCATTGTTATTCATGCTTTTAAGGGTTTGGCCATCCTTGAATGATATTAAATTACAATTGAGATCGAGAGATAAAATTGGAATTCGATATAGTGATTTATGCCGTGGATTTCAGACTGAGATCGAGAGATGAAGTCAAATACACGTGTGATAGCTATAGATATCTAGTAATCGAAGGCTAGAAGTTTTCATAGATCGATTTACAATATTAATTGTTCAATAAGGGTACGAGAGTGGCTTATTGTTACGTTAGTATTTGATTTGTTATAGCCAGACCAAGGTATAGCAAGTGAATTAGGAAAACTCGTCACCTTAGATTGTTTGAATTAATTCTTAACTAATAGGCGAATTATGGGGGATTACATAGGTGAACCGAAAGTCTTGATAATTGTCTCTATTGATTTCATTCTCATTCTCTATCGTTTGTTTGGATTTATTATTGAGTTAATTAGTTAAATTAGTTAATTAGTTATAACCAATTTTCGTAGGCTAAATATAGTTAAACTAGTGGAGTTTGGTACTTATTTCCTAGTCCTCGTGGGTTCGACACTCATACTTATATTATCATTATACTAAAACTTGACACCGTGCACTTGCGGTAGAATCGCTACACTGAGAAATAATTGTTTAAAATAATAGCGATCAAGCGTCACCCACTTCCACGTTTGCTGCCATACTGCAAGACAAGGGTTAACAACAATACCCAAAAGCAGTTCATATAATACCTCGTTAGATAAACAAAACATGTTAGCACAACATCATATACTTCATATGCAACTTATGCACAAAATGTTTAAAAGTAAGCATCTAGCTAACTTATTGCTAAGGCTATCCTTCACTCATTCCCGGGTTATCTAACCTGGCTCTGATACCACTAATGTAGGGTCTTCCTACCTTAACATTATCTTTAACACATATAATGGACTAAACATGCATTAATAACGTCTCAAGGTTCAGGTTGTAGTTTGAGCTATTAAGATTACAGGCCAAAAATGAAATTTCAAAACTTAATTAATTACATTCTCAAAATGAATGTTAAAGCGATAGAATTATACTACTCCTAGAGTAGAGACTATCCAAAAATCCTGTATCCTAATTTCTTTCATGCTCCTCATAGCTCACTGTCTCAACCCGACCCTGAGCTTTCTGTCCAAAAGTGTACCTACAGGGACAACACATCGTGAGCATGCAAATCTTTACTTGATCATCATAAAAGAAACATAATAGTAAATGCATGAAATCTTAGTTAAGTAAACTTGCTAGTTATTCGTTAACTTCTTCTTGTTGACCCTGATTCACATTCATACATATGGGCGTCTTACCCTATTGCATGGCGTCTTACCATATCATAAACATCGTATGGCATCTTGCCATGTGGGCGTCTTACCAAATCATAACATCGTATGGCATCTTACCATATCATAACATCGTATCATGTTATAAACATCATATAAACATCATCGTTACTTATCATAATCGTCCTCATGGACATCATATCCTCTTCACTCATCATAAACATCATCATCAGAAACTTACTTATCATACTCATCACTCATCATAAACATCATCATCATAAACTTACTTATCATACTCATCACTCATCATAAACATCATCATCATAAACTTACTTATCAAAATCATCATCATAAACATCATATGGACTTATATAATCATTGCATAATCATAGTATAGAAGTATGGTTTACCGTCCGATGCCCATACGTTTCTTACGTACCTTAATTCCAAAAGTGGAGGAGTTGGAGAACTTTATCTCCTTGATGTTGTGGGTACCTGGGATGGTTCTACATAACCATACAAATCGATATTAGAAGCTAATTATAGTTCCATATCCAAAAATCCCACAAAAGCATAAAAAACACATAATTATGTGTCTCGCGATCGATCGCTGGGTTGTCCCGATCGATCGCGAGATCACACTGCCCGTTGCTGAAATTTCGGGTCTTCGGCGATCGATCGCCACTTTTGGCGCGATCGATCGCCAGCTCGCCGATCGATCGCCCAAAAGTGGCGATCGATCGCCAAATGCTACTGGAGGCTCGCGATCGATCGCCAAAAACGGGCGATCGATCGCCGAGTCCTGAACCACGAAAAATCGCCATTTATGAGCATTTTTCAAGCTCCTCTTCATGCCTTACAAATCCAAACTTCCCTACAACATCAATATCATCATAACCCACTAAATCCCACATAAAACACTTCAAAAATCATACCCCAACCATAAACAACAAATACCCAAAACAAACCCACATAAAACATCAAAAACTAACCCATTTCAACACCAAACATCATAAAAACTTTAGGAAGGGTCCCATACCTCTTGTAGGCTCCAAATCTTAACAAAGATCACACAAACAAAGGTTTTGTGAAGCTTTCCTTCTCATTCCTTGGTGGATTTCGAAAATGGGAAGGGTTTTGAGTTGGGAAGAGATTTTGGGGATTTTAAAAGTGATTGGTAAAGTAAAAAGGGAAAAAGGTATAGTGGGGGTATTTTAATTAAACTTGTACCCATGAATTAACATGATGCCTAAAATACTCCAACATGGTATTTTAATAGCATTTACAAAAAATGCATTAAACTTCTACTAACTCATGCTTTCCTCATAATTGACAATCAATATAATTAAATCGTGTTAACACTTCGTTAGCCATCACATAAATCAATTACCAACATAAATCGTCATAAAACCATCATTAAATCCAAAATTGCATATAATCAATTTCGGGGCATCACAGTTCAAAAGCATGCATGATATCAATTAGGTTTCATCATGGGCTAGTGATTCTAAGCATGTGTTCATTACTAACTATGAGCTCAAAATTTTTCAATTTTTTTTGTATTTTTATAATAAGAAAAACAATAACACACCACTAATCCTTCCCCCATACTTAAAGCTTACATTGTCCCCAATGTAAGGCAAAAATACAAGAAAAGGGAAAAGTCTAACTACTAAAGCAATAAAAATAAAAGGGAGAAAGGAAACTAACTCCCCTTGGGTTGCCTCCCAAGCAGCGCCTCTGTTTAATGTTGGTGGCCTGACGTCAGTCCTCGCGATCAGTCGAAGTGAGGTGGATCCTCTAGAGCTACCTTGACGTTCACTTGTCCACCTTCCTCGTCTGGGACACCATCGTAGTAATGCTTCAATCAGTGACCATTCACCTTGAATGTTTTAGTGGTGTCCAACCTCTGAATCTCCACTGCACCATGGGGATACACATTAGTAATGATATAAGGTCCATGCCATCTAGAACAAAGCTTACCTGGAAATAGGCGAAGGCGTGAATGGTTGTAAGGACCCCCGAGCCCTTAACCCGTTATTAGTGTATTAAGCCATACCAATAGTGCATGTAATCATACTATCATGGGGAAAGCCATATATAAGTGCAACACCATATGCTACCCAGAAATTTTCTTGCATTCAATCCACATAACATTCAACTTCCCCAACCAAGATTACACGTATAACATGCACCCTCTTAATACACTAACATGTTCTCAGTTCATTTAGCAATTCCCTATTTAAGTGCATGTTAACCATAAATGAATAGAGAAAAGCCGTAGCCCATTTATACATTCCATATACACGTAAAATGTACTCACATAAGAGCACCCAATGAATAAGCGTGTATCTAATGTATAGAACACTCTACCGGATACCGTTACTGGTGCTTCGATCCTGGAAGCACCTCCTAAGCGCAACTCGATCTCAGCTCTGGATCTAAGCGCCTATCCAACCTGCTCTGGTACCTCGATCCTGGAAGTACCTCTAGTCAACAACCTGAGCTCAACTCCAAAGCCGCTACTACACCTGTAACACCTGCCCCAACAGAGACAGACCCCACACGGGGTGAGCATACCAATACCACCAATCCAATAATCATAACGTTGCAATTCATAATTTACAGAATGTAAATGCCATAATTTAAATGATACTCCTTGGATGGTAATACCCCCTGTAATGTCCCTGTTCTCAACATAACCAAACTCATCAAATTCCCAAAGCCAGTTAATCACCAAATAGATTAACTAATACCGTTCTGTTATGCCAGTTCCATAATCAATATGGTAAAATCATTATATAAAAGATCGTAAATATCACATAAATCAATTCAATGATTCCATGTTCCTATTTCATTACTCGCTCCACAATAGAGGCATTCTAAACCCCGCGCACGCTCAACACTAGCGGCGTCATAACCGATGGTCGCTCAACGGCGACAGCATCCCAAATCATTGCTCGCTCAATAGCGGCACCGTATGGTTCCCAATGTATAACCGTTTGACGCAAATACCATTTACCATGCATATCGTTATCCATTTATAGCAAATATCATGCACCATGTATTTCAATACCTAACCGATGCAATTACCACATGCCACATATTTCAATGTCCATATAATGCAATTACCACACACCATATGTTCCAATACCCGTTTAATACAATTATCACACGCCATGCATTTTACAGTTGCAACACTATAATAGGCTATGCTCGTACGTCATACGTACCTTAAGTCTCCGTAGTCCAAGCCAAACCTTGCTTGAGTTCCATGCTTCGAGAAATATGTGCTAAAACACAATTAACTCACAATCAACATAAGCATGCAACCACGTGCCCAAGCACGTTCATAGTTCCCAATCATATCGTCAATCCATGACGATTACCAAAATAAAAGCCCCCCAGCTAAGTATGCATAATACCCAAAATATACCGTTTAACAAGTTTAAAAGATAGCCAAAAACCCAACCGAGAATTCCGTTTTATAAAACTTTGGCTCCAACCAATCCATTTTAAAAGTATAGCATTCCTATTGGAATGTAGACATTGCCCCGAAAACGGCCCCTTAAAACCTCGGTTCCAAAATCCTGACATTTTCCAAAAATTTCAAAAAAAAAAAACAAAATCCTACAAGCGGCGATCGATCGCCTCAAACATCGCGATCGATCGCCTCCAACCAGTGGCCAAAATCGCCTACTCGCGATCGATCGCTACCCCTCGCGATCGATCGCCAACCTGCTCGCGATCGATCGCCTGCACTATTCATCGCCTTAAAAAACACAGCTGCACGTCGTGATCGATCGCCCCACCTCGGCGATCGATCGCCACCTGTGATTTTCCGAAAAATTCGAGCTTCCATGGTGTTTTTCACACCCAAACTCAAATCCAACACCCCATACACCTTCAACTCCTCAAAAACTCAATTTAAAGCCAATAAAAACTCCAAAAATTCAACATTGGATTTTAAGCAAAAATCCCCAAAACCTCAACCAAACTCTACAATACTACTACCAAATCGAAGACAATGACGAGGGGAAGAAACTTACCAACTTATGTTCGAGAAATCCGGCTCCTAGGACGATCCTCCATCGATTTTGCCCATCAAACGGAAAGGGGAAGGGTTTGGGGTGAGAGAGTGGCGTGAGGGAGAGGAGAGGAGAGAAATGGATTCCGAATGACGGAATCCCGAGTCCAACTGGTATATATAGCAAAAATGCCCCAAAATACCAATACCTCCACAAATACATCATGATTCATTAAAAATCATCTGTTTTCAAAAACTCTTTCTCCAACGTCAAATCCCCAGACTGGCCCCAACATAAGGCACTCCGGACTCCAAGTCCTACTAAAAACCCAACTCATAGGTTTTCCACTAAAATGAGAATACAATCTCAACCTTTGGATCCAACGGTCCCAAATGCCCGATTTAACAAACTCGGGAGACCAAAACCACAATTAATTCCTAATTGCCACAATAAAAATCCATTAAGGATTAAAACCACACTGGGATTAACACCAATAATCCCCGGACATCACAATTATCCCCCACTAATAAAATTTCATCCCCGAAATTGCACCGGTGTACTCCTCGTAACACCAGGACTACACAAACAAAACAAAGCCAAGACCCCGATTCTGAACCACCTTAGAATCGAATTAACAACTGCGAGAATACTAGTCTCGCACCAAGCCTAAAATAGAGCAAACGCCAAAACCAATACAAACCCGAAAGATAACAACATACCTCGACGTGAATCGTCCCAGAAGTCAGTCCACCATGACTGAAAATCAACCAAACCTTCCTTGGTCTTGACATAGATATCTCCCCATGATATCTCCATCACTTGCCCACGATACTTAGCACGCATCGTTATGATGAGGACTACTAGCATACGACAGTATACTCACAGAAAATCTGGTTCTTGTTTCCCAATCCATCTCCTCCAAAGGAGTAGTTGCAACACTTGCAACACGGATCGGGCAACCCACGGTCACCGATCCACACAAAGCACATCTCCGAGGATGTTTACACCGGTGTGTTCCAAGAAATCATATCTTGGTCCTGACACACCATCAAGACCCCACAAAGTCTCAAGTTCCACAGGGGACAAGCAAGACAAACAATTGCATTCCTACACACGTGTCAACCATGACACTAAACAAACCCGAATCTCGGCCATCCCTCATTTATCCTTGGATACAACAATCCTAAAATAGGAAGGCTATCGAATTATCCAACAAGAAGTACCATGATTCCAAAACACGACGATCCCTCCTCAGGGGAAGTCAAACAACCCTCACGATCATTCATCAGAATGCATCGTGCCATCGAGATTACCGATCTTGAGGTTCCACAATCTCACACCGGAGATTCACCAAACCAAGCATACAAATCGACGTTCAACAATGAACAAAATAACGTTGGCATTCGTATACACTCACGGCATACATGCCCAACACCAATCACAACATGCATACGCAATGCAATAGACTCGGGTATCTCCAATCGTACCCAAATCCCAAAACCAACTGTCAAACCTCGATTATTCTCACCCCACGGAGAATGATGGTTGACAAACCAAAACCAAAGGGTGTGATTTCAACATCACCACCACACGAACCAAAATAACGAATCTCCCCAAAAGATTCAACCGGTAGGTATCATAATACCGCCTTCCTCTCAAGGAAAAAGTCATGAATCCATGATCCTCCAATCCTCGAACCACCGTTCTGAAGACCTGTGTATATTTATACCAAAACATATCCCGAAACCCAGAAATACACAACTGGTTAGAGTAGTGCATCAATACCACCATTACCCGATCCAAAATCTGTATACGCCATGTATACACATCCCAACGATGCTCTATACTAATGCCATAGTACTCCACAATCGAGCATCTCCCCGGAGACGTCTCCTCAAACGTCTCACCGAGGTAAGAAATCCATTACTTGGTCCAACACCAGTAATGCTTACCATGGCTGATTTACAATCAATCCACGACCGATGCAAGCTGTCTCCAAGACAGTACAATCCAAATCTCTCCAAGAGACAAAATCAATATAGTAGTGTCACCCCACTAACTATATCTCACAAACCATTGCGACTCCCATTGCATGCCATATGCAAGGATGCTCAACTAGAGCTAACAACGACTTGTTGACACTCACGTTGGTAATACCAACAAAATTGAGTTGTCCCAGTACAAGTCCCTCAAAACAATGGCGTATAAACGTCCCCGTGAGGTATTCCCTACCTCAATCACCATGCCACATAGAGACTACAAGAGTCTATCATAACCCTCATCGTATCGCCATACGATTCATCCATCTCGAATCCAACGAGCAGCATAAAGGCTAACACAAGCCCACCAAAGTACTGGAACCATACCTGGCTAGCGATTCGCTGGCCCCATAGGCTTATACCAACTACCAACGTGACACACGTCTTAACCCGGTATACCATACCGTACAAACCCTTAGAGTTGTGGGTCATCACCCAACATAACTATAAAACACCAAGCACAATGGACATCCAGGTGTCTTTGCTTAACTACCATGCAATCCTAATCCATTAGGACTTATTCCACACTCTCAGGGTGGGTGTAACCATGCCTCCCCACATCACAACAACAAGCGAGTAGTTTCCTCAATGACTACTCTTACCACCAATCACTTGGCCTTAGCCAATCCAGCGAGTATACCCGGAGGGTATCGTTACTCGAAAATATTTACCTGTATCACGTGATGCGGTACCCTCACCTGTACAATGCATCCAATAATCCATCGAGCAACTTGCTCGGTGTAATGGTCTCGTCAACTAGTGACCCAGACACTACCATGTGCTCACCATCGGCACTCAAACCATACAACCAAATTCACAAAAATGAATGCATTATTCACCAAGATGACGCCACACGTCCACATAGACATCCCAAATAACATCGTCAAACATATGACGGTACCGGTCGATACACGACACTCATAATCCCGTCGTCAAACACCTGACGGTATAAAAACAACACATAATATTCACAATAATGATAACAAAAGTAATATGCCATACCTCATCGCTATCAAGATAGCGGAATACCTGTATCCGTCGTCCCCCAGCGGTACACAAGCAGCATCCATCACTCGTAGACGGCATAATCCAGTGCTACACACATAGCGGTATAACCCATCGCTATAGAATCAGCGGCATAAAACATCGCTATAGATATCCGGCGGTATGAACCATCGCCATAGGTGTAGCGGAATGTACCATCGCTATATGATACCTGGCGGCATGAATCATCGCCAATAGATGTAGCGGAAAGACCCGTCGCTATATAACACCTGGCGGCAAGAACCATCGCCAATAGAATAGCGGAATGAACCATCGCTAAGAATACCTAGCGGCACAAACCAACGCCAATAGAATAGCGGAATGAACCATCGCTAAGAATACCCGGCGGCACAAACTATCGCCAATAGAATAGCGGAATGAACCATTGATGTGACTAGAAATAGACACATCTTGAGTGCTTAATTGTCTACGATTTGGTAGGTTTTGATAGATGAATTGATACGTATGCTACCTAATCATATATTTGTGTAATTGTAGGTACAATCAAAGAAAACGAGCTAAAAACGATGTGTAAAGACCAAGGAGATACATGGACATGACAAGGACTCAAAGTTGATCAAGAAAAGGGCAAAAACGTAATTTTGGAGGTGGCAATCGATCGCCCGGAAGAGGAAATCGATCGCCTATGGACAGAAACATTTGCATCAAAAATTATGGGTCAGCGATCGATCGCGAAGAAGTGGCGATCGATCGCCAAAGTCTACTGGAGCTCGGCGATCGATCGCCACTTTATAGCGATCGATCGCCTCAAGAAATTCGTTGAAAAATAAAAGCCTCGCAATCGATCGCCACACATCAGGCGATCGATCGCCGAAGAGTCCGGAAATTTGGAAATTGAGTCTTTTACCATGTTTAAAAGATTGTATCCCATATTTATCACTTCCATACCCTAAAACTCGAACACAAGCCTCATTAGCAGCAGTTTTTCATAGTTTTTGATACTTTAGAATATTTTGGAGCTTTTAGATTAATTGGTTTTTCAAGTTTTCTTCAAGAACAACGAAGAACGGAACCGGAATTGACAAGCCGGAATCGTGATTTATAATAGTAATTTCTTTTCCTTTATTTATTTAATGTTTTCCATTGAATTTTTATTGTTTTTAGATTTAATTATGCTAGGCTAAAACTCTTCGATTCTTGGTTGAAGGGATACCTGCTTTTGGAATTGAACCTTTTATGAAAATTTGGTTTGATTGTTGAATTATATTTCGATTTCAATCCGTTTCTTAAATTTCGAATTCCATGATTGTTGTGTTTGTGTATTAGACCGATCACCTAATATTCATTTGCATAATCGATAGTTTGTTAAGAAACAACTAAGATCAATAATTAACCGGCTGTAGGTGTTATTGAATTCTTAGGAGAAACGGTTGAATAATCAATTTTAACGGCTGTAGTTTTCATTGATTAGATTTAACGAACTCATTAGTTTTGAAAACTATCATTGATTTAATCATTAACGGCTGTAGTGGTGATTAGAGATTTGGTAAGGGTTGAATTGAATGCTGTTTCCTCTTTGACTACGAATAAGATGAGTAGGAATTGAATTTCCAATCGATAGATAATTGAAAGGATTCGAATGTTTTGATTTGATGATTAAAAGATAATTTTCCCAAAAGTACGGTTACCTGGAAACCAAGAATCGCTTCACTCTCATAAGTTTAATCATCTTAGTAATCTCGTTAATTAGTTTAATTTAGAATTTGCTTAGTAGTAATCATTCATCCTAAAACCCCCTTGTTACTATTCGCTTTTGGCACAAAATAAATTTACCTTCCCTGTGAGATCGATCCCTACTTCCACTACTACATATTTTTTGTCATTAACTGAAGAAAGGGTTAATTTGGGCGTACACGATAAACGCTACCAAATTTTGGCGTCGTTGCCGGGGAAGGCAATATTTATTAGTGTCGATTT
The DNA here is from genome assembly GCA_907163345.1 of Haberlea rhodopensis. Classification (NCBI taxonomy): domain Eukaryota; kingdom Viridiplantae; phylum Streptophyta; class Magnoliopsida; order Lamiales; family Gesneriaceae; genus Haberlea; species Haberlea rhodopensis. Next base: position 441,921 of record CAJQUN010000113.1, on the reverse strand, counting down.
TTTTCTATTTCGTTTTTGATATTTGTTTTCCCGCATTACTACTGAGGTTTGTTGATGAGTACAGGCGGATCGTTTGATTACAAGGATTACGATCCAGAAATCGAGAGGACGCTGCACCAAAGAAGGAGAGATACTCGGAGACAAGAAGTGGAGGAAAGGAACGATATGGCTGCAAACCAAAGTCTACGCCAACTGGCCAATCCAGATTTGGACCAACAACCTCTCTGCATAACTTTTCCTGCTTTCGCAACTAATGTAAGTTTTGAACTTAAATCGGGACTCATACATTTGTTGCCTTCTTTTCATGGACTCGCAGGAGAGGATCCCCACAAGCATCTGATGGAGTTTCATGTGGTTTGCACCACCATGAAACCGACGGGAATTACTGAAGATCAGATCAAGTTAAGGGCTTTCCCTTTTTCTTTAAAGGATGCAGCGAAAGAACATTTTTGGAGAAGTACTTTCCAGCATCAAGAGCGGCTAACATACGCAAGGAGATCTACTCCATTAGACAATTCAGTGGAGAAACATTGCATGAGTATTGGGAACGCTTCAAAAAGTTGTGTGCAAGTTGCCCACAACACCAGATAAGTGCACACTTACTCATTCAATACTTTTATGAAGGTTTATTGTCTAGTGACAGGAACTTAGTCGATGCTGCAAGTGGGGGAGCCTTTGTCGATAAAACACCGGATGATGCACGGAGCTTGATAGCCAACATGGCAGCCAACTCACAGCAGTTTGGCAACTTTCGACAGGAACCAGCACAAAGGAAACAAGGGGAGGTAAATGTTTCCAGCCTTGAACAACAACTGATAGATTTGACGTTTCTTGTGCGTGGTATGATAGGTGGCAATGTGGGAAAGGTAAAACCTTGTGGTATATGTCTGGAGATGAGCATACCACTGATGCATGTCCATCACTTCAAGAGACATCAGCTGAGCAAGTGCATGCAGCAGGGGGATTTCCGGGACAGCCCCAACGAAGACATGACCCTTACTCCAATACATACAATCCAGGATGGAGAGACCACCCTAACTTGAGTTATGGACCGCAATCGATAAATCACGTTCCTCCTCAAGCGCCACAACAACACCCTCCGCCATACAGACCACCTTTTCAAAGGGCACAACAACAACCCAATTACCCTTCTACTACTGACAGGTTAGAGGTTATAATTCAAGATCTTGCTCAGAATGTTACTAAATTTCAACAGGAAACAAGATCGAGCATTCAAACCTTGAATACCCAAGTGGGTCAAATAGCCACTGCACTTAATAGAGTTGAAGCAACCGGATCAACCACACTACCATCCCAAACAGTGGTGAATCCGAGAGAAAATGTCAATGCAGTCACAACTAGGAGTGGGAAGGAATTGGAAGTATCAGATGAGATAGAGAAAGAACCATCAAAAGGTGAGGAAGAAAAAGAAAAGGAAGTTGGAGGAAAGACCGGGATAGCACACGAGGCACCAAAAGCTAAGCCCCCTTCTTTTTCTGAGTATAAAGTACCACCCCCTTTTCCCCAAGCTTTGAAAGATAACAGGAAGGACGCTGGACTCAAAGGCTTATATGAGACCTTCCGAAGATGTGAGATAAACATCCCATTGCTGGACGCCATTCAACAAGTACCTCGCTATGCGAAGTTTCTAAAGGAATTGTGTACTGCCAAGAGGAGTCATCGATTGAAGGGACCCCAGAAGGTTGAACTAGGTGAAAACGTTTCAGCGGTGATACTGAGGAAAATCCCTGCCAAGTGTAAGGATCCAGGTATGTTCTCTATTCCATGCACTATTGGTACCACTCGACTTGAAAAAGCCATGTTAGATCTAGGAGCATCAATTAATGTTATGCCATATTCCATATATGCTTCTTTACAACTTGGTCCCTTGAGTCCTACTGGAGTGGTAATTCAATTAGCGGATAGATCTAGTGCATATCCTAGGGGTTTGATTGAAGATGTGTTGGTGCAAGTAAATGAACTAGTCTTCCCTGCTGATTTTTATATCCTTGACATGGAAAATGGTGATAAGAGTAGTCCTATATTGTTAGGAAGACCGTTTCTTAAAACATCTAAGACTAAGATAGATGTGCATAGTGGTACCCTCACTATGGAATTTGATGGTGAGATTGTTACATTTAACATCTATGATGCCATGAAATATCTTTGCAATAATGATGATACTGTGTACTCTGTTGATGTTATTGATTACCTGTCCCAGGAAGTTTTTGAGAATACAGGGAAAGAGGAACTGGAAAGCACTCTTACCACGGACATGGAGAAGGAAGACGAAGCACCACCCCTCATGAACGAAGTGAAGCACACCGTTGACGCACTGGATGATACACCTGAGCTATCTCAGTCAGGTACTGTTTCTTTTATATCATTACCTGTTTCTAATACCAGGATTCCCCCATCTGTTTTGCAGGCACCCAAAATCGAGCTTAAGCCGCTGCCAACTCATCTCAAGTACGTATTCCTTGGTGAAGGTAATACACTACCAGTGATCATCTCCAGCAAGTTGGGGGATGATCAAGAGAAGGACCTGATTCATGTGCTCAAGGAGCACAAGACTGCTATAGGTTGGACCATTGCATACATAAAGGGAATCAGTCCCTCCACATGCATGCACCGGATTTTACTAGAGGAAGGAGGAAGCCCCACACGTCAACCACAAAGGAAGCTGAACCCACCCATGATGGATGTGGTGAAGGAGGAGATTCTGAAGCTCTTATCAGTTGGCGTGATATATCCTATATCTGATAGCCAATGGGTTAGTCCGGTACAAGTGGTTCCTAAGAAGACCGGTATTACTGTGATCAAGAACAAAGACGATGAACTTATACCCACACGCATTCAAAATGGCTGGCGCGTGTGCATTGACTACCGGAAGCTCAACGCTGTGACTCGAAAGGACCACTTCCCTCTACCTTTTATTGATCAAATGCTTGAGAGGTTAGCATGCCATTCATTTTACTGTTTTCTTGACGGTTACTCGGGCTATTTTCAGATTGCAATCGCTCCGGAGGACCAAGAAAAGACCACCTTCACATGTCCGTTCGGCACATTCGCATACCGTCGCATGCCCTTTGGCCTCTGCAATGCCCCAGCTACTTTTCAACGGTGTATGGTCAGTATCTTTTCCGAGTTTATTGAACATATCTTAGAGGTATTCATGGATGATTTTACTGTTTACGGTAACTCATTCAAGGATTACTTATCTAGCCTTACACTGGTTTTGAAAAAGTGCATTGACACTAACCTTGTTTTAAATTCTGAAAAATGTCATTTTATGGTCGAACAAGGTATAGTGCTAGGTCATGTTGTATCTGCAAATGGTATAGAGGTCGATAAGGCGAAAATTGATGTCATGCAATCTTTACCTTATCCTACTTGTGTTCGGGATGTGCGCTCGTTTCTTGGTCATGCAGGTTTTTACAGGAGGTACATCAAAGACTTTGCCAAGATAGCTACACCTTTGTGTAAGCTACTACAAAAGGATGTCCCATTTGAGATGACTAACGAAGGAAAGAGCGCTTTTGATACACTGAAGAAGTCATTGACTTCTACCCCTATTATCCAACCACCCGACTGGAACAAGCCTTTCGAGATCATGTGCGATGCAAGTGATTATGCGGTTGGTGCTGTCTTGGGACAAAAAGAGGGCAATGCTTCACATGCCATCTACTACGCATCCAAAACCTTGAATGACGCCCAACGCAACTACTCTACTACTGAGAAGGAGCTATTAGCAGTTGTTTTTGCTCTTGACAAATTTAGATCTTATTTACTTGGTACTAAAGTGATTGTTTATTCTGATCATGCAGCTCTTCGCTACCTGATGACGAAGAAGGAGGCAAAACCAAGGTTAATAAGATGGATGTTGCTCTTGAGTGAATTCGACATCCAAATCAAAGATAAGAAGGGCAGCGAGAACAAAGTAGCGGACCACTTAAGCCGCCTACCACATTTGGACGATGAGCTGTGTTTGAAGGAGGAGTTTCCGGATGAGCACCTTTTCGCCATACACGACAATTTACCATGGTACGCTCATCTTGTGAATTTTTTAGCTTCTAATGTGCTACCACATGAAATCTCTAGGGCCCAACGAGCCAAGATCAGAAGTGATGCCAAGTACTACGTCTGGGATGACCCTTACTTATGGAAGAACTGTGCGGACCAAATCATTCGACGATGCATACCCGAGACAGAGGTAAATGCCATTCTTACATTCTGCCACTCATATGCGTGTGGTGGACATTTTGGAGCAAAGAGGACGTCGAGAAAGGTACTGGAATGTGGATTCTTTTGGCCCACCCTATTTCGTGACTCATATCTTTTCTGCAAGAATTGTGCACAATGTCAACTGACAGGTAATCTCTCCCAAAGAAAGGAGATGCCCCAATGTGGGGTCCTCTTTACTTAATCCATTTTGTATCCATTAAACATACAATGTGAGTCTGAATTAAGTAATGTACCATGCACGGATTAAGAGTTCATACTAGTTAAGTTGTTTACAAGGTTATCAAAAACCTAACAAACTATACATAACATGTACATAAACAACCTAATCCAAAAGAACTCCTAGGCAGTGGTTCCCCTCGCAGCGGAAATCATGACTCACGTTCCCCACGTATATGAGTCCCTACAGAAACATTCACACAATGAGTATAGATAACAAATATCTCAGTGCAATATCAAACCACAATATCAATATCAATGATAAAGCACAAATAAATCATCAATACGTGAATGTTCTGTATCATGCATCCACAAATGCACTATGTCATGACATATCCAAGAGACACCCTATTATCACGAGCCCCATATGATATGCCTATTCAGCTCAATATGTCAGTGGAACCACATCACATCTTCATATTAGAAGCACATATCATAGTACCATGCTCATCTGTGACAATAGCCAGAGCATATACCCACACCAAGTGTATATCTCACAAGCCAAAGCATATGTAGTATATCTATCGTGGTGACGATCCTAGCCAAAGCATATACCACACCAGGCATATCTATCAAGGCATTGATCTCACCAAAGCATATACACATATCTATCAAGGCATCCATCCCAATCATATGAAATCCATGTATGAACATGCATATGAACTACCAATCATATGACACAAGATAACATAAATCATATGATATTAAAACCATAACATCATCATCGCATCATATCTATACTCCGTACGTCAACACGTACCTGTATTACGACATAAAAGCGATAAATCAGGCGGTGATAGCTAATTGCCTCTTTGCCCTTTCCCTTGAGATGATGCTACAACAATGCCAACAAGATATCATGTTATCATAGGCATTAAAATTAAATTCTACAAAAATATTTCATTTTTCCAAATCTGGACCCTGGCGATCGATCTCATGTTTGAGGCGATCGATCCCTTAAAGTTTTGGTCCTAGGCGATCGATCTCTCAATTTCACGCGATCGGTCGCCTCCCCTTTGGAAAACATACTGCCTCAAGGCGATCGATTGCCACATGAAGCGATCGATCGCTCAATGCACCGCCACTCTCATGTTTAGCCATTGGCGATCGATTGCCTAAAACACAGCGATCGATCGCCTCCTCTGTTTCAGAAAACAAACTGGCAATTTCCTACTTCATTTCTTGGTGTTTCTCCTACACCTCACTTTCAACCATTTCAACAGGTTTCATGCAATCACTAGTACCATAATAACATGTTTCTATCATCAAAGAATCCATTTCATAGCATATAAACATGATATGATTCTTTACATGCACACTTGATCTTTTCTTTCACATATCTTAACATCCATAACATAATTCAAGTATTCAATCATGAATTCCTTACCAAGATGCTAAGAAATCACTTCACCCAACTTCCTATCTCACTTCACAAGTGAAAACTGTGACGCCCCGAAATTAATTAATTGCAAGTAAGGCATTAATTATGTTTATATGATGTATCATGTGTTGATGGATTTATGTGTTGGGTATTAAGGTGTTAACATGATTTAATTGTGTTAATTATTAAATATGAGGAGGATGTGATTTTAGATGAAGTTTGGAGCATTTATGTAAAATGCTTTTAAAATACTATGTTGGAGCATTTTATACATCATGTTAAGTTTGGGGTTCAATTTTTAATTAAGTTAAAGTAAACCCCCCTTTTTAAATCCATCACTTTAACCCCTTTACCCTTCACTTTATTAAAAATCCCCAAATCACTTCCCAAACCCCAAACCTTACCCATTTTCGAGTTCCACCAAAAGAGGAGAAGAAAAGTTCCACAAAAACTTTGTTTGTGTGATCTTTGCTAGGATTTGGAGCCTACAAGAGGTATGGAACCATTCCTTTAAGTTTTATGATGTTTGGTGTTGAAATGGGTTAAGTTTTTGATGTTTATGTGGGTTTGTTTGGGTATGTGTTGTTTATGGTTGGGGTATGATTTTTGAAGTGTTTTATGTGGGTTTTAGTGGGTTATGATGTTATTGTTGTTTTTGGGAAGTTTGGTGTTGAAAGGGTTGAAGATGAGCTTGCAAAATGCACATGGAAATGGTGAAATCGCGGCCACTGTAAGTGGCGATCGATCGCTACAAAAGCAGCGATCGATCGCCGAGAAGCAGTGCGCGAAGAAGAGCTTAGGCGATCGATCGCCTCAAATGGCGCGATCGATCGCCAACGTCCAGTAGCCAAATAAGCATCAGGCGATCGATCGCCTCATTTTGAGCGATCGATCGCCGCTAAGTGAAAAATCAGGCGATCGATCGCCTCGTTTTGAGCGATCGATCGCCACTGTTCAAAAGATGAAAAATGTTGATTTTTGTTGAATTTTTGGTATTGGGCTATTGTTTAGCTTCTAATATCAATTTGTATGGTTATGTAGAACCGTCCCAGGTACCCACGACTTCAAGGAGATAAAGTCTACGATTTCTCCTTCTTTTGGAATTAAGGTACGTAAGAGACGTACGAGCATCGGACGGTAAACCATACCCTTACATATTATGATGATGTTTAAGATGATGTTATGATGATGATATCTATGATGATATTTATGATGATGATGTCTATGATGATATTTATGATGATGATGCTTATGATGATGTTACGATGATGATGTTTACGATGATGTTACGATGATGATGCTTATGATGATGTTACGATGATGATGTTTACGATGATGTTACGATGATGATGCTTATGATGATGTTTATGATAATGATGTTTATGAGGACATCTATAATGACGAAGTTTATGATAAGGTCATACGACGTGTATGATTGGGTAAGACGCCCATGTGGTAAGATGCCCCCCAAAGTATACGAGTGGGTAAGATGCCACGCAATGCTTATGATATGGTAAGACGCCATATGATTGGGTAAGACGCCCACGTGGTAAGATGCCACACGATGATGATGATATGGTAAGATGTCATACAATGGGGTAAGACGCCCTAATATGTGAATAAGAGTCAGGGATAACAAGGAAGTCGAAGGACGACCAATAACCTTTACTTAACTAAGATGTTATGCATTATTGTATGCTTTTATATAATGTTAAGTAAATATGTGTATGCTCACGATGTGTTATCCCTGTAGGTACACTTTTGGACCAAGGGCCTAGGGTCGGGTTGAGGAAGTGAGCTAAAGGGAGCATGATGAATGTAGAATGCAGGATTTTGATAGTCTCTACTCTAGGAGTAGTGTAAATCTATAGCTTTAACATTCTTTATTGGGAATGTAATTAAATAGCTTTTGGAAACTTTATTTTGGCCTGTAATCTACTTAGCTCAAGCTGCAACCGGAACCCTTAAGAGGTTATGAATGCATGTTTTATCCAATTTATGTGTACTAAATGATCTTAAGGTAGGAAGACCCTACATTAGTGGTATCAGAGCAGTGGTTAGATAACCCGGGAATGAGTGAAGGGTAGCCTTAGCAATAAGTTAGCTAGGTGCTTACTTTCGAACATGTTTTGTGCATAAGTTGCATATGAAGTATATGATGTTATGTTAACATGTTTTGTTTATCTAACGAAGTATTATACGAACTGCTTTTGGATCTTGTTGTTAATCCTTGTGTTGCAGTATGGCAGCAAATGTGGAGGTAGGCGACGCAGTGAGCGTCAATGCAAGTGCGGGGCGTACGAATCCCCTACCCCCGCCAGCTTTTGATGATGAACCGGCCGAACAACAGTTGTTGCCAGGGGAGCTAAGCTTAACTCAGTTTCTCGCTTACCGACCCCCAACCTTTGAAGGAACCGAAACTGGGGAACGAGCTGAGGAATGGTTAGAAAGAATAGAGCAGATCTTTGTGGCAGCCCCATGTGCGAAGACAGCATGGATACGGTTAGCAGAGTTCCAGTTGGCCAAGAAGGCGCTAATGTGGTGGAAGACCACTGTAGTAGAGCAAGAGGCTCAAGGTCATGAAGTTAACTGGAAAATGTTCCGAACTCGCTTTTTGAACCGTTATTTCTCGGCTGCAGCACGACAGGCTAAGGAAGATGAATTCACTCACCTCAAGCAAGGTAATCTGTCAGTATCAGATTATGCTCTTCAGTTTTGCTCCTTGCTCAGATATGTGCCTCACATTGCCACGAGCACGCAAGCAAAGATGAGGAATTTCATGAAAGGTTTGAGGCCGGAGCTATACGATAGGGTGATCACTTATGGCCCTACTTGCTTTGATGATGCACTCTCACGTGCCGAGCTGGCCGAACTAGGAGTGGGTGCATACCCTGATGTTGTACCATCGTCGGCACCCTCTCAGAATCCACTCCGGATAATTTGAAGCCAAGGAATGATCAGTTCAAGTCAAGGGGGAACTCATCGGCGTCAAGGTTCAGTGGTAAGAGGTCTGACAATAGATGGAAAGGGAACCGAAGGAGTGATGCCCCATCTGGAAGGGGGCAGTCTCAGGGAGACAGATCCGGGAAGATCCAATGCACTCTTTGTGGGCAACCACATCCGACGAAAGATTGTGTGGGGTGCTATGTTTGTGGCGACAAGGGCCACTTTGCTAGACAGTGTCCCAACAGGGGAAGTCAACAGGGTTCTGCGGGGAGGCCTGCGGATAGGACGGCACAGCACAGACCCCCATTTGTGCCGCGTCAGCATGGAGGTCAGCCCATGGGGCCACCTCAAGGACAAGTCTATGCATTGACAAGGGAGCAAGCTTCAGCGGCTCCGGAGGAGGTTATAGCGGGTACGTGTCTTTTATTTACGCACCCTGCTTTTATTTTGATCGACACAGGTGCGTCGCACTCTTTTGTGTCAACAAGTTTTGTGGAAAGACACCACATATGCACTTCTCCGTCGCCCACGCCTCTTATAGTCTCGACCCCCGCTGGAAGAAGTATGATTACTGATCGGATCGTCTACAATGGCCTCATTTATTTTGAGGATAAAGAACTAAGATCAGATTTGATTGTTCTGGGAATGTCAGATTTTGACTGCATTCTGGGCATCGACGTTCTGAATAGGTATCAGACAGTTGTGAACTGCAGGCAGAGAATAGTACGGTTCAAATCCGATATGGGAATTCCATGGACGTTCTATGGGGATGGTTCTCGCTCAAAGATTCCATTGATATCTGCTGTCAAGATGGCACAGTTATTGGAAAGAGGCCACACAGGATATCTCATATATGCCGTTGATGTTACGGAAAAGAAAGAAGAAGTAAAAGTTGAGGATGTGCCCGTAGTGGCGGAATTTCCCGATGTCTTTCCGGAGGAGATTCCCGGATTCGCGCCGACGAGAGAGGTCGAGTTTGGGATTGAATTATTACCGGGGACGTCTGCCATTTCTCGTGCCCCTTATAGGATGGCACCAGCGGAGCTAAGGGAATTAAAGATTCAGTTGCAAGAGCTCCTTGATAAGGGCTATATACGCCCTAGCGTATCGCCCTGGGGAGCACCAGTTTTATTTGTGAAAAAGAAGGATGGTTCGATGCGTTTGTGCATCGATTACAGACAACTGAACAAAGCTACAGTGAAGAATAAGTACCCACTCCCGAGGATCGATGATTTGTTTGATCAGTTGCAGGGTACGAGGCTCTACAGTAAGATCGATCTGAGGTCGGGGTACCATCAGATTCGAGTAAGAGAAGAGGATGTTCAGAAGACAGCCTTCAGGACGAGGTATGGGCACTATGAATTCCTAGTCATGCCTTTTGGGGTGACAAATGCCCCGGCTGTTTTCATGAGTTTGATGAACAAGGTGTTCCAGCCATTTTTGGACCAATTCGTCATAGTTTTCATTGATGATATACTCATCTACTCTCGGACCGAAGAAGATCATGTACGGCACTTGAGGACAGTACTTCAGATCCTCAGGGATCATCAGTTATATGCAAAGCTTAGCAAGTGCGAGTTCTGGTTGGACAGCGTGGTATTCCTAGGCCATGTCATATCTAGCCAAGGGATATCGGTGGATCCCAGGAAGATTGAAGCTGTGATGGAGTGGGCAGCACCCACTTCTGTACCCGAGATACGGAGTTTTCTTGGCTTAGCAGGTTATTACCGACGTTTTGTCGAGGGTTTTTCTAAGATCGCTAAGCCATTGACACAGCTGACTCAGAAAGGAGTCCCATTCTTTTGGTCAGGAGCTTGTGAGGAAAGCTTCCAAGAATTGAAGCGTCGGTTGACGACAGCACCAGTGTTGGTGATCCCGTCGGAGGATAAGAGGTTTGCCTTGTACACGGACGCATCATTGCAGGGTTTGGGCTGCGTATTGATGCAAGACAGACAAGTGGTAGCCTATGCTTCGAGACAGTTGAAGCCTCATGAGACCAGGCTGAACTGAACATGAGGCAAAGAAGGTGGATGGATTTACTCAAAGACTATGACTGTGAAATTGAGTACCATCCTGGTAAAGCAAATTTAATAGCAGACGCCTTAAGTCGGAAGGTGAAGAGCACTGCTGAGGATGTTATGTGTTTATCAGCTTTGATGACTTCCTATTGCCATCTGGGCTATGACTTCGATGTAGACACGTCGCCGGTGCGAGTGTCGACCTTATTGGCCGAGCCAGACGTATTTGAGGCTATCAAGAAAGCCCAGAGGTCGGATGGTGAAGTGCAGAGATGGTCATCAATAGCACTTCGAGGTCAGCCAACAAAGTTTAGAGTGACTGAAGATGATTCATTAAGACTGGGCGACCGATGGGTGGTCCCAGATACACCAGAGTTACGTAAAGGAATTTTAGAACGGGCTCACAGTAGTCGGTTCAGTATTCACCCCGGAGGAAGAAAGATGTATAAGGACCTGAGTGGTCAATTCTGGTGGAGACGCATGAAGCGTGATGTGATCAGTTTTGTTAAGAGATGTTTAATCTGCCAACAAGTAAAGGCGGAAAGACAGAGGCCTGGTGGCGAGCTGAAGAGCTTGGAGGTACCTAAGTGGAAGTGGGAGCAAATATCTATGGACTTCGTGACCCACTTGCCAAGGTCGGCCTCTGGATTTGATGCGATCTGGGTGATCGTGGATAGGCTGACGAAGGTGGCTCATTTCATCCCTTACAGTATGACTTTCACGTATCTAAAGATGGCCCAATTATATGTACGGGATGTAGTGAGGTTGCATGGGGTTCCAGTCTCGATCGTGTCTGACAGAGACCCAAGGTTTACTTCTCATTTCTGGGAGGGTCTCCAGACCGCTTTGGGCACCGAGGTGAGACTGAGTACAGCTTATCACCCTCAGACAGATGGCCAAACGGAGCGTACTATACAGACGCTCGAGGATATGCTAAGGGCATGTGTTTTGGAGTTTGATACTGTGGGGCCTGATTTACGTAATCCATTATGTATCCATTAAACATACATATGTGAGTCTGAATTAAGTAATATACCATGCACGGATTAAGAGTTCATACTAGTTAAGTTGTTTACAAGGTTATCAAAAACCTAACAAACTATACATATCATGTACATAAACAACCTAATTCAAAAGAACTCCTAGGCAGTGGTTCCCCTCGCAGCGGAAATCATGACTCACGCTCCCCACGTCTATGAGTCCCTACAGAAACATTCACAACGTGAGTATAGATAACAACTATCTCAGTGCAATATCAAAACACAATATCAATATCAATGATAAAGCACAATAAATCAGATAACGTGAATGTTCTGTATCATGCATCCACAAATGCACTATGTCATGACATGTCTCAACAAGTTCCCTATTATCACGAGTCTCATATGATATGCCTATTCAGCTCAATATGTCAGTGAAACCACATCACATCTTCATATTAGCAGCACATATCATAGTACCATACTCATCTGTGATAATAACCAGAGTATATACCCACACCAGGCGTATATCTCTCTAGCCAAAGCATATGTAGTATATCTATCGTGGCAACGATCCCAGCCCAAGCATATGCCCCACACTAGCATATCTATCCAGGCACCGATCCCAGTCAAAGCATATGCCCAACACTAGCATATCTATCGTGGCAGTCAAAGCATATACCCCACCAGGTATATCTATCAAGACAATGATCGTACCAAAGCATATACACATATCTATCAAGGCATCCATACCAATCATATGAAATCTATGTATGCACATGCATATGATACTACCAATCATATGACACAACGATAACATAAATCATATGATATCAAAACCATAATAGCATCATCATATCATATCTATACTCCGTACGTCAACACGTACCTGTACTGCGACACAAACGAGATAAAGCAGTTGTCAATAGCTAAGTGCCTCGTTGTCCTGTCCCCTGTGATGGTGCTACAACAATGCCAACAATATATCATGTTATCATAGGCATTAAAATCAAATTCCACAAAATATTTTATTTTTCAAAATATTAACACTGGCGATCGATCGCGATCAACACCGATCGATCGCCAAAACTCTCTGCCCCCTCGCGATCGATCGCAACAACTTGGTGATCGATCGCCACAATGCTCTGTTCATCGCGATCGATCGCGACACTTTCACCGATCGATCGCCATCCAATTTCACCGCCTTCAAATGTTACTGTCATCGGCGATCGATCGCTTACTCGCACCGATCGATCGCCGATGCTCAGAAAAGTGAGAGCATGGCGATTTTCAAGCTTATCTCCATGAATCTTCTCCTACACCTCATATTAAACCATGTCAACATGTTTCTTGCAATCCCTAGGAACATATAAACATAAATCTAACATCATAGATTCCAATTCCTAGCATAGAAACATGTTATGATTGTACACATGCACACTTGAGCTTTTCCTTCACATATATCAACATTAATGAATAATTCAAGTATACAACTATGAATTTCTTACCAAGAGGCTAAGAAATCACTTCACCCAACTTCCTAGCTCACTTCACAAGTGAAAATCCAAGCTTTGCCTACCAAAAGCTCTAAGGGTTTGGAGAGGAGCTTGTAGAGATTTTTAGGTGAAAGTGGTGTATTATGTGATTTTGCCTCCATCATGCACTTGATATAAGGTCATTAAGTCCTTAACTTACTTGATATCATGTCATTTGGAGATAATTACATGTTAAATCACATGTACATGAAATGAACCTCACATTCAAATGCAACTACAAATTCACATGACATTCAAATGCCCACTTGCAACTCAAATACACATGCTCATGCACCTTCAATGCATACAAGTTCAAAGCATATTTTTACACTACATTTTGTACATCATGTTTTCACGTTTTCATTCTTTCTTGGTTCCACCTGAACCCTGTTATTATACCGTGAAATGATATAATTACACCATAATCATATCACACGTATATAACACAAATCAAGGCATTACATTTCTCCCCCACTCATTGAATTTCGTCCTCGAAATTGTATATACAAACATGCATATCGAACTACTCAACTCAACACTTCGACATTATGAAAATAGGAAACATGATCATGTATGCAACACTACAGTATATATGTACCAACCGTATCATAAAACTGTAAAATCATACCAGTAAACAAATCCGGATACCGTTGCATCATATGCTGTTCCGTCTCCCACGTTGCCTCTTCGACACCCCGTCTGTCCCACTGTACCTTCACCATAGGAATCACTTTGTTACGCAACCTGCGTTCAGCTCGATCCAAGATCATAACCGGTCGTTCCTCATACGACACATCTGTATCCAACTGTACATCCGGGAACTGTAATACATGACTCGGATCTGGTTCATACTTCCTCAACAGTGAAACATGAAAAACATCATGAATACTACTCAAGGCTGGTGGTAGTGCCAAGCGATATGCCAACGTACCAATACGTTGCAACACCTCATATGGACCAACATACCGTGGAGACAATTTTCCACGCTTTCCAAAACGTACTACACCTTTAAAAGGTGAGATTTTCAAGAACACACGGTCGCCAATTTGAAATTCAAGTGGTCTACGTCGCTTATTGGCATAAGCAGCCTGTCGATCCTGAGCAGCTTTCAATTTTAATCGTATTACCTTGACTTTCTCTTCCATGTCATGAATCATATCCGGTCCATGTAAGGAAGACTGATCCACATCATCCCAATACAATGGCGATCTACATCGTCGCCCATACAAGGCCTCAAATGGTGCCATCTGTATACTAGCCTGATAACTATTGTTATATGAAAATTCCACTAATGGCAATGACTCTTGCCATGAGTTATCAAACTCTAATACACAAGCACGCAACATATCCTCTAGCGTTTGTATCGTACGCTCTGTTTGTCCATCCGTCTGAGGATGATATGCTGTACTCAACCGCACTTCAGTTCCCAACGCTGTTTGTAACCCTTCCCAGAAATGAGAAGTAAATATCGGATCCCTATCCGATACAATGGAAACTGGAATACCATGTAGTCTCACTACATGTTGAATGTACAACTGTGCCATTCTCAGATATGTATATGTCATACAATATGGCACAAAATGAGATACTTTGGTAAGTCTGTCAACAATTACCCAAATTGCATCGCAACCAGAAGACGTCCGTGGCAAATGAGTCACAAAATCCATCGTGATATGTTCCCATTTCCACTGAGGAATTTCCAAACTATGTAATTCACCTCCTGGTCTTTGTCTTTCCGCTTTCACTTGTTGACAAATCAAACATCGTTTCACAAAACTCAATACATCCTGTTTCATACGTTTCCACCAAAATTGGGTACGTAAATCATGGTACATTTTCTTTGTGATATCCCCGAAATGATTATGTGTTATTTAAACATTAATCATTGTTGTGAAAATTATGGTATTAATTCTTGTGATGAATTAATAATATTGGGAGGTGCATGTGAGGGTGCATGTGTTACATGTTGGGATTTTGGGGGTTGTGGCATGTTTAATTTGGGGTGTGTGTTAATCGTTTTGGTAAAGTATATTTTAAATGGGAATTGAAGTATTTTAATGAGAAAATACTATAAAATATCATGTGAGGATATTTTAATACATCGTGCGAAATACCGGGACCAAAACATAACACATCACATAAACCCACCACAAACCACCCCCCCTTGACCCATACCCTGCTGCCAGCTGCAGCTTGCCCATACCTCTTCTCTCATCTCCCACTCCACCTTGTCATAACTGAAATCACTCCATTCTTTCCAACTTTTTCGTCCAACATCTGGTAAGGGAAAACAAGAGGAGATCCACCATTTTTCTTGCTTGGAAAGCTTGCAAAAATCGGAGCCAAAAGGGGTGAGAAACCATTTCTGGGTTTGAAGTTTTTGTTGTTGAGTTCATACTTTGTTTAGTGTGAAAAATGGCATGTTAGGTTAGGTTTTGTTAAACCTTCGATTCATGTTCATTTATGGTGTGTTTATGAAGCTTCCAGTATTTTTCCTTGAGCACATTACATGTTTTATGTGGTAGATTTAAGCATGTAAAGTATGGTGTTCGAAAATCTGGGTAGATATTTTCCCCTGTTTTCTGGAAATATGTGATCTGGGAGTGATATTGAAGGGGTGGTATTATGCATGTTAGAAGGGTTTTTGAATGAACCTTCGATGTGAAAATATGCATGGTAGTTTGATGAAACCCTTGACATTTTTATTCGAGCAAATTGCATGACTTATGTGGTAGAATTCATTGCTTGAAAGTGTGTACTCAAAAATCTGGGCAGGAAGACAATGCCCTGTTTTCAGAAAATGTTGGATGAGTACTGATGTTCATGGGTGTTTTTAATGCATGTGGGTTTGTGTTGGGGTACAAACTTGATGTAAATACACTCAGGGTAATGTGTTTTAAATACTAGCATGTTGGTCTTGGCATGTTGTATGTCTTACATGTTAGAATGAAAGGTGTGAATATCGGTGTTGAACATTCTGGAAAATTATCGCGCACAGAGCAGGTGGCGATCGATCGCCACAAATGGCGCGATCGATCGCCGAGGTCCAGTAGCCAAAATCAAAGCCACGCGATCGATCGCCATGAAAGGCGCGATCGATCGCCATGGGACAGTGGAGTTTGGCGATCGATCGCCAAGGGGTAGCGATCGATCGCCAGAAGCAAAATTTTGAAATATTGATTTTTTGTTGGATTTTTGATTTTGGATCATATATTGGCATCTAATATTGTGTTGTACACTGGTGTAGAGCCTTCACAGACGGCTACACAACGCAGGGGATAGAGTCCCAACACACACTACTTTTTGGAAAGGTACGTAAGCGACGTACGGGCATCCCAACGGTAACATGTATTTATGTTTTGTCTGTATGACACATGATGAATGCAATGTGATGCATTATGAGTTGATACATGTTATTATGCATTGTTGTTGCATATTATGCATTGTTGTTGCATATTGTGATGTGGGATAAAGAGATGTATTCCACGAGTCAGGGCGATCACGGTTAAGGTGTTAATGCTTACGCTTTACCGCTAAAAATGTGGAGCGGGAGGGGGGAGGCTCGCTTGCACATGGAGGCGGGTTTATACTATACTGAGCGAGGATGAGATACCGCTAGTATAAAGAAGCGAGGATGAGATACCGCTTGTTTTGAGATTATGAAAGCGGAGAAGTATTAAAATAACCGATGATGACTGACTCAAGAAAAAGAGGAAATGTCATGACATTCATTTGTGAAACCATACATTCATATAATGTGTTATATTATGAATCATGGTACAGGGACAACCAGTGGGCATTGTAAATGCGATGGAAATACAGGAAGTGATTTGTATTTTATGATTGTGCATTTACGCCTCATTTTCATATTATGTTGAATATGAATTGTGATATGCTCATGTGTTGGGGGTTGTCTTTGTAGGTGCTTTTGATGTTGAGAACCAGGGTCGGGGTTGAGAAGCTGAGCTGTAAGGAGAGTTCGGGATTAGCTACAAGATTTGAGAAAATTTTATATAGCTTCTACTTGTGGTAGAATAAGACTATAATGTAGCACCTTTTGTAGGAATTTGTGAAATCCCTTTTGAAACTTTTGCTACTGTATTCCTTAAGCTCAGGAAAATCAACATGACTCTTTACTCTGATTTATTCATATGAATGTTTAGTTCTCTTAATCGCACCTATTAGTATATTGAGATATCGGGGTCTCACATTTAGTGGTATCAGAGCAGTGGTTAGATAACCAGGGAAGAGTGAAGGTTAGCCTTTAGAGACAAGTTGGCTAGGTATTCATTGTTGGGCATGTTATGCATGTGATGCATATTATTGTATAAGTGTTATACTAACATGCTTTTGAATATGATACTCTTGTTATCTAACGGCTTATACTATGAACTGCTTTTGGGTATTGTTGTTAACTCTTGTGTTGCAGCATGGCGGCTATTAACCCGGAGAACCTCAATGAAGAGGTAGGGGATATGGGCAGTATGAATGCTAGTGTTGCTCATGTGAATCCTTTACCGCCACCTGCTGTGGGAGTAGAGCCTAGTGCACAGATATTATTACCCGGGGAGCTCAGTTTGACACAGTTTCTGAATTTCCGTCCACCCATGTTCGAGGGGACCGAATCTGGAGAAGGGGCCGAAGAGTGGCTAGAACGGATAGAGCAGATACTTGTGACTGCGCCCTGTGCACGTACCGCATGGCTGAGGTTAGCCGAGTTTCAGATGGCGAAGAAGCCTTCTATGTGGTGGAAGACCACTGTGATAGAGCTGAGAGCTCAGGGCATGGTAGTAGACTGGACTGTGTTCAGGACCCGGTTTCTTAACCGGTATTTTTCTGCCGCTGCTAGACAAGTCAAGGAGGACGAGTTCACTAATTTGAAGCAGGGAAACATGTCAGTTTCAGACTTTGCCTTGCAGTATTCCTCACTGTTGAGGTATGTCCCCCATATTGCTGTGAGCAGCCATGCAAAGATGAGGCATTTCCTGAAAGGACTCAGGCCAGAACTATTTGACCGGGTTATCTCCAACAACCCTAGCTCTTTTGATGACGCCCTAACACGGGCAGAGTTAGCAGAAATTGCAGTGGGAGCATACAAGGATGTTGTACCCCCTTCAGTACCATCACAGAGGCCTGTTGCTGATAGTTTGAAACCACGAGGGGATCAGTTCAAGGCTCGTGGAGCCTCATCATCTTCCAGATTTAGCGGGAAGAAATCCCAGAGTCAGAAACAGAGCAATCGAGGACCTACACAGGGGAGTAAGGCAGGAGGGGACAGGTGTGACCGCTGTGGAGAATTTCACTTGTCACGTGACTGCCGAGGCTGTTATGTTTGTGGCAAGGTGGGCCACTTAGCTAGGAACTGCCCCAATCGGGCAAGTCAGACAGACTCAGGGCCGAATAGGCCAAGATTTGATGCTGGAAGGGCACCACCGAGACAGCAGTTTGCGCCTCGACCGCAGGGAGGTCACGCGGTAGGACCACCGCAGGGTCAGGTTTATGCACTGACTAGGGAGCAGGCTGAGGCAGCCCCAGAGGAGGTCATTGCTGGTACGTGTCATTTATTTACGTACCCTGCATTTATTTTGGTAGATACAGGTGCTTCTCATTCTTTTGTATCTGTTGCTTTTGTGGAGAGACACCACTTGTGCTCGTCTCTGTTACCCACGCCTCTCATGGTCTCGACACCCACGGGGAAGCATGTGATTGCGGATCGGCTTTTGTCTGATTGCCTCATTTATTTTGAGGGCAATGATCTGAGGGCTAATCTGATTCAGTTAGAGATGGCAGACTTTGACTGTATTATCGGCATTGATGTGTTGAGCAGATACCGAGCTGTGGTAGACTGTCGGCAGAGGACTGTTCGTTTTCTATCTGACCAGGGGTTCCAGTGGACTTTTTATGGGGACGGCTCTCGTACAAGGATTCCAGTGATCTCAGCGGTTAAGATGTCGCGATTATTGGAGCGCGGCCACACAGGTTACATCATTTATGCGGTGGATGTATCTGAGGAAAAGGAATTGAGAGCCGAGGACATTCCAGTTGTGGCGGAGTTCATTGATGTGTTCCCAGATGAGATTTCGGGATTTCCGCCTGTCAGGGATGTTGAGTTTGCTATTGAGCTGCTGCCGGGGACATCAGCCATTTCTCGTGCCCCATACAGGATGGCACCGGCAGAGCTGAGGGAACTAAAGGTACAGTTACAGGAGCTCCTTGACAAGGGATACATTCGTCCTAGTGTATCGCCTTGGGGTGCACCAGTCTTGTTCGTGAAAAAGAAGGATGGATCAATGCGTCTGTGCATTGACTACAGGCAATTGAACAAGGCTACAGTGAAGAACAGATATCCACTTCCGAGGATTGATGATTTGTTCGACCAGCTTCAGGGTACAGAGGTGTACTCGAAGATAGACTTGAGGTCAGGCTATCATCAGGTGCGGGTTAGAGCTGGTGATGTTCAAAAGACGGCTTTTAGAACTCGATATGGACACTATGAGTTCTTGGTGATGCCTTTCGGTGTGACAAATGCACCTGCAGTTTTTATGAGCCTGATGAACCGAGTATTTCAGGAGTACCTCGATCAGTTTGTGATCGTATTCATTGACGACATCCTTGTCTATTCAAGGAGTGAGGAGGATCATGCCAATCATCTGAGGATAGTACTCCAGATCCTCAGAGATCATCAGTTGTACGCCAAACTCAGCAAGTGTGAGTTCTGGCTGAGCAGTGTATCATTCTTGGGCCATATCATATCACGAGAGGGGATATCAGTAGACCCGAGAAAGATAGAGGCAGTTATGGATTGGTCTACCCCTACTTCAGTCAGTGAGATTCGGAGTTTTCTTGGGTTGGCTGGCTATTATCGACGTTTCGTCGAGGGTTTTTCAAAGATCGCCAAACCACTTACACAGCTGACTCAGAAGGGAGTCCCTTTTTGTTGGACAGAGGCTTGTGAGCAGAGTTTCAGGGAATTGAAGCACAGACTGACTACTGCACCAGTTCTAGTGATTCCCAAGGAGAACAAAGGATTTGTTCTTTACACCGACGCATCGCTACAGGGCTTAGGGTGTGTACTGATGCAGGACAGGCATGTTGTGGCTTATGCTTCGAGACAGTTGAAGCCACATGAGACGAGGTATCCAGTCCATGATTTGGAGTTGGCAGCTATAGTTTTCGCCTTGAAGATATGGCGACACTACTTATACGGTACCTCATTCACCATCTTCACTGATCACAAGAGCCTGAAGTTCTTGTTTACACAGGCTGAGCTGAACATGAGACAGAGGAGATGGATGGATCTGCTGAAGGATTATGATTGTGAAATCCTATACCATCCCGGGAAAGCAAACTTGACAGCCGACGCTTTGAGTCGGAAGGTGAGGAGCACAGCAGAGGATGCCATGTACCTATCGGCTATGTTGGGCTCCTACTGCCATTTGGGATTCGATTACGATGTGTCTACTTCACCAGTACAGGTTTTGACCTTGCTAGCTGAGCCGGTTATTTATGATCACATCAGGAAGGCTCAGGGGACCGATGCAGAGATTCAGAGATGGATGTCAGTGGTCCATTCAGATCAGCCATCGAGATTCAGAGTGGCTGAGGACGGTTCTTTGAGACTTGGCGACAGATGGGTGGTTCCAGATACACCCGAGTTGCGCCAGGGTATCTTACAGCGAGCTCATTGCAGCAGGATGAGTGTTCACCCAGGCGGGAAGAAGATGTATAAGGATCTACGCAACCAATTCTGGTGGAGGCGTATGAAACAAGATGTCACCTCATTTGTCAAGCGCTGTTTGATTTGTCAGCAGGTGAAGGCTGAGAGGCAGAGGCCGGGAGGTGAACTAAGGAGTTTGGAGATACCCGAGTGGAAGTGGCAGCACGTGTCTATGGATTTCGTGACCCACTTACCGAGGACTGTTTCGGGTTTTGATGCCATCTGGGTAGTCGTGGACAGATTGACCAAAGTGGCTCATTTCATTCCTTACTGTATGACATATACGCACTTGAGGATGGCGCAGTTATATGTCAGAGATATAGTGAGACTACACGGGATTCCTGTTTCGATAGTGTCTGATCGAGATCCACGGTTCACATCTCACTTTTGGGAAGGTCTGCAGAAAGCTCTAGGTACGGAGTTGAGGCTGAGCACAGCCTATCACCCTCAGACGGACGGACAGACTGAGCGTACGATACAGACGCTCGAGGATATGTTGAGAGCTTGTGTGTTAGAGTTCGACATATCATGGCAGGACTTGATAGCCTTGGTGGAGTTCTCTTACAACAACAGCTACCAGGCAAGTATACAGATGGCTCCTTTCGAGGCCCTCTATGGTAGGCGTTGTAGGTCACCCTTGTGTTGGGATGACTTGGACCGTAAGTCGGTTGGAGGACCAGAGTTGGTTCAAGAAATGGAAGAGAAAGTTAAGGTTATCAGACGAAAGATGAAGGCAGCTCAGGATAGACAGGCAGCATATGCCAATCAACGGCGAAGACCGTTGGAGTTTCATTTGGGCGACAGAGTTTTCCTGAAGATATCACCCTTCAGGGGTGTGGTACGGTTTGGTATGCGGGGAAAGTTGTCTCCTAGATACGTGGGACCGTATGAGATCTTACAGCGTGTGGGTACTCTGGCGTACCGTTTGGCTTTACCGCCTTCTCTGTCTGGTATACACGATGTATTCCATGTGTCTATGCTGAGGAAGTATGAGCCGGACCCTTCACATGTGTTACAGCCTCCTGAGGTTCAGATTGAGTCCGATGTTTCCTATGTGGAGCGGCCTATCAGGATTTTGGATAGGGCAGATCGCAGACTGAGAAACAAAGTTATACCTATGGTCAAAGTTCAGTGGGATCGTAGGGGTGTCGAGGAGGCCACGTGGGAGACGGAGCGACACATGGTGCAGCACTACCCGGAACTGTTTTCTGGTATGTGGTTTACGTTTCACTTTATTTTGGGTAAGTGCATGCTGATTTCGAGGGCGAAATCCTATAAGTAGGGGAGTATTGTGATATCCCCGAAATGATTATGTGTTATTTAAACATTAATCATTGTTGTGAAAATTATGGTATTAATTCTTGTGATGAATTAATAATATTGGGAGGTGCATGTGAGGGTGCATGTGTTACATGTTGGGATTTTGGGGGTTGTGGCATGTTTAATTTGGGGTGTGTGTTAATCGTTTTGGTAAAGTATATTTTAAATGGGAATTGAAGTATTTTAATGAGAAAATACTATAAAATATCATGTGAGGATATTTTAATACATCGTGCGAAATACCGGGACCAAAACATAACACATCACATAAACCCACCACAAACCACCCCCCCTTGACCCATACCCTGCTGCCAGCTGCAGCTTGCCCATACCTCTTCTCTCATCTCCCACTCCACCTTGTCATAACTGAAATCACTCCATTCTTTCCAACTTTTTCGTCCAACATCTGGTAAGGGAAAACAAGAGGAGATCCACCATTTTTCTTGCTTGGAAAGCTTGCAAAAATCGGAGCCAAAAGGGGTGAGAAACCATTTCTGGGTTTGAAGTTTTTGTTGTTGAGTTCATACTTTGTTTAGTGTGAAAAATGGCATGTTAGGTTAGGTTTTGTTAAACCTTCGATTCATGTTCATTTATGGTGTGTTTATGAAGCTTCCAGTATTTTTCCTTGAGCACATTACATGTTTTATGTGGTAGATTTAAGCATGTAAAGTATGGTGTTCGAAAATCTGGGTAGATATTTTCCCCTGTTTTCTGGAAATATGTGATCTGGGAGTGATATTGAAGGGGTGGTATTATGCATGTTAGAAGGGTTTTTGAATGAACCTTCGATGTGAAAATATGCATGGTAGTTTGATGAAACCCTTGACATTTTTATTCGAGCAAATTGCATGACTTATGTGGTAGAATTCATTGCTTGAAAGTGTGTACTCAAAAATCTGGGCAGGAAGACAATGCCCTGTTTTCAGAAAATGTTGGATGAGTACTGATGTTCATGGGTGTTTTTAATGCATGTGGGTTTGTGTTGGGGTACAAACTTGATGTAAATACACTCAGGGTAATGTGTTTTAAATACTAGCATGTTGGTCTTGGCATGTTGTATGTCTTACATGTTAGAATGAAAGGTGTGAATATCGGTGTTGAACATTCTGGAAAATTATCGCGCACAGAGCAGGTGGCGATCGATCGCCACAAATGGCGCGATCGATCGCCGAGGTCCAGTAGCCAAAATCAA
Source organism: Haberlea rhodopensis (assembly GCA_907163345.1). Classification (NCBI taxonomy): domain Eukaryota; kingdom Viridiplantae; phylum Streptophyta; class Magnoliopsida; order Lamiales; family Gesneriaceae; genus Haberlea; species Haberlea rhodopensis. The sequence goes on along the minus strand of CAJQUN010000113.1, from coordinate 418,371 downwards.
AGCCACGCGATCGATCGCCATGAAAGGCGCGATCGATCGCCATGGGACAGTGGAGTTTGGCGATCGATCGCCAAGGGGTAGCGATCGATCGCCAGAAGCAAAATTTTGAAATATTGATTTTTTGTTGGATTTTTGATTTTGGATCATATATTGGCATCTAATATTGTGTTGTACACTGGTGTAGAGCCTTCACAGACGGCTACACAACGCAGGGGATAGAGTCCCAACACACACTACTTTTTGGAAAGGTACGTAAGCGACGTACGGGCATCCCAACGGTAACATGTATTTATGTTTTGTCCGTATGACACATGATGAATGCAATGTGATGCATTATGAGTTGATACATGTTATTATGCATTGTTGTTGCATATTATGCATTGTTGTTGCATATTGTGATGTGGGATAAAGAGATGTATTCCACGAGTCAGGGCGATCACGGTTAAGGTGTTAATGCTTACGCTTTACCGCTAAAAATGTGGAGCGGGAGGGGGGAGGCTCGCTTGCACATGGAGGCGGGTTTATACTATACTGAGCGAGGATGAGATACCGCTAGTATAAAGAAGCGAGGATGAGATACCGCTTGTTTTGAGATTATGAAAGCGGAGAAGTATTAAAATAACCGATGATGACTGACTCAAGAAAAAGAGGAAATGTCATGACATTCATTTGTGAAACCATACATTCATATAATGTGTTATATTATGAATCATGGTACAGGGACAACCAGTGGGCATTGTAAATGCGATGGAAATACAGGAAGTGATTTGTATTTTATGATTGTGCATTTACGCCTCATTTTCATATTATGTTGAATATGAATTGTGATATGCTCATGTGTTGGGGGTTGTCTTTGTAGGTGCTTTTGATGTTGAGAACCAGGGTCGGGGTTGAGAAGCTGAGCTGTAAGGAGAGTTCGGGATTAGCTACAAGATTTGAGAAAATTTTATATAGCTTCTACTTGTGGTAGAATAAGACTATAATGTAGCACCTTTTGTAGGAATTTGTGAAATCCCTTTTGAAACTTTTGTTACTGTATTCCTTAAGCTCAGGAAAATCAACATGACTCTTTACTCTGATTTATTCATATGAATGTTTAGTTCTCTTAATCGCACCTATTAGTATATTGAGATATCGGGGTCTCACATTCTTCCCTCCAGGATGTATACTGTATCTACTACAATGAGCACGTTGTAGTAGTTCTTGGCGTAGTCCTAATGACGCAGGTACTACCCAACAGTTTCGGTACTTCAAAGTTCCATCACTTGTTAGTACAAATTGAGATGTTTGTCCTTGATTTATCTTTTCCTTCCAATGTTGTACCTCATCATCACTTCCTTGTGCCATTCTTATTTTGTCAAAAATGTCAGGTTCAACCAACAATGTTGATACCCGTACCGGCACTGACTCCATATCAAAATCATAACCCAAAGTACAACAAGAAGTCATCAAAGCAGATAAATGAACCATCTCATCAGCCGTATGATGTACTTTCCGACTCAAGGCATCTGCTGTAAGATTAGCTTTTCCTGGATGATAATCAATCTCACAATCATAATCTTTCAACAGATCCATCCATCTCCTTTGTCTCATATTCAACTCCGCTTGAGTGAATAGAAATTTTAAGCTCTTATGATCAGTATATATGGTAAATGACGTACCATACAAATAATGTCGCCATATCTTCAATGCAAAGACAATGGCAGCCAATTCCAGATCATGCACTGGATATCTCAGTTCATGTGGCTTCAACTGTCGTGATGCATAAGCCACTACATGTTTGTCCTGCATCAATACACAACCCAATCCAAGTAAAGATGCATCAGTATATACTGCAAACCTGTCATGCTCAGATGGAATGATCAAGACTGGAGCTGTAGTCAATCGATGTTTTAATTCCTGAAAACTACGCTCACACGCCTCTGACCATTGGAATGATATCCCCTTCTGTGTCAAATGTGTCAATGGTTTGGCAATCGCTGAAAATCCTTCAACAAACCGTCTATAATAACCAGCCAAACCCAAGAAACTACGAATCTCTGGCACAGAAGTAGGTGCTGACCAATTCAACACTGCTTCCACTTTCTTTGGGTCGACTGATATACCTTCTTCTGAAATAACATGTCCTAAAAAGCCGACACTAGTCAACCAAAACTCACACTTACTGAGTTTGGCATACAATTGATGTGTCCTCAACAATTGCAATACCATATGCAAATGTTGAACATGTTCGGCATCACTCCGTGAATAGATCAGTATATCATCAATAAAGACAATGACAAATCGATCAAGGTATTCCTGAAAAACCCGATTCATTAAACTCATAAAGACAGCTGGAGCATTTGTCACTCCAAATGGCATTACCAGAAACTCATAATGTCCATAACGAGTTCTGAATGCTGTCTTCTGTATATCTCCTTCCCTCACACGTATTTGATGATATCCTGACCTCAAGTCAATCTTAGAATATATCTTTGATCCCTGTAACTGATCAAATAAATCATCAATACGAGGAAGAGGATATTTATTCTTTATTGTTACCTTGTTCAATTGTCGATAATCAATACACAATCTCATTGTCCCATCCTTCTTCTTCACAAATAATACCGGAGCACCCCAAGGCGATACACTAGGACGTATGTACCCCTTATCCAATAAGTCTTGCAATTGAGTTTTCAATTCCTTCAATTCAGTTGGTGCCATCCGATAAGGAGCACGTGAAATTGCAGAAGTACCAGGTATCAAATCAATACCAAATTCCACTTCTCGACTCGGTGGGAATCCAGGTATCTCATCTGGAAACACATCCGCATATTCTGCAATCACTGGTATCTCCTCCACTTTCCTTTCTTGTTTCTGTTCAGTAGCATCAAGGGCATAAATCAAATACCCCGCATGTCCACGTTCTAACAAACGCGACATTCGGATTGCTGATATCAGAGGAATCCTTGCCCTCGATCCCTGGCCATAGAATAACCACTGATTGCCAGTATCAGACTGAAATCTCACAACCTTATGACAACAATCCACAACAGACTGATATCTACTCAACACATCAATCCCAATAATACAATCAAAATCTGTCATGTCTAACACAATCAGATCAGCTTGTAATCCAAACTCAGTCTCAAACTGAATCTCACAATCAGACACACTCTGACAAGCCATTACAGTAGTTCCCATGGGTGTCGAAACATAAAGAGGCATCAATAGTGGAGACGAGCATATATGATACCGATCAACAAAAGTTTGTGCAACAAAAGAATGTGATGCACCAGTATCAATCAAAAGTAAGGCTGGATAAGTAAACAAAGTACACTTACCCGCTATCACAGCATCAGGAGCTGCCTCTGCTTCCTCCCTGTTCAGTGCATACACCTGAGCCTGAGGTGTTCCTGCCCTCTGTCCACCACCATACTGTACTACACTCTGTGGTCTCTGCTGCACTGTATTCTCTGACATGGGTCCTCTCCTCTGTTGTCCGCCCACTTGAGGACAATCACGGATCACATGTCCTGGTTTCCCACAACAAACTACTGTATCAAACTGTGGACAATTCTTTTGATAATGTGGCCCTCCACATTTAAAACATTGTAATCCTCGTCCACTACTGCTACTACTACCTTGGGACTGTCCCTTAGCCCTTCTGTCATCCCCTTTCCTTGGTCCAAACCGTTTCCCACTAAACCTAGATGACGATGCACCACCTCGTGGTGATTTAAAGGAATCTCCTCAAGGTCGCATACTGTCAGATGTAGGTGGTTGGGCTTGTCCAGGTATCAAATCAATTTGTATGGTTATGTAGAACCGTCCCAGGTACCCACGACTTCAAGGAGATAAAGTCTACGATTTCTCCTTCTTTTGGAATTAAGGTATGTAAGAGACGTACGAGCATCGGACGGTAAACCATACCTTTACATATTATGATGATGTTTAAGATGATGTTATGATGATGATATCTATGATGATATTTATGATGATGATGTCTATGATGATATTTATGATGATGATGCTTATGATGATGTTACGATGATGATGTTAACGATGATGTTACGATGATGATGCTTATGATGATGTTACGATGATGATGTTTACGATGATGTTACGATGATGATGCTTATGATGATGTTTATGATAATGATGTTTATGAGGACATCTATAATGACGAAGTTTATGATAAGGTCATACGACGTGTATGATTGGGTAAGACGCCCATGTGGTAAGATGCCCCCCAAAGTATACGAGTGGGTAAGATGCCCACGTGGTAAGATGCCACGCAATGCTTATGATATGGTAAGACGCCATATGATTGGGTAAGACGCCCACGTGGTAAGATGCCACACGATGATGATGATATGGTAAGATGCCATACAATGGGGTAATACGCCCTAATATGTGAATAAGAGTCAGGGATAACAAGGAAGTCGAAGGACGACCAATAACCTTTACTTAACTAAGATGTTATGCATTATTGTATGCTTTTATATAATGTTAAGTAAATATGTGTATGCTCACGATGTGTTATCCCTGTAGGTACACTTTTGGACCAAGGGCCTAGGGTCGGGTTGAGGAAGTGAGCTAAAGGGAGCATGATGAATGTAGAAGATTTTGATAGTCTCTACTCTAGGAGTAGTGTAAATCTATAGCTTTAACATTCTTTATTGGGAATGTAATTAAATAGCTTTTGGAAACTTTATTTTGGCCTGTAATCTACTTAGCTCAAGCTGCAACCGGAACCCTTAAGAGGTTATGAATGCATGTTTTATCCAATTTATGTGTACTAAATGATCTTAAGGTAGGAAGACCCTACATTAGTGGTATCAGAGCAGTGGTTAGATAACCCGGGAATGAGTGAAGGGTAGCCTTAGAAATAAGTTAGCTAGGTGCTTACTTTCGAACATGTTTTGTGCATAAGTTGCATATGAAGTATATGATGTTATGTTAACATGTTTTGTTTATCTAATGAAGTATTATACGAACTGCTTTTGGATCTTGTTGTTAATCCTTGTGTTGCAGTATGGCAGCAAATGTGGAGGTAGGCGACGCAGTGAGCGTCAATGCAAGTGCGGGGCGTACGAATCCCCTACCCCCGCCAGCTTTTGATGATGAACCGGCCGAACAAAAGTTGTTGGCAGGGGAGCTAAGCTTAACTCAGTTTCTCGCTTACCGACCCCCAACCTTTGAAGGAACCGAAACTGGGGAACGAGCTGAGGAATGGTTAGAAAGAATAGAGCAGATCTTTGTGGCAGCCCCATGTGCGAAGACAGCATGGATACGGTTAGCAGAGTTCCAGTTGGCCAAGAAGGCGCTAATGTGGTGGAAGACCACTGTAGTAGAGCAAGAGGCTCAAGGTCATGAAGTTAACTGGAAAATGTTCCGAACTCGCTTTCTGAACCGTTATTTCTCGGCTGCAGCACGACAGGCTAAGGAAGATGAATTCACTCACCTCAAGCAAGGTAATCTGTCAGTATCAGATTATGCTCTTCAGTTTTGCTCCTTGCTCAGATATGTGCCTCACATTGCCACGAGCACGCAAGCAAAGATGAGGAATTTCATGAAAGGTTTGAGGCCGGAGCTATACGATAGGGTGATCACTTATGGCCCTACTTGCTTTGACGATGCACTCTCACGTGCCGAGCTGGCCGAACTAGGAGTGGGTGCATACCCTGATGTTGTACCATCGTCGGCACCCTCTCAGAAATCCACACCGGATAATTTGAACCCAAGGAATGATCAGTTCAAGTCAAGGGGGAACTCATCGGCGTCAAGGTTCAGTGGTAAGAGGTCTGACAATAGATGGAAAGGGAACCGAAGGAGTGATGCCCCATCTGGAAGGGGGCAGTCTCAGGGAGACAGATCCGGGAACCTGCTCCGTCTCCCACGTTGCCTCTTCGACACCCCGTCTGTCCCACTGTACCTTAACCATAGGAATCACCTTATTACGCAACCTGCGTTCAGCTCGATCCAAGATCATAACCGGTCGTTCCTCATACGACACATCTGTATCCAACTGTACATCAGGTAACTGTAATACATGACTCGGATCTGGTTCATACTTCCTCAACAGTGAAACATGAAAAACATCATGAATACTACTCAATGCCGGTGGTAGTGCCAATCGGTATGCCAACGTACCAATACGTTGCAATACCTCATACGGACCAATATACCGTGGAGACAATTTTCCACGCTTCCCAAATCGTACTACACCTTTAAAAGGTGAGATTTTCAAGAACACACGGTACCAACTTGAAATTCAAGTGGTCTACGTCGCTTATTAGCATACGCAGCCTGTCTATCCTGAGCAGCTTTAAGTTTCAATCTAATTACTTTCACTTTCTCTTCCATGTCATGAATCATATCCGGTCCAGTTAAGGAAGGCTGATCCACATCATCCCAATACAATGACGATCTACATCGTCGCCCATACAAAGCCTCAAATGGTGCCATCTGTATACTAGACTGATAACTGTTGTAATATTAAAATTCCACTAATGGCAACGAATCTTGCCAAGAGGTATCAAACTCTAATACACAGGCACGCAACATATCCTCAAGCGTCTGTATCGTACGCTCTGTTTGTCCATCTGTCTGAGGATGATATGCTGTACTCAACCGCACTTCAGTTCCCAACGCTGTCTGTAATCCTTCCCAGAAATGAGAAGTAAATCTCAGATCCCTATCCGATACAATGGAAACTGGAATACCATGTAGTCTCACTACATGTTGAATATACAACTGTGCCATTCTCAGATATGTAAACGTCATACAATATGGCCCAAAATGAGATACTTTGGTGAGTCTGTCAACAATCACCCAAATGGCATCGCAACCAGAAGACGTCCGTGGTAAATGAGTCACAAAATCCATCGTGATATGTTCCCATTTCCACTGAGGAATTTCCAAACTATGTAATTCACCTCCTGGTCTCTGTCTTTCAGCTTTCACTTGTTGACAGATCAAACACCGTTTCACAAAGTTCAATACATCCTGTTTCATACGTTTCCACCAAAATTGTGTACGTAGATCATGATACATTTTCTTCCCTCCAGGATGTATACTGTATCGACTACAATGAGCACGTTGTAGTAGTTCTTGGCGTAGTCCTAATGAAGCAGGTACTACCCAACAATTTATGTATTTCAACGTTCCATCACTTGTAAGTACAAATTGAGATGTTTGTCCTTGATTTATCCTTTCCTTCCATTGTTGTACTTCATCATCAGCCAGTTGTGCCGTTCTGATTTTCTCAAAATGTCGGGTTCAACCAACAATGTTGATACCCGTACTGGCTCTAATTCCATATCAAAATCATAACCCAAAGTACAACAAGAAGTCATCAATACGGATAAATGAATTACCTCATCAGACGTATGATGTACCTTTCGACTCAAGGCATCTGCTGTAAATCAATACCAAATTCCACTTCTCGACTCGGTGGAAATCCAGGTATTTCATCTGGAAACACATCCGCATATTCTGCAACCACTGGTATCTCCTCCACTTTCCTGTCTAGTTTCTGTTCCATGATATCAAGGGCATAAATCAAATAACCCGCATGTCCACGCTCTAACAAACGCGACATTCGGATTGCTGATATCAAAGGAATCCTTGCCCTCGATCCTTGGCCATAAAAATACCATTGAGTTCCAGTATCAGATTGAAATCTTACAATCTTTTGACTACAATCCACAACAGATTGATATCTACTCAATACATCAATTCCAAGGATGCAATCAAAATCTGACATGTCTAACACAATCAAATCAGCCTGTAGTCCATACTCAGTCTCAAACTGAATATCACAATCAGACACACTCTGACAAGTCATCACAGTAGTTCCCATGGGTGTCGAGACATAAAGAGGCATCAACAGTGGAGACGATCATATATGATACTGATCAATAAAAGCTTGTGCAATAAAAGAATGTGATGCACCAGTATCAATCAATAGAAAAGCAGGATAAGTAAATAAAGTACACTTACCCGCTATCACAGTATCAGGAGCTGCCTCTGCTTCCTCCCTATTCAGTGCATACACCTGAGCCTGAGGTGTTCCTGCCCTCTGTCCTCCACCAGACTGTGGTACACCCTGGGGTCTCTGCTGCACTGTATTCTCTGACATGGGTCCTCTCCTCTGTTGTCCACCCACTTGAGGACAATCACGGATCACATGTCCTGGTTTCCCACAACGGAAACAAATCACCGTATCAAATTGTGGACAATTTCTTTGATAATGTGGCCCTCCACATTTAAAACAATGTAGTCCTCGTCCACTACTACTACTACTTCCTTGGGACTGTCCTTTAGATTTTCGGTCATCCCCTTTTCGTGGTCCAAAACGTTTCCCACTAAACCTAGATGAAGATGCACCACCTCGTGGTGATTTAAATGATTCCCCTCTAGGTCTCATACTGTCAGATGTAGGTGGTTGGGCTTGTCCAACATCCGTATATAATCCTACAGCAATCTCAGCCATCTCAGCTCTAGTCAACGCTTCTTCATATGATGTAGGGTTATTGGACATGACTCTATCAAACAATTCAGGCCTCAAACCTTTCACAAATTGTCAGATCTTAGCTTTGGTGTTAACAGCAATATGTGGTACATACCGGAGCAAAGAAGAATAATGCACAGCATAATCAGATACTGTCATTGATCTCTGTCTCAAATGCGTAAATTCATCTTCTTTCCTCTGCCTTGCAGCAACAGAGAAATAATGCTCCAGAAACTTTGTTCTAAATACATCCCAGTTCACTGTATGTCCTTGAGCCCTCAACTCAAGTACTGTGGACTTCCACCACATCATAGCTTTCTTGGCTAACTGGAATTCAGCTAAACGTAACCAAGCAGTCTTGGCACACGGTGCTGACACAAAGATCTGTTCCACACGTTCCAGCCACTACTCTGCCAGTTCCCCTGATTCAGTCCCCTCAAACCTGGGTGGCTGATAACTCAAAAACTGCGTCAAAGTCAATTCTCCAGGCAACAGTACCTGTTCCACTGGCCCTTGCTCAATCGGTGGTGGTGGCACAGGCGCCATCCTCACACTAGCATTGCCACTCAGGGCATCCCCAACATCCTCATGATACCCTCTGTCTGTCATAACTGTATAACAAGGGTTCACAATAACATTTACAAGTATAACATGTTAGAATAACATCATATTCCAAATACGAACATGCTATTTCCATTCTCAACGTGTTTAGGTAACTCCCTAATACACTTCCTCTACCCATGGTCACCTCGTTCTCGAACCACTGCTCTGATACCACTAATGTGGGGTCGTCTTTACTTAATCCATTTTGTATCCATTAAACATACAATGTGAGTCTGAATTAAGTAATGTACCATGCACGGATTAAGAGTTCATACTAGTTAAGTTGTTTACAAGGTTATCAAAAACCTAACAAACTATACATAACATGTACATAAACAACCTAATCCAAAAGAACTCCTAGGCAGTGGTTCCCCTCGCAGCGGAAATCATGACTCACGTTCCCCACGTATATGAGTCCCTACAGAAACATTCACACAATGAGTATAGATAACAAATATCTCAGTGCAATATCAAACCACAATATCAATATCAATGATAAAGCACAAATAAATCATCAATACGTGAATGTTCTGTATCATGCATCCACAAATGCACTATGTCATGACATATCCAAGAGACACCCTATTATCACGAGCCCCATATGATATGCCTATTCAGCTCAATATGTCAGTGGAACCACATCACATCTTCATATTAGCAGCACATATCATAGTACCATGCTCATCTGTGACAATAGCCAGAGCATATACCCACACCAAGTGTATATCTCACAAGCCAAAGCATATGTAGTATATCTATCGTGGTGACGATCCTAGCCAAAGCATATACCACACCAGGCATATCTATCAAGGCATTGATCTCACCAAAGCATATACACATATCTATCAAGGCATCCATCCCAATCATATGAAATCCATGTATGAACATGCATATGAACTACCAATCATATGACACAAGATAACATAAATCATATGATATTAAAACCATAACATCATCATCGCATCATATCTATACTCCGTACGTCAACACGTACCTGTATTACGACATAAAAGCGATAAATCAGGCGTTGATAGCTAATTGCCTCTTTGCCCTGTCCCTTAAGATGATGCTACAACAATGCCAACAAGATATCATGTTATCATAGGCATTAAAATTAAATTCTACAAAAATATTTCATTGTTCCAATTCTGGACCCTGGCGATCGATCTCATGTTTGAGGCGATCGATCGCTTAAAGTTTTGGTCCTAGGCGATCGATCTCTCAATTTCACGCGATCGGTCGCCTCCCCTTTGGAAAACATACTGCCTCAAGGCGATCGATTGCCACATGAAGCGATCGATCGCTCAATGCATCGCCACTCTCATGTTTAGCCATAGGCGATCGAATGCCTAAAACACAGCGATCGATCGCCTCCTCTGTTTCAGAAAACAAAATGGCGATTTCCTACTTCTTTTCTTGGTGTTTCTCCTACACCTCACTTTCAACCATTTCAACAGGTTTCATGCAATCACTAGTACCATAATAACATGTTTCTATCATCAAAGAATCCATTTCATAGCATATAAACATGATATGATTCTTTACATGCACACTTGATCTTTTCTTTCACATATCTTAACATCCATAACATAATTCAAGTATTCAATCATGAATTCCTTACCAAGATGCTAAGAAATCACTTCACCCAACTTCCTAGCTCACTTCACAAGTGGAAACTCAAGCTTTGTCTAAGAAAATCTCCAAGGGTTGGAGAGGAGCTTTGTAGAGAATTTTAGGTGAAAAGTGGTGTAGTATGTGATTTCACCTCTAAGCCACTTGATATAGAACCTTAAGTCCCTAATTTACTTGATATCATGTCATTTGGAGATAATTACATGTTAAGTGTCATGTATGAAGATGACATCCAAATGTAAATGCAACTCCAAGTCAAATTCAATTCACATGCATATTCAAATGCCCACTTGCAACTCAAATACACATGCTAATGCACCTTCAAATGCATATACATTTCATATTTCTTGATATATTATGGTTCAACTCATTGTACACCATTACCATATCTCTTTTCATACATGTAGTAAGTCATTCTTGGTTCCACTCGAACCCCCATTATCATACTGCCACGTGATATAATTACACCATAATCATATCACACGTATATAACATAAATCGAGGCATTACACCCAACAACCCATTCTCATTTCTGAAATTTTTGACGTGTGGGGCATCGACTTTATGGGACCTTTTCCTATGTCTTTTGGCCATACCTATATACTGCTTGCTGTTGATTATGTATCGAAATGGGTGGAAGCTATAGCTACCCGGACTGACGATTCCAAGGTTGTTGCAGATTTTATCAAGCATAACCTTTTCTCTAGATTTGGAATCCCACGAGCCATCATCAGTGATCGAGGGACACACTTCTGCAATCGGACAGTGGAAAGTCTATTCAAGAAATACCACGTCACTCACAAGGTCTCCACTGCCTATCATCCGCAAACAAATGGCCAAGCCGAGGTCTCCAACCGAGAAATCAAGGCCATATTGGAGAAAACCGTCAACCCGACACGGAAAGATTGGAGCTTGAGACTTGATGATGCACTATGGGCCTACAGGACCGCATACAAGACCCCGATAGGTATGTCCCCTTATAGACTGATTTTTGGTAAACCGTGTCATCTTCCTGTAGAGTTGGAGCACAAAGCGTACTGGGCAGTGAAGAACTTCAACATGAACTATGATGAAAGTGGAGTGCATAGGAAGCTGCAATTGCAAGAGCTCGAGGAGATTCAAAATGAGGCATATGAAAATGCCAGATGTTACAAGGAAAAGACAAAGGATTTTCACGACAAGATGATCTCTAGGAGGCATTTTGAAGTTGGTCAGAAAGGTCTCCTTTACCATTCCCGCCTTCGTCTATTTCCAGGTAAGCTTCGTTCCAGGTGGCATGGTCCTTATGTAGTTACTAATGTGTCTTCCTATGGTGCAGTTGAGATTCAGAGTTTGGACACCACGAAGACATTCACAGTGAATGGTCACCGATTGAAGCACTATTATGAAGGTGTCCAAGATGAAGACGGCGGACGAGTTGACATCAAGGTGTCTCTAGAAGACCCACCTACCTTCGACTGAGGAAGGGGATAGGGTCGGGCCACCGACGTTAAACAGAGGCGCTGCTTGGGAGGCAACCCAAGGGGAGTTAGTTTCCCTTTCTTTTTATTTTTTATTGCTTTATTAGTTAGACTTTTCTTTTCTCTTGTCTTTTGCCTTACATTGGGGACAATGTAAGATTTAAGTATGGGGGAGGGATTAGTAGTGTGTTATTGTTTTTCTTATTGCAAAAATACAAAAAAATCGAAAAATTTAAAATTTTGAGCTCATAGTTAGTAATGAACACATGCTTAGAATCACTAGCCCATGATGAAACCTAATTGATATCATGCATGCTTTTGAACATAGGTGAATTGTTAACCTTGGAACACTTTGAACTCTAATGCAGAGTGTACTTTGACTTAGTAAGTTGAATATTTTGAGCACATTATTGTCATGACTTGTGAAGTGTGTATAACTTAGTGAAGATTGTGTGAACTTTGTGATAGTCTTAAGAAGTCTATAATACATGCTAGAACTTAACTACATGCTCTTCGAGGCGTATGTCTAGACTACTTGCAAACATGGAAGTGATATAGGCAATCTTTGATGCGTTTGAGCCTTTCAAGCCTACCATGGAAACAAAATCATTCTCTAGTACCTATTTTGAGCTTTAAATGTAAAAGAATGGTAGTATGCTAAGCATACTAAAGACCCCCATTCAACATTTCTTGACTAGCTTATCATCCTACCCTTTAAGCCTAAATGTGATTTTAATCCATACCTTTTAAGGGAGTATGATGTATTTCATTCAAATGCACTTGGGAATCATTGAAGTATATTTGTGAGCTTAATTGTCAAAAGAATGGAATGCATGAAAGAAAAAGGGATGCCTTGAAAAAAATAGATAAAAATATGACTCCAAGGGGAGCCAAGGCACAAAAGAAGAAAAGTGTTGAAATAAACCTTGTGAAAAAGAACGAAGTTGAAAAATTCATACAAGAAGAGAAGCTTTTAGTGTGCATTTCATCATACTCTCTCGTTTGAATATCCTTACCCTTTCTTTCATAAGCCAATACCTAGGCCAAGCTACAAGCTAATAAAGACCTACTTGATTTGTGTTTGCAAAGTAGCTAAGATAGTGGAGAAGAGTGTGCAAGTGAGCTTATACTTGTGTTAGTGTATGACTTGAACTATCCTGGCTTTGCATATTTTGAATCTATAATTTGTACACAACACTTGTTTATGACCACACACACACGTTCACTACTTCGTTGGGTACGAAATGTTTAGGGATTGAACTTGTTCCACTGTTAACTTTTCACCGCCGTTCATTATTATGCATGTTAAAATTGTTGAGGCATTAAAGTGAGGACAAGTTGCTTTGTTATGAACCTATGAGCCAACCAAAAATATTGTAGTTTTGTTTGTTTACTCGAGGTCGAGTAAAGAGTAAGTATGTGGGGTCCTCTTTACTTAATCCATTTTGTATCCATTAAACATACAATGTGAGTCTGAATTAAGTAATGTACCATGCACGGATTAAGAGTTCATACTAGTTAAGTTGTTTACAAGGTTATCAAAAACCTAACAAACTATACATAACATGTACATAAACAACCTAATCCAAAAGAACTCCTAGGCAGTGGTTCCCCTCGCAGCGGAAATCATGACTCACGTTCCCCACGTATATGAGTCCCTACAAAAACATTCACACAATGAGTATAGATAACAAATATCTCAGTGCAATATCAAACCACAATATCAATATCAAGATAAAGCACAAATAAATCATTAATACGTGAATGTTTTGTATCATGCATCCACAAATGCACTATGTCATGACATATCCAAGAGACACCCTATTATCACGAGCCCCATATGATATGCCTATTCAGCTCAATATGTCAGTGGAACCACATCACATCTTCATATTAGCAGCACATAACATAGTACCATGCTCATCTGTGACAATAGCCAGAGCATATACCCACACCAAATGTATATCTCACAAGCCAAAGCATATGTAGTATATCTATCGTGGCAACGATCCCAGCCAAAGCATATACCACACCAGGTATATCTATCGAGGCAATGATCTCACCAAAGCATATACACATATCTATCAAGGCATCCATCCCAATCATATGAAATCCATGTATGAACATGCATATGAACTACCAATCATATGACACAAGATAACATAAATCATATGGTATTAAAACCATAACATCATCATCGCATCATATCTATACTCCGTACGTCAACACGTACCTGTATTACGACACAAAAGCGATAAATCAGGCGTTGATAGCTAATTGCCTCTTTGCCCTGTCCCCTGAGATGATGCTACAACAATGCCAACAATATATCATGTTATCATAGGCATTAAAATCAAATTCCACAAAATATAATATTTTTTTAAAACCTAACCATGGCGATCGATCTCATGCTTTGCGGCGATCGATTGCCTAACGTTTTGCTCTTCGGCGATCGATCTCCTAATTTCAAGCGATCGGTCGCCTCTCCTTTGAAAAGCCTACTGCCTCAAGGCGATCAATTGCCACATGAAGCGATCGATCGCTCAATCCACCGCCACTCTCATGTTTAGCCATAGGCGATCGATTGCCTAAAACACAGCGATCGATCGCCTCCTCTGTTTCAGAAAACAAAATGGCGATTTCCTACTTCTTTTCTTGGTGTTTCTCCTACACCTCACTTTCAACCATTTCAACAGGTTTCATGCAATCACTAGTACCATAATAACATGTTTCTATCATCAAAGAATCCATTTCATAGCATATAAACATGATATGATTCTTTACATGCACACTTGATCTTTTCTTTCACATATCTTAACATCCATAACATAATTCAAGTGTTCAATCATGAATTCCTTACCAAGATGCTAAGAAATCACTTCACCCAACTTCCTAGCTCACTTCACAAGTGAAAACTCAAGCTTTGTCTAAGAAAATCTCCAAGGGTTGGAGAGGAGCTTTGTAGAGAATTTTAGGTGAAAAGTGGTGTAGTATGTGATTTCACCTCTAAGCCACTTAATATAGAACCTTAAGTCCCTAATTTACTTGATATCATGTCATTTGGAGATAATTACATGTTAAGTGTCATGTACATGAAGATGACATCCAAATGTAAATGCAACTCCAAGTCAAATTCAATTCACATGCATATTCAAATGCCCAATTGCAACTCAAATACACATGCTAATACACCTTCAAATGCATATACATTTCATATTTCTTGATATATTATGGTTCAACTCATTGTACACCATTACCATATATCTTTTCATACATGTAGTAAGTCATTCTTGGTTCCACTCGAACCCCCATTATCATACTGCAACGTGATATAATTACACCATAATCATATCACACGTATATAACATAAATCGAGGCATTACAAAGTATGGGGGAGTTTGATGTGACTAGAAATAGACACATCTTGAGTGCTTAATTGTCTACGATTTGGTAGGTTTTGATAGATGAATTGATATGTATGCTACCTAATCGTATATTTGTGTAATTGTAGGTACAATCGAAGAAAACAAGCTAAAAACGATGTGTAAAGACCAAGGAGAGACATGGACATGACAAGGACTCAAAGTTGATCAAGAAAAGGGCAAAAACGTAATTTTGGAGGTGGCAATCGATCGCCCGGAATATGAAATCGATCGCCTATGGACAGAAACATTTGCATCAAAAATTACGGGTCAGCGATCGATCGCGAAGAAGTGGCGATCAATCGCCAAAGTCTACTGGAGCTCGGCGATCGATCGCCACTTTATCGCGATCGATCGCCTCAAGAAATTCGTTGAAAAATAAAAGCCTCGCGATCGATCGCCACACATCAGGCGATCGATCGCCGAAGAGTCCGGAAATTTGGAAATTGAGTCTTTTACCATGTTTAAAAGATTGTATCCCATATTTATCACTTCCATACCCTAAAACTCGAACACAAGCCTCATTAGCAGCAGTTTTTCATAGTTTTTGATACTTTAGAATATTTTGGAGCTTTTAGATTAATTGGTTTTTCAAGTTTTCTTCAAGAACAACGAAGAACGGAACCGGAATTGACAAGCCGGAATCGTGATTTATAATAGTATTTTCTTTTCCTTTATTTATTTAATGTTTTCCATTGAATTTTTATTGTTTTTAGATTTAATTATGCTAGGCTAAAACTCTTCGATTCTTGGTTGAAGGGATACCTGCTTTTGGAATTGAACCTTTTATGAAAATTTGGTTTGATTGTTGAATTATATTTCGATTTCAATCCGTTTCTTAAATTTCGAATTCCATGATTGTTGTGTTTGTGTATTAGACCGATCACCTAATATTCATTTGCATAATCGATAGTTTGTTAAGAAACAACTAAGATCAATAATTAACCGGCTGCAGGTGTTATTGAATTCTTAGGAGAAACGGTTGAATAATCAATTTTAACGGCTGTAGTTTTCATTGATTAGATTTATCGAACTCATTAGTTTTGAAAACTATCATTGATTTAATCATTAACGGCTGTAGTGGTGATTAGAGATTTGGTACGGGTTGAATTGAATGTTGTTTTCTCTTTGACTACGAATAAGATGAGTAGGAATTGAATTTCCAATCGATAGATAATTGAAAGGATTCGAATGTTTTGATTTGATGATTAAAAGATAATTTTCCCAAAAGTACGGTTATCTGGAAACCAAGAATCACTTCACTCTCATAAGTTTAATCATCTTAGTAATCTCGTTAATTAGTTTAATTTTAGAATTTGTTTAGTAGTAATCATTCATCCTAAAACCCCCTTGTTACTATTCGCTTTTGGCACAAAATAAATTTACCTTCCCTGTGAGATCGATCCCTACTTCCACTACTACATATTTTTGTCATTAACTGAAGAAGGGTTAATTTGGGCGTACACGATAAACGCTACCAACCATCGCTAAGAATACCCGGCGGCACAAACCATCGCCAATAGAATAGCGGAATGAACCATCGCTAAGAATACCCGGCGGCACAAACCATCGCCAATAGAATAGCGGAATGAACCATCCCTAAGAATACCCGGTGGCACAAACCATCGCCAATAGAATAGCGGAATGATATCCCTCACTATAATATGACAGCGGTCGTGTTCTACGCTTCATATGAGCGGCAAATATCTTCATCGCTACCTCGCTTCGACATACCAGCGGCAAATAATATCCCTCGCTACAATATGACAGCAGTCGTGTTCTTCGCTTCATATCAGCGACAAATATTCTCTCATCGCTACGGTATGACAGCGGCACCATTACTCTTTGTTTTAATCATGACAGCGGAAATACCCCTCGCTAAGATATGACAGCGGTCGTGTTCTTCGCTTCATATCAGCGGCAAGTATTCACATCACTACGCCATGGAGCGGCAAGTATTCACATCGCTACGCCATGCATGCAACAGTAATGCATAACCCGTATTCCAATAATTGTTTCGGCACGACAGCGGCATCATCGCTTCGACGTGACAGCGGCATTTACCATCGCTTCGACACGACAGCGGCATCGTCGCTTCGACGTGCATGCAACCGTAATGCATAACCCGTATTCCAATAAACATCGCCATGAGTGTATGCACCTCGCTCCAACATTTAGCGGCAAAGCACTAAAATCATCACTCCGATGTATATGCAACCGTAATGCATAATCCATGTCTCATAAGACCCTGCAACCACCATGGTTAGCAATAACATATTCCAATTAAGAACACATATCATAAATGCACATAAGCAATATAGTTGTGCCACGCTACATTAATTACCATCATGCATAAGTATGTGCTTCTCATTCCCATTATCATTTTCCTAGGCCCTCAACAGCCCCAAAGAGCTGACCACTGCTCTGATACCACTAATGTAAGGACCCCATGCCCTTAACCCATTATTAGTGTATTAAGCCACACCAATAGTCCATGTAATCATACTATCATGGGGAAAGCCATATACAAGTGCAACACCATATGCTATCCAGAAAATTTCTTGCATTCAATCCACATAACATTCAACTTCCCCAACCAAGATTACACGTATAACATGCACCCTCTTAATACACTAACATGTTCTCAGTTCATTTAGCAATTCCCTATTTAAGTGCATGTTAACCATAAATGAATAGAGAAAAGCCGTAGCCCATTTATACATTCCATATACACGTAAATGTACTCACATAAGAGCACCCAATGAATAAGCGTGTATCTAATGTATAGAACACTCTACCGGATACCGTTACTGGTGCTTCGATCCTGGAAGCACCTCCTAAGCGCAACTCGATCTCAGCTCTGGATCTAAGCGCCTATCCAACCTGCTCTGGTACCTCGATCCTGGAAGTACCTCTAGTCAACAACCCGAGCTCAACTCTAAAGCCGCTGCTACACCTGTAACACCTGCCCCAACAGAGACAGCCCCCACACGGGGTGAGCATACCAATACCACCAATCCAATAATCATAACGTTGCAATTCATAATTTACAGAATGTAAATGCCATAATTTAAATGATACTCCCTGGATGGTAATACCCCCTGTAATGTCCCTGTTCTCAAAATAACCAAACTCATCAAATTCCCAAAGCCAGTTAATCACCAAATAGATTAACTAATACCGTTCTGTTATGCCAGTTCCATAATCAATATGGTAAAATCATTATATAAAAGACCGTAAATATCACATAAATCAATTCAATGATTCCATGTTCCTATTTCATTGCTCGCTCCACAATAGCGGCATTCTAAACCCCGCGCACGCTCAACACTAGCGGCGTCATAACCGATGGTCGCTCAACGGCGACAGCATCCCAAATCATTGCTCGCTCAATAGCGGCACCGTATGGTTCCCAATGTATAACCGTTTGACGCAAATACCATTTACCATGCATATTGTTATCCATTTATAGCAAATATCATGCACCATGTATTTCAATACCTAACCGATGCAATTACCACATGCCACATATTTCAATGTCCATATAATGCAATTACCACACACCATATGTTCCAATACCCGTTTAATACAATTATCACACGCCATGCATTTTACAGTTGCAACACTATAATAGGCTATGCTCGTATGTCATACGTACCTTAAGTCTCCGTAGTCCAAGCCAAACCTTGCTTGAGTTCCATGCTTCGAGAAATATGTGCTAAAACACAATTAACTCACAATCAACATAAGCATGCAACCACGTGCCCAAGCACGTTCATAGTTCCCAATCATATCGTCAATCCATGACGATTACCAAAATAAAAGCCCCTCCGGCTAAGTATGCATAATACCCAAAATATACCGTTTAACAAGTTTAAAAGATAGCCAAAAACCCAATCGAGAATTCCGTTTTATAAAACTTTGGCTCGAACCAATCCATTTTAAAAGTATAGCATTCCCATTGGAATGTAGACATTGCCCCGAAAACGGCCCCTTAAAACCTCGGTTCCAAAATCCTGACATTTTCCTAAAATTTCAAAAAAAAAAACAAAATCCTACAAGCGGCGATCGATCGCCTCAAACATCGCGATCGATCGCCTCCAACCTGTGGCAAAAATCGCCTACTCGCGATCGATCGCTACCCCTCGCGATCGATCGCCAACCTGCTCGTGATCGATTGCCTAAACCATGCGATCAATCGCCTGCACTATTCATCGCCTTCAAAAACACAGCTGCACGTCGCGATTGATCGCCCCACCTCGGCGATCGATCGCCACCTGCGATTTTCCGAAAAATTCGAGCTTCCATGGTGTTTTTCACATCCAAACTCAAATCCAACACCCCATACACCTTCAACTCCTCAAAAACTCCATTTAAAGCCAATAAAAACTCCAAAAACTCAACATTGGATTTTAAGCAAAAATCCCCAAAACCCATAACCAACCAAAACCTCAACCAAACTCTACAATACTACTACCAAATCGAAGACAATGACGAGGGGAAGAAACTTACCAACTTATCTTCGAGAAATCCGGCTCCTAGGACGAGCCTCCATCGATTTTTCCCATCAAAGGGAAAGGGGAAGGGTTTGGGGTGAGAGAGTGGCGTGAGGGAGAGGAGAGGAGAGAAATGGATTCCGAATGACGGAATTCCGAGTCCAACTGGTATATATAGCAAAAATGCCCCAAAATACCAATACCTCCACAAATACATCATGATTCATTAAAACTCATCTGTTTTCAAAAACTCTTTCTCCAACATCAAATCCCCAGACTGGCCCTAACATAAGGCACCCCGGACTCCAAGTCCTACTAAAAGCCCAACTCATATGTTTTCCACCAAAATGAGAATACAATCTCAACCTTTGGATCCAACGGTCCCAAATGCCCGATTTAACAAACTTGGGAGACCAAAACCACAATTAATTCCTAATTGCCACAATAAAAATCCATTAAGGATTCATACCACACCGGGATTAACACCAATAATCCCGGACATCACAATGGTAAAGGAGAACTTTTTGACCACCTTCAAAACTCCTCCTTGATATCATTTTGTCATGGAAGTCCTTCGTCTTATCCTTGTAGATCCTTGCACTCTCATAGGCCTCATTCCTTATCTCTTCTAGTTCTTGCAATTGCAACTTCCGATGCATGCCACTCTCATCATAGTTCATGTTGAAATGCTTCACAGTTCAGTATGCTCTATGCTCCAGGAAGATGACATGGTTTACCAAAAATTAGTCGATATGGTGACATACCTATTGGAGTCTTGTATGCGGTCCGGTAAGCCCAAAGTGCATCATCCAGTCTTAAGCTCCAATCATTCCTTGTTGGGTTGACAGTCTTTTCCAATATGGTTTTTTATTTCTCGGTTAGATATCTCAGCTTGGCCATTTGTTTGCGGATGGTAGGCGGTGGAGACTTTGTGGGTCACATGATACTTCTTGAAAAGACTTTCCACCGTCCGATTGCAAAAGTGTGCACCTCTATCACTGATTATAGCTCTCGGGATTCCAAACCTAGAGAAAAGGTTATGTTTGATAAATCTGCAACCACTTTGGAATCGTCATTCCGGGTAGCGTTAGCTTCCACCCATTTCGAAACATAGTCAACGACAAGAAGTATATAAATAAGACCATAAGAGATAGGAAAGGGTTCCATAAAGTTGATGCCCCATACGTCAAAAATCTCAGAAATAAGAATGGGTTGTTGAGGCATCTCCTTTCTTTGGGAGATATTACCGGTCAATTGACATTGCGCACAGTTCTTGCAAAAATAGTAGGCAGCACGAAACAGGGTAGGCCAAAAGAACCCACATTCTAGCACCTTCCTAGAAGTTCTCTTTGCACCAAAATGTCCACCACAAGCGTATGAATGGTAGAACTTAAGAATGTTATGTACCTCAGTTTCAGGTATGCATCTTCTAATGATTTGGTCCGCACAGTTCTTCCATCGGTAAGGATCATCCCATACAGAGTACTTGGCATCACTCCTTATCTTAGCTCTTTGAGACCTAGACAATTCAGAAGGTAGTACATTAGAGGCTAAGAAATTTACAATATGAGCATACCATGGAAGATTGTTGCTTATGGAGAGTAGATGCTCATCCGGAAATTCCTCCTTCAAACAAAGCTCCTCATCCACGTGTGGTAGACGGCTTAAGTGATCCGCTACTTTGTTCCCGCTGCCCTTCTTATCCCTGATTTGTATGTCGAACTCACTCAAGATTAAAATCCATTGTATCGACTTGGGTTTTGCCTCCTTCTTCGTCATCAGATAGTGAAGAGCTGCATGATCAGAATAAACAATGACTTTAGTACCAAGTAGATAAGATCGAAATTTTTCAAGAGCAAAAACAACTGCTAAAAGCTCTTTCTCAGTAGTGGAATAGTTCCGTTGAGCATCATTCAAGATCCATAGTAGATGGCATGTGAAGCATCTTTCTCTTTGGCCCAAGACAACACCAACCGCATAGTCTGTGATGACCAGGGATTATAGATGTTAATCCTGGAGTGTTAATAACCCCTAAAGTTGTTCTTACGTGGCGATTTGGAGTTTAATCGCGGTGTTGGGCCTTTCGGGCTCGTCTATTTGAGTAGTTGGGATCGTTGGATCCCGAGGTTGAGATTGTATTCTCATTTCGGTGAAAAACCTAAGAGTTAGGTTTTAGTGTGACTCGGGATCTGGGGTGCTTTGTGTGGGCACCGTAGGGGGTTTTGAGGTTAGAGAGAGAGTTTTTGAAAACAGATGATTTTTAATGAATCATGATGTATTTGTGGGGCTATTAGTATTTCGGGGTATTTTTGCTATAAATACCACCCGAGATTTTAATCATTGGAAGCCTTTTTCCTCACCTTGCCCGTCTCTCTTCTCCCCGCTACTTCCCGTCTTCCTCGACCCTCGCCGCTTCAAGCCGTGCGCCCGCCACCATCCGGCGCGTCCGGACCGCCGTTGGCTTCGTCTCTCCGAGGCGCAGCTTTCCACACCGGTAATTTGAAGTTTCGTTGAGGATCGCGTTCGGATTTACCAGAAAAGCGCAGGGGTTCAAAATTTTGAATCTGTCCGATTTGGGGCTCGATTTTTGGTACGTTTTTTGGGCTTTTCTTCAGGCGTTTTTGGGGCGTTTTGTGCTGTTAATTGGGTCGAAAATTTCATACTTTATGGTTCAAAAAATTTGTTGCCAATTGGTTCGAATTGTGGTGTTCTTTTTTTCAAAAATCTTGCTGATTTTTGAATAAATTCTTATGCTTCACATGGTTCAGCTTTTGAGTCTCTTTGGTGATGCTTAATGGTTCGAATTTAACGCTGCTTGCGTGCGGTTAGGGTTCGATTTTAGGGGTTTTGGCAGGGGGGCGGTGATTCTTGTTATTGATCGATTAATTCATGTTTTAGATGAATTATGGTGCTTAGTTGGGTTCGAATTGTGATGTTAAGGGTTCAAAAATTTAAGGGTGTTCTTGAACAATTTTTGATAATGTCTCATTCGATTTCCCCTCCCTGCATATGCCCTGCCCCGGGTCTTTTAAATAGTTAATCGTCGTGTGTTGGCAATATTTTTGTATAAGGTTTATGGGCGTGCTTGAGCATGGGTTGCATGTTCGTAAATAATTGTGAATTATTTATCGTGTTAGCACATCATTCCTCGGGGCATGGAACTCGAGCAAGGTTTGGCTCGGACTTCGGAGATTTAAGGTACGTGCGACGTACGAGAATTACTTCATATGAGAGCATTTGTGAAATGCATAATGTATTTTAATTGCATTAGATGGTTGTGGGTATGGTTATATATATATGTGTTGATATAACTATGGAACGACCTAATCTTGACATCGCTGCCACAAGCGTGCGTAATACTAGAGTAGTATAACCTTACATGATATATGGGGTACTGGTTTTATATGACAATTGTAGGGCATTGAAATGCCTGAGAATGACTGTGGAATCATGTAATCATTGTAAGACATTTGAGATGTCTGAGTAATGGTGAATTGGTAAAATAAATGCTAGGCATTTGAGCTATCTGTGATTGATAGCGAGGTTGAGAAATCAGTATTCGATATTGAGATATCCATATTTGCCTGTATAATGAATTTGGAATCACTATATATTGATATTTGAGAATTAGGCATGCGATGAGTTAAATCAATGTGTTGATTTACTGATTTTTGAGATTTGATGAGTTTGATGATTGTGAGAACAGGGACAGTACACGGAATCCCGGATGAGGACGTTGCCATCCAGGGAGTATCATTTAAAATTCATTAGTATTTACTTTTGTTGAAAATTATGAATTCCATTATTGTGATTATGGGATTTTTTGTATTGGTATGCTCACCCCGTTGGGGGCTGTCTCTGTTGGGGCAGGTGAACAGGTACATCGATGGCTTTGGAGCTGAGCTCGAGCTGTTGATTGGATGTACTCCCAGGATCGTGGTACCAGGGCTTGATGGAGCACGGTATCGTATAGGGTACTTATATACACCCGAGGGTTATATACACATTTATGAAGCTCGCATGTGAGCACGGTTATACTTGTATATGGGTTGTATATAAAGGCATGAGCCTTTCTCTCCTTCATTCTATGATGCATGCAATTAAGGGTAGAATTGTTAAATGATATGAGAGTCATTGGTGTATTATGTGGGTGTTGAAACCCACTTTTGTCGTCTTCTTGTGTGGTGTCTTCCCTGGCTGGGAATTTACTTAGTGTTGCTGTATTCTGTTGAGTATTGTGTTTTCCCTAGCTGGGAATTATGTTATGTGATGTGCTTTTGTTTCGGGATAGCTCAATTTATGGGGAGACTCTGCCCAAAATTTTATAAAAGTCCACAATGTAAAAAGCGGTGTAATGGGGATGGTAAAGGGCGAAATCTATGAGTCTTCTTGTTGGTAGAGATGATCTTATAACGTTGAATATTAAAGAAATTTTATAATTGCCATTCAATGGTAAAGTATCATTTGAGTTCCCGATTGATTTTTATTGAAGGCATGTGCCACACATAATGATTAATACACTAATCAAGGGTTAAGGGCTTGGGGTCCTTACATAGTCACTGGCA
Organism: Haberlea rhodopensis; assembly: GCA_907163345.1. NCBI lineage: Eukaryota > Viridiplantae > Streptophyta > Magnoliopsida > Lamiales > Gesneriaceae > Haberlea > Haberlea rhodopensis. The sequence continues at coordinate 393,696 of CAJQUN010000113.1, read as the reverse complement.
TCGCACATGATCTCGAAAGGCTTACTCCAGTCGGGTGATTGTATGATGGGGGTAGAAGTCAATGACTCCTTCAGTCTATCAAAAGCTCTCTTGCTTGCTTCATCCATCTCAAAAGGAACATCTTTTTGCAGTAGCTTACACAAAGGTGTAGCTATCTTAGCGAAATCCTTGATATACCTCCTGTAAAAACCTGCATGTCCAAGAAAAGAGTGCACATCCCGAACACAAGTAGGATAAGGTAAAGATTGCATAACATCAATTTTAGCTTTGTCTACCTCTATATCGTTAGCAGAAACGACATGACCCAATACTTGTAAGGACCCCTAGCCCTTAACCCTTGATTAATGTATTAACCACTATGTGTGGCACATGCTTCTATACAAATCAATCGGGAAACTCAGATGATGCTCACAAAATTCCTTTAACATTCAACGTTATAAGATCATCTCTACTAACAAATAGACTCATAAGGTTCGCCCATTACCATCCCCTTTTTGCCACTTTTTACATTATGGACTTTTATAAAAATTTGGGCAGAGTCTCCCCATAAATAGAGCTATCCCGAAATAAAAGCGCAACACATAACATAATTCCCGGCCAGGGAAAACATAATACTCATCAGAATACAGCAATACCAAGTAAATTCCCAACCAGGGAAGACACCACACATATGACGACAAAAGTGGGTTCCAACACCCACAAAATACACCAATGACTCTCATATCATTTAGCAATTCTACCTCTAATTGCATGCAACATAGAATGAAAGAGAGAAAAGGCTCATGCCTTTATATACAACCCATATACAAGTATAATCGTGCTCACATGCGAGCATCATAAATATGTATATAACCCTCAGGTGTATATAAGTACTCTATACGATACCGTGCTCCATCAAGCCCTGGTACCCCGATCCTGGGAGTACATCCAATCAACAGCTCGAGCTCGGCTCCACAGCCATCGATGTACCTGTTCACCTGCCCCAACAGAGACAGCCCCCAACGGGGTGAGCATACCAATACACAAAATCCCATAATCACAATAATGAAATTCATAATTTACAACTAAAGTAAATACTAATGAATTTTAAATGATACTCCCTGGATGGCAACGTCCTCATCCGGGATTCCGTGTACTGTCCCTGTTCTCACAATCATCAAACTCATCAAATCTCAAAAATCAGTAAATCAACACATTGATTTAACTCATCGCATGCCTATTTCTCGAGTATCAATAGATAGTGATTCCAAATTCATTATACATGCAAATCTAGATATCTCAATACCTAATACTGATTTCACAACCTCGCTATCAATCACAGATAGCTCAAATGCCTAGCATATATTTTACCAATTTTCCATTATACTTAGACATCTCAAATGTCTTATAATGAATACGTGATCCCACGATCATTCTCAGGCATCTCAATGCCCGACAATGGTCATATACATCCGGTACCCCATATACCTTATGAGAGTTATACTACTCTAATGCCACGCGGCGATATCAAGATTAGGTCGCTTCACAGCTTCTCAACACATATATATAACCTCATGCCCAATTATTCAAAGAAATCAAAATACATTATGCATTTCACAAATGCTCTAATATATAGTAATGCTCGTACGTCGCACGTACCTTAAATCTCCGAAGTCCGAGCCAAACCTTGCTCGAGTTCCATGCCCCGAGGAACGATGTGCTAACACGATAAATAATTCACAATTATTTACGAACATGCAACCCATGCTCAAGCACATCCATAACCCTCAAAAAAATTGTCAACACACGACAATTAACCATTTAAAATACTCGGGGTGGAGTACATGCAGGGAGGGAAACAAATGAGACATCAACGAAAAATGCTCAAGAACTCCCCTAAAATTTTCGAACCCTCACTCCACAATTCGAACCCAATTAAACACCATAATTCATCTAAAAATATGAATTAATCAATCAACAACATGAATAATCGCCCCACATGCCAATACCCCCAAAATTCAAATTCAAACCCCTAAATTCGAACCCAATTCCTTAAATTCGAACACAATTAAGCATCATAATACATCTAAAACATGAAATAAATGACCCATTACAAGAATCGCCACACCCCTGCCAAAACCCCCAAATTCGAACCCCAAACCCTACGAAATTCGAGAATTAATTCGAACCATAAATCACAAAATGGTAGGGAAATACATGAGAAGCATGAAAAAGGGGTAAGGAAGGTTACCCAATCGAAAATTGCAAAGAAATCGTTCGAAAATCGAAGAACCCTAGAAATTGGGGATCGACGCATTCTGCAAAAATCCGAACTCAAATCGCGACCAAACTTCGAATTGATGGTGTGGGAAGCTGCGCCTCGGAGAGACGAAGCCGGCGGCGGGTCGGACGCGCCGAACGGCGGCCAGACGGTGGCGGGCGAGCGCTTTTACGCGCGGGGGCTGGGGGAAAAATCGGGGGCCAACGGGGAGAGAGAGAGGGTGACGGGTTGGAGGGGAAAAAATGAAATTAAAATTAAAATCTCGGGTTCAATTGGTATTTATAGCAAAAATACCCCGAAATACTAATAGTTCCACAAATACATCATGATTCATTAAAAATCATCTGTTTTCCAAAATTCTCTCTCTAACTCCAAAACCCAGTACCGGTGCCCACACAAGCACCCCAAATCCCGAGTCACACTAAAAACCCAACTCATAGGTTTTTCACCCAAATGAGAATACAATCTCAATCTCGGGATCCAACGATCCTAACTACCCAAATAGACGAGCCCAGAAGGCCCAACACCGCGATTAAACTCCAAATCGCTACGTAAAACAACTTTAGGGATTATTAACACTCCGGATTTAACATCTATAATCCCTGGTCATCACAATATCCCCCACTAAAAGAATTTCGTCCTCGAAATTAGCACCGGTGTATTACATAACACCCAGGCTACACAACAACATGAAGCCATAACCTCGATTCTTGACCATATCAGAATCGTATTAATAAACGCGAGGATACTTACCTCACATCAAACTCTAAAATAGAGCTACATACCAAAACCAACATATCACCCAAGAGGCAAAAACGTACCTCGATGCGGGTCATCCCAAAAGTCAGTCCCTCATGACTGCAAAACAACCAATACTTACGACCGTAGATCGGACAGTCACCTTAGTTCTAATACAACTAGTAAGAACGCATCATGAATGACACCTCAACCGTGAGAACGTTGACCTCGTGTTAAACTCTGGAGTGGAATAGACTTCCAAATCCATCATAACGTCAAAGAGTGTCAGCACAACTCAACGCTAACAATCCAGAAGCAATTACTCAACTGAAACTGCAAGGATTCGAATCGTTCCCGATTCCATCGTAGGTATCATTCAATGACATCTCTAACATGACTCATGATGTCTAACATACATCGTTACGAGGAAAACTCTAGTATACCACGGTGTACACATACCAAACCTGGTTTCCACTTTCAAACCTCCTCCATCGAAGGAGTAGTCGCATCATTGCAACTCAATTTGGGCAACTCACGGCCACAGATTCACACAAAAGACGTCTCACAAGATATCCACCTCCGGATAACCCAAGAATCACATCCTGGTCATAATTAAACAACCGAGACTCCACAGAGTTTCAATTTCTGAAAGGACATGCAATAAACCCATTGCATCCTCAACGCTTGTGTCGCCAGCGACACCCAACCAATCCAAATTCTTGCCATCCCTTGATAATCCTAGGATTTAACAATCCAAACATGGGAAGGCTATCGCATAACTCGGAGGAAAACACCAACAAGGAAATACCTTAACCCATACAAGATAATCCCTCCTCAAAGGGAGTCAACTAACTTCACGATTATTCCTCATAATTATCGTGCCATGGAGATTCTCAATCTCAAGGTGTTCCATATCTCTCATCAGAGATTTAACCATCCAAAAATAGCATAACTCTATGCTTGCAAAAAGGAAATCAATAACTGGAATCCGCATACTCACCGGTATACCTGCATAAGCACTGACATCACATGCATACTCAATGCACTTGGCTCGGGTATCTACAACATACCCCTAAGCCCCATACACAACCGTCAATTCTGAGTCATTCCCTACCCCGTGGAGAATGAAAATCGACGATTAACAACACGGCGTGATTCCCAAAATCAACACCACATGCACCAACTTACCGAATCTTCAAAGATTCCCAAAAATAGGTATAATACTACTCCTTCCCCACAAGGGAATTGCCATCGAACTCGAGATCCACAAGTCTCGAACCACTGTTCGGAAAAAAAAAACTGGATACAATAACACCCATTGTATCCCAAATACACGGTTTCCCTCAGATCGAGTCAATAACGACCTGATGATTCTCTTGTTGGTACTCCAACATCATGAGCTGTCCCAGACAAGTCTCACCAAGATTAAACATAAACGTATACACGTTTCAGTGAGGCATGCACAACCTCAACCTCAAATGACGTGGTGACTACTAGAGTCCACCACAATCCACGTCGTATCACCTTACGATTTGCCAAATTTGGTTCCAACGAGCAGTATAACGGCTCTAGCAAGCCCATCATGGTGCTGCACACACGCGGCAGACAAATTAGTCTCTGCCTCTTTAGGTTTACCTCAAACCTACCAACAAGACGGACGTTTCCGCACGACACACCATACCGTGGGAAGAAAAATCAATAGAGTAGTGGGTCTGTACCCAACGTTCCTCTAATGCCGATACACCCTGGACACTCCGGTGTCCCTATATACTTAACGTAACCTGATCCTACTCCCGTAGGACCCATTCTACACCCTCAATGGTGGTGTGACCATGTCTACTACATGTCACATCGACAGAAACGAGAAATTTCCTCCATGATTACTCCTGTCGTCAAATCACATGGCCAAAAGCCATTCCAACGAGTATACAAGGGTATCACCACTCGTAATATGATCACCCCAAACATAAGTTGCGGTACAATCACATGTACAGCGCATCCATCCATTCCTCGAGCAACCCGCTCGGTATAAGGGTCACGTCAATCGGTGACGCACGCAACACCTTGTGCTCGGTACTGGCACCCAAGGCATACCACTGAATACGTATACTCAACGCATTGTTCATCGTAACGATGATGCATGTCTAATAAGACATCTCCTACACCATCGTCATCGTCATCCCGTGACGACACATGCCAACTCATGGCATCTAAGGCATTGTCAACTAGTGACGATACATGTCAACAATGACATCTAAACAACCCAGTCAACTAGTGACGGTCCATGTACATCAGCGTATGTCATCCACCATCATGCTAGTAAAATAGTCATAATAAAACATGTATATCAACGCATGCCAGCTACAATAATGCTAATAGAATAGCAATATCTCATACCTCACCGCTAACATATAGCGGCATACCTGTCTCCGTCGCTCAATAATAGTGCGTAATCAGCACCCATCGCTCGAAGGCGGCAAAATCATGTGCTAAATACATAGCGGCACAATCCATCGCTATAGAATCGACGGCATGATACCTCGTCATATAATAAGTGGCATGAAACCTCGTCCACATAATAGCGGAAAGAGGCATCGCTATCAACATATCCGGCGGCACGAATCATCGCCAATCCTCATAGAAGAATGAGTCATCGTAAATCATCATATACATATGCTCAACGGCGTGAACCATCATCAACCGACACAGCGGAACGTCTCATCGCTATACATGTGTCTGGCGGCATGAATCATCGCCCATCATCATAGAGGAAAGAATCATCATCATCGACACAGCGGAATACATCGTCGCTATCATCCGTGTCCTCATAAAGAAATGAATATAAGTCGACACAGCGGAATACATCGTCGCTATCATCCGTGTCCTCATAAAGAAATGAATATAAATCGACACAGCGGAACACATCACCGCTATCATCCGTGTCCTCATAAAGAAATGAATATAAATCGACATAGCGGAACACATCACCGCTATCATTCGTGTCCTCATAAAGAAATGAATATAAATCGACACAGCAGAACACATCACCGCTATCATCCGTGTCCGGCGGTATAAACCATCGCCAATAATCACAAAGAGATGAATCATCATCATCGACACAGCGGAATACATCACCGCTATCATCCGTGTCATCACAAAGGAATGAATCATCATCCTCGACACAGCGGAATACATCACCGCTATCATCCGTGTCATCACAAAGGAATGAATCATCATCCTAACAAGCGGCATCTCATCCTCGCTTCTTCATACAAGCGGTATCTCATCCTCGCTTCGTATGGCATACCCCGCCTCCATGTGCAAGCGAGCCTCCCCCCTCCCGCTCCACATTTTTAGCGGTATAAGCATAAGCTTCTTCATACAAGCGGTATCTCATCCTCGCTTCGTATGGAATACCCCGCCTCCATGTGCAAGCGAGCCTCCCCCCTCCCGCTCCACATTTTTAGCGGTCAAGCGTAAGTATAAAAATTCTCACTGTGATAAGCAAGACTCCTGGAATGTATAATCATCATTCCTTTTTATACCCCATATTTCCTGTAACCTGCAACCATCATGGTTAGCAACAATAGCCATATACGCTATGTATCAAACATCCAATGCATATATGCAACCACTTGCAAGTCAATACGTATACCAAGACATGTTACTTCGGAAATATCCCTTTACCTGATTCTCTTACAAAATCAGATTCCTTGGCACGTAACACACGGAGTGCCAGACATCACTATTAATGCCATCCTATCGTGTTCCACACGATTCCTGCAACCACAATGGTTAGCAATACCACTTTTCATATCATAAAAGCACATAAACAATTAGTTATGTCGTACAACATTAATGCCATCATGCATAAATATGTGCTATCCATAACTTCATAGGCCCTTAACAGCCCCAATGAGCAACCACTGCTCTGATACCACTAATGTAAGGACCCCTAGCCCTTAACCCTTGATTAGTGTATTAACCACTATGTGTGGCACATGCTTCTATACAAATCAATCGGGAAACTCAGATGATGCTCACAAAATTCCTTTAATATTCAACGTTATAAGATCATCTCTACTAACAAATAGACTCATAAGGTTCGCCCATTACCATCCCCTTTTTGCCACTTTTTACATTGTGGACTTTTATAAAAATTTGGGCAGAGTCTCCCCATAAATAGAGCTATCCCGAAATAAAAGCGCAACACATAACATAATTCCCGGCCAGGGAAAACATAATACTCATCAGAATACAGCAATACCAAGTAAATTCCCAGCCATGGAAGACACCACACATATGACGACAAAAGTGGGTTCCAACACCCACAAAATACACCAATGACTCTCATATCATTTAGCAATTCTACCTCTAATTGCATGCAACATAGAATGAAAGAGAGAAAAGGCTCATGCCTTTATATACAACCCATATACAAGTATAATCGTGCTCACATGCGAGCATCATAAATATGTATATAACCCTCAGGTGTATATAAGTACTCTATACGATACCGTGCTCCATCAAGCCCTGGTACCCCCGATCCTGGGAGTACATCCAATCAACAGCTCGAGCTCGGCTCCACAGCCATCGATGTACCTGTTCACCTGCCCCAACAGAGACAGCCCCCAACGGGGTGAGCATACCAATACACAAAATCCCATAATCACAATAATGAAATTCATAATTTACAACTAAAGTAAATACTAATGAATTTTAAATGATACTCCCTGGATGGCAACGTCCTCATCCGGGATTCCGTGTACTGTCCCTGTTCTCACAATCATCAAACTCATCAAATCTCAAAAATCAGTAAATCAACACATTGATTTAACTCATCGCATGCCTAATTCTCGAGTATCAATAGATAGTGATTCCAAATTCATTATACATGCAAATCTAGATATCTCAATACCTAATACTGATTTCACAACCTCGCTATCAATCACAGATAGCTCAAATGCCTAGCATATATTTTACCAATTTTCCATTATACTTAGACATCCCAAATGTCTTATAATGAATACGTGATCCCACGATCATTCTCAGGCATCTCAATGCCCTACAATGGTCATATACATCCGGTACCCCATATACCTTATGAGAGTTATACTACTCTAGTGCCACGCGACGATATCAAGATTAGGTCGCTTCATAGCTTCTCAACACATATATATATAACCTCATGCACAATTATTCAAAGAAATCAAAATACATTATGCATTTCACAAATGCTCTAATGCTTCATCTCGAGCATCCACAGTACGTCCACCTGCAATACCTGTCATGTCCATCCAACAAAGACATGACAGCCCCCCGCGAAGGGGGTCAGAACCCCAGTACGAGAAACAGATAAATCCACAGTGTATGACAAATAACATGCGATGCATGCCGTGCATGAATGCAAATGCATCTGAAGGGTATCAAATCTCGAATATCCATATCTCAGGAGTCCAAAGGAAGATCATCAATCACTCATCAGTGCTCGAGCAGGATGTGACACGCTCCACGCTCCGATCTATCTCTCAGTCGAGCCATCGGCGGTCCATCATCCTCGTGTCTGGGCGACGTCGGCACGCTCGTCGCTCCGGCATCACTCAGCTCACTCTCACTCCTGCCGAGCCAACGGCTGCCCATCATCCCCAGACACGCATCACAGATACCAAAGAAAAGATATAGGTACCAAGAAACGAATCGATAGGCTCAACATGACATGCTCAATGTCCATGCGTGTCAATGCATCATGCAATATCATAATCTCATGTGATGTACCTCAAATCTCATGTCATCATATATCATGCAGTCAATGTACCATGTAATTCACATACTGCAGATCAACTTATCACATAGTCACATAAGGAGCAAGTAATGACAAGTAAAACATACCCGGGAACATCACATGTCTTTGCCAGACATTGTGATAAAACCTGTTTTCTACGTACCTCAAATCGTTAGCTAATTACCAAGTGATCCTCGACTCAATCTCAAGATTAATAAACCTTGCCATAACAGTTCCAAATACAACATAATGTCACATACTAGCCTTAAACATATCAAATAAAACTCAAACTTAGACCCAAAACCAATTCTCTAAATTTCAGCCTGCGCAACCGTAGAGATCGGCTCATAACTTTTCTGATACTTAATAAAATCACATGCGTCCAATTTATTTTCAAATATAACTCAAAAATGAACATTTCATCAGTTCAACTCATCTTCAAATTCGTTCATTTAGCCTAGGTAAATGGCCAAGAACAATCTGCTAGAAAAACAGGACAATTCACCAAATTCCAGCCTGACCCATTTTTGTATAAAATTCATAATAAATTCGTATGACGTCCAAATGACTTGAGGCTAGTGGGAAAATCACGAAAACCCAAATTAATACAGTTCATATTTGAAGTCCAGAAGCTAGTTCGCTCATCTAGAGGTACATGCAAAACAAAGTATGGCAGTGTTGAAAATACATATACACTCTGTTTTGACAGAGTGAGCAGTTCTAGGAAAAAGTGCATATCTTGCACAAATAAACTCCAAATCATGTGAGGCCAGTTTCTAATGCAAGATAACTCAAAGTTTTACAACTTTCATTCAGACACCAAGGTTAGAATCGTAGCAAAGGTTGCCCAGATTTACCAAGAACACATTGCATGTGCAACCCGCCTACATACATGTTCCAGATTGTGCACCTTGTGGTAAAAACATCATAACATATTCATTTTAAGTCCAACCCGCCTACTGCATGCAACAACATTTCTGCAGATTCTGTTTTTGACAAAATGACACCAACAAATTTGGTGTCTCCTCCTAAATTTCGACCCAAAATCTACAAAGTTCAACTAAATAAGGATCAGAGCAAGTCCATACCCTTGAAGACCCAAAAGTTTCCACCAAGCTAAATCAAAACTCCATCTTTGAAATTCCTTGAAGGTGTCTTCTCTCCTATGCCAAGAGTTCACTAATTCACCTTTGCATGTGCACTTTCATGGCTAAAAATCTCTCAATTTGTTGGAGTAATTTTCGAAAAAGAGAGGAGAGGTTTCTTGGAGTGGAGAAATGACATGCTAAGAAGTGTCTTGCATGGAATAATTTAAGCAAGATGATGGTATTGGGAATGGTGCTAGTGGGTGTGAGACACTATGTCTTAGTGGAGGATTTTATTTTGTTTTTGTTTTATTTTATTTGCTAATCCAAGTGTCCATGTATATAATTTATTTGTGCTCTTGCATGCACTTGGTCAAACCCTTGCATGTATATATAGATGTATTTTATCTCAAATAAAAATAAGATGTTGTGACCCAGAACACTTTAATTCAAAGTCTATACTTTTAATTATCCGGGTTCGCTTAATCATCGTTAATCCGGATTAATTAGTATCGGGGCCTTACACTAATACATAGTGATGTATGTGGACCAATAAGTACACAAGCTAGAGGTGGTTTTCAATACTTCGTTACATTTACTGATGACCTCAGTAGATATGGGTATGTGTACCTAATGAAGCATAAGCATGAAACCTTTGAAAAGTTCAAAGATTTCAAGAATGAAGTACAAAACCAACTTGGCAAAAGTATCAAAATCCTTCGATCAGATCGAGGAGGTGAATACTTAAGCCAAGAGTTTCATGACTATCTAAAGGAGTGTGGGATAGTCCCACAACTCACTCCTCCGTATACTCCACAATGGAATGGTGTATTCGAGAGGAGAAATCGAACCTTGTTAGACATGGTTAGATCAATGATGAGTCATGCAGATCTTCCGATATCGTTTTGGGGACACGCTCTAGAAACAGCGATTTTCTTACTGAACCGTGTTCCATCTAAATCAGTAGAAAAGACACCATATGAGATATGGACTGGGAAGCGTCCTAGTATGTCTTTTATGAAGATTTGGGGTTGTGAGGCTTTCGTTAGACGTCACGCCACTAACAAACTTGGACCCAAATCTAATAAGTGTTTATTTGTGGGGTATCCTAAGGAAACAAAAGGATACTATTTCTATTATCCCACCGAGAACAAAGTAGTTGTTGCTCGGACTGGTGTATTTCTTGAAAGAGAATTTATTTCTAGAAAAACCAGTGGGAGAAAAATAGAACTTAGTGAAGTTCAACCACAAGAAAACACTGAACCTGAGATTGAGATGGAAACAGAGCAGGCACCGCAAGCTGTTGTGGAAGAAGTACCTGCTCAAGAGACACAAGCCCAGCGTAGGTCTGTAAGAGAACACCGGGAGCCACAGAGATATGGATTTCTTGTGACTCAACAAGGTGACTTACTACTTATTGATGAGGATGAGCCGTCATCTTATCAACAAGCTATAATGGGCACTGATTCTGAGAAATGGCAAGAGGCCATGAAATCTGAGTTGGAATCCATGTATGCAAACAAAGTATGGACTTTGGTTGATCCACCTGAAGGGGTACGACCCATAGGGTGCAAATGGATTTTCAAGAAAAAGACCGATATGGATGGTAATGTACAAACCTATAAAGGTCGACTGGTTGCAAAAGGATTCAAACAAATTCATGGTATTGACTATGATGAAACCTTTTCACCAGTGACCATGGTTAAATCCATAAGGATCTTACTTGCAATAGCTGCATTTCATGATTATGAAATCTGGCAGATGGATGTCAAAACAGCTTTCCTTAATGGAAATCTGCTCGAGGATGTGTACATGACACAGCCCGAGGGTTTTGTCGATCCAAAGGATGCTGGAAAGATATGCAAGCTACAACGATCCGTTTATGGATTGAAGCAAGCTTCTCGGAGTTGGTCAAAGTACATACATAGACAAAGTGCTTAAAAGGTTTAGCATGCAAGAATCAAAGAAAGGATTCATGCCTATGACACATGGTATATATCTCTCGAAGGAACAGTGTCCTTCAACACCAGATGAGAGACAACGCATGAGTAAGATTCCATATGCGTCAGCTATTGGATCTATCATGTATGCCATGATATGTACTCATCCCGATGTATCGTATGCTTTGAGCATGACGAGAAGATATCAAGTTGATCCAGGTGAAGGTCACTGGATTGCTGTCAAGAATATCCTGAAATACTTGAGAAGAACTAAGGATACATTCTTGATTTATGGAGGTGAGGAAGAGCTCAATGTAATGGGTTACACTGATGCAAGCTTCCAAACTGACAAAGATGATTTTCGATCGCAATCTGGATATGTGTATTGCCTAAATGGAGGTGCTGTGAGCTGGAAGAGTTCAAAGCAAGAAACAGTAGCCGATTCTACAACGGAAGCTGAGTATATTGCTGCCTCGGATGCAGCAAAGGAAGCTGTTTGGATTAGGAAGTTCATTTCTGAACTTGGAGTGGTGCCTAGCATTAAAGATCCGATAGAACTCTATTGTGACAACAATGGAGCGATCGCATTGGCTAAGGAACCAAGATCTCACCAAAGATCCAAGCACATACTTCGGCGCTTTCATTTCATTCGAGAAATCGTTGAAAGGGGAGATGTTAAAATATGCAAAGTACCAACAGATGATAACGTATCTGACCCATTGACGAAGCCACTGTCACAGCAGAAGCATGATCGTCATACTAGATCTCTAGGCATTAGGTATATGTCTGAGTGGTCTTAGTGCAAGTGGGAGATTTGTTGGGATATGCCATAAGAGAAGTCATTAGATGATTGTTTAAGACATACAATGTTTATGATTTTATGAATGGCAATTCATTATTATATATTATTCGATTAACTGTGCAATATGAATTAATATATATGTTAATGTCCTTAGAATAATATTGTATTATTCTTAAAGATGTCCCTAGTCAAGTATTATCATGAATAGGGATAATGATAATACGTAGAGACTAGTATGTGTTGATTGATGAATTGTTCATTGATATGAGATATCAAATCAACACATGGGTACATGTTAGAGAACGATGTACTGGACAGACCCACCATGAGAATGCAACATGGATAGTTATATGATCGTCATATGCAATTCTCATAGTGATAATAATGTATGTAATCCTTACGACTTGTGATCATCAGAGATCCCAACATAAGGAGTTATGTATCTTGATATTGTCAAACGTTACCCGTAACAGGGTAAACTATAAAGGCGACTATTGGATACACTACGAATTATGTAGAGGGATGTTGACTGATCGAGATAGGATTTGTCCCTCCTATATAACAGGAGATGTGTTTGGCCCTTGATCAAGTGAGAACTAAAAAACATGGACATGCTCGAATGAGTCGATATGAGATATCGAGCTTATTCGTTTATTCTAGTTCTACTTGGGGATCAAGAAATAAAGATTGAATATACGAGTATGATTATTCCATGACTCGTGTTCAATCTAAACACAAATGACAAAGGGATTAAGTTACATGGTTAATATTATCACAAGTTCTAAAGGTTATGTCGAGTCATTGACATTCTTGTAATTTGGGTAGCCTCGATGTGTTGCTAGACACCGCTCCTTGCTTGTAACGTAAAATAAGATTTTATGTCACTACCAACATTACAAGATCCTATCGGGTCGCACAAAAGATTAAATCGAGAAGGGAAATTAAATTCATTGGATGAATTAATTAATTAAGAAGAGTCTTAATTAAAAGATTATAAGGATTTAATTAAATCATGGGTTTGGGCCCATGAGGCTTTGAGAAAGCTTTAAACCTTAATTAAATCTTATAATATAAATACAAGATTATGATTAATTGTTAGTAACACAATTCATATCATACTAACCTACACTTTGAAGCTCACGGCCGCCTCTTCTCAAGGTGCTCTCGGTTTTTCTTGATAACCGAAGAGTGCTCTTGGTATTGTGTGCCATCAATCGATTTGGAATCGAGTGTACTTCTTGTTCCGGTCTAAGAACGAGTCTAGCAACTTGTTCTTAGACTATCCCTTCTCCCGATTTGATCGTGTGGATACCGTTGAGGCAAAACTTGATAAGTTTTGCTTGTGACTCGAAGGAGGCGTTGGACGTGGTGCTGCTCCGTGGAATCTGCTCAAACATGCTACAAGGGTGAGACTTTTGTAATTCCTTTATCCGATATGAATCCCTATGTATAGATCCGCGGTTATAGTAATCCATAAATTTTTATTCCGCTGCGTTGTATGCTTGTTGGATTACTTACAAAATCGAAGGCTTGATTTTCGACTGAATTAGGGTTCTTAATCGAAATTTCGATTCGAAATTAATCTTAAACCCTGTAAGTAAGTGTAGGTAGAGGGCATTTACATTTCCGGATATTTTGATCAATAACCCAAAGCTAATTTGGAAATGGTGTTCAGTTGATTGAGAAATCGAGGGATTAAATTTTTTTGGGTTTACGGTTCATAGCCAACCAACTAGCTTTTGCAATCAGTCATCGTTCGACGACTGGAAGTCGGATATAAGAGAGGGTTAATGTTCGAATTAGTATGTGTGTTACTATCATAGGAAAGATTTTTCTGGAGTTGGCCGGAAGCGGCAAGATCGGAAGTAGAGTGGCGTGAAGGGGTTGGGTGCGCAGCTTCAATCCACAATTGCTCCTCTTCCTTTCAGAAGATCTTGAACTTGATAAGGGGGTTTGGTTCGCCAATGGATTTTGATCTCGTTGATTGGTCGGCTGTTATTTTTCCTGCGTGTGGCAAGGTGGCAGCGGTGGCTGCAGCTTCCAGATTTAGGGTTTTCGATATTTTTTTTATTTTTTATTTATTGTGCGTTTTAGATTCCCAACTGATTTCTGATTTACACAGTTGGTCTATTCGATCTAGGAATTACATTCCGGTTGATTTATATCAACTAGAAATCTTTTCCCAGCGGGATTACGGAACCTGGTTTTGCTCTGATATCACTGAAATGTCACGCCCTGAGACCGGAGCGCGTGACACCTTTGATTCCAACAATTAATTCAACATCAAGAAGCCTTATCACATAATCACATATAAAGCTTTTCAAAAAATTTCTTGGTTTATTTACACAGTTGGTCTACTCTCTGTCCTTAACTGGGGAGGGGTGGTAAGGGGTGAGTATTTGGGGAAATACTCAGCAAGCAGGGACCAGTTGGACATGATAAACATACATATAAAGCTTTTCAAAAAATTCTTTATCAAACATATAGTAATTGATACACATACTCATAATTGCTCACACTAGAGCCTTATCACATAATCACATAATCGATTTTTGGGATCAATAGGTGACTCCCGTGTGTATATCACTTTGCTCTTAATGTTCAAGAGGTGGCTCCCATGCATGTGGCACGCCCACATCATGTAGCACTTTGCCCCGCTGAATCAAGTGGTGGCTCCTACACACGTAGCACTTTGCCCCGCAGAGCCTTTGACTTTCGATGCACATTCTCATAAACTGTCATAAATGATCTTTAAAATACATTTTTGTGTTCAACTGAATTTTAACACATATATTGAGTTTCAAAAACGAAATTATATTCATAGCAAAAACACACTTACTGTCGTTGAAGATTCGAAGCACGCTGAGATGAAATTCGGGTTGAGAAAATGGTGCAAAACCATTCCTCTCTTGCTTGAGACTTTCGAAAATTGGTGTGTGTGAGTATGTGAAAATAATGCTTCTTGGTAGGCTAGCTATCTCTTTTGGTGAGATTGTTGTTTAAGTGTAGGAATAATCAATTGGACTTCATAAATTTATGCCTTAGTGAAATTATTTTGGGCAGGACAATTGAATGTGCTAATGAGGCAATTGAATGGTCATCATTGCCATGATTGATAAGGAAAAAGAATGGGTTTATGCCATTTAGTGTCATGTTTAAGTAATAACATTGAATGACTAATAACAAGATTTAGGCAAGACCATTGAAAGGCTTATATGATTTGGGGCAATGCACTTGAATGAGTCAATTCAATAGAGCAAATGAAAAGAGGATTTTGAGTGTTTATTGTAGGAGAATTAATTGACAAATACCAAAACTTTTGCCCTTTAATGACACAATTGAGCAATGTACGAAATGTCACTAAATGAGATTGAATGGTAGCATTTGATAGGGTTGAATGAGATTGAATGATGACATGATTGAGTAATACAATTGAATTATCTTGAATGACTAATGTTATGATTTTAGAAAGACAATGAATGACTCTTAAGATTTGGAAAGGCAATTGAAAATGCAAATGTTGGTATCATCACAGATATCATTTAGTCACTAATGTGCTTTGGGTGTGTAAATCATAACATACCAATGTTTGACTTGCAGTACTTATATTATGTTAAGAGGAGATTCTAAAGATTTGGCGTCATGATAGTTTGTTGTTTCGAGTAGTTCTTCTTCTTGATGCCATTTTCAAGTAATCACTCCAATCGGTTTCTATTCTCACATGACGTCATCTTTTCTTTTCTTTTTTCTTTCAGACTAGTTGCAATTACGGACGAGACTCATCCAAATGTGTGCTTGTGAGAAGATTAATTATTGGCCTAACAAGATTCGTGAGAAACTCACCTACTTCACCTATTCGTGAGAAATCTATTTACTTTTCTTGCTAGCCTTCATTTATTGCATTCATCACCTTCTTGCTTTAGCACGTAACCAATTCATGGGAAACGGTTTTTTTACTTTCCCAACTCATCCAAACAAAATTTCTTTAAAAGGCTTAGCCAATTCATGAATCCCTCCGAGAAGATAGAAATTAACTTGCAATATATTGTGTAGCAGAATCCTCCCAGCCTTTCTTATGTCTTAGCTAGGCTCCATCATTGATTTGGTAGTGTTATAGTTTCTTGTGATTTGTATTAAACCTTTCGATTCCGTTTTGTTTCTGTTTCTTTACGAATGAATGATGTTGACGCACTTAAAATTCTTTTCGCCATTAAAGCAACTAGCATGGATACTCGTACTTTCATGCTGTTTGGCATCCCAAGATGGGAATGGGAATGGGAATAGCTACACTGAAGATGCATGTAGCGTAACGCCCTATCGTGATCTTTGCATCCG
The DNA here is from genome assembly GCA_907163345.1 of Haberlea rhodopensis. Taxonomy (NCBI): domain Eukaryota; kingdom Viridiplantae; phylum Streptophyta; class Magnoliopsida; order Lamiales; family Gesneriaceae; genus Haberlea; species Haberlea rhodopensis. The sequence continues at coordinate 376,754 of CAJQUN010000113.1, read as the reverse complement.
TTCTCTTGCATCCTTTTCGAATCAAGCCAAACAGGACCCTGGTAAATGGGCTCGTGCTGGTGTGTCAGTGACCATTGGAGAAGCGAAGAAAGTTGCACGATCCTTGGCAAATTTGAAGAGAAATGTAAGTGGACTTGTGGCAAAAGGAAGAAACAGGATTGCTGTTTCAGATTGTGTTGAAAGCTTTCAAGACTTGCTCGATAATCTTCACGGGTCGCTCGACGTGCTGAGAAACCTTAGTGTTGTGCAGTTTGGTTCTCAGATGGAGGATGTGACCACTTGGGTTAGTGCTGCTCTTACTGATGAAGATACTTGTTTGGATGGATTTGATCAAGATAAGGGAAAACACCTCATTTACATGCTAAAATGTGTATCGAATGTAAGTTACATGACAAGTAATGCTCTGGCACTTGTCAAAAAACTGGCAACCACGGGTCCGTGATGCTTAACCGATGATTTGAAGTACCGGAGGAGGTAGTAGTATGTATATGCACATCTATATATAGCTGGATAGATATATGCGGGTGCTTATGTAATATTTTGGTTTTTTTAAATTCTTGTTCATCTAGTGCATTTTTCCCCTTCTGCTACATCAATTCCTAAGCAGACACAAACGTTGAGCCATTATCTTGTTAATGGTGGAATCCCATAAGCATTGAATAGTAATAAAGTGACTCGGCCATCATTTTCAGGATCGCTTGGAACCGAAATCGTCATCTCAAAATCAAAAGCGAAATCGAAATCGAAACCAAAACCATTTTTCTTTTTGCCAATAAATTTTAGTTCAAATCATTTCAAACCATAATCGGAAATGTTAAAAACTGAAATAAAAAATCGTTAGAAACCGGAGCCGTATCCAAACGGTTCAATTTCGGTTTCACCTTTCGTTAGAACCCGAATTATCGGTTTTAAAACCGTCCTGACGGCTACTAATAAATAATAAAAAGGCAAGATGTGGTGGTGGTAGATGTTTCTTTAGGATTTAAGCCGAAATTATTACAATTACATCTACAATATCTTTCAGCGTCCAACCTTTGCTGATTGTTTACACAAATATGGCTGTGAAAAGTCATCCACGGTGTGGTTCGTTAGTGATGCAGTTTTCTTGCTGTATTGTGATTTCGTATCGATTATATTAAAAAATAGTGAAGTGATTAGTAAATAATTATAATTATATTAGTTGGAAAGAATTATTTGGACATCAAGAACGTCGTGAGCAAGCAAAAAAAGAAATAATGAACTAACTACACTGTTGGGTTAATAATTATAATTGAGTTTAAGTAATAAAAGCCCAATAATTATTATTAATTTTGTTCATGAGAACAAAATTATGGTAAGTTAATTATGAATAGTCAATTAGGCTAAAGAAATCACACATTGAAAAGTTGAGATACTTATGGTTTGTTTATAATGAGATACAAATCAATAGAGTGTAGTTAAGTAGAAAAGATGGGTGTCCCTCGCGCGCCGTCCACTCCGCTCCGCTCGTCTCGTCTCGTCTCGACTCGACTCCCTAGGCAGCGCCGCGCCGCGTCGAGCGTGTCGCTGCCACGAAAGCAGCCCTATCTTTTTATTACTCGGATTTCTGAAATGACTTTTCATTTACCTAACTTTTCATATTCTGCTGAGTATTAAGTTTGAGACTTTTCACCTACCTGCAGAATTGATGTCAGATTTAAGTGTGAGACTTAAATCATATTAATCTGATGTTAAGTGTTGAGACTTTTCATCTACCCCACTAAACATTACACTTAATTTCTGAGACATTTGGAGATGTCTGCTGTTCAGCTATATAAGCTACTTCAGCCCTTTGTTTTCATCAATCCGAAAATTGTTCACTCACTCATACATTTATAAATTTGAGAGTACTGCACACTACTGGTGTTCAAGTGAGTCTGCTTGGATTTCTGCTTCATTCCAAACAGAGGCGATTGGGTGTTGTACCTTGGAGCTCTCTTGTCCAGGAGGCCAGAAGTTTGTAGGCGGCAAATTTGAGTTTACAGGCACACGGCTTGTTGTGGCCTCGTCCTGTTCCGTTGTGCAGATTTCGAACAGTGTTACATACTACTACTGTAAGTTTACAATATATTTTATTTTCTATCATAATTGTAATCTGATTATAATTCGGTTATCATATAACTTTTGGATCAAAAGTTCAACAGTCGTAAACTCAAATCTGTTTTAGTTTCTGTTTTGGAACATAATCGGTTTCGAAAAATATAATTGACGAATTTTCAAACAATCATTGTTTGTGCACTATCAACAATTTATACTGTTCGTTTTAAAACTAGTTCGATATTTTTTGTGTTGTATCGTTTGTACTCTATTTTTAGCTTATGGCTGACCAGATTCCAAACCGAGTTGCTGAGAATACTGAGATTCCAGTGATGAAAGCTAGCGGCGCTGAGGTCGATAAGCCAGTTCTGAGAAACCCAATGTCGTTCTCTAAATTTGAGAAACCAGAAAAGTTCAAAGATTCCAACTTTAAGCATTGGCAACAGAAGATGATGTTCTTCTTGACCACTTTGAACTTGACCAGATTTTTTAAAGAGAAAAAACCAGTGGAGGACAAAGAGGATCCTCAATCTGCTGTAATAGTCGAATCGTGGCTGAGTGCCGACTACCTCTGTCGTAACTATGTACTGAATTCTCTTGACGATGCACTTTTCAATGTGTATTCCCCCAATGAAACTGTGAAGGATCTTTGAGAATCGTTAGAAATGAAGTACAAAGTTGACGACGCAGGCGCAAAGAAATTTGTAGCCGGTCGATTCTATGACTATCGAATGGTAGATGGCAAGAGCTTTGCTGAGCAATGCGAAGAGCTGCAACTGATATATCATGAACTTGCTGCTGAAGGTGTGGGGCTAAATGATTCTCTCCAAGTGGCGATGATGATTGAAAAATTACCGCCATTTTTGAAGGACTTCAAGAGCTAACTAAAGCACAAGCGAAAGATGATGAGTCTCGAGGATCTTATCAGGAGGCTGCGCATCGAGCAAGACAACTGAAAAGTTGACAAGAAATCATTTGGAATGATTTCCAAGGCCAACGTGGTTGAAGTTGGGGACAGCTCCCACGGGAATAAGCGCAAATGCACTTTTGATAACAAGGGAGATACTAAGAACAGGAGGTTCACCGGTGACTGTTATGTGTGCGGTAGATCCTAACCATAAGGCCAAGGACTGCACACAACGCCAAATCAATGAGGGTAAAAGGAAGGCAGTCCCAACCAGAGGTAAAGGTAAGAGCCTGCACATGCCCACATTGATGAGGACAACCTGAGCTCAGACATGGATGACATGCATCTGACTGCTGTGGTGTCGGAGGTGAACTTTGTTGGTGGGAACTCCAAGGAATGGTGGGTGGACACTGGGGCTACTCGCCACATATGCGCCAACAAATGGATGTTTAAGACTTATCAACTAGTCAATGACGAGCACTGCATGGGAAATTCAGCAGTCTCAAAAGTTAAAGGCAAGGGGATGGTTGTGCTGAAGATGACTTCTGGGAAAGAGTTGACTCTTACCGAGGTGCTCTCGTACCAGAGATCCGAAAGAATCTCATCTCCGGAGCAGTGCTGAACAAGAAAGGCTTTCGGCTCGTGTTTGAATCCGACAAAGTCATTCTGTCCAAGGGTGGTATGTTCGTGGGAAAAGGCTACTTGGCCAATAACCTCTTCAAGATGACTGTAATGACTCAGCTCCTAAGGCTAGGTCTAGTGTAGAGGTTGAGGTTGATGTTAATGCAACAAATGATGCTAGCACAAGCAAAAATAATGTAATGATAGTTGTCAATGTGGCTAATAAAACTTTAAAGTTTGATTATTCTTGTGAGTCTTTACATTTGTGGCATGGTAGATTAGGACATGTGAATTATAAGTCCTAATGTCTCTTAGTCTATTACCTAAATTTAACATCAATCATAAACACAAGCGTGAGACTTGTGGAGAGGCCAAATTAACCAAGTCTTCATTCTACTCAATTGAGCGAAGCACCGAACCGTTAAACTTGATCCATACGGATGTATGCGATCTAAAGTATGTACAATCTAGAGGCGGTAAAAATAATTTCATAACCTTTATCGATGATTGTACAAGACATTGTTATGTTTACTTAATGAGAAGTAAAGACGAAGCAATTGACATGTTCATTCACTACAATAATGAAGTTGAGAATCAACTTGATAAAAAGATTAAATTTCTTCGAAGTGATCGAGGCGGTGAATATGAGTCACCATTTGCTCAAATATGTGCCGAGAGTGGCATTATTCATCAAACCACTGCGTCTTATTCTCCCGAGCAAAATGGTATTGCTGAAAGGAAAAATAGAACGCTTAAGAAAATGATGAATGCAATGCTTATAAGCTCCGACCTACCTTGGAATTTGTGGGGAGAAGCTCTGCTTTCCGTCAACTATGTGTAAACAGAGTACCATATAAAAAGTTGGATAAAACGCCTGGAAAGGTCGCGCACCTAGCTACACATGTTTAAGGGTTTGGGGCTGTCTATCAAAGATATCAATTCCTCTTCCTAAACGGACTAGGATAGGACCTAAGACAGTGGATTGTGTATTTATCGGATATGCGCAAGATAGTAGTGCTTATCAATTTCTGATACACAAGTTAGATAATGCAGAAATGCATGCAAATACTATCATTGAGGCTAGGGACGCTTCGTCCTTTGAGTAAATACAACTAATATGTATAATTTATATATTATTCTCGTGGGCCCGCTGAATATCAAATTAAAAAAATTATATGCTAGTGTCGTTAATTCCGTGAATTTCCGAATTCACGACAATGACCGGTTCCTACCAATAATAAATGGTTGTCTGGCTAATCATCCTATGATATTATAATAACAACGAGAGCAAGTAGCGAGAGGACAAAGTTCTTCATTTTTCATTCTTCAGAAGACAAAAAGCCGATAGCTGTGAGAAATTTCTTAAGAGAATTTTTTTTCTTCTCTCTCGGTTTCATTCATAAAATTAGCCTAGTCTTTTGTTGTTCAAAATTTCTCTCAAAGTGTATCTCAGGAATCAAAATAACAATGGCTTCAAAATAAGTTTTATGTCGAGGCGAGATTTGTAATCTCCGTCCTTAAGATAATATTGCCCCGCTATGGTGCTAACGGTTTGCTATGGTAATTTGTCTCCCAAGATACAACGACTATGACTTGTGATAAGAGCACTCCAAAGTCTTCAAACTAAAAATGTTCAAAGCACTCAATTTGATGAACAACAAATACTCTCAAATTTCACTAAATATATGAATGAATTTGGAAAAATTCTCTTTAAAACAAATGGGGATATGTTATATATATAGTGAACCAAAAATCAAGTCCAAACGACACCATTTGGAGGCAATATTTGGCCAAAAATCGCACCCCAAACATGAATGGACATACTATTTCACAAAACAGATACAGTGCTCGATCGATCGAGCAAAGTTCTTGATCGATCTCGATCGATCGAGCTACTGTTCACAAGACCCGAAATTTTTCTGGTCAGATCGAAGATCGATCGAGCTGTTAAATTAAATTCACATATGCACGTTTTCCAACATCTTTTTCAAAGAAGGAAGCTATTTGCTTCAATTTTTCGTGTCAATTGAACAATCTATATATCATTGCGACCGTGGTTTCGTAATGATATTAGAAATCTTGTTTGAAATATCAAATTATTGTCTAGTGCCAGTAATTTTGAGATAGATCGAGCAAAATGCTCGATCGATCGAATTAAATTCACATATGCATGTTTTCCAACAATCCCCCCACATAAATTAAATTAATGCATGCATGTAATTGAGTGATTTTACGAACTATTATGGCATCTGGAGAGATAGCTTGCGGCTTTGAATCTTCCGTAGTAGTATTCAATCGGATTTACTTGACTTAATAGTGAACTTATAGTCTTGAACTATTTAGTCGTTGGTGTAAACCAAGACAATTGAACCCACACCATAACAATTCTGACCTCCGTATTGGTTTCTTACAGTTGTGTCCGTTTCGGCCATTGACCACGCTTGGTTTCATAAGTGCTTTTCATTCTTTGAAGCGGCCACACTTCGCACTTACATAGGTGATCTCCTAGAAGAGTATCCCGCTATACTCCAATATATTCTAATATGTCTTAGGAATCATTAAAGGCCTTTTGCCTATCCTCGTACCCTTTTTGCAGGCTACATCCCTTATCATAGGAATGGGTCGGAGATTAATTCTCCAATGTGTTTATACAATCTTGTAGTTTGTTTGTCCCTTTTGAACTTAGATCTTGGGATCTCCAGTCACATAGGTTGGGTATCCACCACAAGATTTTGATTATAGGGTTTTAATCCCAATCCCCTCGATAAACTATATACTTGATCTTTAGGCTAGCCTTTCGTGAGCGGATCCATAATATTTTCCTTTGATTTCACATAGTCAGTGGACAAAATGCCATTTGAGATCATTTGTTTAATAGTATTGTGTCTACGACGTATATGTCTATACTTACCATTATACATGATACTCTGTGCCCTTCCTATAGCAGATTGTCTATCACATGCATTTTAATTGCAGGCACAGGTTTTTCCCAACAAAGAATTTCTTCCAAGAAACTTCTAAGACATTCGGCTTCTTCTCCCGCTTTATCCAAAGCTATGAATTCAGATTCCATAGTGGATCTAGCAATACAAGTTTGCTTGGTAGATTTCCACGACACTGTAGCCCCTCCAATAAACACATAACCACTTGTCAATTTGGAGTCTTGAGTGTCCGATATCCAATTTGCATCACTATATCCTTCCAATACAGCAGGATATCTTGTATAGTACAATCCATAGTTCAGGGTGTATCTTGAATATTTAAGTACCCTCGTCAATGCCTTCCAATGGTCATTGTTTGGATTGTTTGTGAATCTACTTAGGTTTCCAACCGCATATGCAATATCAGGATATGTACAGTTCATGAGATACATGAGACTGTCAATTATCCTTGAGTATTCTAATTGCATGACAGGGTCTCCTTTGTTTTTAACCAAATGTAGATTCGGGTCATAAGTCATTAGCGAGAAATTTCTCGAGTATTTTCTCAACATACTGAGAGTGCGACAGCACTCGTCCTTCTGATATCTTGGAGATTTTAGTTTCAAGTATCACATCAGCTTCACCCATATCTTCATTTCAAAATGTTTTATTAACGTTTTCTTTGTCCCGTTGATGATTTCTAAGTTGCTTCCCACTATGAGCATATCATCAACGTACAAGTATACTACTACATATGCTTTAGGCGTGTTTTTCATATATACGCATTAGTCGCACTCATTAATTTTGAAACCATTTTACAACATAGTTTTGTCAAATTTTTCATGGCATTGTTTTGGCCCTTGCTTAAGCCCATACAATGACTTAACGAGTCTACACACCTTTTTCTCTTGTCCGGGAACAACAAACCCCTCGGGTTGTTTCATATAAATTTCCTCCTCAAGTTCCCCATTGAGGAATGCTGTTTTTACATCCATTTGATGTATCTCTAAATTATTTAGAGCATCGATAGCAATGATCACTCTAATGGACATAATTCTCGTGACTGGTGAATATGTATCAAAGTAATCAAGGCCTTCTTTTTGTCTATATCCCTTTGCCACGAGTCTCGCATTGTACTTATCAATTGAACCATCGGACTTATATTTTCTTTTAATAAACCATTTGTATTCTAATGGTTTACTTCCAAATATCTACCAATTCCCACGTGTGGTTTTGCATTATGGATTTTATCTCGCCATTAATATCATCTTCGTAGGACCATCAGGGCTAGAGAAGGCGTCACTAACCGACCTTGGTTCATTGTCCAACATATATGTCATGAAGTCAGGACCATAAGTCTTAGCCACTTTGGTTCTCTTGCTACGTTGTGGTTCTACTTCCTCAATAGAGTCACGGTTAGCGTCTTCATACACCATTTTCTTATGGCTCATTTCTTGTTAGTTTTGTAAGGAAATACTTATTCAAAAAATACCACATTTCTTGATTCCATGATTGTACCTTCATGCCTAAAAATCGATATGCACTACTATTGTTAGCATAACCAATAAATAAACAATCTATTGTTTTAAGACCGATTTTTACTTGCTTTGGTTTTGGTACTTCTACCTTAGCCAAGCACACCCACACTTTCAAGTATTTGTAGGAAGTCTTGTGACCTTTCCATAACTCACAAGGAGTTTCATCCTTACTTTTGTGTGGTATTTTGTTTAGAATGTAGTTGGCCGACAGCATTGTTTCCCACACAACTTCGGGTAGTAACAAAGTGCACTGGCATTCAAACTTTCATGTTTCAAGTTCTAAGCGTTATAGACTTACAAATCCAAATTCAAGTTTTTATTTCTTGAAAATTTTCGAATTTAAGCGTACTTGCTTACAAAAGTTGATCCTTCGATAATATTCTCAAACTCGGTTCACAATTGCAATTAAGCGCACTAACTTAGAAAACTTGAATTCAAGATTTTAAATCTTGCAAATTCATGTTATAAGTGTACTAGCTTAGAAATTAAAAATGTAAGGACCCCATGCCCTTAACCCTTAATTAGTGTATTAACCACTATGTGTGGCACATGCTTTCAATAAAAAGTCAATCGGGAAGCTCAGATGATACTTTACCATTGAATGGTAACTACAAAATTTCTTTAATACACAATGTTATAAGATCATCATCCTAACAGCATATAGACTAATCGAGTTCGCCCAATACCATCCCCATTACATCACTTTTGCATTGTGGGTTTTTATAAAAATTTGGGCAGAGTCTCCCCATAAATTGAGCTATCCCAAAAATAAAAGCACATCACATGATATAATTCCCGGCCAGGGAATACACAATACTCAACAGAATACTGAACACAAAGTAAATTCCCAGCCAGGGAAGACACCACACATAAGACGACAAAAGTGGGTTTCAACCCCCACATAACACACTAACGACTCTCATATCATTAGCAATTCTACCACAATTGCATGCAACATATAATGAAAGAGAGGAAGGCTCATGCCTTTATATACAATCCATATACAAGTATAATCGTGCTCACAGGCGAGCATCATGAATATGTATATAATCCTCAGGTGTATATATATGTACTCTATACGATACCGTGCTCCATCAAGCCCTGGTACCACGATCCTGGGAGTACATCCAATCAACAGCTCGAGCTCATCTCCAAAGCCATCGATGTACCTGTTCACCTGCCCCAACAGAGACAGCCCCCAACGGGGTGAGCATACCAATTCCACAATTTCATAATCATAATGACATAATACATAATTTACGAAAATGTAAATATTGCGGAACATATGTGATACTTCCTGGATGGTATCATCCTCATCATAGCGTACCCCTGTAATAACCCTGTTCTCACAACAGATAAATCATCAAATCCTGAATATGCAGTTAATCATCACATTGGTTAACCCTAGCCAGTTTCAAATTAACAACATTTCATAACATCTTTCTTTATCTAGAAATCATCATAATTCTAGATATTATATTGAGATTTCCTTAACTTCGATACTAGTTAGTCACTTCTCTGATTAACTACGTCTCTGTTCCTATTTATTACCAATAGGGAATAAAATACAGATATCCTAGATATCTAATCAAATACCACATTTTCATTTCTTACTTCAAGGTAACGTCATACTATCGGTGTTTGCTCCGTAGCAACCACACCTCATCATTTGCTCGCTTCATAGCGGCACTAAGCATTCCACCATGTGAATCAACATAACGTAACCAAGTCCCGGTACCATCATAGTAAAGCATTTCATGTATTTTAGATCATGCATCATACTTGTAAAACATCATTTAAACTATGCTTGTACGCTAAACGTACCTTAAATCCTCGAAGTCCGAGCCAAACCTTGCTCGAGTTCCATGCCCTGAGGAATGATGTGCTAACACGATAAATAATTCACAATTATTTACGAACATGCAACCCATGCTCAAGCACATCCATAACCCTCAAAATATTGTCGACACACGACAATTAAACATCTAAAAGACCCGGGGCAGGGTACATGCAGGGAGGGAAAACGAATGCAACATATCGAAAAAATTGCTCAAGAACACCTTCAATAATTCGAACCCAACCAACACAAATCAAACCCAAATAATCACCATAATTCATCTAACACATGAATTAATCAATTAACAACAACAATAATCGCCTCACATGCCAAACCCCCAAAATTCGAATTCCAAGCCCTAAATTCGAATCCAATTCCTCAAATTCGAACACAATCAAGCATCATAATGCATCAACAACATGAATTAATCAATCCATAACAAGAATCATCACTCCTTGTCAAAAATCCCCAAAATTCGAACCCTAACTCACGAAATCGAGCTGAAATTCGAACCAAATTTAACCAATATTTTCGAACCGAAAAGTCTGAAATAATCGACTCAAAACCAGCTTAAAACGCCCCAAAAACATCAGAAAAATCGTACCAAAAACATACCAAAATCGCGTCCCAAAAATCGGATGAAATCCAGTTTTCGAACCCTACGCTTTTCTGGCAAATCCGAGCTCGATTCTCGACCAAACTTCAAATTGTTGGTATGTATAGAAGCGCCTGGAAGAGACGATTCCAACGGCGGGTGGCACGCGCCAAACGGCGGCCGGACGGCGACGGCCGAAGCACTTTTGTGCGCGGGGGTCAAAGGGGATCGGGAGTGGTCGCGGGCGAGGAGAGAGAAACGGGTGAGGAGAAATGGTTCCGATAATTAAAATCTCGCGTTCAACTGGTATTTATAGCAAAATACCCCGAAATACTAATATCCCCACAAATACATCATGATTCATTAAAAATCATCTGTTTTCAAAAATTCTCTCTCTAACTCAAAAACCCCCTACCGGTGCCCACACCAAGCACCCGAGATTCTGAGTCACACTAAAAACCCAACTCACAGGTTTTCACCGAAATGAGAATACGATCTCAACCTCGGGATCCAATGATCCCAACTGCCCAAATAAATGAGCCCAGAAGGCCCGACACCTCGATTAAACTCCAAGTCGACACGTAAAACCACTTTAGGGGTTATTAACACTGCGGGATTAACATCCCTAATCTCAGGTCATCACAATATCCCCCACTAAAAGAATTTCGTCCTCGAAATTAGCACCGGTGTATCACGTAACACCCGGGCTACACAACAACATGAAGCCATAACCTCGATTCCTGACCATATCAGAATCGTCTTAAAAAAAACCGCGAGGATACTTACCTCTCTTCAAACTCGGAAACAGAGCGACTTACCAAAACCAACATATCACCCAAGAGGCAAACGTACCTCGATGCGGGTCATCCCAAAAGTCAGTCTCTCATGACCGCAAAACAACCGATACTTACGACTGTAGATCGGACAGTCATCCTTCGTTCTAATACAACTAGTAAGAACGCATCCTGGATGACACCTCAACCGTGAGAACGTTGACCTCGTGTCAATCTCTAGAGTGGAATAGACTTCCAAACCCATCATAACGTCGAAGAGCGTCAGTACAACTCAACGCTAACAGTCCAAAAGCAGTTAGTCAACTGAAACTGCAAGGATTCGAATTGCTTCCGATTCCATCGTAGATATCATTCAAAGACATCTCTATCATGACTCACGATGTCTAACATACATCGTTACGAGGGAAACATTAGCATACCATGGTGTACACATACCAAACCTGGTTTCCACTTTCAAACCTCCTCTTTCAAATGAGCAGTCGCATCATTGCAACTCAATTTGGGCAACTCACGGCCACAGATTCACACAAAAGACATCTCACAAGATGTCCACCTCCGGATATCCTAAGAATCACATCCTGATCATAAATAAACAATCGAGACTCCTCAGAGTTTCAAATTTGAAAGGACATGCAATAAACCCAATGCATCCCAAATACATGGATTCCCAGACCAAATCAACGACGAATTGATGACTCTCTCGTTGGTACTTCAACATCATGAGCTGTCCCAGACAAGTCTCACCAAGATTTAAACATAAATATATATACGTTTCAGTGAGGCATACACAACCTCAACTTCAAATGACGTGGTGACTACTAGAGTCCACCACAATCCACATCGTATCACCTTACTATTTGCCAAACTTGGTTCCAACGAGCAGTATAACGGCTCTAGCAAGCCCATCATGGTGCTGCACACACGCGGTAGACAAACTAGTCGCTGCCTCACTAGGTTCACCTCAAACCTACCAATCAGATGGACGTTTCCGCACGGCATACCATACCATGGGAAGAAAAATCAATAGAGTAGTGGGTCTTTACCCAACCCTGGACACTCCAATGTCCCCATGTACTTAACATAACCTGATCCTACTCCCTTAGGACCCATCCTACACCCTCATGGGTGGTGTGGCCATGTCTACCACACGTCATATCAATAAAAAAGCGAGTAATTCCTCCACGATTACTCCTGTCGTCAAATTACATGGCCAAAAAGCCATTCCAACGGTATCACCACTCGTGATATGATCCCTCAAACATATGCTGCGGTACAATCACATGTACAGCGCGTCCATCCATTCCTCGAGCAGCCTGCTCGGTATAAGGGTCACGTCGACCGGTGATGCACACACCACCTTGTGCCCGACACTGGCACCCAAGGCATACAACTGAAAACGTATACTCAACGCATTGTTCATCGTAACGATGATGCATGTCTAATAAGACATCTCCTACACCATCGTCATCGCCATCCCGTGACGGCACATGCCCACTCATGGCATCTAAGGTATCGTCAACTAGTAACGATACATGTCAACAATGACATCTAAACAACCCAGTCAACTCGTGACGGTCCATGTACATCAACATATGTCATCCATCATCATGCTAGTAAAATAGTCATAATAAAACATGTATAACAACGCATGCTAGCTATAACAATGCTAAATAGAATAGCAATATCTCATACCTCATCGCTAACAAGATAGCGGCATACCTATCTCCGTCGCTCAATAAAATACGTAATCAGCACCCATCGCTCGAAGGCGGCAAAATCCTGTGCTGAATATATAGCGGCACAGTCCATCGCTATAGAATTGACGGCATAATACCTCGTCATATAATAGGTGGCATAAAACCTCGCTATACACCTGAGCATGAATCATCGTCCACATAATAGCGGAAAGAGGCATCGCTATCAATACCCGGCGGTATAAACCATCGCCAATCAATATAGCGGAATGAACCATCGCTATCAATACATCTGGCGGAAAGAACCATCGCCAATCAATATAGCGGAATGAGCCATCGCTATCAATACATCCGGCGGAAAGAACCATCGCCAATCAATATAGCGGAACGAGGCATCGCTATCAACATATCTGGTGGCACTAATCATCGTCAATCCTCATAGAAGAATGAGTCATCGTAAATCCACATAATAGCGGAATGGGGCATCGCTATCATCATATCCGGCGGCATAAATCGTCGCCAATCCTCATAATAGAATGAGCCATCGCAAAATAGCGGAATGAGGCATCGCTATCATCATAAACATCATCATAATCATCATATCATCTTTACTCATCATAAACATCATCATAAACATCATATTCACATATATACTCACAACAAACTATGTTAATTAGAAATGGGACTGTCCGGGTTCCATTATGACAGCGGCACAATTGGCCCCCTCGCTCGACATAACACATCGTATGATACCCATCGCTACGCCTTGATAGCGGATGTATCTCTTATTCAGCGGATGATACCCATCGCTACACCTTGATAGCGGATGTACCCCATCGCTCAACGGATGATACCCATCGCTACACCTTGATAGCGGATGTACCCCATCGCTCATCAGCGGATGATACCCATCGCTACACCTTGATAGCGGATGTACCCCATCGCTCATCAGCTATGTGAGCGGCAAGACCTTCCTCGCTTGCCCATAATGACCACCGGACATTCAACCATTCTAAGTAACATAGTTAAACATACATTATCATCATATAAACATCATCATCTTATAGCATCATTATCTTAGAGATAAAACAGTAAATATACGAAATCATAGTTGAGTAAGCCTGCTGGTTATTCATTAACTTCTTTTCATTTTCCCTGGTTCATATTCATGCATATGGGCATCTTACCCTGTGGCATCTTATCACCTTAACCATCATATCATTCTATAAACATCATATTAACATCATCATTACTTATCATAGTCGTCATCGTAAACGTCATATCATCTTCATTTATCATAACATCATCATCATAAACTTATTTATAATAACATCATCGTAAACATCTTGTCATCTTTATTCATCATAGAAATTATCTTCATCTATCATAATATCGTCGTAAACATCTTGTCGTCTTTATTCATCATAGACATCATCATCATAAACTTACTTATCCTAATCATCATCATAAACATCGTAAATACTTCTGTAATTATAGCATAGTCATAGTGTAAGAATATGTTACCGTCCGATGCCCGTACGCGTCTTACGTACCTTCCTTGCTTGAACATTACATGAACAAACGCATTAGTATATTCAATAATAATTTAGACCATACCGAAGTATTCCACTGTCGGTTGTCCACCCAGTCTGTCCTCAGACAATACATCATATCTTTCTTTTCCCTGATTTTCTTACCAATCAGATTCCTTGGCACGTAACATATAGAGTGTTAGACATTACTATTAATGTCATCCTATCGTGTTCCACACGATTCCTGCAACCACAATGGTTAGCAATACCACTTTTCATAACATAAAAGCACATAAACAATTAGTCATGTCGTATAACATTAATGCCATCATGCATAAATATGTGCTATCAATAACTTCCTAGGCCCTCAACAGCCCCAATGAGCAACCACTGCTCTGATACCACTAATGTAAGGACCCCATGCCCTTAACCCTTAATTAGTGTATTAACCACTATGTGTGGCACATGCTTTCAATAAAAAGTCAATCGGGAAGCTCAGATGATACTTTACCATTGAATGGTAACTACAAAATTTCTTTAATACTCAATGTTATAAGATCATCATCCTAACAGCATATAGACTAATCGAGTTCGCCCAATACCATCCCCATTACATCACTTTTGCATTGTGGGTTTTTATAAAAATTTGGGCAGAGTCTCCCCATAAATTGAGCTATCCCAAAAATAAAAGCACATCACATAATATAATTCCCGGCCAGGGAATACACAATACTCAACAGAATACTGAACACAAAGTAAATTCCCAGCCAGGGAAGACACCACACATAAGACGACAAAAGTGGGTTTCAACCCCCACATAACACACTAACGACTCTCATATCATTAGCAATTCTACCACAATTACATGCAACATATAATGAAAGAGAGGAAGGCTCATGCCTTTATATACAATCCATATACAAGTATAATCGTGCTCACAGGCGAGCATCATGAATATGTATATAATCCTCAGGTGTATATATATGTACTCTATACGATACCGTGCTCCATCAAGCCCTGGTACCACGATCCTGGGAGTACATCCAATCAACAGCTCGAGCTCATCTCCAAAGCCATCGATGTACCTGTTCACCTGCCCCAACAGAGACAGCCCCCAACGGGGTGAGCATACCAATTCCACAATTTCATAATCATAATGACATAATACATAATTTACGAAAATGTAAATATTGCGGAACATATGTGATACTTCCTGGATGGTATCATCCTCATCATAGCGTACCCCTGTAATAACCCTGTTCTCACAACAGATAAATCATCAAATCCTGAATATGCAGTTAATCATCACATTGGTTAACCCTAGCCAGTTTCAAATTAACAACATTTCATAACATCTTTCTTTATCTAGAAATCATCATAATTCTAGATATTATATTGAGATTTCCTTAACTTCGATACTAGTTAGTCACTTCTCTGATTAACTACGTCTCTGTTCCTATTTATTACCAATAGGGAATAAAATACAGATATCCTAGATATCTAATCAAATACCACATTTTCATTTCTTACTTCAAGGTAACGTCATACTATCGGTGTTTGCTCCGTAGCAACCACACCTCATCATTTGCTCGCTTCATAGCGGCACTAAGCATTCCACCATGTGAATCAACCTAACGTAACCAAGTCCCGGTACCATCATAGTAAAGCATTTCATGTATTTTAGATCATGCATCATACTTGTAAAACATCATTTAAACTATGCTCGTACGCTAAACGTACCTTAAATCCTCGAAGTCCGAGCCAAACCTTGCTCGAGTTCCATGCCCTGAGGAACGATGTGCTAACACGATAAATAATTCACAATTATTTACGAACATGCAACCCATGCTCAAGCACATCCATAACCCTCAAAATATTGTCGCACACGACAATTAAACATCTAAAGACCCGGGGCAGGGTACATGCAGGGAGGGAAAACGAATGCAACATATCGAAAAAATTGCTCAAGAACACCTTCAATAATTCGAACCCAACCAACACAAATCAACCCAAATAATCACCATAATTCATCTAACACATGAATTAATCAATTAACAACAACAATAATCGCCTCACATGCGAAACCCCCAAAATTCGAATTCCAAGCCCTAAATTCGAATCCAATTCCTCAAATTCGAACACAATCAAGCATCATAATGCATCAACAACATGAATTAATCAATCCATAACAAGAATCATCACTCCTTGTCAAAAATCCCCAAAATTCGAACCCTAACTCACGAAATCGAGCTGAAATTCGAACCAAATTTAACCAATATTTTCGAACCAAAAAGTCTGAAATAATCGACTCAAAACCAGCTTAAAACGCCCCAAAAACATCAGAAAAATCGTACCAAAAACATACCAAAATCGCGTCCCAAAAATCGGATGAAATCCAGTTTCGAACCCTACGCTTTTCTGGCAAATCCGAGCTCGATTCTCGACCAAACTTCAAATTGTTGGTATGTATAGAAGCGCCTGGAAGAGACGATTCCAACGGCGGGTGGCACGCGCCGAACGGCGGCCGGCGGCCGAAGCACTTTTGTGCGCGGGGGTCAAAGGGGATCGGGAGTGGTCGCGGGCGAGGAGAGAGAAACGGGTGAGGAGAAATGGTTCCGATAATTAAAATCTCGGGTTCAACTGGTATTTATAGCAAAATACCCCAAAATACTAATATCCCCACAAATACATCATGATTCATTAAAAATCATCTGTTTTCAAAAATTCTCTCTCTAACTCAAAAACCCCCTACCGGTGCCCACACCAAGCACCCGAGATTCTGAGTCACACTAAAAACCCAACTCACAGGTTTTCACCGAAATGAGAATACGATCTCAACCTCGGGATCCAACGATCCCAACTGCCCAAATAAATGAGCCCAAAAGGCCCGACACCTCGATTAAACTCCAAGTCGACACGTAAAACCACTTTAGGGGTTATTAACACTCCGGGATTAACATTCCTAATCTCAGGTCATCACAAAAAATGAACCAATTTGAGATATTACAATGCCTAATCAAATGGCTTCGATTTATCACTTGTGTTTTAAGCGTACAAAGCTTAGAAACTCGCATTCAAGATTTTATAGTCTTGCAGATTCAAGCTTAAGCGTCAAATTCTTAGACAACACAAGTATAATCCCATAGCAAAACTCATTTGCTAAATTTTATTCCAATCACATTCTTGAAGTGTTTAAACACCTCATTGGCCTTGTTTTTGCTTCATAGCAATAAAGTCACAACAATATCATATGCAAATATTGATAAAGTAACAATTTACTTTTCTCACATCTCTAGTTTGCACAATCTTTCCATCACAAACATCATTGTGAGTAAACTCTAGAGACGTTACGATTCTTCTAACAAATGAATGACGATTTTGTTAACTTAGTAATACATAAGATTTTATTGCTTTCAACAAATATCGTCATTACATTTATTTAGAATCACTCCATTCTTGGAGTTTACAGCTTTCAAAGATACACAATCTAATTTAAGCGGTAAGCGCTAGATCATCCAAATCAATTGAGAGACGATCTTCTTCGGTCACATTGACTTGATCTTTTGCTTTCCCACGAGTGTCTTTGTTACGACAATCTTTTGCCATCTGATTGGGCTTTCCACACTTATAGCATTTCCCTTTGAACTTTTTTGCATTGCCACTGTTGGAGGCCGTACAGTCAAACTTACGCTTTGATCCGGTTCTTTGTTCAACTAGGTTAGCCCGTGGTTCCATTTGAAACCTACCCACCTTCCTCTCGGAAACTTTGTTGTCTCTAAGGACCCTAGTTCCTTAAGTGCGGATTAAAGGCGTAAATAGAGCTATCATGCATAAACAGAGTATAAAAATCATGTTGATGCCTTGAGCTATTAGATTACAGTGCCAAAAAAAGTTCCAAAAGGGATTAATTACATTCTCAACTAATGAATGTTAATCCTATAGCTTTACACTACTCCTAGAGTAGAGACTATACAAAAGAATGTGCCTGCTACCAAGAGCACTCCTCACTAGCTCACCGCATCAACCCGCCTTAGCCCGTTCGCCCAAAAGTACCTACAGGAACAACCCCAAAACCATGAGCATGTATATAAATCATATTCACAATAATATGATTGCAATTCAAATGCATAAACCGTAAATGCGATTCACTTCCTGTATTTAATACATTTAAAAGCTCCCTTTGGTTGTCCATGTACCACAATCACAATCAATGGATTAATACCAATAATGTATGTCATGACATGCATCCATTCCATGTATACCAATGGCCAGTTCCAGTCTTATTATATCAGTGGCATAATACCCCTCGCGTTTACATGACAGCGGCATTAATACCCCTTGCTTCGACATATTAGCGGCATAATATCCCTCGCAACAATATGACAGCGGCATTATCCTTCGCTTCGACATATTTGCGGCAAATATTCTTCATCGCTATAATATGATAGCGGCAAGTATTCTATCATCGCTTCGACATGAAGGCGGCAAGTATTCTTCATCACTGGAATATAATTTCGACTCACAATCACATGCACCAATGCATCCAATATACACATGCAACCATAATGCATATCCAACCATGTATGCAACCATAATGTATAACTAAGACCATGTATGCAACCATAATGCATGACCAATTCAATGCGTATAAATACGTTTTACCGTCCGATGCTCGTACATCTCACTACGTACCTTAGTCCCAAAATGTGTTGTGTCGTGGACTTTATCTCCTAAGCTGTGTGGCCACCTGGGATGGTTCTACACATTCACACAAACCAATATTATGAGTCAATAATAGTCCAATATCCAAAATCCATAAAAATAATCATTTTCCCAAAATTCTCCTGCTGGCGATCGATCGCTGTGTCGAGGCGATCGATCGCGAGCCTTACCGATCGATCGCCAGACTTCACTGGCTCGAGGAGATTGATCGTGCCAATTGAGGCGATCGATCGCCTGCACTCGATTTTCCACTGTCTCTCGGCGATCGATCGCTGCATTTGTAGAGATCGACCGCCACAACCAGTAGCCGCGATTTCCACCATTTTTGTACCATTTCTCATCCCAAAACATACCAACACTCATACCTTCAAACCAACAACATAAAACATTATAAACCTTCAAAATACACCTTAAAACAACCCAAAATCCCAACACCCAACCAAAACAATACCAACCAAAAACAAACCCATTTCCAAATCAACCAAAACCATTTCAAATCCAAATCAAATACCATAAAAACAACAAGGAGGTATCCATACCTCTTGGGGACTCCAAATCCTACCAATAATCTCACAAACAAGACTTTTGTAAGGATTTCCCCGCCACTTAATGCCAAAAATCGAAAATGGTGAGGGTTAGGGTTGGGGAGAGTGAGTTGGGGATTTTGGTAAAGTGATGGTAAAGTGGGGGGTAGTGGGTTAAATGGGTTTAAATTAAAATTGTACCCCCAACAATTACCACGATGTATAAAATACTCCAACATGATATTTTAAAAGTATTTTACCAAAATGCATCAAAATCCCAATTAAAAACCATGCTTCACCAAATAATTATCAATTACCAAAATCAAACCATAATAACCCCCAATTTCCCAACATGCATAACATGCACCCCGAAATACACCACCAAGTCACGCATACCATGTGACTAGGCATTTCACCAAGATAATTAATTCCAACACATATATTAATTATCACCATAAATAATCACATAAACATAATTAATGCCCAAATTGCAATTAATTATTTCGGGGATATCACAATACTCCCCTACTTATAAGATTTCACCCTCAAAATCGTATGCACTTACCTAAGACGAAACCAAACATAGATCATATACCAGAAAATAGCTCCAGGTAGTGCTGCATCATATGCCGCTCCGTCTCCCACGTGGCCTCCTCGACACCCCTGCGATCCCACTGAACATTGACCATCGGTATCACTTTGTTCCGAAGTCTGCGATCAGCCCTATCCAGAATCCTGACTGGCCGTTCCTCATAGGATATATCAGAATCTAACTGAATCTCAGAAGGCTGCAATACATGCGACGGATCCGGCTCATATTTCTGCATCATAGATACATGAAACATGTCGTGAATACCAGACAACGACGGTGGCAGTGCCAAACGGTAAGCCAAGGTACCGATGCGGTGTAAAATCTCATACGGTCCCACATACCTCGGAGACAATTTACCACGCATACCAAACCGAACCACACCCCTGAAAGTTGAGATCTTCAAAAAGACTCTGTCTCCCAACTGAAACTCCAACGGTCTCCGCCGTTTATTCGCATAGGCTGGCTGCCTGTCCTGTGCTGCCTTCATTTTCTGACGGATAACCTTTATCTTATCCTCCATCATCCCAGTATAATGGCGACCTACAACACCTACCATGCAGAGCCTCAAACGGAGCCATCTGAATACTCGTCTGATAGTTGTTGTTGTAAGAGAACTCTACCCAAGCCAATGAATCTTGCCACGAGGCATCAAACTCCAATACACAAGCCCGTAGCATGTCCTCGAGTGTCTGCATAGTACGCTCGGGCTGACCGTCCGTCTGGGGATGATATGATGTGCTCAACCTCACCTCAGTACCCAAAGCTGACTGAAGACCTCCCCAGAAATGAGATGTGAACCGTGGATCTCTGTCAGATACAATAGACACCGGAATCCCGTGCAGTCTCACTATATCCCAGACATACAGCTGAGCCATCCTCAAGTATGTGTACGTCATACTGTAGGAATGAAGTGAGCTACCTTCATCAGCCTATCAATGATAACCCAAATGGCATCACAACCCGAAGTAGTCCTCGGCAAGTGGGTCACAAAGTCCATAGATATGTGCTCCCACTTCCACTCCGGTATCTCTAAGCTCCTCAGCTCGCCACCAGGTCTCTGCCTCTCTGCCTTGACCTGCTGACAAATCAAACATCTCTTGACAAAAGCGATCGCATCACACTTCATCCGTCTCCACCAGAACTGATCACATAAGTCCTTATACATTTTCCTTCCTCCTGGGTGGATACTAAATCGGCTACTATGAGCTCGCTCCAAGATTCCTCTACGCAACTCTGGCGTACACGAAACCACCCATCGGTTACCGAGTCTCAAAGAACCATCCTCAGCCACTCTGAATTTTGATGGTTGTCCCTGAAGTGCCAATGATGACCATCTCTGAACCTCATCATCCGGCTCTGCCAATAACGTCGATACCCATACTGGCGATGCATCCACATCGAAATCATAGCCCAGATGGCAGTAAGAAGTCATCATAGCTGACAAATACATAGTATCCTCAGCAGTACTCTTCACCTTTCACCTCAAGGCGTCTGTCGTCAAGTTTGCTTTTCCCGGATGGTACTCTATCTCACAGTCATAGTCCTTGAGCAAATCCATCCATCTCCTCTGACGCATATTCAACTCCGCCTGAGTGAACAAGAATTTCAGGCTCTTATGATCTGTATATATGGTAAAAGATGTACCATACAAATAATGCCTCCAAATCTTCAGGGCAAAGATAATAACCGCTAATTCCAAATCATGGACTGGGTACCTAGCCTCATGCGGCTTCAACTGCCTCGATGCATAAGCTACCACATGCTTATCTTGCATCAATACACACCCCAAGCCCTGTAGCGATGCGTCAGTGTATAGAACAAACCTTTTGTTCTCTGTGGGAATCACCAACACCGGCGCCGTCGTCAATCGATGCTTCAACTCTTGGAAGCTCTCCTCGCAAGCCTCTGACCAAAAGAAGGGTACTCCCTTTTGAGTCAACTGAGTCAGTGGCTTAGCAATCTTAGAAAACCCCTCGACGAAGTGTCGGTAATAGCCAGCCAAACCAAGAAAACTCTGTATCTCGGGCACAGAAGTGGGTGCAGCCCACTCCATCACAGCCTCAATCTTCCTGAGATCCACTGATATCTCACTGCTAGATATGACATGACCCAGAAACACTACACTGCTCAACCAAAACTCACACTTGCTGAGCTTGGCATATAACTGATGATCTCTGAGGATCTGGAGCACTGTCCTCAAATGTTTTACGTGCTCTTCCTCGCTCCGGGAGTAGATGAGTATGTCGTCGATAAACATAATGACGGACTGATCCAGATAGGGTTGGAACACCCGGTTCATCAAGCTCATAAAGATAGCCGGGGCGTTCGTCACACCGAACGGCATCACCAAGAACTCGTAGTGCCCATACCGAGTCTGAAATGCTGTCTTCTGCACATCCTCCTCCCTGACCCGTATCTGGTGGTACCCGGATCTCAAATCAATCTTGCTATACAGCTTCGTGCCTTGAAACTGATCAAATAAATCATCAATCCTTGGGAGAGAATACTTGTTCTTTACCGTGGCCTTATTCAGTTGTTGGTAATCGATGCACAAACGCATCGAACCATCCTTCTTCTTCACAAAGAGAATCGGTGCGCCCCAAGACGATACGCTAGGGCGTATATATCATTTGTCAAGGAGCTCCTGCAGCTGCTCCTTCAATTCTCTTAACTCCGCCGGTGCCATTCTGTAAAGGGCACGAGAAATAGCGGATGTCCCCGGTAATAACTCAATCCCAAATTCGACTTCTCTAGCCGTCCTGGAATCTCCTCCGGGAACACGTCAGCAAATTCTACTACCACTGTTACATCCTCAACTCTTAATTCTTTACTCTTTCCCATCGTGTCCACGGCATAGATGAGATAGCCCGTGTGTCCACGCTCCAATAATTGGGACATTTTGACCGCTGAAATCAACGGAATCTTTGCACGAGAACCGTTACCATAGAAGGTCCACTGAAATCCCAAACCAGATCTGAACCGAACTGTCCTTTGCCGACAATCTACCACTGCCTGATATCTGTTCAGAATGTCGATGCCCACAATGTAGTCAAAATCTGACATACCCAAGACAATCAAATCTTCCTTTATCTCATTGCCCTCAAAATAAATGAGGCAGTCCATCAGAAACTGATCAGCAACAACTTTCTTTCCGGTGGGTGTCGAGACCAATAGAGACGTGGGTAACGGAGACGTGCACATGTGATGTCTCGCCACAAAATCCGCAGACACAAAGGAGTGCGAAGCACCTGTGTCTATCAAAATAAAGGCGGAATATGTAAATAAAAGGCACGTAACAGCTATCACCTCCTCTGGAGCTGTATCGGCCTGCTCCCTAGTCAGTGCATAGACATGTCCCTGAGGTGGCCCCATCGCCTGTCCTCCCATAAGTCAAGGCACCATCGGTTGCCTCTGCTGTACCGTCCCACTAGAAAACCTCCCTCGACCTTCCCTAAGATCCGTCTGTCCTTCCCGATTGGGACAACGCCGAGCAATGTGGCCCGACTTGCCACATATGTAGCACGCAGAACAATCACGCATCAAATGCGGCCCTCCGCAAAAGTGGCACTTAAAAGTAGATGCACCACCCCTCCGGTCCCCTTGCTTCCGGCCATCCGGCCGCCTTCCGCTAAACCGGGAAAAAGAAGAAGTCCCTCGTGATTTAAAAGATCCTCCTCGGGGCCTCAGATTCTCAGATGTAGATCTTTGTGATGGAACTGGTGGGGGTATGGCTTCAGGATAAGCACTCACCCCTATCTCTGCTAACTCCGCTCTAACAAGCGCATCATCAAAAGATGTGGGGTTGTTGGAGATAACCCGATCAAATAATTCTGGCCGCATCCCCTTCAGAAAGTGCCTCATCTTTGCATGCCCGTTTTGTTGCAATATGGGGAACATACCTCAACAATGATGAGTAATGCATGGCGTAATCCGATACTGTCATGCCCCCTTGCTTCAGATTAGTAAATTCATCCTCCTTGGTTTGTCTAGCTGCAGCAGAGAAATACCGGTTTAGAAACCGGGTTCTAAATAAGGTCCAGTCAATCACCATACATTGGGCCCTCAACTCCATCACAGTCGTCTTTGTTGGGATATGCCCTAAGACAAGTCATTAGATGATTGTTTATTGTTGGGATATGCCCTAAGACAAGTAATTAGATGATTGTTTAAGACATACAATGTTTATGGTTTTATGAATGGCAATTCATTATTATATATTATTCTTTTAACTGTGCATTGTGAATTAATATATATGTTAATGTCCTTAGAATAATATTGTATTATTCTTAAAGATGTCCCTAGTCAAGTATTATCATGAATAGGGATAATGATAATACGTAGAGACTAGTATATGTTGATCGATGAATTGTTCATTGATATGAGATATCAAATCAACATATGGGTACATGTTAGAGAACGATGTACTGGACAGACCCACCATGAGAATGCAACATGGATAGTTATATGATCGTCATATGCAATTCTCATAGTGATAATAATGTATACAATCCTTACGACTTGTGATCATCAGAGATCCCAACATAAGGAGTTATGTATCTTGATATCGTCAAACGTTACCCGTAACAGGGTAATCTATAAAGGCGACTATTGGATACACTACGAATTATGTAGAGGGATGTTGACTGATCGAGATAGGATTTGTCCCTCCTATATAACAGGAGATGTGTTTGGCCCTTGATCAAGTGAGAACTAAAATGCATGGCCATGCTCGAATGAGTCGATATGAGATATCGAGCTTATTCGTTTATTCTAGTTCTACTTGGGGATCAAGAAATAAAGATTGAATATACGAGTATGACTATTCCATGACTCGTGTTCAATCTAAACACAAAGGACAAAGGGATTAAGTTACATGATTAATATTATCACGAGTTCTAAAGGTTATGTCGAGTCATTGACATTCTCGTAATTTGGGTAGCATCGATGTGTTGCTAGATACCGCTCAATGCTTGCGACATAAAATGAGATTTTATGTCACTGCCAACATTACGAGATCCTATCGGGTCGCACAAAAGATTAAATCAATAAGGGAAATTAAATTCATTGGATGAATTAATTAATTAAGAAGAGTCTTAATTAAGTGATTAAAAGGTTTTAATTAAATCATGGGTTTGGGCCCATAAGACTTTAAGAAAGTCTTGAACTTTAATTAAAAGTCTTATAATATAAATAAGAGGTTTTGATTAATTGTTAATCATACTTTGAGATCATCAGTTTGAGATCAAACCCTAGCCTACACAAGCAAGTGCTCTCGGCCGCATCATAAGAGCTCTCGGCCTCCTCAATAGCCGTGTGGTTCCTTGGTGGTTTTGAGCCATTATTCGATTGTGAATCGAGTTTGCTTCGTGTATTGGTTCAAGAATAAGTCTAGCAACTTGTTCTTGAACGTCCCTTTCGATTTGATCGTGTGGATACCGTAGAGACGAAGGTGAAAGGTTTCGTTTGTGACTCGGAGTTCGTTGGACGTGCTGCTCCGTGGAATCTGCTTCAAACACGCTACAAGGGTGAGACTCTTATGTATTCTCTAATCCGATATGAATCCCTATGTATAGATTCGGTGTTAGTAATCCCAAAATTTTATTCCGCTGCGTTGTATGCTCATGGGGTTACTTACAGTGGTATCAGAGCCGTGTACAAGGCTCATATCGGATTTATGTGATTAAATTGTGTTAATCATATTAGAGCTTATATTGCATGCTATTTAAAACTGTATTTTCATATATGATATGGATTAAATCAAGTTTTCGAAAATCATCGTATGATATTATATTTGATATAATTGACGGATCGAAATATATGATAATTCATGATCAAAACCGGTACAATGGCTCACGGCCGAGACCACCTAAGGGCTAGGGTTTCGAACCCTAGTCACCATGGCTCGGCCGCCGCTTGCAAAAGGCTAGGGTTTCGAACCCTAGTCATCATGGCTCATGGCCGCCGCATGTTGCTAGGGTTTCGAACCCATTGGCTCGTGCATGGCCAAGCAGCCGCCGCTTAAGGGCTAGGGTTCGGACCCTGGCTCGAGCATGAGCCGAGCCGCCGCAAAATTAGGGTTTTTGAACCCATTGGCTCGTGACGGCTAACTCATGACGGCTAGGGTTTCGAACCCTAGCAGCCGTGCATGGGCTCGCCGCCACCGCTCGAGCATGGCTCGGCCATGGGCTAGGGTTTCGAACCCTAGGCCCACTATTGGTCCAGCCGTGTGCTTCATGGTTCGAACCATGGTGGTTCGAGTCTTAGTCGCTTTAGTTCGTGGCATGTGATGTCCCGAGCGTACGATATTTTTTCAAAAATTATTTTACAGTTTTAATTAGAATTAAATTTAAAATGTTTAGAATTTAATTAATTAAATGTTAATGCATGCTTTATGTGTTGTTTGAGCATGGTCCGTGGTTATAGCCCTTTGACCTATTAGATAGGATTTGTGGATGTTTGTAATTTATAATACGACCTGCGTGTCGTGCCTTTTCTCTGTTTCATTCTAAATGTAATCCCTCCCCTATGTTCCCCTCGAATGTGAATCGAGGAATTCTATATCTTGTAAATAGTATAGTTTATTTTATTGATGGTGATCAATGAAGATGGAGCATCGTGCCGGGATGAGGAGGCCATTCACAAATTGGAGCCAAGGAAGGTGCTTGTGAAGTTACCTTAGGTTGACTCATAGGATTTTCTCATTGGCTTGAGAAAATCTATAGTAGGGGCTATAACCATGTCACGTTTAATTATGTATGTTGATGCATGATTTATCTTATGTTTTAGTTTGATAATAGTATTACACATATATGTAGATATGTATACAACTATATGTAGTGGACATATTTTAAATTATCAAATTAATCATGAGATCAATAAATCCCTCTAAAATATTAAGTTTTAGATGCCTTCCAAAATAAAAGTACTCGTCAATAACTTCGATTGTACATGTGTGGGTTTGCCAAAGCAAAGCACCGTGGCAATCTTAGTAAGGCGCGAAAGGATAAAAGTGATATCCGTTATACTTTAATTGGGTACGACTTAACTAGGTTATCTCAATAGGATTGGGAACCTAGAGGCATGGGTTGGATTATAATTCATTTGATGAATTGAACAAAGTGTTGTTCGTCCAACTATCCAAGAATTATATGTGATGTAATTGACAAAGTGTTGTCTACCTAAATAACCGAGTCTTGGGCGATTAGCCAAAGCTAACTCAAGATTAAGTGAAATATGGATCTTGGCCCACTAAAGGTTTCGAGGGTTGATATTTTTCAAAGAAAATAGTGGGAGTATCATTTAATATAAGACCATGTTAAATGATTTAAATCATAAACTTATTTTGCATATTTATATTGTAGATATCCATGGCAACTAACAACGTTACTAGCACTTTATCACTGCGATCGGTCCTTGAGAAGGACAAATTAAATGGGACGAATTTCCTAGACTGGCATAGGAACTTGAGGATAGTCCTCAAACAAGAAAAGAAACAATATGTCCTAGAGGAACCCTTGCCCGCTGAGGAACCTCCCCTAACGGCTACAAGAACCGAAAAAGATACTTACAAGAAGCATCAGAGTGACGCACTTGATGTTGGGTGCCTCATGCTTGCCACCATGAACTCTGAGCTTCAGAAGCAACATGAGGAAATGGAGGCGTTCGATATGATCGAACACTTAAAGCAGTTGTACCAACAGCAAGCTAGACAAGAGAGGTATGACGTCTCTAAAGCGTTATTCCAGTGCAGGATGGTAGAAGGAAGCTTAGTTGGAACTCATGTTCTCAAGATGATTGGGTACATTGAGAATCTGGACAAGCTAGGTTTTCCATTGGACCAAGAGTTGGCCACCGATGTAATCTTGCAATCGTTGCCTGAGAGCTTCAGTCAATTTGTAGTAAATTACAATATGACTGACATGGAAAAGACTCTACCACAGTTGCTTGGTATGTTGAGAACATATGAAGCAAATACTAAGAAGACTAAGGCCACAAATGTCCTTATTGTGAATAAGGGCAAAGGAAGGGCCAAAGCTAAAGGCAACAAGAAAGCAAAGAAGGTCTTTGCTAAATCTAAGCCAAAGTCTCATGCACTGAAACCAAAGGGAGGGATAGCAAAGGAAGGGAACTGTTTCCATTGCGGTGAGACCGGCCATTGGAAAAGGAACTGCAAAGTATATCTGGAGGATCTAAAGAAAGGAAGTGTGACTTCCGCTTCAGGTATTTTTGTTATAGAAGTCAATTTATCTACTTCTTCATCATGGGTATTAGATACTGGATGTGGATCTCACATTTGTGTAAATGTGCAGGATCTCAAAAGGAGTAGGACATTGGCGAAAGGTGAAGTTGATCTCCGAGTTGGAAATGGAGCAAGAGTTGCTGCATTAGCTATAGGAGATTATCATTTAGCTTTACCTTCTGGTTTATCACTGATTTTAAAAGACTGTTATTTTGTGCCTTCAATTACTAAAAACATTATTTCTATTTCTTGTTTAGACAAGTATGGTTTTTCATTTATAATAAAGGACAATTGTTGTTCTATTTATTTAAATGATATGTTTTATGCTAGTGCACAAATGGTGAATGGTCTTTATGTATTAAATCTTGATATGCCTATCTATAACATAAATACTAAAAGGATTAAAAATAATGATTGTAATCCGACTTATCTCTGGCACTGTCGCTTGGGCCACATAAACGAGAACCGCATATCTAAACTTCATAAGGATGGAGTATTAGATTCATTTGATTTTGAATCATATGAAACATGCGAATCTTGTTTAATGGGCAAGATGACTAAAGCCCCTTTCAAGGGACATGTTGAAAGGGCAAATGTTTTATTGGGACTAATACATAGTGATGTATGTGGACCAATAAGTACACAAGCTAGAGGTGGTTTTCAATACTTCGTTACATTTACTGATGACCTCAGTAGATATGGGTATGTGTACCTAATGAAACATAAACATGAAACCTTTGAAAAGTTCAAAGATTTCAAGAATGAAGTACAAAACCAACTTGGCAAAAGTATCAAAATCCTTCGATCAGATCGAGGAGGTGAATACTTAAGCCAAGAGTTTCATGACTATCTAAAGGAGTGTGGGATAGTCCCACAACTCACTCCTCCGTATACTCCACAATGGAATGGTGTATCCGAGAGGAGAAATCGAACCTTGTTAGACATGGTTAGATCAATGATGAGTCATGCAGATCTTCCGATATCGTTTTGGGGACACGCTCTAGAAACAGCAATTTTCTTACTGAACCGTGTTCCATCTAAATCAGTGGAAAAGACACCATATGAGATATGGACTGGGAAGCGTCCTAGTATGTCTTTTATGAAGATTTGGGGTTGTGAGGCTTTCGTTAGACGTCACGCCACTAACAAACTTGGACCCAAATCTGATAAGTGTTTATTTGTGGGGTATCCTAAGGAAACGAAAGGGTACTATTTCTATTATCCCACCGAGAACAAAGTAGTTGTTGCTCGGACTGGTGTATTTCTTGAAAGAGAATTTATTTCTAGAAAAACCAGTGGGAGAAAAATAGAACTTAGTGAAGTTCAACCACAAGAAAACACTGAACCTGAGATTGAGATGGAAACAGAGCAGGCACCACAAGCTGTTGTGGAAGAAGCACCTGCTCAAGAGACACAAGCCCAGCGTAGGTCTGTAAGAGAACACCGGGAGCCACAGAGATATGGATTTCTTGTGACTCAACAAGGTGACTTACTACTTATTGATGAGGATGAGCCGTCATCTTATCAACAAGCTATAATGGGCAATGATTCCGAGAAATGGCAAGAGGCCATGAAATCTGAGATGGAATCCATGTATGCAAACCAAGTATGGACTTTGGTTGATCCACCTGAAGGGGTACGACCCATAGGGTGCAAATGGATTTTCAAGAAAAAGACCGATATGGATGGTAACGTACAAACCTATAAAGGTCGGCTGGTTGCAAAAGGATTCAAACAAATTCATGGTATTGACTATGATGAAACCTTTTCACCAGTGGCCATGGTTAAATCCATAAGGATCTTACTTGCAATAGCTGCATTTCATGATTATGAAATCTGGCAGATGGATGTCAAAACAGCTTTCCTTAATGGAAATCTGCTCGAGGATGTGTACATGACACAGCCCGAGGGTTTTGTCGATCCAAAGGATGCTGGAAAGATATGCAAGCTACAACGATCCATTTATGGATTGAAGCAAGCTTCTCGGAGTTGGAATCTTCGTTTTGATGATGCAATCAAAGAGTTTGGTTTTATCAAAAATGAAGATGAACCTTGTGTCTACAAGAAGGTCAGTGGGAGCATAATCAATTTCCTAGTGTTGTATGTAGATGACATACTTCTTATTGGAAATGATATCCCTGCCTTGCAATCTGTAAAGATTTGGCTAGGGAACTGCTTTTCGATGAAAGATTTAGGAGAAGCCACCTATGTATTAGGAATCAAGATCTATAGAGATAGATCGAGAAGGCTTCTTGGTCTAAGTCAAAGTACATACATAGACAAAGTGCTTAAAAGGTTTAGCATGCAAGAATCCAAGAAAGGATTCGTGCCTATGACACATGGTATTTATCTCTCGAAGGAACAGTGTCCTTCAACACCAGATGAGAGACAACACATGAGTAAGATTCCATACGCGTCAGCTATTGGATCTATCATGTATGCCATGATATGTACTCGTCCCGATGTATCGTATGCTTTGAGCATGACGAGCAGATATCAAGTTGATCCAGGTGAAGGTCACTGGATTGCTGTCAAGAACATCCTGAAGTACTTGAGAAGGACTAAGGATACATTCTTGATTTATGGAGGTGAGGAAGAGCTCAATGTAATGGGTTACACTGATGCTAGCTTCCAAACCGACAAAGATGATTTTCGATCGCAATCTGGATATGTGTATTGCCTAAATGGAGGTGCTGTGAGCTGGAAGAGTTCAAAGCAAGAAACAGTAGCCGATTCTACAACGGAAGCTGAGTATATTGCTGCCTCGGATGCAGCAAAGGAAGCTGTTTGGATGAGGAAGTTCATTTCTGAACTTGGAGTGGTGCCTAGCATTAAAGATCCGATAGAACTCTATTGTGACAACAATGGAGCGATCGCATTGGCTAAGGAACCAAGATCTCACCAAAGATCCAAGCACATACTTAGGCGTTTCCATTTCATTCGAGAAATCGTTGAAAGGGGAGATGTTAAAATATGCAAAGTACCAACAGATGATAATGTATCTGACCCATTGACGAAGCCGCTGTCACAGCAGAAGCATGATCGTCATACTAGATCTCTAGGCATTAGGTATATGTCTGAGTGGTCTTAGTGCAAGTGGGAGATTTGTTGGGATATGCCCTAAGACAAGTCATTAGATGATTGTTTAAGACATACAATGTTTATGGTTTTATGAATGGTAATTCATTATTATATATTATTCTTTTAACTGTGCATTGTGAATTAATATATATGTTATTGTCCTTAGAATAATATTGTATTATTCTTAAAGATGTCCCTAGTCAAGTATTATCATGAATAGGGATAATGATAATACGTAGAGACTAGTATATGTTGATCGATGAATTATTCATTGATATGAGATATCAAATCAACATATGGGTACATGTTAGAGAACGATGTACTGGACAGACCCACCATGAGAATGCAACATGGATAGTTATATGATCGTCATATGCAATTCTCATAGTGATAATAATGTATACAATCCTTACGACTTGTGATCATCAGAGATCCCAACATAAGGAGTTATGTATCTTGATATCGTCAAACGTTACCCATAACAGGGTAATCTATAAAGGCGACTATTGGATACACTACGAATTATGTAGAGGGATGTTGACTGATCGAGATAGGATTTGTCCCTCCTATATAACAGGAGATGTGTTTGGCCCTTGATCAAGTGAGAACTAAAATGCATGGCCATGCTCGAATGAGTCGATATGAGATATCGAGCTTATTCGTTTATTCTAGTTCTACTTGGGGATCAAGAAATAAAGATTGAATATACGAGTATGACTATTCCATGACTCGTGTTCAATCTAAACACAAAGGACAAAGGGATTAAGTTACATGATTAATATTATCACGAGTTCTAAAGGTTATGTCGAGTCATTGACATTCTCGTAATTTGGGTAGCATCGATGTGTTGCTAGATACCGCTCAATGCTTGCGACATAAAATGAGATTTTATGTCACTGCCAACATTACGAGATCCTATCGGGTCGCACAAAAGATTAAATCAATAAGGGAAATTAAATTCATTGGATGAATTAATTAATTAAGAAGAGTCTTAATTAAGTGATTAAAAGGTTTTAATTAAATCATGGGTTTGGGCCCATAAGACTTTAAGAAAGTCTTGAACTTTAATTAAAAGCCTTATAATATAAATAAGAGGTTTTGATTAATTGTTAATCATACTTTGAGATCATCAGTTTGAGATCAAACCCTAGCCTACACAAGCAAGTGCTCTCGGCCGCATCATAAGAGCTCTCGGCCTCCTCAATAGCCGTGTGGTTCCTTGGTGGTTTTGAGCCATTATTCGATTGTGAATCGAGTTTGCTTCGTGTATTGGTTCAAGAATAAGTCTAGCAACTTGTTCTTGAACGTCCCTTTCGATTTGATCGTGTGGATACCGTAGAGACGAAGGTGAAAGCTTTCGTTTGTGACTCGGAGTTCATTGGACGTGCTGCTCCGTGGAATCTGCTTCAAACACGCTACAAGGGTGAGACTCTTATGTATTCTCTAATCCGATATGAATCCCTATGTATAGATCCGGTGTTAGTAATCCCAAAATTTTATTCCGCTGCGTTGTATGCTCATGGGGTTACTTACATTATGACATACAATGTATTATGATTTTATGAATGGCAAATCATTATTATATATTATTCAAATATCTGTGCAATATCGAGCCATCAATTTTATCGAGCCAAAAAGTTCAAAACTCTAGCCACGTCTCGACACCTCCATGCACGAACATGAGCCGCAACGGCTAGACCATCTCGAGCCAAGCGTCCGAAAACCCTAGCCCTCATGTGGCAGCCGTGGGTCAATAGTCATGGTGGTGGCCAAACCATCAAGTCAAGGGCTCGGTTTTTTCGCCTTCATGTATCGTATACAATAAAACGTCAATTATATCAAATATAATTTTATGATAAATGCTACATGGATAGTTATATGAGTGTCATAAGCAATTCTCATTGTGATAATAATGTATGTAATCCTTACGACTTGAGATCATCAGAGATTCCAACATAAGGAGTTATGTATCTTGATATTGTCAAACGTTACCTGTAACAGGGTAAACTATAAAGGCAACTATTGGATACACTACGAATTATGTAGAGGGATGTTGATTGATCAAGATAGGATTTGTCCCTCCTATATAACAGGAGGAGTGTTTGGGCCCTTGATCAAGTAAGACTAAAATGCATGGTCGTGCTCGAATGAGTCGATATGTGATATCGAGCTTATTCGTTTATTCTAGTTCTACTTGGGGATCAAGAAATAGAGATTGAATATACGAGTATGACTATTCCATGACTCGTGTTCAATCTAAACACATGGACAAAGGGATTAAGTTACATGGTTAATATTATCACGAGTTCTAAAGGATATGTCGAGTCAAAGACATTCTTGTGATTTGGGTAGCCTTGGTGTGTTGCTAGATACCGCTCATTGCTTTTGACTTAAAATGAGATTTTATGTCACTGCCAACATTACAAGATCCTATCGGGTCGCACAAAAGATTAAATCGATAAAGGGAATTAAATTCATTGGATGAATTAATTAATTAAGAAGAGTCTTAATTAAATGATTATAAGGATTTAATTAAATCATGGGTTTGGGCCCATGAAGCTTTGTGATAGACTTTAATTAAATCATATATAATTAGATAGCAAGGTTAATGATTAACTTAACACATCACAAAATAACCTAGCTAACAAAGACACAATTGGCCGCCACTTCACATTGTGCTCTCGGCTTCATCATAGCCGACGTGAACCTTGTGAATTCCGGCCATTGTTATTCGATTGAGAATCGTAGGTGTTTTTTCTTCCGGTTTAAGAACAAGTCTAGCAACTTGTTCTTAAAGGATCCCTTCTTCGATTTGATCGTGTGGATACCGTAGAGGCAAGACCTTGGAGGTGTTGCTCGTGACTCGGAATTCGTTGGACGTGGTGCTTCGTGGAATCTGCTCAAACACGCGACAAGGGTGAGACTCTTATGATCCTTTATCTGATATGATAACTTTTTATAGATCCACGGTTCTAGTAATCCAAAATTTTAAATTCCGCTACGTTGTATGCTTGTTGGATTGCTTTTAGTCTTCCACCACATAGAAGACTTCTTCGCTAGTTGGAACTCCGCCAACCTCAGCCAAGTCGTCCTAGCACAAGGCGCGGACACAAATATCTGTTCCAGTCTCTCTAGCCACCCTTCGGCATCTTCCCCTGTCGTTGTTCCCTCAAACATGGGTGGGTGGAAGGTCAAAAACTGAGTCAGACTAAGCTCCCCTGGCAATAAAGGATTCGTCTGACCAATGCTAGCATTCACGCTCCCAATATCACCCACCTCTTCATTGAGTGTGATGACCAGGGATTATAGATGGTAATCCCGGAGTATTAATGACCCCTAAAGTTGTTTTTACGTGGCGATTTGGAGTTTAATCGCGGTGTTGGGCCTCCCGAGCTCGTCTATTTGGGCAGTTGGGATCGTTGGATCCCGAGGTTGAGATTGTATTCTCATTTCGGTGAAAAACCTATGAGTTGGGTTTTTAGTGTGACTCGGGATCTGTGGTGCTTTGTGTGGGCACCGGTAGGGGGTTTTGAGGTTAGAGAGAGAGTTTTTGAAAACAGATGATTTTTTTTGAATCATGATGTATTTGTGGGGCTATTGGTATTTCGGGGAAATTTTGCTATATATACCAGTTGAACCCGAGATTTTAGTTTTAGAAACCATTTTCCTCACCTTGCCCGTCTCTCTCTCTTCCCGCGTCTGCACCATTCCCGTCTCCCTAAACCCCCGCGCGTAAAAGCGCCGTGCCCGCCGCCGCCCGGCGCGTCCGACCCGCCATCGGCTTCGTCTCTTCCAGGCGCACCTTTCCATACCAAGAATTTGAAGTTTAGTCGCGATTTGCGTTCGGATTTTTGCAGAAAGCGCAGAGGCCCAATTTCTAGGGTTCTTCGATTTTCGAACGTTCTCCTTCCGATTTTCGATTGGGTAACCTCCCTTACCCCTTTTTCGTCATTCTCATGTAATTCCCTGCTTTTTTTTGGTGACATTGGTTCAAAATTATTCCCTAATTTCGTGAGGGTTGTGTTCGAATTTAGGGGTATTGGCAGGGGGCGGTGATTCTTGTTATTGATTGATTAATTCATGTTTTAGATGAATTATGGTGCTTGGTTGGGTTCGAATTTGTGATGTTAGGGTTCGAAATTTAGGGATGGTTCTTGATCAATTTCGTTGATGTCTCTTTCGAATTTCCCTCCCTGCATATGCTCCGCCCCGAGTCTTTTAAATGGTAAATTGTCGTGTGTTGACAATATTTTTTTGTATGACGATTATGGGTGTGCTTGAGCATGGGTTGCATGTTCGTAAATAATTGTGAATTATTTATCGTGTTAGCACATCATTCCTCGGGGCATGGAACTCGAGCAAGGTTTGGCTCGGACTTCGGAGATTTGAGGTACGTGCGACGTACGATCATTACTTTATATGAGAGCATTGTGAAATGCATAGTGTATTTTGATTGCATTAGATGGTTGTGTGTATGGTTATATATATATGTGTTGATATAGCTATGGAACGACCTAATCTTGATATCGCCGCCACAAGCGTACGTGATTTTAGAGTTGCATAACCTCATAAGATATATGGGGTACTGGATGTATATGACCAATGTAGGGCATTGAGATGCCTGAGAATGATCGTGGAATCATGTATTCATTATAAGACATGTGAGATGTCTAAGTATAATGGAGAATTGGTAAAATAAATGCTAGGCATTTGAGCTATCTATGATTGGTAGCAAAGTTGAAAATCAGTTAGATATTGAGATATCTATATTTGTATGTATAATGAATTTGGAATCATTAATTATTGATATTTGAGAATCAGGCATGCGATGAGTTAAATCAATGTGTTGATTTACTGATTTTTGAGATTTGATGAGTTTGATGATTGTGAGAACAGGGACAGTACACGGAATCCCGGATGAGGACGTTGCCATCCAGGGAGTATCATTTAAAATTCATTAGTATTTACTTTTGTTGTAAATTATGAATTTCATTATTGTGATTATGGGATTTTGTGTATTGGTATGCTCACCCTGTTGGGGCAGGTGAACAGGTACATCGATGGCTGTGGAGCTGAGCTCGAGCTGTTGATTGGATGTACTCCCAGGATCGTGGTACCAGGGCTTGATGGAGCACGGTATCGTATAGAGTACTTATATACACCCGAGGGTTATATACACATTTATGATGCTCGCATGTGAGCACGGTTATACCTGTATATGGGTTGTATATAAAGGCATGAGCATTTCTCTCTTTCATTCTATGTTGCATGCAATTAAGGGTAGAATTGCTAATGATATGAGAGTCATTGGTGTATTATGTGGGTGTTGAAACCCACTTATGTTGTATTATGTATGGTGTCTCCCCTGGCTGGGAATTTACTTAGTGTTGCTGTATTCTGTTGAGTATGTGTTTTCCCTGGCCGGGAACTATATTATGTGATGTGCTTTTATTTCGGGATGGCTCTATTTATGGGGAGACTCTGCCCAAATTTTTATAAAAGTCCACAATGTAAAAAATGGTGTAATGGGGATGGAAATGGGCGAAATCTATGAGTCTATTTGTTGGTAGAGATGATCTTAATGTTGCATATTAAAGAAATTTTTTAATTGCCATTCAATGGTAAAGTATCATCTGAGTTTCCCGATTGATTTTATTGAAAGCATGTGCCACACATAATGATTAATACACTAATCAAGGGTTAAGGGCTTGGGGTCCTTACATTAGTGGTATCAGGGCAGTGGTTGCTCATTGAGGCTGTTAAGGCCCTAGGAAGTTATTGATAGCACATATTTATGCATGATGGCATTAATGTTGAACGACATAACTAATTGTTTATGTGCTTTTATGATATGAAAAGTGGTATTGCTAACCATTGTGGTTGCAGGAATCGTGTGGAACACGATAGGATGGCATTAATAGTGATGTTTGGCACTCCGTGTGTTACGTGCCAAGGAATCTGATTTTGTAAGAAAATCAGGTAAAGGGATATTTCCGAGGTAACATGTCTTGGTATACGTATTGACTTGCAAGTGGTTGCATATATGCATTGAATGTTTGATGCATAGCGTATATGGCTATTGTTGCTAACCATGATGGTTGCAGGTTACAGGAAATATGGAGTATAAAAAAGAATGATGATTATACATTCCAGGAGTCTTGTTTATCACAGTGAGAATTTTTATACTTACGTTTTTACCGCTAAAAATGTGGAGCGGGAGGGGGGAGGCTCGCTTGCACATGGAGGTGGGGTATTCCATACGAAGAGAGGATGAGATACCACTTGTATGAAGAAGCTTATGCTTATACCGCTAAAAATGTGGAGCGGGAGGGGGAGGCTCGCTTGCACATGGAGGCGGGGTATTCCATACGAAGCGAGGATGAGATACCGCTTGTATGAAGAAGCTTATGCTTATACCGCTAAAAATGTGGAGCGGGAGGGGGGAGGCTCGCTTGCACATGGAGGCGGGGTATTCCATACTAAGCGAGGATGAGATACCGCTTGTATGAAGAAGCGAGGATGAGATGCCGCTTGTTGTGATGATTCATTTCTTTATGAGGACATGGATGATAGCGGTGATGTATTCCTGGTAGCGTTTATCGTGTACGCCCAAATTAACCCTTCTTCAGTTAATAGCAAAAATATGTAGTAGTGGAAGTAGGGATCGATCTCACAGGGAAGGTAAATTTATTTCGTGCCAAAAACGAATAGTAACAAGGGGGTTTTAGGAGGAATGATTACTACTAAGCAAATTCTAAAATTAAACTAATTAATGAGATTAACTAAGATGATTTGAACTTATGAGAGCGAAGCGATTCTTGGTTTCCAGGTAACCGTACTTTTGGAAAATTTTCTTTTAGTCATCAAATCAAAACATTCGAATTCTTTCAATTATCTATCGATTGGAAATTCAATTCCTACTCATCTTATTCGTAGTCAAAGAGAAAACAGCATTCAATTCAACCCTTACCAAATCTCTAATCACCACTACAGCCGTTAATGATTAAATCAATGATAGTTTTCAAAACTAATGAGTTCGATAAATCTAATCAATGAAAACTACAGCCGTTAAAATTGATTACTCAACCGTTTCTCCTAAGAATTCAACAACACCTACAGCCGGTTAATTATTAATCTTAGTTGTTTCTTAACAAACTATCGATTATGTAATTGAATATTAGGTGATCGGTCTAATACACAAACACAACAATCATGGAATTCGAAATCTGAGAAACAAATTGAAATCGAGTTCTAATTCAACAATCAAACCAAATTCTCATAAAAGATTTAAATCCAAAAGTAGGTATCCCTTCAACCAAGAATCAAAGGGTTTTAGCCTAGCATAATTAAATCTAAAATCAATAAAAATTCAATGGAAAACATTAAATAAATAAAGGAAAAGAAATTACTAATATAAATCACGATTCCGGCTTGTCGATTCCGGTTCCGTTCTTCGTTGTTCTTGAAGAAAACTTGAAAGCAAATTAATCTAAAATCTCCAAAAATTCTAAGAGTATGAAAAACTATCAAAAAACTGCTGCTAATGAGGCTTAGTCTCGAGTTTTAGGGTATGGAAGTGATAAATATGGGATACAATCTTTTAAACATGGTAAAAGACTCAATTTCCAAATTTCCGGACTCTTCGGCGATCGATCGCCTGATGTGTGGCGATCGATCGCGAGGCTTTTATTTTTCAGCGAATTTCTTGAGGCGATCGATCGCTATAAAGTGGCGATCGATCGCCGAGCTCCAATAGACTTTGGCGATCGATCGCCACTTCTTCGCGATCGATCGCTGGCTCTTCAAATTTGATGCAAATGTTTCTGTCCATAGGCGATCGATCGCCTCTTCGTGGCAATCGATCTTCTCCTTCAAAATTACATTTTTGCCCTTTTCTTGATCAACTTTGAGTCCTTATCATGTCCATGTCTCTTCTTGGTCTTTACACATCGTTTTTAGCTCGTTTTCTTCGATTGTACCTACAATTACACAAATATACGATTAGGTAGCATACATATCAAATTATCTATCAAAACCTACCAAATCGTAGACAATTAAGCACTACCGATGTGTCTATTTCTAGTCACATCAAACTCCCCCATACTTACTCTTTACTCGACCTCGAGTAAACAAATAAAACTACAATATTTTTGATTGGCTCATAGGTTCATAACAAAGCAACTTGTCCTCACTTTAATGCCTAAACAATTTTAACATGCATAATAATGAACGGCGGTGAAAAATTAACAGTGGAACAAGTTCAATCCCTAAACATTTCGTACCCAACGGAGTAGTGAACGTGTGTGTGTGGTCATAAACAAGTGTTGTGTACAAATTATAGATCCAAAATATGTAAAGCCATAATAGTTCAAGTCATACACTAACACAAGTATAAGCTCACTTGCACACTCTTCTCCACTATCTTAGCTACTTTGCAAACATAAATCAAGTAGGTCTTTATTAGCTTGTAGCTTGGCCTAGGTATTGGCTTATGAAAGAAAGGGTAAGGATATTCAAACAAGAGAGTATGATGAAATGCACACTAAAAGCTTCTCTTCTTGTATGAATTTTTCAACTTCGTTCTTTTTCACAAGGTTTATTTCAACACTTTGCTTCTTTTGTGCCTTGGCTCCCCTTGGAGTCATATTTTTATCTATTTTTTCAAGGCATCCCTTTTTCTTTCATGCATTCCATTCTTTTGACAATTAAGCTCACAAATATACTTCAATGATTCCCAAGTGCATTTGAATGAAATACATCATACTCCCTTAAAAGGTATGGATTAAAATCACATTTAGGCTTAAAGGGTAGGATGATAAGCTAGTCAAGAAATGTTGAATGGGGGTCTTTAGTATGCTTAGCATACTACCATTCTTTTACATTTAAGGCTCAAAATAGGTACTAGAGAATGATTTTGTTTACATGGTAGGCTTGAAAGGCTCAAACGCATCAGAGATTGCCTATATCACTTTCATGTTTGCAAGTAGTCTAGACATACGCCTCAAAGAGCATGTAGTTAAGTTCTAGCATGTATTAGAGACTTCTTAAGACTATCACAAAGTTCACACAATCTTCACTAAGTTATGCACACTTCACAAGTCATGACAATAATGTGCTCAAATTATTCAACTTACTAAGTTAAAGTACACTTTGCTTTAGAGTTCAAAGTGTTCCAAAGTTAACAATTCACCTATGTTCAAAAGCATGCATGATATCAACTAGGTTTCATCATGGGCTAGTGATTCTAAGCATGTGTTCATTACTAACTATGAGCTCAAAATTTTCAAATTTTTGATTTTTTTGTATTTTTGCAATAAGAAAAACAATAACACACTACTAATCCCTCCCCCATACTTAAATCTTACATTGTCCCCAATGTAAGGCAAAAAGACAAGAGAAAAGAAAAGTTCAACTATGAAAGCAATAAAAATAAAAGGGTAAAAGGGAAACTAACTCCCATTGGGTTGCCTCCCCGGCAACGGCGCCAAAATTTGGTAGCGTTTATCGTGTACGCCCAAATTAACCCTTCTTCAGTTAATAGCAAAAATATGTAGTAGTGGAAGTAGTGATCGATCTCACAGGGAAGGTAAATTTATTTCGTGCCAAAAATGAAATAGTAACAAGGGGGTTTTAGGAGGAATGATTACTACTAAGCAAATTCTAAAATTAAACTAATTAATGAGATTAACTAAGATGATTTAAACTTATGAGAGCGAAGCGATTCTTGGTTTCCAGGTAACCGTACTTTTGGAAAATTTTCTTTTAGTCATCAAATCAAAACATTCGAATTCTTTCAATTATCTATCGATTGGAAATTCAATTCCTACTCATCTTATTCGTAGTCAAAGAGAAAACAGCATTCAATTCAACCCTTACCAAATCTATAATCACCACTACAGCCGTTAATGATTAAATCAATGATAGTTTTCAAAACTAATGAGTTCGATAAATCTAATCAATGAAAACTACAGCCGTTAAAATTGATTACTCAACCGTTTCTCCTAAGAATTCAACAACACCTACAGCCGGTTAATTATTAATCTTAGTTGTTTCTTAACAAATTATCGATTATGTAATTGAATATTAGGTGATCGGTCTAATACACAAACACAACAATCATGGAATTCGAAATCTGAGAAACAAATTGAAATCAAAATCTAATTCAACAATCAAACCAAATTCTCATAAAAGATTTAAATCCAAAAGTAGGTATCCCTTCAACCAAGAATCAAAGGGTTTTAGCCTAGCATAATTAAATCTAAAATCAATAAAAATTCAATGGAAAACATTAAATAAATAAAGGAAAAGAAATTACTAATATAAATCACGATTCCGGCTTGTCGATTCCGGTTCCGTTCTTCGTTGTTCTTGAAGAAAACTTGAAAGCAAATTAATCTAAAATCTCCAAAAATTCTAAGAGTACGAAAAACTATCAAAAAACTGCTGCTAATGAGGCTTAGTCTCGAGTTTTAGGGTATGGAAGTGATAAATATGGGATACAATCTTTTAAACATGGTAAAAGACTCAATTTCCAAATTTCCGGACTCTTCGGCGATCGATCGCCTGATGTGTGGCGATCGATCGCGAGGCTTTTATTTTTCAGCGAATTTCTTGAGGCGATCGATCGCTATAAAGTGGCGATCGATCGCCGAGCTCCAGTAGACTTTGGCGATCGATCGCCACTTCTTCGCGATCGATCGCTGGCTCTTCAAATTTGATGCAAATATTTCTGTCCATAGGCGATCGATCGCCTCTTCGTGGCAATCGATCTCCTCCTTCAAAATTACATTTTTGCCCTTTTCTTGATCAACTTTGAGTCCTTATCATGTCCATGTCTCTTCTTGGTCTTTACACATCGTTTTTAGCTCGTTTTCTTCGATTGTACCTACAATTACACAAATATACGATTAGGTAGCATATGTATCAAATTATCTATCAAAACCTACCAAATCGTAGACAATTAAGCACTACAGATGTGTCTATTTCTAGTCACATCAATTCCGCTGTGTCGATTTATATTCATTTCTTTATGAGGACACGGATGATAGCGGTGATGTATTCCGCTGTGTCGATTTATATTCATTTCTTTATGAGGACACGGATGATAGCGGTGATGTATTCCGCTATGTCGATTTATATTCATTTCTTTATGAGGACACGGATGATAGCGGTGATGTATTCCGCTGTGTCGATTTATATTCATTTCTTTATGAGGACACGGATGATAGCGGTGATGTATTCCGTTGTGTCGATGATGATGATTCATTCTTCTATGAGGATTGGCGATGATTCGTGCCGCCAGATATGTTGATAGCGATGCCTCATTCCGCTATTATGTGGATTTACGATGACTCGTTCTTCTATGAGGATTGGCGATGATTCGTGCCGCCAGATATGTTGATAGCGATGCCTCGTTCCGCTATTATGTGGACGATGATTCATGCTCAGGTGTATAGCGAGGTTTCATGCCACTTATTATATGACGAGGTATCATGCCGTCGATTCTATAGTGATGGATTGTGCCGCTATGTACTCAGCACAGGATTTTGCCGCCTTCGAGCGATGGGTGCTGATTACGCACTATTATTGAGTGACGGAGACAGGTATGCCGCTATCTTGTTAGCGATGAGGTATGGGATATTGCTATTCTATTAGCATTATTATAGCTGGCATGCGTTGATATGCATGTTTTATTATGACTATTTTACTAGCATGATGATGGATGACATACGTTGATGTACATGGACCGTCACGAGTTGACTGGGTTGTTTAGATGTCTTGTTGACATGTATCGTCACTAGTTGACGATGCCTTAGATGCCATGAGTGGGCATGTGTCGTCACGGGATGACGATGACGATGGTGTGGGGGATGTCTTATTAGACATGCATCATCGTTACGATGAACAATGCGTTGAGTATACGTATTCAGTTGTATGCCTTGGGTGCCAGTGCCGAGCACAAGGTGGTGTTTACGTCACCGATTGACGTGACCCTTATACCGAGTGGGTCGCTCGAGAAATGGATGGACGCGATGTACATGTGATTGTACCACAGCATATGTTTGAGGTGATCATATTACGAGTGGTGATACCCTTGAGGTATGCTAGTTGGAATGGCTTTTGGCCATGTAATCTGACGACAGGAGTAATCATGGAGGAAATTACTCGCCTTTTGTCGATATGACATGTGGTAGACATGGTCACACCACCCTTGAGGGTGTAAAATGGGTCCTAAAGGATTAGGATCAGGTACGTTAAGTACATAGGGACACTGGAGTGTCCAGGGTGTATCGGCATTAGAGGATTGTTGGGTAAAGACCCACTACTCTATTGAGTTTTCTTCCCATAGTATGATATGCCATGCGGAAACGTCCGTCTTGTTGGTAGGTTTGAGGTAAACCTAAAGAGGCAGAGACTAGTTTGTCTGCCGCTTGTGTGCAGTACCATGAGGGGCTTAATAGAGCCGTTATACTGCTCGTTGGGACCAAGTTTGGCAATTCGTGAGGTGATACGATGTGGATTGTGGTGGACTCTAGTAGTCACCACGTCATTTGAGGTTGAGATTGGGCATGCCTCACTGAAACGTGTATACGTTTATATTAAATCTTGGTGAGACTTGTCTGGGACAGCTCATAATGTTGGGGTACCAACAAGAGAGTCATCAAGTCGTCGTTGACTCGATCTGGGGAATCCGTGTATTTGGGATGCAATGGGTATTATTGTATCCAGTTTTTCCGAACGATGGTTCGAGACTAGTGGATCTCGAGTTCGATGGCACTTCCCTTGTGGGGAAGGAGGTAGTATTATACCTATTTGGGAATCTTTGAAAGATTCGGTAAGTTGGTGCATGTGGTGTTGATTTTGGGAATCACGCTGTGTTGTTGATCGTCGATTATCATTCTCCACTGGATGGGAATGACTCAGAATTGACGGTTGTGTTTGGGGC
The DNA here is from genome assembly GCA_907163345.1 of Haberlea rhodopensis. Lineage (NCBI taxonomy): Eukaryota > Viridiplantae > Streptophyta > Magnoliopsida > Lamiales > Gesneriaceae > Haberlea > Haberlea rhodopensis. The sequence goes on along the minus strand of CAJQUN010000113.1, from coordinate 332,156 downwards.
TTAGGGGTATGTTGTAGATACCTGAGCCAAGTGCATTGAGTATGCATGTAGTGTCTGTGCTTAGGCAGGTATACCGGTGAGTATACGGATGCCAGTTATCGATTTCTTTTTGTCAAGCATAGAGTTATGCTGTGTTTGGGTGGTTAAATCTCTGATGAGAGATATGGAACACCTTGAGATTGGGAATCTCCATGGCACGATTAATTATGAGGAATAATCGTGAAGTTAGTTGACTCCCTTTGAAGAAGGATTATCTCGTGTGGGTTGAGGTATTTCCTTGTTGGTGTTTTCCTCTGAGTTATTCGATAGCCTTCCCAAGTTTGGATTGTTAAATCCTAAGGTTATCAAGGGATGACAGGAATTCGGATTTGTTGGGTGTCGCTGTTGACACAAGCGATGAGGATGCAAATGGTTTATTCATGTCCTTTCAGAATTTGAAACTCTGTGGAGTCTCGATTGTTTATTTATGATCAGGATGTGATACTTGGAACATCCGGAGGTGGACATCTTGTGAGATGTCTTTTGTGTGGATCGGTCGCCGTGAGTTGCCCGATCCGAGTTGCAATGATGCGACTGCTCCTTCGATGGAGGAAGTTTGAAAAGTGGAAACCAGGTTTGGTATGTGTACACCATGGTATACTAGTGTTTCCCTCGTAACGATGTATGTTAGACATCGTGAGTCATGGTAGAGACGTCATTGAATGATATCTACGATGGAATCGGGAGCGATTCAAATCCTTGCAGTTTCAGTTGACTAACTGCTTTTGGATGGTTAGCGTTATGTTGTGCCGACGCTCTTTCGTTTTTGATGGATTTGGAAGTCTATTCCACTCCAGAGTTTGACAGGAGGTCAACGTTCTCACGGTTGAGGTGTCATTCATGATGCGTCCTTACTAGTTGTATTAGAACTAAGGATGACTGTCCGATCTGCAGTCGTAATATTGGTTGTTTTGCAGTCATGAGAGACTGACTTTTGGGATGACCCACATCGAGGTACATTTCTGCCTCTTGGGTGATATGTTGGTTTTGGTATGTCGCTCTGTTTCAGAGTTTGATGTGAGATAAGTATCCTCGCGTTTATTAAGACGATTCTGATATGGTCAAGAATCGAGGTTATGGCTTCATGTTGTTGTGTAGCCTGGGTGTTACGTGTTACACCGGTGCTAATTTTGAGGACGAAATTCTTTTAGTGGGGGATATTGTGATGACCAGGGATTATAGATGGTAATCCCAGAGTATTAATGACCCCTAAAGTTGTTTTTACGTGGCGATTTGGAGTTTAATCGCGGTGTTGGGCCTCCCGAGCTCGTCTATTGGGCAGTTGGGATCGTTGGATCCCGAGGTTGAGATTGTATTCTCATTTCGGTGAAAAACCTATGAGTTGGGTTTTTAGTGTGACTCGGGATCTGGGGTGCTTTGTGTGGGCACCGGTAGGGGGTTTTGAGGTTAGAGAGAGAGTTTTTGAAAATAGATGATTTTTTTTGAATCATGATGTATTTGTGGGGCTATTGGTATTTCGGGAAAATTTTGCTATATATACCAGTTGAACCCGAGATTTTAGTTTTAGAAACCATTTTCCTCACCTTGCCCGTCTCTCTCTCTTCCCACGTCTGCACCACTCCCGTCTCCATCAACCCACGCGCGTAAAAGCGTCGCGCCCGCCGCCGTCCGGCCGCCATCCGGCGCGTCCCACACGCCATCGGCTTCGTCTCTTCCAAGCGCACCTTTCCATACCAAGAATTTGATGTTTAGTCGCGATTTGCGTTTGGATTTTTGCAGAAAGCGCAGAGGCCCAATTTCTAGGGTTCTTCGATTTTCGAACGTTTTCCTTCCGATTTTCGATTGGGTAACCTCCCTTACCCCTTTTTCGTCATTCTCATGTAATTCCCTGCTTTTTTTGGTGACATTGGTTCAAAATTATTCCCTAATTTCGTGAGGGTTGTGTTCGAATTTAGGGGTATTGGCAGGGGGCGGTGATTCTTGTTATTGATTGATTAATTCATGTTTTAGATGAATTATGGTGCTTGGTTGGGTTCGAATTTGTGATTTTAGGGTTCGAAATTTAGGGATGGTTCTTGATCAATTTCGTTGATGTCTCTTTCGAATTTCCCTCCCTGCATGTGCTCCGCCCCGAGTCTTTTAAATGGTAAATTGTCGTGTGTTGACAATATTTTTTTGTATGAGGATTATGGGTGTGCTTGAGCATGGGTTGCATGTTCGTAAATAATTGTGAATTATTTATCGTGTTAGCACATCATTCCTCGGGGCATGGAACTCGAGCAAGGTTTGGCTCGGACTTCGGAGATTTGAGGTACGTGCGACGTACGAGCATTACTTTATATGAGAGCATTGTGAAATGCATAGTGTATTTTGATTGCATTAGATGGTTGTGCGTATGGTTATATATATATATGTGTTGATATAGCTATGGAACGACCTAATCCTTGATATCGCCGCCACAAGCGTACGTGATTTTAGAGTTGCATAACCTCATAAGATATATGGGGTACTGGATGTATATGACCAATGTAGGGCATTGAGACATGTATTCATTATAAGACATGTGAGATGTCTAAGTATAATGGAGAATTGGTAAAATAAATGCTAGGCATTTGAGCTATCTATGATTGGTAGCAAAGTTGAAAATCAGTATTAGATATTGAGATATCTATATTTGTATGTATAATGAATTTGGAATCATTAATTATTGATATTTGAGAATCAGGCATGCGATGAGTTAAATCAATGTGTTGATTTACTGATTTTTGAGATTTGATGAGTTTGATGATTGTGAGAACAGGGACAGTACACGGAATCCCGGATGAGGACGTTGCCATCCAGGGAGTATCATTTAAAATTCATTAGTATTTACTTTTGTTGTAAATTATGAATTTCATTATTGTGATTATGGGATTTTGTGTATTGGTATGCTCACCCCGTTGGGGGCTGTCTCTGTTGGGGCAGGTGAACAGGTACATCGATGGATGTGGAGCTGAGCTCGAGCTGTTGTTTGGATGTACTCCCAGGATCGTGGTACCAGGGCTTGATGGAGCACGGTATCGTATAGAGTACTTATATACACCCGAGGGTTATATACACATTTATGATGCTCGCATGTGAGCACGGTTATACCTGTATATGGGTTGTATATAAAGGCATGAGCATTTCTCTCTTTCATTCTATGTTGCATGCAATTAAGGGTAGAATTGCTAATGATATGAGAGTCATTGGTGTATTATGTGGGTGTTGAAACCCATTTATGTTGTATTATGTGTGGTGTCTCCCCTGGCTGGGAATTTACTTAGTGTTGCTGTATTCTGTTGAGTATGTGTTTTCCCTGGCCGGGAACTATATTATGTGATGTGCTTTTATTTCGGGATGGCTCTATTTATGGGGAGACTCTGCCCAAATTTTTATAAAAGTCCACAATGTAAAAAATGGTGTAATGGGGATGGAAATGGGCGAAATCTATGAGTCTATTTGTTGGTAGAGATGATCTTAATGTTGAATATTAAAGAAATTTTTTAATTGCCATTCAATGGTAAAGTATCATCTGAGTTTCCCGATTGATTTTATTGAAAGCATGTGCCACACATAATGATTAATACACTAATCAAGGGTTAAGGGCTTGGGGTCCTTACATTGAGGTTCCTCACATTCATAGCCGACATGCTGTAATACAAGGGTTAACAACAATTCCAAACAATATATATGTTATGCCGTTAGATAACATGAACGATAATAAGCATGTTAGTATAACAGTTTATACACCAATATGCACCACATGCATAAACATGCCCAAATGTAAACACCTAGCCAACCATGCTAAGGCTACCCTTCACTCATTCTCGGGTTCTCTAACCACTGCTCTGATACCACTAATGTATGGACCCTTGATAGGGTTGATTATTATGCGTATTTAGGTCTTGATTTGTATATATATTCGTGTAAATTCCGTGAAGCTTTTTGGTATGTATTTGCTTGTTTCAGGAATTTAGGTGGAATATGGAAGAATTGAGCTACAAGAAAGAAAACGGATCAAATCAAGCCAATAAAAGAAGATTTTGATTTCTGGAATTCTCGATCGATCGGACCAAGCATCTCAATCGATCGAGCGAGGCAGAGGTTCTGGCCAACAACGGATTTGAATTCTCGATCGATCGGAAAAATCATCTCGATCGATCGACACTGGCAGAGAGTTGAGAAAGAATTTGAGAAGAAGTCTCGATCGATCGGAAGATTCATCTCGATCGATCGAGAGAGGCAGAGAATTAAAGACTCGGATGCTGGAGACGCTCGATCGATTGAGACGTAAGGCTCGATCGATCGAGACGGAGATTTTTAAAAAAATTAAACTCTTGATTTGGTCTGATTTTATGGAAACAATTCCATATCTCCCCTCCTCTATAAATAAGGAAAAGAGGCACGAAATTGGACCCCATATTCTGAAGAATAATCAGACCTAAATTATTCTTAGCCGCCTTTCATCCTCCCGGAACAAGAGAAGGTCAAAGAATCCTTTGAAGTGCAAGGAAGGAAGCGAGAGAAGAAAGATCGTTCAACGCACGGAGTCCTCCTATGTTTATCGTATTTCTAAACTCTAGATTAATTTGATTTTCATATTTAGTTGATGTTTTTGAGGTTGAGAAAAGATTGAACATCTATTTGAATTTGATTTGAATTTAATCTGGTTTATTCTATTAAGTTTAAGTGATTTTGTGTTTGAATCTTTGATTTGGTTGTGTTTAAGTGAATCAATATCTTTTGTTCATGAATTATATGCTCCATGCTATCAAAGCCTAGCTACCTTTGATTGAACTTGTGAATTGCAATTGAGATCGAGAGATAAAATTGTAATACGCTCAAATAATTCATGTTGTATGTTTAAGATTTAAATCGAGAGATTAAATCACATACGTGGTCACTTTAAATTGAACGATTTAAAGAATAACGATTTTCATAGAGATTTATTCGGTATTGAATTGGTATTAGTGAACGAGAGTTACTAGTGTCAATTTACTGCTAGTTTCTGTTAGGAATCCAACATGCAAATACGCAGCGGAAATAAAAATTTGGATTCCTAACCGATGACCTATACACAGTATTCATATCGGAATGATTAAAGAGTCTCACCCTTATAGCGTGTTTGATGCAGAATCCTCGCTGTAGCACCACGAGTCACAAACAAAAGTTTGCACCTTTGTCTCTACGGTATCCACACGATCAAATCGAAAAGGGGATTTAAGAACAAGTTGCTAGACTCGTTCTTAAACCGGAACAATAACCATACACGATTCTAAATCGAATGAAGATGGCCGGAAAAAGAAAAGGGACCAAGGCGGCGGCCGAGAGGTCACGTTTTTGTGGTGGCCGAGAGCTTCAACCTTTATGTGGCTAGGTTATGTGATTATCAATTGTGTTTTTAACAATTAATTATCACCTTGTTTATATATTATAAGATTTAATTAAGGTTCAAAACTTTCTTAAAGTCTTATGGGCCCAAACCCATGATTTAATTAAATCCTTATAATCATTTAATTAAGACTCTTCTTAATTAATTAATTCATCCAATGAATTTAATTACTTTTATCGATTTAATCTTTTGTGCGACCCGATAGGATCTTGCAATGTTGGCAGTGACATAAAATCTCATTTTATGTCACAAGCAATGAGCGGTATCTAGCAACACATCAAGGCTACCCAAATTACAAGAATGTCATTGACTCGACATAACCTTAGAAATTGTGATAATATTAACCATGTAACTTAATCCCTTTGTCCATGTGTTTAGATTGAACACGAGTCATGGAATAGTCATACTCGTATATTCAATCTCTATTTCTTGATCCCCAAGTAGAACTAGAATAAACGAATAAGCTCGATATCACATATCGACTCATTCGAGCACGGCCATGCATTTTAGTCTTACTTGATCAAGGGCCCAAACACTTCTCCTGTTATATAGGAGGGACAAATCCTATCTTGATCAATCAACATCCCTCTACATAATTCGTAGTGTATCCAATAGTTGCCTTTATAGTTTACCCTGTTACAGGTAACGTTTGACAATATCAAGATACATAACTCCTTATGTTGGGATCTCTGATGATCTCAAGTCGTAAGGATTACATACATTATTATCACTATGAGAATTGCTTATGACACTCACATAACTATCCATGTAGCATTCTCATGTTGGGTCTGTCCAGTACATCGTTCTCTAACATGTACCCATGTGTTGATTTGATATCTCATATCCATGAACAATTCATCAATCAAAACATACTAGTCTCAATGTATTATCATTATCTTTATTGATGATAATACTTGACTAGGGACAATCTTTAAGAATAATAAAATATTATTCTAAGGACATTAACTTATATATCAATTCATATTTCACAGATATTCGAATAATATATAATAATGATTTGCCATTTATAAAATCATAATACATTGTATATCATAAACAATCATCTAATGGCATGTCTTAGTGCATATCCCAACAGTTTCAACACAGCTCGAGAGAGTGTATTGATTATTTTCAGAAACCCGTCACCTTAAGAATTGATTGTTAAGAAGTTGTTTTAACAAACCAATCAGTGACGATACATAATTGAACGAACATCTTGATAGATTTCTCGAGCGGAATTCCTTCGTATCTTCAAAGGAATTGTGTTAGTTTTGAGTTTTTTTAATTCTTTAGTTTAATTTGTTAATTAATAATCTTTTTCATAGGCTAATTATAATTTAACTAATTTTATTTGGTACTTATACATTAGTCCCTGTGGGTTCGACATCCTTACTTAGAATATCACTATACTAAAACTTGACACCGTGCACTTGCGGTAGAATCGCTACACTGAGAAATAATTGTTTAAAAAAATAAGCGGTCAAGTTTTTGGCGCCGTTGCCGGGGACTAATCTGTATAATATCATATGAGATTAGTTAATTGTAATTTAGCCATTAATTTTTGTTTTGTTTTGTTTTGTCACTTTTGACCGTCAAATTTAATACAGTCGCATCTTCTCCTTTTGGATTAATTTTTACAGGTAGTTATTATCGTGGTGCATGCTAAGGAGTAGCAACCCCACACTCGAGCCAATTGAGCCAGAAATCGAGCGTACGTGTCTACGAAGAATTATAGAAGCTCAAGCAATGGCTGGAAATAATCAAGAAGGAGGCGCTAACAATGAAGCATTGAATCCCAGATCGATGATGGATTATGCTCAGCCAGCTTTTCATGGATCACTGTCCAGCATTACAAGGCCAACCATTCAAGCAAACAACTTTGAAATAAAGCCGACGATAATACATATGATCCAACATTCAGTGATGTTTGGAGGAGTAGCCACTGATGATCCGAACGCTCACATCTCCAACTTCTTGGATGACACATTTAAACATAATGGCGTCTCTGACGACGCCATCAGGTTAAGGTTATTTCCTTTCTCACTAAAGGATAAAGCTAAAGCGTGGTTGAACTCTTTACCTACAGGTTCAATAACAACTTGGGAGGGGATGACGCAAGCGTTTCTGTCCAAATACTTTCCTCCTTCCAAGACGGCAAAGATGAGGAACGATATCACCACATTCGAGTAATACGACCCTGAAACACTATATGAGGCGTGGGATCGTTTCAAAGAATTGCTGAGGAGATGCCCACACCATGGACTTCCTATATGGCTTCAGGTACAGACTTTTTACAACGGTTTGTTTTCATCTAACCATTCTATGATAGATGCAGCCTCATGAGGTTCCATAATGCGCAAAACACCGGAAGCAGCATATGAACTCTTAGAAGAGATGGCTTCTAATAGCTATCAATGGCAATCGGAGAGGAACGTGCCAAAGAAACCGGCTGGAGTTCATCAAGTTGACGACATCACTGCTTTTTCGGCACAGTTGGATGCGCTGAACAAGAAGATAGATGGCATGAGCATGACAGCAATGCAGGCTCAAGTTATCACTTGCGAGCTATGTGGAAGCAATCATCCGAGCAATGAGTGCCAGGTAGGTAATCCATTTATTCAATCTAACGAGTCTGTGAATTATGTAGGAAACAGGCAGCCCAACAACCCGTACTCCAACACGTACAACCCGGGGTGGAGAAATCATCCGAACTTGCAATGGTCCAACCAAAACAATGTGTTGAACCCACAACAACAACCGGGAAGTACAACTAAGCCGAGCATGGAAGAACTGTTGACCAAGTTAATTTCATCGACTGAAACAAGGATGCAAAATCAGGATGCATCTATTAAGAACTTGGAAGTTCAAGTGGGGCAACTAGCAGCCATAATTCATGGACGAGCTCAGGGGACACTACCTACTGATACGGTAAAGAACCCGAAGGAGCAAGCGAAATCGGACCACTGAGACGGAGGTGACAGTCTAGCTTGGGACTATAAATTAAGAACTTTCCTCTATCCTTTGTTTGTTTTTCATTTTTTTTTTTTTTAGTCTAATTGTTTTTGTTTATTTTGGTTATTTTTAGAGCCTAACTCCGTGCGTTACTTGTAAAATGCAGAACAAATGGAATGAGTCCAACTGATGGGGCGAATAGATAATTGAATTTTTTTTGAAAAAATTTGGTCTCGAAGGGTCGATCGATCGGAGACATAATCTCGATCGATCGACCAGGAGTCGCAAAAATAAATAATTTTTTTTCTGGAGGCGTCGATCGATCGAGTGACTTGTCTCGATCGATCGAGGAAAGTTTTAAAAGGAAGAAAAAACGTTTTGTCTCGCTCGATCGATCGAGCTGAATCTCTCGATCGATCGAGCGACAGATAATTTGGTTTTTAAACCCGATTCCATCAGAAAAAAATTCACAACTTCCCAAATTTTACACAGAAAACTCGTTTTTTTTAAACCTAATTCCCCAATTTCTTCTCCTAATCTCCCCATACACTCACAAATCTTGCAATCTAAGCTTCCAAGCTTCATCTAATCACGTTTTTGCTACAAATTTGAAGATTTACAATTGAAATTGGGAGATTGCATCAACAAGGAGGAATTCAAGCACATTCCAAACCATCACCTAGATTTACTTGGTATATGATCTCAACTCTTATCTATATCCAAGATTTACTGATTATTTTGTTTGGATATATAAGGTTGACGTTTATGGTGATTTTGGAAATTAAGTAGTTGAATTTTGGGGAAGTGAAAGGTTGGTTGGTAAGATTCGTACATTTTTGTTGTGGTTTGAGATATTGGTGATTTTTGTTGTGGTTGGGAGTGACAAATGAAGAATTGTTAATTGACCAAATGGCGCCAAAGAGGAAGCAAAAGCAAATCGAAGCCACTACTTTGGTTGCCGCCTATGATGAGAAGCGCTTTGTGAATTCCGTAGCGGCGGAATTGTACCCCAGCTATCACCGCAAACCCCTCAGTCGTGAAAGGGGAATGAGCTTGGATAAGCTTGAATGCCCGGTCATTCAAGAAGCTAGGCGACGGGGATGGTTTGAATTCATCCAACACCCTATTGATGCGGTGGTCCCGATGCTAATCTGCGGACGGTCCACCCAAATTCAAGAGAGGTTGTATTTGTCAGGGGTCAGGATATTGAATATGATCGATTCAAGTTGAATGCCATTTTTAGGATGCCATCTATAAAGAACAGTGACTACCAAGTGTTCAAAATAAGTCACATCAACTATGACAGGTACTTTTTGTAATCGGTATAGAAAGGGTTGATTGGCAAAGAAATAGCAATGGAGAGCCTCAAGTGGTCCTGAAGACACACCTTAAGCCAGAGGCACAAGCTTGGTTCTCTTTTATAGCCGCCCGGGTCATGCCATCGACCCACACTTCGGAGGTTACTAAGGAGAGAGCTGCCTTGGTATATGCCATACTTATAGGGCAATCGGTGGATTTGAGGCATATTATCAATGATCATATATGTGACATCGGTAGGTGATCGCTTTTATTTTAAACAATTAATTCCAATGTAGCGATTTTATACCGCAAGTGCACGGTCGTCAAGTTTTAGTATAGTAAATGAAGAACAGGTTGTCGAACCCACAGGGACTAACTGTAAGTATCAAATAAGATGCTTTTAACTATATTTAACCTACAAAATTGAATTAATAATTAAACTACTAATTAAATAAATTAACTACTAATCCAACCAAGTCAATAAAAGTAAACGAGAAAAATCCACTAGAGAAGATTATCGAGACTTTGGCTCACCAATGCAATCCCCTACAATTCTCGATTGAATATCCAAATATTTCTAAGGTGACGAGTTTTCCTAATGCATTCGTTATACTTTGGTCCAGTTATAACAAGTCTAATATTAATGTTGCAGTAAACCACTCCCGTGTCCTTATTGCACAATTAATATCGAATAAAGATCTATGAAAACTACTAGCCTTCGATTTTGGTAAATCTATTGCTATCACACGTGTGCTAGATTTTACTTGGTCCGTCTCAACCTAAAACCCACGGTATAATTTATTATATCGTATTGCAATATCCTATGGTCAATTCAATCGCAATATAACAATCATTCAAGGGCGATCAATCCCTCAAAAGCATGAAGATCAATAAATTATACGCAAAGAATTAAAGGAATTCAATCAAATAAATCATCAAATCATAGGTTCATGACAAAGGATTGCCTAGCCTCGATAAATAAATTAGTTCAACATAGTAAATCAAAACAAATCAAAACTAATATTAAAAGACAAGAATAAACTCCCGATGTCGACTTCGTTCGTAGATCCTTGCTCCCTCTCTCGCTTCCTTCTCGATCGTCTCTTGAATCGCGTGTTCCAAAATCCTAGGATGGTTGATGGATGGAGGTGGATGATGGTGATATGGAGGATGGATAGAGGCTATTCCTAGGGTGTAAAATATGATAAAAAGTCCCTATTTTCGTCCAAGACCTAATATATATAATGGTGAAGGAGTTTGGTAAGGTTTGGACACAAAATAACCAAGAAGGAAACAAAATCTCAAAATTTTCGGGTTTGGCGATCGATCTTCGTCAGTTGGCGATCGATCTCGGAAACATTCTGGATGGTGGCGATCGATCTTCGAAAGTTGGCGATCAATCGCGGACCTCAAATCTCCAATCTTGCGATTTGGTCCCTCCTTTTCCAGATTTGCTCAATTTGGTCCTTTTCAGCATTTTTAAGCCCATTTAGATTCCTGACATATACAAATATATACCAAAATGTGTAATATTTTCTAGGAATTACTACAAAAACACCCCTAATCATATATCAAATTAAGTGTAAAAATCACACTTATCAACTCCCCCAAACTTAAACTTGATCGTCTCGAGCAATAAATAAGATCACAAAGTAGAGTTCAATATTGAACACTCAAATAAATCAATTCGTAGTCAATCATGTAACTCAGACATCCCACTTACAGACGAACAATAATTAATCAGAAAGTTTAACAAGTTGTGTTTTCTCCTAGATCAAGCAACATGTCGCCAAATTAGAATGTGCGTGTGTGCTATTGTCACTTTCAAGTTTCATGCAATTTTCATAGATCAAATCATGCTATTCAATGAAAAGTAAGATTATCTTTGAGCATTCCATAGTCCTATTTTCAAACACTTCTCCACTAATGTAGTCACTCCCTAGACTTGGATTAATAGGTCTTTTTAAGCTTGTAACGTTAGGCCTAGGTGTTGGCTTCAAAGAAAAGATAGGATAGCACAAAGAAGAGAGTATAGGCATGTAATGTTTATATTTTTAGCACAAAATTGAGCTTCTCTTCTTTTTTCTTTTAGCCTTGGCCACTTTGGGTCTTAATTAGATATTTTTTTTTTCAAGGCTTTATCTATCTTTTTCTTTTCTCATTCTTCATTTTTTTCAATAATAATAAGCTCATCAAAGTATAGAAATTTATGTGCATCTAATGAGATTCATTATACTCCCTTTAGGTAAGGATGAATTCTTTCAATTTAGGCTCATAAAGGTGGGTATAATGAGTTGCCAATGAAATTTGTTGAATGGGGGTTCATAGTATGTTAAACATACACCATTCTTTTGCAATTAGGCTCAAAATGGGACACTAGAGATTGATATATATCATGGTAAGCTTGAAAGGCTCAAACGGTCCAAAGATCGCCTAAATCATTTCCAAGTCAAGTTCATAACTATAAAATTTCGCCTCAAAGTGTCATCATCCAATAGTTTCTAAGGTACTCTAAGATGTTCAAAACAATTCATCAAGTTCACGAAGATTTTTACTACCACAAATGCAATTCACAAGATCGTGACTCATATGTGCTAAATGTATTCCTCATCTTTGACATGCTAACTCAAAACAAGATATTCACAAACAAGTTTTACAATCCTCAAAACTCAAGTTGACATGCGTAGTGAGATTAATATCATCATGGAATAGAGACCACTACTATGATTCATTCTTTTCTCAAATTTGAACTCATATTTTTTTTTTAGCTCATATTAATCAGACGATTCAAGTGTCAATTAAGCACACAACATGTGGATAAAACAAGAAAAACATGCAAGCCACTCCCCCAAACTTAAATCAAACATTGTCCTCAATGTTGAAATGAATCAAAGGGAAACAGTAAACTCCCCTGATCAAGACGCTTGCATGAGGGTTGAGGAAGATAGGCTTTTGAAAACTCCACTGTTGTAGGGGTTCATCGCTCCAAATGAGTACCTAGCAAGAGAAGCATGTAAATGGTAAAATAGTCGACTCGAGAGATAAACAAACTAAATGTAAAAACTGAAAATAAAACAAAACTAAATAGCAAAAGGATACGCTTGGGTTGCCTCCCAAGAAGCGCTGATTTCTAGTCATCGGCTTGACCATCAGAAGCAACCATCAAAGAGCGGCTGCCGCCCATAGTAAGTATCGTATGATACAACTAACGGGTCTTGATTCAGTATGCCCTCAAGATTGGCATGATTGTAACAGTGTAGGCTCGTCGCACCAACAACATTCTTGAAGTGGTAGGCATGGGAGAACGATTCTTGAGTTGGCTTCATATCTTGGAGGATGTAGTGCGGTGAAATTGGCATCGATGGTAAATACGGATCCACATATGGCATAGAACATGTCTCCATCGATGGGCTCAAATCAGAATCTTCGAAAGTATCTTCCTTCTCCAACATCACACTCGACTCATCTTCACATGAGAACTCCTCGGATAACATCTCTAAAGTAGGCTCAATCTCTTGAAGAGGCTCAAGTTCCCTTGACTTTTCCACATGAGTAGGATCACTCCCCCAAACATGGTTGGTTGAGTGATCATCATCATATAACCAAACTCGATTCGTCGCCTCTTTATTGGTAGCTCTCGTCTTTTCCTCCTGGCAGCTAGTTGAAATTGTTTCTATAAGGACTGCCATTTGCTGCTCCAGGTGGCGCATAGAGTTGGTTTGGCACTCCAAACTGTTCTCAGTTGATGCCATAAATCTTATTAAGGTATCCTCTAGCTGAGTCGTGACGTCTGCAGAACTATCTCTCCTCTCTTCGTGATGTTCAAATGGTTGGGGCGTATCATTAGGGTAGTGAGACTCCGGTGGGTATTGGTGACTCCAACCTTGTAGTGAAGGATCACAATACCATTGATAATCAAAGTCCGCCATATCATTGAACAGGTGTAACACACTGTCCTCATCTCTATCAACCAGGGGACTCCCAGTCACCTGTGCTCCGCTAAATACCCATTCTCGTGTCTGTGCATCCAAACCTTTGAAGAAATATTGCAGAAGAGTATAGTTCGAAAAGTTGTGATACCGGAATCTGTCTGCCAATTCATTGAATCTTCCCCAAGCTGCATAAAACGGCTCTGAATATTGTTGGGCAAATCTTGTGAAGACTTGTTGATGAAGCATCACAAGTACCTCGCAAGGAAAACAAATAAAACAATTAAATATAGTTTTTTTTATATATAAATATATACAAAGAAGAAAAAAATGGTTAAATTACAGTCAAAGCTTCTCGTATGATATTACTAAAGTTAGTCCCCGGCAACGGCGCCAAAAACTTGATCGCTTTTATTTTAAACAATTAATTCCAATGTAGCGATTTTATACCGCAAGTGCACGGTCGTCAAGTTTTAGTATAGTAAATGAAGAACATGTTGTCGAACCCACAGGGACTAACTGTAAGTATCAAATAAGATGCTTTTAACTATATTTAACCTACAAAATTGAATTAATAATTAAACTACTAATTAAATAAATTAACTACTAATCCAACCAAGTCAATAAAAGTAAACGAGAAAAATCCACTAGAGAAGATTATCGAGACTTTGGCTCACCAATGCAATCCCCTACAATTCTCGATTGAATATCCAAATATTTCTAAGGTGACGAGTTTTCCTAATGCATTCGTTATACTTTGGTCCAGTTATAACAAGTCTAATATTAATATTGCAGTAAACCACTCCCGTGTCCTTATTGCACAATTAATATCGAATAAAGATCTATGAAAACTACTAGCCTTCGATTTTGGTAAATCTATTGCTATCACACGTGTGCTAGATTTTACTTGGTCCGTCTCAACCTAAAACCCACGGTATAATTTATTATATCGTATTGCAATATCCTATGGTCAATTCAATCGCAATATAACAATCATTTAAGGGCGATCAATCCCTCAAAAGCATGAAGATCAATAAATTATACGCAAAGAATTAAAGGAATTCAATCAAATAAATCATCAAATCATAGGTTCATGACAAAGGATTGCCTAGCCTCGATAAATAAATTAGTTCAACATAGTAAATCAAAACAAATCAAAACTAATTTTAAAAGACAAGAATAAACTCCCGATGTCGACTTCGTTCGTAGATCCTTGCTCCCTCTCTCGCTTCCTTCTCGATCGTCTCTTGAATCGCCTTGTTGAAGGTGTTCCAAAATCCTAGGATGGTTGATGGATGGAGGTGGATGATGGTGATATGGAGGATGGATAGAGGCTATTCCTAGGGTGTAAAATATGATAAAAAGTCCATATTTTCGTCCAAGACCTAATATATATAATGGTGAAGGAGTTTGGTAAGGTTTGGACACAAAATAACCAAGAAGGAAACAAAATCTCAAAATTTTCGGGTTTGGCGATCGATCTTCGTCAGTTGGCGATCGATCTCGGAAACATTCTGGATGGTGGCGATCGATCTTCGAAAGTTGGCGATCAATCGCGGACCTCAAATCTCCAATCTTGCGATTTGGTCCCTCCTTTTCCAGATTTGCTCAATTTGGTCCTTTTCAGCATTTTTAAGCCCATTTCATCCACTTTTATGCATTTGGACCTAGATTCCTGACATATACAAATATATACCAAAATGTGTAATATTTTCTAGGAATTACTACAAAAACACCCCTAATCATATATCAAATTAAGTGTAAAAATCACACTTATCAGTAGGAATCCACCCACCTCTGCATTGCCTTTTCCTTCGACTATCACAAAGCTTTGCAAGAGAGGTGGAGTGAAGTGGGACACCGATGAGGAGCTCCTACCACCTAAAGGACCAATTGTGGTTGATGGGCCACCACCTCCTACAGGCCGACGAAGGGCCGAGCCACGACCCTAGAGCAGTAGACATGCTGGGGCATCATCCTCTTCCGCTGCAGAGCATACATCGATTACCTTGGACTCCCTTCACAGGGATCTCCAAGAACTCCGCCTGGAGCAGCAAGGCATCCACAACTTGCAACGGGAACTACAGTGGGGCCAAGCACAGATAAGTGAGCACCTGTAATACCAATGTGCATGGAATAACGCCTTGGCCCAAGGCTTCCCATATATACAGTTCCCGCCTGAGCCGCAATTTCGACCATTCCCGCCATACCATCATCCACCGCCACCGGAATATCCACAATACCCACCATACCAGCCTGAGGAGCCGTCTTACCTAGTACCACCTCCAGAGCATGATGAGGACGACGATTACTGACGATCGTCGTCGAGGTATGTGCCTTGCCTTTGCCTTTATTGTTTATCATACATTGAGGGCAATGCATGTACTAAGTTTGGGGGGTGTGTATTGGTTTCTGCTATTGACTTGCGTTACTTCCTTGCATGACTAATCTAGCATGAGTTTGCATGAGATTAGATTGTTTTTTAGCATATAAAAAAAAATTTCTTGAAAATAAGTTCATCATTTAGAAATAATGAATTAGATCTGAAATGGTATTACATGATGATATTAATCCCCATCTCACCTTAAGTCTTGAAGATTTTTAACTTGTTTGTGAATATCTTAGGTTAAGTTAATATTTCAAAATTGAGGAATATTTTGAGCACTTTTGGGTCATGATTGAGTGAATTGTATATTGGAACAATTGTGTTAACTATGATTTGTCTTGAGGATCTTGAAACACTTTAGAACCTACTTTAGAGCACTTTGAGGCGAAATATTATAGTTAGGAACTAGACTTGGAAATGATTTAGGCGATCTTTGGACCGTTTGAGCCTTTCAAGCTTACCATATTATATCAATCTCTTAGTCCCTAATTTGAGCCTAAATGATAAAAGAATGGAGTATGTTTGACATACTATTAGCCCCATTCAACATTCTTTGGCAACCTCATTATACCCACATCCTTGAGCCTAAATGGAAGATTTTTATCTTGACCCAAAAGGGAGTATAATGATTCTCATTAGATGCACTTGAATTGCTAAACTTTGATGAGCTTATTGAAAAAAATTTGAAGAATGAAAAAAGAAAAAGATAGAAAAAGCCTTGAGAAAAAAATGAATAAATAAGACCCAAAGTGGCCAAGGCTATAAAAGAAAAAGAAGAGAGCTTAAAGTGTGCTAAAATTTTGAATCTTCAAAGATTATACTCTCTTCTTTGTATTTCCCTATCTTTTCTTTGAAGCCAACAACCTAGGCCAAACATTACAAGCTTTAAAAGACCTATTAATCCAAGTC
Organism: Haberlea rhodopensis; assembly: GCA_907163345.1. Classification (NCBI taxonomy): domain Eukaryota; kingdom Viridiplantae; phylum Streptophyta; class Magnoliopsida; order Lamiales; family Gesneriaceae; genus Haberlea; species Haberlea rhodopensis. The sequence continues at coordinate 315,268 of CAJQUN010000113.1, read as the reverse complement.
TAGGGAATAACTACATTAGTGGAGAAGTGTTTGAAAAGTAGGCTTATGAAGTGTTTAAAAGAAAATCTTGATTTTGAGTTTAATAGCACTATTTGATCCTAAAAGTATATATGAAACTCATGATTGACATTAACACACACACACACGTTCCGCTGTTGCGATTTATTGCTTAACTTAGGGGGAAACACTTCTTGTTGAGTTTTGGATTGATTTATGGTTGATGTGTGAGTGGGATTTCTGAGCTTTTACAATTGAGTTGTTATGACTAATTCATTCAAAGTATTGATGATGAACTTTACATTTTGATCTTAATGATTGCTCGAGGACGATCAAATCTAAGTTTGGGGGAGTTGATAGGGTTGATTATTACGCGTATTTAGGTCTTGATTTGTATATATATTCGTGTAAATTCCGTGAAGATGTTATGCTTTTTGGTATGTATTTGCTTGTTTCAGGAATTTAGGTGGAATATGGAAGAATTGAGCTACAAGGAAGAAAACGGATCAAATCAAGCCAATAAATGAAGATTTTGATTTCTGAAAATCTCGATCGATCGGACCAAGCATCTCGATCGATCGAGCGAGGCAGAGGTTCTGGCCAACAACGAATTTGAATTCTCGATCGATCGGAAAAATCATCTCGATCGATCGACACTGGCAGAGAGTTGAGAAAGAATTTGAGAAGAAGTCTCGATCGATCGGAAGATTCATCTCGATCGATCGAGAGAGGCAGAGAATTAAAGAATCGGATGCTGAAGACGCTTGATCGATCGAGACGTAAGGCTCGATCGATCGAGACGGAGATTTTTCAGAAAATTAAACTCTTGATTTGGTCTGATTTTATGGAAACAATTCCATATCTCCCCTCCTCTATAAATAAGGAAAAGAAGCACGAAAATTGGACCCCATATTCTGAAGAATAATCAGACCTAAATTATTCTTAGCCGCCTTTCATCCTCCCGGAACAAGAGAAGGTCAAAGAATCCTTTGAAGTGCAAGGAAGGAAGCGAGAGAAGAAAGATCGTTCAACGCACGGAGTCCTCCTACGTTTATCGTATTTATAAACTCTAGATTAATTTGATTTTCATATTTAGTTGATGTTTTTTAGGTTGATAAACGATTGAACATCTATTTGAATTTGATTTGAATTTAATCTGGTTTATTCTATTAAGTTTAAGTGATTTTGTGTTTGAATCTTTGATTTGGTTGTGTTTAAGTGTATCAATATCTTTTGTTCATGAATTATATGCTCCATGCTATCAAAGCCTAGCTACCTTTGATTGAACTTGTGAATTGCAATTGAGATCGAGAGATAAAATTGTAATACGCTCAAATAATTCATGTTGTATGTTTAAGATTTAGATCGAGAGATTAAATCACATACGTGGTCACTTTAAATTGAACGATTTAAAGAATAACGGTTTTCGTAGAGATTTATTCGGTATTGAATTAGTATGAGTGAACGAGAGTTACTAGTGTCAATTTACTGCTAGTTTCAACACAGCTCGAGAGAGTGTATTGATTATTTTCAGAAACCCGTCACCTTAAGAATTGATTGTTAAGAAGTTGTTTTAACAAACCAATCATTGACGATACATAATTGAACTAACATCTTGATAGATTTCTCGAGCGGAATTCCTTTGCATCTTCAAAGGAATTGTGTTAGTTTTGAGTTTTTTTTTATTCTTTAGTTTAATTTGTTAATTAATCATCTTTTTCATAGGCTAAATATAATTTAACTAATTTTATTTGGTACTTATACATTAGTCTATGTGGGTTCGACATCCTTACTTAGAATATCACTATACTAAAACTTGACACCGTGCACTTGCGGTAGAATCGCTACACTGAGAAATAATTTTTTTAAAAAATAAGCGATCAACCCTAGTTCCTTAAGTGCGGATTAAAAGGCGTAAATAGAGCTATCATGCATAAACAGAGTATAAAAATCGTGTTGATGCCTTGAGCTATTAGATTACAGTGCCAAAATAAAGTTCCAAAAGGGATTAATTACATTCCCAACTAATGAATGTTAATCCTATAACTTTACACTACTCTTAGAGTAGAGACTATACAAAAGAATGTGCCTGCTACCAAGAGCACTCCTCACTAGCTCACCGCATCAACCAGCCTTAGCCCGTCCGCCCAAAAGTACCTACAAGAACAACCCCAAAACTATGAGCATTTATATAAATCATATTCACAATAATATGATTGCAATTCAAATGCATAAACCGTAAATGTGATTCAATTCCTGTATTTAATACATTTAAAAGCTCCATTTGGTTGTCCCTGTACCACAATCACAATCAATGGATTATAATACCAATAATGTATGTCATGACATGCATCCATTCCATGTATACCAATGGCTAGTTCCAGTCTTATTATATCAGTGGCATAATACCCCTCGCGTTTACATGACAGCGGCATTAATACCCCTCGCTTCGACATATTAGCGGCATAATATCCCTCGCAACAATATGACAGCGGCATTATCCTTCGCTTCGACATATTTACGGCAAATATTCTTCATCGCTACAATATGACAGCGGCAAGTATTCTATCATCGCTTCGACATGAAGGCAACAAGTATTCTTCATAACTGGAATATAATTTCGATCACAATCACATGCACCAATGCATCCAATATACACATGCAACCATAATGCATATCCAACCATGTATGCAACCATAATTCATAACTAAGACCATGTATGCAACCATAATGCATGACCAATTCAATGCGTATAAATACGTTTTACCGTCTGATGCCCGTACGTCTCACTACGTACCTTAGTCCCAAAATGTGTTGTGTCGTGGACTTTATCTCCTAAGTTGTGTGGCCACCTGGGATGGTTCTACACATTCACACAAACCAATATTAGGAGTCAATAATAGTCCAATATCCAAAAATCCACAAAAATAATCATTTTCCCAAAATTCCCTTGCTGGCGATCGATAGCTGTGTCGAGGCGATCGATCGTGAGCCTTACCGATCGATCGCCTTGACATGGCGATCGATCGCCAGACTTCACTGGCTCGAGGCGATCGATCACGCCAATTGAGGCGATCTATCGCCTGCACTCGATTTCTCCACTGTCTCTCGGCGATCGATCACTGCATTTTTAGCGATCGATCGCCACAACCAGTAGCCGCGATTTCCACCATTTTGTACCATTTCTCATCCCAAACCATACCAACACTCATACCTTCAAACCAACAACATAAAAACATTATAAACCTTCAAAATACACCTTAAAACAACCCAAAAATCCAACACCCAACCAAAACAATACCAACCAAAAACAAACCCATTTCCAAATCAACCAAAACCATTTCAAATCCAAATCAAATACCATAAAAACAACAAGGAGGTATCCATACCTCTTGGGGACTCCAAATCCTACCAATAATCTCACAAACAAGACTATTGCAAGGATTTCCCCTCCACTTGATGCCAAAAATCGAAAATGGTGAGGGTTAGGGTTGGGGAGAGTGAGTTGGGGATTTTGGTAAAGTGATGGTAAAGTGGGGGGTAGTGGGTTAATGGGTTTAAATTAAAATTGTACCCCCAACAATTACTACGATGTATAAAATACTCCAACATGATATTTTAAAAGCATTTTACCAAAATGCATCAAAATCCCAATTAAAACCATGCTTCACCAAATAATTATCAATTACCAAAATCAAACCATAATAACCCCCAATTTCCCAACATGCATAACATGCACCCCGAAATGCACCACCGGGTCACGCATACCATGTGACTAAGCATTTCACCAAGATAATTAATTCCAACACATATATTAATTATCACCATAAATAATCATATAAACATAATTAATGCCCAAATTGCAATTAACTATTTCGGGAATATCACATTGTCCTCCTCGATTCGTAATCGAACCACAAGGTGTTCAAGACTCGTCTCCTTTCGTTTGTGTTTCAAATAGTTCTTGAAGTCCTTCCACATAGGAGGCAATTTCTCAATCATACTAGCGACTTGGAATGAATTACTTAGACTCATTCCCTCCGCATTAATGTCATGCAAGATCACTTGTAGATCTTGCACTTGCGCCATCACATGCTTGGTATCAACCATCTTGAAATCCAGGAACTTTCCAGCTATGAATTTCTTCATGCCGGCATCCTCGGATTCGTACTTCTTTCCAGCGATGCCCAAAGTTCCTTTGCTGTTTTCACAAGACAATAAATGTTATACAATTTACTGTCTAACCCATTTAGGATGTAGTTCTTGCATATGAAGTCGCTTTGATTCCATGTATCCAGTGCCGCCATCTTTTGGGTGTCAGTCTCTCCTTCTTCAATCGTAGGAGACTCCTCGGTTAAGAACCTTGCAAAATCAGTGTAGTCAAGTAAAATAGTGTAAGGACCCCCGTGCCCTTAACCCATTATTAGTGTATTAATTCATGACATTAGTGCATAAAATCATACATGTAGGGGAAAAACCACTTATCACCATAGCCATCATGCATGTAATAAAAATTCTTCACATTATTCCATATGATGTCTAGTTTTCCCCAACCAAGTCCACATACATCTCATGCACCAATATAATACACTAACATATTCTCAGTTCATTTAGCAATTGAATAAATAGTTGTATGCTACTCATAAATGAAGAGAGAAAGGCCCTTGCCTTTTTATACATGACATATACACGTAATAGTGCTCACATACGAGCATCAAATAGGTATGCGTGTATCAAATGTATAAAATACAGTGCTCAATACCGTCACTGGTACTTCGATCCCTGGAATCACCTCCATTCCATAGCTTGAGCTCAACTCCAAGTCATCGATGTACCTAATCACCTGCCCCAACAGAGACAGCCCCCACACGGGGTGAGCATACCAATATTCCAAATCCAATAATCACAATAATACAATTCATAATTTACAACAATGTAAATGCTATGAAATATAAAATATACTCCCTGAATGGTATCATCCTCATCCGGGGTTTCCTGTACTGTAAGGCCCCAACCCCTTAACTCGTCATTAGTGCATTTATGACGTCGTATGAGTATAAAAAAAATTCCATTCTTTAAAAGAATCATTACATACTTTACATATTCTCCATGACATAAATAATAACAGCATGATGATCACTTCTACCAGCAATAAAACTCAAGGTTCACCCATTATCATCACCATTGCACCACTTTTACATTGTGGGTTTTTATAAAAAAAAATGGGTAGAGTCTCACCATAAATTGAGCTATCCGAAAATGAAACAATCACAAAATAATTCCCAGCCAGGAAAAAACACAATACTTAAAAGAAACCAAAACCCTAAGTAAGTTCCCAGCCAGGGAAAAACACAATACTAAGAAGACATCAAAAGTGGGCTTCAACACCCTTATACAGTCCATATACATGCTTCCAGATGCTCACATACGAGCAACAAATAAATGAATACCAATCTAACTGAATAAATAGTGTATACTATTTACCCACACTCATATACGCTTCTGGAAGCGGTACGATCCAACAAAGCTCGAATCAATATCCCAAAATAGCTTAGTACCTGTTTTACCTGTTTCAACAGAAACAGCCCCCACACGGGTGAGCATACCCCATCACAATACTCATACTCATAACAATGCTTAAATGGTTATAATGAGATCATAATATCACAATTAAGATTATTCGAAATCTATATGAAGATGTACTCCCTGTAAAATTTTGAATCCATAGCTTTCCATGAATTGTCCCTGTTTCAATCTCACACACTTTCATAACAACAAATTCAGTATCGTTATTCACATTATGATACCCATCAACACGATAATTTCAATACAACTAGAATCTAGTATATATGCTTAATTATGAATAATTCCATGATTCAGATAATCCTTCCTATCAGTCTATCTCATTGTCAATATTCACATTGATCATGCCCAAGGCATCGTTACCCAACTTCGTATACTCGGATCACGTATAACTACGTATTCCACTCAGATCACGTACAACTACGTATCCCACATACCACATATATGTACATATTCATTTCTTTACTCATATATTCGGATTACATACAATTACGTAACCACCATATTGCATATGTCATACTCAATACACAATCATTACATTCAACGATACATGATATACGAATATGTCATTATTTCATAGTATATATATATATATACCTGCTCGTATGTCACTACGTACCTTAAGGTTGAAGACGTGAATAAGCCACCCTGGATGTCCGGATGCTCATGGAGTAACTATAAATCGAATGTCCATTCCAAATTAGCTCATTCATTCAATATTCTCAACATCTAGTTAACATATTACACTTGTTACTTGGAATTATTATCTCTTTTTAAGAAGTGATTTACACAATTCAATAACACTTCTCGTACTATCCAAATTTCCAGTTATAATTTTCATACTCGAATGTTACCTCCTTTCTTCCATCTCGTTGGCAGGTTCATAAGCAGGAGTTATCTTCACATGCTCACTTTAATCAACTATACTAATCGAGTTAGCCTCCACACTTTAGCAATAACTTAATAAAATGACATGAATCACCAATTCATGCTATTGCACACATTCAAGTATAATCATTATTTTATACTTTAATACATGTTTATAACACACATTAACATGTGTCTAGCTCACTTATTTACTCAATGACACATTCTCTAAGTTATTAGCATCTTAAACCATAGCCCAATACTCATCAAAACACAACCATGATATAAGCCATAAAAGTAGACTTTCATACTAAACATTTAGTATAGCTTTTGGCCACACTTGAACTCCACTTAAGCATTATATCAAACACCATATAGGCACGATTTCAAGCACAAAACAGTCTAAAAATTGAGCTGCCACAACCATATTTTCGAAGTACATAGGGGCAGATTTTTCAAACCAAAATGCAACAGATTTTTGAACCAAGAACAGCCTAAAATTCGAACCAAAATAGCAAGCCAATTTCGGACCCAAACAGCAAGAATAAGTTGATCAAATATGAAGCCAATTCCATGAGCAACATGACAATTAAAATTGACAACAAAATCCCCAAATCATCCAAGGAAACCATCGACCCAAACTAAATCCAAATTGCAAAATTATACAATTCCCTCCAATGCATGATTAAACAAGCTAACCACAACTTAACCCACATAAACTCGACCAATTAGAAATCTAAGCCCATGGATTTACAGTATAGCTCTTAGGAACCGAGTAGAGGTGATCGAACAAGAAGGAAATGTAAAACTAGCAATTCAATAAAATCTTAACCATCAAGAAACAAGTAAACTAGCATCAAAATATTCATCCCAACATCAAACTGTTATTTGGCTGCACAGCAAAAGTTACCGACGCCAAAACTTGGAGAAAATATCGAACAATGTTCGAAATTTTCCATGGACGAAGAAGCAGCTAGAGGAACGAAATGGAAGCAACCACAAACCTGTTAAAATCGAGTTAAACCCTTCGTTGAAATCATCGAGTTCTTTGCGTGGATTCTCGGTCGAAGAACAATGGAGGGGGATGAGGGTTTCTTATCTGTGTCAAGAGCGAGGAGGTGGCTTTCCCAATTATTTATTATCTTCACCACACAATAATTATCTCCTACTATTATTCTACTTCAATATCCATTAATTATTTATTACTTGTAAGAATCTCTCTAAAATTTAATTTACGATACAAGTTCAACTCGGAATTATTTATTCAAATCCCAGACCAAAATAACATTCCTAAGAATTTAAGAATCTCCTTGAATTTAACTAACATCGTAAATTCAATCCCGGAATCATTTATCCCAACTCCTTTCCAAAATTCGATACCAATAATTAAATCCCGATATATCATAAAAATATCATGATTAAATCAATTTGACAATTAATAATTATTCTGGGCATCACATGTACTGTCCCTGTTCTCAAAACACTGAAATCGTCAAATTCCCAAATGCCAGTTATGTAAGCAATCCTTAGAGCATACAACGCAGCGGAATAAAATTTGGATTACTAGAACAATGGATCTATACATAGGATTTCATATCGGATAAAGGAATACAAAAGTCTCACCCTTGTAGCGTGTTTGAGCAGATTCCACGGTGCACTACGTCCAACGATCCCGAGTCACGAGCAACACCTCCAAGGTCTTGCCTCAACGGTATCCACACGATTAAACGAACAAGGGATGTTCAAGAACAAGTTGCTATGCTTATTCTTGAACAAACAAGACTCACGGTTACAATAACCGATCGACGACCACCACGAACCACCAAGAAAACACGACGGCGATGGAGAAGCTCACGGCTTCAAGGAGGTGGCCGAGAGAGAGCTTGTAGAGTGAGGCTAGGTTTTATGATATAAAATGTTATCAAGGAATGAATTAACAATTAATCACCTTGTTATTTTATATATGATTTAATTAAAGGCTTTCTTAAAGCCTCATGGGCCCAAACCCATGATTTAATTAAAACCTTTTAATCACTTAATTAAGACTCTTCTTAATTAATTAATTCATCCAATGAATTTAATTTCCCTTCTCGATTTAATCTTTTGTGCGACCCGATAGGATCTTGTAATGTTGGCAGTGACATAAAATCTCATTTTATGTCGCAAGCAAGGAGCGGTGTCTAGCAACACATCGAGGCTACCCAAATTACAAGAATGTCAATGACTCGACATAACATTTAGAACTTGTGATAATATTAACCATGTAACTTAATCCCTTTGTCCTTTGTGTTTAGATTGAACACGAGTCATGGAATAGTCATACTCGTATATTCAATCTCTATTTCTTGATCCCCAAGTAGAACTAGAATAAACGAATAAGCTCGATATCTCATATCGACTCATTCGAGCATGGCCATGCATTTTAGTTCTCACTTGATCAAGGGCCAAACACATCTCCTGTTATATAGGAGGGACAAATCCTATCTCGATCAGTCAACATCCATCTACATAATTCGTAGTGTATGCAATAGTCGCCTTTATAGATTTCCCTGTTACGGGTAACGTTTGACGATATCAAGATACATAACTCCTTATGTTGGGATCTCTGATGATCACAAGTCGTAAGGATTACATACATTATTATCACTATGAGAATTGCATATGACGATCATATAACTATCCATGTTGCATTCTCATGGTGGGTCTGTCCAATACATCGTTCTCTAACATGTACCCATGTATTGATTTGATATCTCATATCAATGAACAATTCATCGATCAACACATACTAGTCTCTACGTATTATCATTATCCCTATTCATGATAATACTTGACTAGGGACATCTTTAAGAATAATACAATATTATTCTAAGGACATTAACATATATATTAATTCACATTGCACAGTTAAAAGAATAATATATAATAATGAATTGCCATTCATAAAATCATAAACATTGTACGTCAAAACAATCATCTAATGATTTGTCTTAGGGCATATCCCAACAAGTTAATCATTACATTGATTAACATGACCATTAGCCATATATCGATATCATAACCAATAGCATCAAATCATTAAACAATGATTACAGATATTCCATATATCTCACTTTTGGTTCCATAGTTCTATTACATTGCTCGCTCTACAATAGCGGCATTTCATTCCCACGCATGCTCAACAGCAGTGGCATCATAACCGATGTTCGCTCATGGGCGACGACATCCTAATCATTGCTCGCTCAAAAGCGGCACCATATGGTTCCCAATGCGTATATATCCATTGTAGTAATTACCATAAACCATGCATTTTCATATACATTTATTGCTAATACCATATATCATGCATTCACATACACATTCATTGCAATACAGTGTACCAAGCACTCAACAATTGCAATTTATAAAAGGGCTATGCTCGTACGTCATACGTACCTTATAATTCCGTAGTTCAAGACCAAACACTGCCTCAGTCCCGAGGTCCGATGAAGAAATGTGCTAAACACAATTCAATAACTCATAATCAATGAGTAATCCCAAATTTATATGCACAAGCATGAAATTCGACCCCAATCATCCAAACACGATGATTAAATAGTAAATGGTCAATAATCGCTCCCTAAAACCCGAGGGAGGACCCAAAATATCATTTACACAAACGCACTACCAATCGATCGGTCACGATGAGAATACAATCTCATCCCTTGGATCCAACGACTCCAAAAACAGGATTTAAAATCCCCAGGAGTCCCAAAACCGCAATTAATCCATAACTGCCACCGCTATAATCCATTAAGGATTATTATCACACCGGGATTAACACCATTAATCCCCAGGCATCACAATTATCCCCCACTAACAAAATTTTGTCCTCGAAATTTGCACGGCGTACGTACCCCACGTATTGCCTCGATAACAAAACCCAAACGGATCTACGATGTTGAATCATGAACATAACATGAACGACACACCAACCGCGATGATACCGACCTCGCACCAAACCTGGAATGGAGTAACCTCTCCAACCGACCCAAATCCACGAAAGACATCAGCAATCCCCGATGCTAACCATCTCAGAGGCAGTCAACCAAACATAACTGCAACCAAACGAATCATCCATGATTCTAAAATAGATATCGCCACAATGATATCTCCAAGACCTAGTCACCGATGTTAAACATACATCGTTACCAAAGTGACCATTAGTACACAACAGTGTACCTGAACTACATCTGGTTCCCAATTTCCAAATCCATCTCCAACAGGGGAGTAGTTGCACCACATTGCAACACGGATCGGACAATTCACGGTCACCAATAGACATAAAACACATCTCCAAAGATGTCTACATCCGGGTGTTCCAAGAAGATCACATCTTGGTCCAAACACACCATCAAGACTCCACAAGATCTCAAGTTCTCGAAAGGACATGCAAGGATAATCAATTGCATTCCCGCCACACGTGTCAACCACGACACTAAACAAACCCGAATCTTGGCCATCCCTCGTTTATCCTGGGATTTAACAATCCTAAAACAGGAAGGCTATCGAATAACCCAACAAGAACTACCATGGTTCCAAAACACGACAATCCTTCCTCAGGGGAAGTCAAACAACCCTCACGATCATTCTTCGGAATACATCGTGTCATTGAGATTACCAATCTCAAGGTACCACAATCTCTCACCTGAGATTCACCAAACCAAGCATACTAAACCGACGTTCAACAAGGAACAAAATAGAGTTGGCATTCTGACCGCGATATTTTTAAACAAAAGATTTCAAAGTGTAACGCGATTCTATACCGCAAGTGCACGGTTGTCAAGTTTTAGTATAGTTAAATGAAACTAAGGGTTGTCGAATCCACAGGGACTAACGTATAAGTACCAAATAAAACTAGTAAAATTATATTTAGCCTACGATTAAAAAGAAGGTAGATTAAACTAATGCAACTCTAGAACTAAAAGATCCGAATAAAACAAGAATAAATAAAATAAATGGCTTCCGGATATGCAAAGGAATTTCGCTCAAGAAATTTATCTAGCTCTTTGTTCAACTATGTTATCTTCAAATATTCGTTTGAATAGGCAATTACCAAACAATTGATTCTTAAGGTGAAAGGTTTTCGTTATTATTCAATATACTCTCTCGAGCTGTATAGAAACTAATATCAAATTAGAACAAGTAACTCTCGTTCACTTATTTACTAATCCGATATTGCATAAATCTTTAAAACCTCGTTACTCTAAATCTCTCGATTCAAAGTGCTCACGTATGTGATTTTATCTCTCGATCTCAATCTTAAACATACATCATGAATTACTGTAGCGTATTATAACGTTATCTCTCGATCTCGGTTATAACTCACAAAATTCAATCAAAGTTAGCTAGGCTTTGATCTTAATAAGCATTTAATTCATGAACAATAAGAAATCAATCCACTCAAACACATTCGAATCAATAAATCAAACACAATTATACTCAAACTCGATAAAATAAACTCAATTTAATTCAAATCAAATCAATAAGACGTTTAATTGTTTCTCAACCTCAAAAACATCCAATGAAAATGAAAATCAAATAAATCCAATACGATAAATGCTGGAACGAATCCGTGCGTTGCACCGTAATCTCTTCTCTTGCTCCTTCCTTGCACTCCGGAAAAATCTCGCTCAAGCTCGGATGAAGAAGGGAGGAAGATGACTTTTCCCCGGCTTCTTCTCGGCGGCGGCTAGGGTTCTAGGGTGATGAAAATCGGCTCTCTTCCTCTCTGATATGATATCCTTTGATATGGAAGAGATTTCCTTTTAAATCCACCGAGAATCAAGTTATTTTTGGAAGATAAGATTTTCAGAAAATCGCGTATCGATCGATCGAAAAGATTTTCGATCGATCGGTGCACTGTTCGCTTCAGCGTTTAAACTCTCTGCCTCGATTGATCGATCAAGATTTTGTTCCGATCGATCGACACTTCGATAAATTTGCTGCTGAACTCTCTGCCCGGATCGATCGGTGCCTTAAAAATCTGAATTCTTCATTTTTTTCTCTTTTTCGCCTCGATTTCACCCATTTTCTTCATTTTAGCTCATTTCTTCAGTTTCCGACCTATTTTCCTGAAACAAGCAAATAAATACGAAAAAGCGTAATTTCATCCAGGAAAAAGTACGAAAAACGGAAAGAAATTACAGCTAAAAATACTTAAAATCTAAGCCTATCACATTCGTATACACACACGGGTATACATGCCTAAGTACTAACACAACATGTATACTCAATGCCATAGACTCGGGTATCTCCAAACATACCCAAAGTCCAAAACTCAACTATCAAACCTCGATTATTCTCACTCCACGGAGAATGATGGTTGACAAACCAAAACCAAAGGGTGTGATTTCAATATCAATGCCACACAAACCAAAACAACGAATCTCCCGAAGGATCCAACTGGTAGGTATATCAACACTACCTCCCTCACAAGAGGAAACGTCATGGACACATGACCCTCCAACCTCGAACCAAAGTTCGGAAAACTTGATACATTTATTGTGATATCCCCGAAATGATTATGTGATTTTAATCATTTAATTTAAATTATGATGATTTGGGTGTTAATTCATGGGATTGAATTAATATTATTGGGGAGATTCATTTCAGGGTGCATGTGACATATGTTGGGATTTTGGGGTCGTGGCATGTTTATTTGGGGTGTGTGTTGTTTGTTTTGGTAAAGCATGTTAATGGGAATTGAAGTATTTTATTGAGAAAATACTATAAATATCGTGTGAGGATATTCTAATACATCGTGCTAAATACCGGGACCAAAACATAACACATCAAACCACCCAACACCCAACCCCCCCCCCCCCCCCAACCCATGTCAATCAGCCTGTACACATGCTGACTTTAGTCACCACTTGGCTCAATCACTTCACCACTCTCAGCCATTCGAATTCTCGAGCCTTCTCTCCCATTTCTTCACCAGCACCTGCTAAGCAAAATTCTGAGGAGCTTTCCCTTTTTCATCGCCGGAAGTCCTTCAAAAATCGGAGCAAAGTAGGGTGAGAAACCATGCTCTGTTTTTGCTTTAAACTTGTTTAAGTACATGTTTTTAGGTGGCGTGAAAACGGCATGTTAGATTAGGTTTCTTAAAACCTTCGATTTAAATGCTTACATGGTGTTGTTATGAAGCTCTCAGTATTTTTCCTTATGTATATTACATGTTTTATGTAGAGGAAATAAGCATGTAAAGAAGGGTGTTCGAAAATCTGGGTAGATATTTCCCCTGTTTTTTTGGAAAAATGTGGATTGGGAGTGATATTGAGGATGTGATATCATGCATGTTAGATGGGTTTTTTGGTGAACCTTCGATTTGAGTACATGCATGGTAGTGTTTTAAAGCCCATGACGTTTTTGTTCAAGCATGCTTTATGTTATATGTTGTAGTTTTAATAGCATGAAATGAGGTGCTCAAGAAATCCGGAAATGAATATGTTGCCCTGTTTCCAAAAAAGTTGATCGAGTACTTGTGTAAATGGTCGACGTTTATGCATGTGGGCTTATGTTTGGGGTGTAAATTTGATATGAATACACTCAGGGTAGTGTGTTATAACTGCTAGCATGTTGGTCTTGGCATGTTGTATGTCTTACATGTTAGATTGAAGGGTATGAATATCGGTGTTAGAGAATTCTGGAAAACCTGGGTTGAAACAGAGCGACCGATCGATCGGTGAAGAACACCGATCGATCGGCAAAAGCCGTAGCTTTTTTGTTTAATTCAAACAGTTCACCGATCGATCGGTGATGAGGTCCGATCGATCGGTGATGCCTATTTTTTTTTAAAATGTAGGAATTGTTTAATTTTGATATTGGATTGTAATGAGACATCTAATATTGTGTTGTACACTGGTGTAGAGCCTTCACAGACAGCTACACAGCGCAGGGGATAGAGTCCCACAACACACTACATTTTGGAAAGGTACGTAAGCAACGTACGGGCATCCCAACGGTAACATGTACTTTATGTTTGTCTATTTGACACATGATGAATGCAAGGTGTTGCATTAAGAGTATGATACATGTTGACATGCATTGTTTTTGCATATGATGTTGTGAAATATAAGAGGTGTATTTCAAGAGTCAAGGTTATCCTAGTGAGGATTTTAATGCTTACGCTAACGTCCATAAGAAGCGAGGAAGAATTCCGCTTACGTGGATTTCCATAAGAAGCGAGGAAGAATTCCGCTTACGTGGAAAGTAAGAAGCATTGAAATGCACTAATGATAAGTGACTCAGGATTGAAATAAGGATTTGAGAAGGAAAGATATGTCATGACATTTATTTATGAAACCATATGTTCATATAATGTGTTATTATGAGTTATGGTACAGGGACAACCAATGGGCGTTGTAAATGCTTGGAAATACAGGAAGTGCTTTGTATTTATGATTTGTGCATTTACGCTTTACATTCATTTTATGTTGAATATGAATTATGATATGCTCATGTGTTGGGGGTTGTCTTTGTAGGTGCTTTTGTTGACGAGAACCAGGGTCGGGGTTGATATGCTGAGCTGTAAGGAGTGCTACAGGATTAGCATGTTAGAGAAAAATTTTGTATAGCTTCTACTGAGTAGAGTAAGACTATAATGTAGTACCTTTGTATGAATTTGTGTTATTCCTTTTGAAACATTTTGGTACTGTAATCTCTAAAGCTCAGGTTAATCAACACGGCACGTTACTCTGATATATTCACATGAATGTTTAGTTCTCTAAATTGCACCTTAGTATCTGATAAGATAACGGGGTCTCACATTTTAGTGGTATCAGAGCAGTGGTTAGATAACCAGGGAAGAGTGAAGGGTAGCCTTTAGAAACAAGTTGGCTAGGTATTCATTTGGGCATGCTTATGCATGTGATGCATATGGTTGTATAAGTGTTATACTAACATGCTTTGAATATGATACTCTTGTTATCTAACGGCTTATATTATGAACTGCTTTTGGTATTGTTGTTAACTCTTGTGTTACAGCATGGCTGAGATTAACCCGGAGAACCCCAATGAGGAGGTAGGGGATATGGACAGTAGGAATGCCAGTATCGCTCAGCTGAATCCTTTACCACCACCTGCTGTGGGCGTGGAGCCCAGTGTACAGATATTACTGCCAGAGGAGCTCAGTTTGAAGCAGTTTCTGAGTTTCCATCCGCCCATGTTTGAGGGGATTGAGTCTGGTGAAGTAGCCGAGGAGTGGTTGGAGCGTATAGAGCAAATACTTGTGACTGCACCCTGTGCACGCACGGCATGGCTGAGGTTAGCCGAGTTTCAGATGGCTAAGAAGCCTGCTATGTGGTGGAAGACCACCGTGATGGAGCTGAGAGCTCTAGGTATGGCAGTTGACTGGACTGCATTCCGGACCAGGTTCCTTAACCGATATTTCTCTGCAGCTGCCAGACAATTAAAGGAAGACGAGTTCAATGCTTTAAAGCAGGGTAGCATGTCAGTGTCAGACTACGCTATGCAGTATTCCTCACTGCTGAGGTATATACCTCATATCGCTGTGAGCAGCCATGCAAAGATGAGGAACTTTCTGAAGGGATTGAGGCCAGAGCTATTTGATCGGGTTATCTCCAACAACCCCAGCTCATTTGATGACGCCCTGACACGGGCAGAGTTGGCGGAGATTGCGGTGGGCGCGTATAAGGATGATGTACCCCCTTCAGTACCACCACCGAGGCCTGTTGCTGATAGTTTGAGGCCACGAGGGGATCTGTTCAAGGCTCGTGGGGCCTCATCATCTTCCAGATTTGGTGGGAATAAGTCTCAGGGTCACAAGCAGAACAATCGGGGACCCACACAGGGGAGCAAGACAGGGGGAAACAGGTGTAACAACTGTGGAGGATGGCACTTGTTACGTGACTGTCAGGGTTGCTTTGTCTGTGGCAAGATGGGCCACTTGGCTCGAGGTTGCCCCAATCGGGCAGGTCAGACAGACTCTGGGCCAAATAGGCCAAGGTTTGATGCTGGGAGGGCACCACAGAGACAGCAGTTTGCACCACGACCACCGGGAGGTCAGACGGCAGGACCGCCGCAGGGTCAAGTGTATGCACTGACTAGGGAGCAGGCTGAGGCAGTCCCGGAGGAGGTCATTGCTGGTACATGCCATTTATTTACGTACCCTGCACTTATATTGATAGATACAGGTGCTTCCCATTCCTTTGTATCTACTGCTATTGTGGAGAGACACCGTTTGTGCTCGTCTCTGTTACCCACGCCTCTCATGGTCTCGACACCCACGGGAAAGCATGTGATTGCAGACCGACTGTTATCTAATTGCCTCATTTATTTTGAGGGCAATGATCTGAGGGCCGATATGATTCAGTTAGAGATGGCAGACTTTGACTGTATTATTGGCATTGATGTGTTGAGCAGATACCGAGCTGTGGTAGACTGCCGACAGAGGATAGTACGTTTTCTATCTGATCAGGGGTTCCAATGGACTTTCTATGGGGACGACTCTCGTCCAAAGATTCCGGTAATATCAGCGGTTAAGATGGCGCGATTATTGGAGCGCGGCCACACAGGTTACATCATTTATGCCGTGGATGTATCTGAGGAAAAGGAAGTGAGAGCCGAAGACATACCGGTTGTGGCAGAGTTCATTGATGTGTTCCCAGATGAGATTCCAGGGTTTCCGCCTGTTAGAGACGTTGAGTTTGCCATTGAGCTACTGCCGCGGACTCCTGCTATTTCCCGTGCCCCATACAGGATGGCACCGGCAGAGCTGAGAGAGCTGAAAGTACAGTTACAGGAGCTCCTCGACAAGGGATACATCCGTCCTAGTGTATCGCCTTGGGGTGCACCAGTCTTGTTCGTGAAAAAGAAGGATGGTTCAATGCGTCTGTGCATTGACTACAGGCAACTGAACAAGGCCACAGTGAAGAACAGATATCCACTTCCGAGGATAGATGATCTGTTCGATCAGCTTCAGGGTACAGAGGTGTACTCAAAGATAGACTTAAGGTCAGGCTATCACCAGGTGCGGGTTAGAGCTGATGATGTCCAAAAGGCGGCCTTTAGAACTCGGTATGGACACTACGAGTTCTTAGTGATGCCATTCGGGGTGACGAATGCCTCTGCTACATTTATGAGCCTGATGAACAGAGTATTTCAGGAGTACCTCGATCAGTTTGTGATCGTGTTCATTGATGACATCCTGGTCTATTCAAGGAGTGAGGAGGATCATGCCGATCATCTGAGGATAGTGCTCCAGATCCTCAGAGATCATCAGTTGTACGCCAAACTCAGCAAGTGTGAGTTTTGGCTGAGCAGTGTTGCATTCTTGGGCCATATCATCTCACGAGAGGGGATATCAGTAGACCCGAGGAAGATAGAGGCAGTTATGGATTGGTCTGCCCCTACTTCAGTCAGTGAGATTCAAAGTTTTCTTGGTCTGGCTGGCTATTATCGACGTTTTGTCGAGGGTTTCTCAAAGATCGCCAAGCCACTTACACAGCTGACTCAGAAGGGAGTCTCATTTTGTTGGTCAGAGGCTTGTGAGCAGAGTTTCAGGGAATTGAAGCACAGACTGACTACTGCACCAGTTCTAGTGATTCCCAAGGAGAACAAAGGATTTGTTTTTTATACCGACGCATCGCTACAGGGCTTAGGGTGCGTACTGATGCAGGACAGACATGTAGTGGCTTACGCTTCGAGACAGTTGAAGCCACACGAGACGAGGTATCCAGTCCATGATCTGGAGTTGGCAGCTATAGTGTTCGCCTTGAAGATATGGCGACACAACTTATACGGTACCTCATTTACCATCTTCACTGATCACAAGAGCCTGAAGTTCTTGTTTACATAGGCTGAGCTGAACATGAGGCAGAGGAGATGGATGGACCTGCTGAAGGATTATGATTGTGAAATCCTATACCATCCCGGGAAAGCAAATCTGACAGCCGACGCTTTGAGTCGGAAGGTGAGGAGCACAGCAGAGGATGCCATGTGTCTATCAGCTATGTTGGGCTCCTACTGCCATTTGGGATTTGATTATGATGTGTTTGCTTCACCGGTACAGGTTTTGATCTTGTTAGCTGAACCTGTTATTTATGATCACATCAGGAAGGCTCAGGGGACCGATGCAGAGGTTCAGAGATGGATGTCAGTGGTTCATTCAGATCAGCCATCGAGAATCAGAGTGGCTGAGGACGGTTCTCTGAGACTTGGCGACAGATGGGTGGTTCCAGATGCACCCGAGTTGCGCCAGGGTTTATTACAGCGAGCTCATTGCAGTAGGATGAGTATCCACCCAGGCAGGAAGAAGATGTATAAGGATTTATACAGCCAGTTCTGGTGGAGGCGAATGAAACGGGATGTTACTTCGTTCGTCAAGCGCTGTTTGATTTGTCAACAGGTAAAGGCCGAGAGGCAGAGGCCTGGAGGTGAGCTAAGGAGTTTGGAGATACCCGAGTGGAAGTGGCAGCACGTGTCTATGGATTTCGTGACCCACTTACCGAGGACTGTTTCGGGTTTTGATGCCATCTGGGTAGTCGTGGACAGATTGACTAAAGTGGCTCACTTCATTCCATACTGTATGACATATACGCACTTGAGGATGGCACAGTTATATGTCAGAGATGTGGTGAGACTGCACGGGATCCCTGTTTCGATAGTGTCCGATCGAGATCCGCGGTTCACATCTCACTTCTGGGAGGGTCTGCAGACAGCTCTAGGTACAGAGTTGAGGCTGAGCACAGCCTATCACCCTCAGA
The DNA here is from genome assembly GCA_907163345.1 of Haberlea rhodopensis. Taxonomy (NCBI): domain Eukaryota; kingdom Viridiplantae; phylum Streptophyta; class Magnoliopsida; order Lamiales; family Gesneriaceae; genus Haberlea; species Haberlea rhodopensis. The sequence continues at coordinate 296,054 of CAJQUN010000113.1, read as the reverse complement.
CGGACGGACAAACTGAGCGTACGATACAGACGCTCGAAGATATGTTGAGAGCTTGTGTGCTAGAGTTCGACACTTCATGGCAGGACTCGATAGCCTTGGTGGAGTTCTCTTACAACAACAGCTACCAGGCAAGTATACAGATGGCTCCTTTCGAGGCCCTCTATGGTAGGCGTTGTAGGTCACCCTTGTGTTGGAATGACATGGACCGTAAGTCGGTTGGAGGACCAGAGTTGGTTCAGGAAATGGAAGAGAAAGTTAAGGTTATCAGAAGAAAGATGAAGGCAGCTCAGGACAGACAGGCAGCATATGCCAATCAGCGGCGTAGACCGTTGGAGTTTCAGTTAGGCGACAGAGTCTTTCTGAAAATCTCGCCTTTCAGAGGTGTAGTACGGTTTGTATGCGGGGGAAGTTGTCTCCTAGATACGTGGGGCCGTATGAGATTTTACAGCGTGTTGGTACTCTGGCGTACCGTTTGGCCTTACCGCCTTCTCTGTCTGGTATACACGATGTATTCCATGTGTCTATGCTGAGGAAGTATGAGCCGGATCCTTCACATGTGTTGCAGCCTTCAGAGGTGCAGATTGAGTCCGATGTTTCGTACGTGGAGCGGCCTATCAGGATTCTAGATAGAGCAGACCACAGGCTTCGGAACAAAGTTATTCCTATGATCAAGGTTCAGTGGGATCGTAGGGGTGTCGAGGAGGCTACGTGGGAGACAGAGCGACACATGGTGCAGCACTATCCAGAACTGCTTTTTGGTATGCGTTTATTTATTGTTTTACTTCATGTTGGTGAGCATGTTTGATTTCGGGGACGAAATCTTATAAGTAGGGGAGTATTGTGATATCCCCGAAATGATTATGTGATTTTAATCATTTAATTTAAATTATGATGATTTGGGTGTTAATTCATGGGATTGAATTAATATTATTGGGGAGATTCATTTCAGGGTGCATGTGACATATGTTGGGATTTTGGGGTCGTGGCATGTTTATTTGGGGTGTGTGTTGTTTGTTTTAGTAAAGCATGTTAATGGGAATTGAAGTATTTTATTGAGAAAATACTATAAATATCGTGTGAGGATATTCTAATACATCGTGCTAAATACCGGGACCAAAACATAACACATCAAACCACCCAACACCCAACCACCCACCCCCCAACCCATGCCAATCAGCCTGTACACATGCTGACTTTAGTCACCACTTCGCTCAATCATTTCACCACTCTCAGCCATTCCAATTCTCGAGCCTTCTCTCCCATTTCTTCACCAGCACCTGCTAAGCAAAATTCTGAGGAGCTTTCCCTTTTTCATTGCCTGGAAGTCCTTCAAAAATCGGAGCAAAGTAGGGTGAGAAACCATGCTCTGTTTTTGCTTTAAACTTGTTTAAGTACATGTTTTTAGGTGGCGTGAAAACGGCATGTTAGATTAGGTTTCTTAAAACCTTCGATTTAAATGCTTACATGGTGTTGTTATGAAGCTCTCATTATTTTTCCTTATGTATATTACATGTTTTATGTAGAGGAAATAAGCATGTAAAGTAGGGTGTTCGAAAATCTGGGTAGATATTTCCCCTGTTTTTTTGGAAAAATGTGGATTGGGAGTGATATTTTTTTGGTGAACCTTCGATTTGAGTACATGCATGGTAGTGTTTTAAAGCCCATGACGTTTTTGTTCAAGCATGCTTTATGTTATATGTTGTAGTTTTAATAGCATGAAATGAGGTGCTCAAGAAATCTGGAAATGAATATGTTGCCCTGTTTCCAAAAAAGTTGATCGAGTACTTGTGTAAATGGTCGACGTTTATGCATGTGGGCTTATGTTTGGGGTGTAAATTTGATATGAATACACTCAGGGTAGTGTGTTATAACTGCTAGCATGTTGGTCTTGGCATGTTGTATGTCTTACATGTTAGATTGAAGGGTATGAATATCGGTGTTAGAGAATTCTGGAAAACCTGGGTTGAAACAGAGCGACCGATCGATCGGTGAAGAACACCGATCGATCGGCAAAAGCCGTAGCTTTTTTGTTTAATTCAAACAGTTCACCGATCGATCGGTGATGAGGTCCGATCGATCGGTGATGAGGTCCGATCGATCGGTAATGCCTATTTTTTTTAAAATGTAGGAATTGTTTAATTTTGATATTGGATTGTAATGAGACATCTAATATTGTGTTGTACACTGGTGTAGAGCCTTCACAGACAGCTACACAGCGCAGGGGATAGAGTCCCACAACACACTACATTTTGGAAAGGTACGTAAGCAACGTACGGGCATCCCAACGGTAACATGTACTTTATGTTTGTCTATTTGACACATGATGAATGCAAGGTGTTGCATTAAGAGTATGATACATGTTGACATGCATTGTTTTTGCATATGTATGTTGTGAAATATAAGAGGTGTATTTCACGAGTCAAGGTTATCCTAGTGAGGATTTTAATGCTTACGCTAACGTCCATAAGAAGCGAGGAAGAATTCCACTTACGTGGATTTCCATAAGAAGCGAGGAAGAATTCCGCTTACGTGGAAAAGTAAGAAGCATTGAAATGCACTAATGATAAGTGACTCAGGATTGAAATAAGGATTTGAGAAGGAAAGATATGTCATGACATTTATTTATGAAACCATATGTTCATATAATGTGTTATTATGAGTTATGGTACAGGGACAACCAATGGGCGTTGTAAATGCTTGGAAATACAGGAAGTGCTTTGTATTTATGATTTGTGCATTTACGCTTTACATTCATATTATGTTGAATATGAATTATGATATGCTCATGTGTTGGGGGTTGTCTTTGTAGGTGCTTTTGTTGACGAGAACCAGGGTCGGGGTTGATATGCTGAGCTGTAAGGAGTGCTACAGGATTAGCATGTTAGAGAAAAAAATTGTATAGCTTCTACTGAGTAGAGTAAGACTATAATGTAGTACCTTTGTAGGAATTTGTGTTATTCCTTTTGAAACATTTTGGTACTGTAATCTCTAAAGCTCAGGTTAATCAACACGGCACGTTACTCTGATATATTCACATGAATGTTTAGTTCTCTAAATTGCACCTTAGTATCTGATAAGATAACGGGGTCTCACATTTATGCCCAAAACATACTTCGGAACCAAAATCCGCAACCGGTTCTACATAGTGCATCAAACCACTATTAATAAAACAAAACCCGTATACGTCATGCACACTCAAACTAATGATGCTCTGTACTAATGCCATAGTACTCCACAATCTCGAGCATTACCCCGGAGACGTTTCCTCGAACGTCTCACTGGAAGTACGAAGGCATCCTCTAGTCCACACTAGTAGGGCTTACCCCGGTTGATTCACAATTAACCCTCAACCAATACCAGCTGTCTCCATGACAATACAATCCAAATCTCCCCAAGAGATAAAGTCAATATAGTAGTGTTACCCTACTAGCTATATCCCACAAATCCAATCGTGACTCCCGTTGCATTCCATATGCAAGGATGCTCAACTAGAGCTAACAACGATCTGTTGACACTCGTGTTAGTACAACCAACAAAATTGAGCTGTCCAAGTACAAGCCCCTCAAAACGATAAACGTAAAAACGTTCCCGTGAGGTATTCCCTACCTCAAACATCATGCCACATAGAGACTACAAGAGTCTACTATAAGTCCTCATCGTATCATCATACGATTCACTGAACTCGGTCTCAACGTGCAGTATAATTGCCATAACGAGCATACTATAACACTGCTACAATACCTGGCTAGCAAAGCGCTGTCTCCATAGGCTTATACCAAGCCTACCAACGTATCGTTCGTCTCATCCCGGTACACCATACCGTAACCTCCATTAGAGTAGTGGGTCATCACCCAATATTTCTCTAATATCAATGCACAAAGGACATCTCGGTGCCCTTGCTCAACCACAAAGCAATCCTAATTCCGTAGGATTCATTCCACACCCTCAGGGGTGGGTGTGATCACGTCTAACACATGTCACCTCGGCATAAGCAAGTAGTTTCCTCAACAACTACTCCTGTTACCAGTCACTTGGCCATAGCCATACCAACAAGTATGTCCAAAGGTACCACTACTCGTAAAATAGTTACCTCAATTATGTGCTGCGATACACTCCCCGTACGGAGCCCCCAATGATTCATCGAGGGACCTGCTCGGCATAATGGTCTCGTCAACTAGTGACCCAGACACTACCATGTGCTCACCATTGGCACTCAACCACAGGACTAAATACATATACTTAAATGTATTAATCATCGAAACGACGCTACGCGTCTACATAGATATCCACTATGTCTTCGTCATCTAGTGACGGTACCTGTCAACATATGACATTCAAAATAACATCGTCAACTCGTGACGGTACATGTCGAGACACGACATCCATAGCCTCATCGTCAAACACATGACGGTATATATATATATCAACGCATATCATCCACAATAATGCTAATAAAATAGTAATGGGCCATACCTCATTGCTAACAAGATAGCGGCATACCTGTCTCCGTCATCCAACAGTGGTACGCAATCAGCACCCATCGCTCGTAGGCGGCATAATCCAGTGCTACGTACATAGCGGTATAATCCATCGCCAATAGAATCAGCTGCATGATCCCTCGCCATAGAGTCGGCGGCATAAAACATCGCTATAAATATACGGCGGTATGAACCATCGCCAATAGAATAGCGGAATGAACCATCGCTATGAATACCCGGCGGTATAAACCATCGCCAATAGAATAGCGGGATGAACCATCGCTATATAATACCCGGCGGCATGAACCATCGCCAATAGAATAGCGGAATGAACCATCGCTATATAATACCTGGCGGCATGAACCATCGCCAATAGAATAGCGGAATGAACCATCGCTATATAATACCCGGTGGCATGAACCATCGCCAATAGAATAGCGGAATGAACCATCGCTATATAATACCCGGCGGTATAAACCATCGCCTACAGAATAGCGGAATGCACCATTTATGAATACCCGGCAGTATAAACCATCGCCAATAGAATAGCGGATCCCTAGTCTTGTTACGGTAGTGTATTTTAATGCACCTCGCTTGTCATGACTGCGGCATTAATACCCCTCGCTTTGACATATCAGCGGCATCGAATAACCTCGCCCAAATGCGACATGCGGCAATACCCTCGCTTCAACATTTGGCGGCAAATATTCTTTCCTCGCTACGATATGACAGCGCCAAGTATTCTATCATCGCATCAAGTGACATCGGAAAAGCATTTAAAATCATCACTCATCCATAACAACGACTCATGGGATATTCACCAAGTATTCCCTCTATACCTGCAATACCATGCATATTCCATATTCCAATATACATCACCCTGAGCGTATTTTAATGCACCTCGCTTGTCATGACAGTGGCAAGTATTCTATCATGGCTTCAAGTGACAGCGGCAAAGCATTAAAATCATCACTCCAATATATACAACCACAATGAGTGTAGTTTAATGCATCTCGCTTGTCATGACAGCGGCATGTGTTCTATCATCGCTTCAAGTGACAGCGGCAAAGCATTAAAATCATCACTCCGATATATACATGCAACCACAATGCATACTCCATGATGTATATAAAATGCCGGTTACCGTTTCGTGTCTTTCAACCCTGGCCTTAGCCTATCGTGTCATAGCGTCCCTACAAGAACAATCCCAAACTATGAGCATATGATAATCCATATTCACTGCAGTATGATTATAATGAGTAAATGCATAAACTATGAGTACAAGGTACTTCTTGTATCCCAATGCATTTCGAAATGCTCCCTTTGGTTGTCCCTGTGCCACAACTCACAATCATAATCAACACGTTATGTTATGATTCCATAGATGTCATGACATATAATTGTTCCACTATGATCACATATCATAAATGCACATAAGCAAAATAGTTGTGTCACACAACACTAACTACTATCATGCATAAATATGTGCTACTCATTCCTAACAGCATGTTCCAGGCCCTTAGCAGCCCCAAGGAGCAAACATGTGATATCCCCGAAATGATTAATTACAACTTGGTGCATTAATTGTGTTTATATGATTAATTATGATGGTAATTAATTATGTGTTGGAATTATTATGTTGAAATATTTAGTCACATGGTAGATGTGATCGGGTTGCATTTCAGGGTGCATGTGATGCATGTTAGATATTTGGGGTGTTTTAATGACTTCATGTGTGGGTAGTCATTTTTGAGGAAACATGCATTTATTTGTAATTGTGGAGCATAGTGGTGTTATGCTTTTAAATATCATGTTGGGGTGTTTTATACACCGTGGTATTGTGGGATGCACCCTATTTTAATTAAACCCAACCCTTATAACCCCCACCTTTACCAATTCATTTTACTTTACCAAAATCATTCCCACACAAACCCTTCCCCTCATTTTCGTTCTTGAGCTTTGGGGTGAAGAGAAGTCCTTGCAAAATCTTGATTTGTGGAGTTTATTGGGTGATTTGAGATCCCCAAGAGGTATGGATACCTCATGGTTGTTTTTGTAAGGTTTTGTTTAGGTTTGGTATGATTTTGAAGGATTTTAAAATGGGTTTGTTTTGGGTTGTTGTGGTTTTGGTTGTATGTTGGATTTATACTTGTTTTGAAGTATATTTTGGTGGTTTATGTTGTATCAAATGTTGTTGGTTTGTTGGGTTAAGTGTTGGTATGGATTGGAAGGATTTTTGGGTGCAAAAATGGTGAAAATCGCGACTCTGCGCGAGGCGATCGATCGCCTGAAAAGAGGCGACCGATCGCCATGGGACAGTAGGCTTTTCAAAGGATAGGCGATCGATCGCCTAAAATGAGGCGACCGATCGCCGAGAGGCAGTAGCCAAATCAAAGGATAGGCGATCAATCGCCATGTTTGGCGCGATCGATCGCCGCAGTGGAAAATTTGAGGCGACCGATCGCCTGAGGGAAGCGATCGATCGCCGCCTATGGATTTTTGGGAAATGATTTCTTTTGTCAAATTTTTGGTATTTGGCTATTATTTGGCTTCTAATGTGGGGTTGTGTGATTGTGTAGAACCATCCCAGGTAGCAACACAACCAAGGAACTGAAGCCATATCAAATCCACTTTTGGAAAGGTACGTAGAAGACGTACGGGCACCCAACGGTACATGTATCTTATATACTCATTGTTTATGCATTGTGGATGCGAGTATATATGTGGTATTGCATTGTGGATGCAAATACATGTTATGCATGATGTTTATAGATGCATATGATGATTATTGGTGCACATCCCATGAGTCGTGGTCATCCCTTGATGATTTTAATGCTTGCCGCTATTTGTTTGGTTCCGCTAAATGTGAAGCGAGGGGTGGGAGCGCCGCATGTCACATTTGAGCGTGGTTATCATATAGGGCGAGGAAAGGGTATTTGCCGCTCAATGTGAGGCGATGGGTGGGAGTCCCGCATGTCCATTGAAGCGAGGTTATCCTATGCCGCCTATATGTAAATAAGCGAGGGGCATTAAAATACATTGTGATGGACAGACTAGGGAATGGTGACCGGTATTTGATATTGATGAGATGGTATTGTGTCATGACATGTTTAGACCATTAAAAATAATCTATTGATTATACTCATGAGTTATGGTACAGGGACAACCAAACGGGAAGCGTTTGAAATGCATGGGAAAAACAGGAAGTGTTTTATTATGATTATGCATTTACGCTTTATCTTCATGTTGTGTTGAATATGAATGATTATTATTGCTCATCTTTGGGGGTTGTCCTTGTAGGTACACGTTTGGCGTGATAGAAGGGCTAGACGGGTTGAGATGGTGAGCTTGTTGAGGATGCTTTTGGGACTTGAAGGACGGGATTGCTTCCTATAGTGTCTACTCTAGGAGTAGCTTGAACTATAGTTAAACACATTCTTTTGATTGGAATGTAATTAATCCATTTTAGTAGTCCTTATTTTGGCATGTAATGCTTAAGCTCATAAACTCAACACGTTCTTTTACACTCTGATTATTATGATAGCTCTATTATGCCTTGATTCCGCACTTAAGGATTAGGGTCCTTACAAAATAACTGCTCTGATACCACTAATGTAAGGACCCCCGTGCCCTTAACCCATTAGTAGTGTATTAATGCATGCCATTAGTGCATACAATCATACATGTAGGGGAAAAAACCACTTATCATCATAGTCAGTCATGCATGTAATAAAAATTCTTCACATTATTCCATATGATGTCTAGTTTTCCCCAACCAAGTCCACATACATCTCATGCACCAATATAATACACTAACATATTCTCAGTTCATTTAGCAATTCAATAAATAGTTGTATGCTACTCATAAATGAAGAGAGAAAGGCCCTTGCCTTTTTATACATGCCATATACACGTAATAGTGCTCACATACGAGCATCATATAGGTATGCGTGTATCAAATGTATAAAATACGGTGCTCAATACCGTCACTGGTACTTCGATCCCTGGAATCACCTCCATTCCATAGCTTGAGATCAACTCCAAGTCATCGATGTACCTAATCACCTGCCCCAACAGAGACAGCCCCCACATGGGGTGAGCATACCAATATTCCAAATCCAATAATCACAATAATACAATTCATAATTTACAACAATGTAAATGCTATGAAATACAAAATATACTCCCTGGATGGTATCATCCTCATCCGGGGTTCCTGTACTGTCCCTGTTCTCAAAACACTGAAACCGTCAAATTCCCAAATGCCAGTTAATCATTACATTGATTAACATGTCCATTAGCCATATATCGATATCATAACCAGTAGCATCAAATCATTAAACAATGATTACAGATATTCCATATATCTCACTTTTGGTTCTATAGTTCTATTCCATTGCTCGCTCTACAATAGCGGCATTTCATTCCCACGCATGCTCAACAACAGTGGCGTCATAACCGATGTTCGCTCATGGGCGACGACATCCTAATCATTGCTCGCTCAAAAGCGGCACCATATGGTTCCCAATGCGTATATCCATTGTAGTAATTACCATAAACCATGCATTTTCATATACATTTATTGCTAATACCATATATCATGCATTCCCATACACATTCATTGCAATACAGTGTACCAAGCACTCAACAATTGCAATTATATAAAAGGGCTATGCTCGTACGTCATACGTACCTTATAATTCCGTAGTTCAAGACCAAACATTGCCTCAGTCCCGAGGTCCGATGAAGAAATGTGCTAAACACAATTCAATAACTCATAATCAATGAGTAATCCCAAATTTATATGCACAAGCATGAAATTCGACCCCAATCATCCCAACACGATGATTAAATAGTAAATGGTCGATAATCGCTCCCTAAAACCCGAGGGAGGACCCAAAATATCATTTACACAAACGCACTACCGATCGATCGGTCACCCTTACCGATCGATCGGTAACTGTTCACAATTTCGATTTAAGCTACGGCTTTGCACCGATCGATCGGTCCAAGCTACCGATCGATCGCTAGCCACCCACCGATCGATCGGTAACTCACACCGATCGGTCGGTAAAGACAGAGATAAACACCCAACACTACGCACTTGCACCGATCGATCGGTCCAAGCTACCGATCGATCGGTCGCTGTGCGAACCCGAAAATCACCATTTTCAAAAGCTTCAAAACCTCTACAATTCATATCCAAACTTCCTCCAACTCAAAAATAGCCACATACAAACACCCTAGTACACTCAACAAGGGTTATAATCCATTTTAAAACAAAACCCATAAGATTTCAAGATTTTAAAAAATCTCCCAAAACTCAAACCAACTCTAAACTCAACCAAATCACAATCAATACGAAGATAAAAGCGAGGGGAAGGATATTACCAAATTATCTTTGAGAAATTCCGGCTTCTAAGATGAGCCCCATCGATTATGCTTCCAAGGAGAAAAGGGAAGGGAAAAGGGTTTGGGGAAGGGAACGCTGGTGAGAGAGAGAGAGGGATGAGATCCAAAATGATTAAACATCGAGTCCAATTGGTATATATAGTACCAAGGCTCAAAAATCCCGAGTCCTTCACAAATACATCATGACTCATTAAAAATCATCTGTTTTCAAAATTATCTCTCCAATCTCAATTATCAATACCAGCCCCAATACAAAGTGCTCCGGACCCCAGGTTCCACCAAAATCAAATTCCAAGGTTATCGCCACGATGAGAATACAATCTCATCCCTTGGATCCAACGACTCCAAAAACAGGATTTAAAATCCCCGGGAGTCCCAAAACCGCAATTAATCCATAACTGCCACCGCTAAAATCCATTAAGGATTATTATCACACCGGGATTAACATCATTAATCCCCGAGCATCACAAATAGCATCTTTTGTTGCCACCGCTTGAAATCGTTCCCATTGAACTTTTCAGGCCTTTCACCATGATGAACAGGAGTCGTTGTTGCACTTGATGAAGCCATTTGTTTTGCACGATATTGTCTTAAGATTGTTGTAAAAAATTTATCTCAAAGTGTATCTCAGGAATCAAAATAACAATGGCTTCAAAATAAGTTTTATGTCGAGGCGAGATTTGTAATCTCCGTCCTTAAGACAATATTGCCCCGCTATGGTGCTAACGGTTTGCTATGGTAATTTGTCTCCCACGATACAACGACTATGACTTATGATAGGAGCACTCCAAAGTCCTCAAACTACAAATGTTCAAAGCACTCAATTTGATGAACAAAAAATACTCTCAAATTTCACTAAATATATGAATGAATTTGGAAAAATATCTTTAAAACAAATAGGGATATGCTATATATATAGTGAACCAAAAATCAAGTCCAAAGGACACCATTTGGAGGCAATATTTGGCCAAAAATCGCACCTCAAACATGAATGGACATACTATTTCACAAAATAGATATAGTGCTCGATCGATCGAGCAAAGTTCTCGATCGATCGAGCTACTGTTCACAAGACCCGAAATTTTTCTGGTCCGCTCGATCGATCGAGCTGTTAAATTAAAATCACATATGCACGTTTTCCAACATCTTTTCAAAGAAGGAAGCTATTTGCTTCAATTTTTCCTGTCAATTGAAGAATCTATATATCATTGTGACCGTGATTTCGTAATGATATTAGAAATCTTGTTTGAAAAATCAAATTATTGTCTAGTGCCAATAATTTTGAGATAGAACCGAGAGGTTGGTGGATCAGATTTTAGAGGTTCATAATCAACCGAAGCAGGCAACTGGATCGTTCAACAAGGGACAAGACTGACGACACATCCACGACTTGTAATCGTGAGGTATAATTATAAACGTCATATGAATGTTTAAATAGTATGAATTGAAGCAGATCAGGTTCCCCGATGGCTCCGAGCCAAAAAAATTTAAGTTCCAATGCATGTTGGTGCCTGGCGTCGAGGGACACCAACAAGTTCATCATTGGCCTTTTTATTTCATCACTTCATGGAAAAAATTTCCTCTTGCCTCATACTTCTCATTTAACATGTATGTTTTTTGGAAATGAAGGATTCAAGATTGAACAAAACTGAGCATAATATCTACTTGAATCCGAATCATTCTAAAGTGAAGCCCCGAAGTTTGTCCTGTTAGAAATTTCTAAATTTCTATTATATGACATATTATTTTATATTTGAGACATTATTATGTCAACAGTTGTCTTTCTACAATTCTTATATATTATTTATGACATGGACATATATGTTAACTTCAATGCATGCATTTGACTAATATCCATACGGGTTTCTTACTGTAACTTGCATGAATACGATTGTCACTCTGTGCTTGAGTTAGTAATATTTGCAATTTTATTGTTGAAATGATGGGTTTTGAACGTTTCTCTAGGTTGTTCACATTACTCGTAAATTGTTGAATACAAATCATTAATTTGCCATTTTATGACATTAGCTTTATTAAACGGCTTTCATATTTTATATGAATATTTTTATTTGAAGATGAATAATATCAAAGGTTCAGCTCGAGGATCACAAATGATATTTGTAGCGATAGTAACTTGTATTCTTTGCTCCAATATATTATTTTATAAAAAAAAAGAGCTATTAAATACAATTGTATCAGAAAAGGGAAATAATTTATGGAGTTAATGCATCATGTTAGACGATGAAATAATTAATGGGGTGCTTCTGAGACCAAATGCATTTAAGAAATTCATTATAATATTAAGAGAGAAAATGTTACTCAAATATACTATATATAGCATTGTAGAAGAACAATTAGCAAAATTTTATATGTTATTGGGCAAAATGAAAGTGTAAGGCCCCGTTATTAATTAAATACACTTAACCTCGAGTTAGTAAACCCGGGTCATTAAAAAGCGAAGAATTCGAGATGAAGTGTTCCGGATCACAACACCTAATTATAATTAAGTTAAAATACATCAAATTATTAAATTGCATGCCATATTTTCGGCCAAGACATGCAAAATATATCACTTAAATTATAATTGAGTCACATGGGTATATTGGGACATGAAATGACTTAAAAAAAATAATTCAATAAATTGCCTAGTATCCCACGCCTCTTTCCTTTATTTATGGTTTAGAATTGATTGTGTTTGTCATTCTGATATTCCATCATCTTTATCACTCCCACAAGCAAGCCATCTTCTCCTCCTTCCTCCATTAAAATTCGAAAAAGCTCCACCTTCTTTTCCTTCATCAATTTTGCTCAAATCTTGCATGCAAGCTTGGTTTTGAGTAGGAATTGAGAAGAGCTTCAAGGCTTTGGGTGTTTTTAAAAGCTCGGAAGGTATATCTTTCCCTTTTTGTTTTTAATATTCGAATTATGGTGGTTGGGGTCAAGTTTTAAAGTTTTTGTTTTGAAAAAGAAGTGTAACTCATGCTACCCTAAGTTTCAGCAGAAACTATGGTTGCATGCAGTAGATTGTCTCATATTTTCGAGTTCCTTAACTTTCGAATCAGATTTTGACCAAAACATGAAAGTTTTAGATATATGAGCTGTGGTTCTATGGTTGAAAGTTGAGACCATTTGGAATTGTTATGAGGAAGATATGCTCATTTTACTAAATGATGGCAGATTCAACTCTGCATGTGCTGGAAATCCACATGCAGTGTGGAATTTCGAACTTTTCACAAAGTTTATTTTCTATTTTGATGTCGGTTTTTATATGACTGAGTAGATATTTTCTTTCTCTTGAATTTAAAAAACAAATATGATTGATTTGGACTTATTTTCAATTAATTATGAATTTTATAAGTTAAGTGTGCAAATCATGTTCTGCATGTGGGCAAAAATCCTATGCAGTGTATATTTCGAGTTCCTGAGCATTTTGGATTAGGAATTTCGAAACATCTCCAGAAATAAGTATTTTAGTACTTTGTGTTTTTGATCTTTTGCCACCGGAATTAACCATTTTGGATGTAAAATGAAAATGTTATGATGATTTTACAAACACTGCTCGAGCTGGAAAACAGAATTTTGAATGCCATGTATTTGGCGTTTTAACTACTTTTAATGGAAATATTAGCTCAGCAGCCTTAAACAAGAAATTAAATTCCTTTGAGTTTTTGAACTTCGAGCACTGGAATCGGGTCATTTGAAAGTCATATGATTTTATTATGATGTTTCTACTAAAACTGGTCAGTCTGATTTTGAAGGAAAAATCAGTAGGAAAACACATTTAAAAACATATTTTAGCTTTTGTGTCATTTAAACACTTAGCGATAATATTTATAGTATATGACCAGGTTTATTAATTCCGGGATTATTGAGGAGCACTCGGTAAAGTAAAGTTGGTCCGAGGTACGTTGAAATGAGTTTTATCATGACGTCTGGCAAAGACGTGTAATGATGCTAATGTATGGCCTTATATGTCATTATTTGATTTATATGACTTATTTGTCACTATATGATTCTTATGTGACTATATGACATGATGAATGTCTTGGATTACATGATATGTGAAATTACATGATTTGTATATACTTTCACATGAGATTGCATGATATATTGAGTTGCATATGTCATTTGATGCATAAATGATTCATGGGCATATAATATTGATCTATCATTCCTTTGATATCCATGATTTGACTGAGTTGACTTACTCTGAGTGTCGGGTACGACGAGCATGGCGATGACAGGCAGTATAGGTAGTAACTGTAGTCACGTGCAGGTGCGACCGGACCTAGACACGAGGGCTGGATGCAGTAACGTACATAGGATGAGTTTTCCTAGCGCAATGTACGTATACTGTCACCCTCTGCTCGAGCTTTGATGATTTGATGATACCTTCCTTTGGACTCCGATTTTTGGTATCTTGATATTCGATTCCTTGTACCCATTCATACATCGCATTCATACATGGTATGCATTGCATGATACTTTGTCACTTGACATGATTTATTTATTTCTCGTACTGGGGTACTGACCCCCTTTGTGGGGGCTGTCATGTCTTTTGTTGTTCGGACATGACAGGCTTTACAGGAGGACATAGTGACGATGCTTGCAGCGACGCATCGAGAGATACCAGAGCTCCTTGAGAGCGAGCTCAGGTTTATATTTTATGTTTTGCGTCCCAGTAGTTGTTAGAATATTTTTAATTATGTTTTGAATTACCGGGGTATGCCCCGAGTATCTGTATTTTAAGTATTCTACTACTGGTTGATTTATACTTGATATGGATGTTATGCTCAACATGTTAAATTGGAAACTGGAAGTACGTATTTTCAGTATCACTATATATGTATCACCTAAAAGCGAAAAAATTTTAGGGCCATTTGATAAGACCTTTGAAATAAATCTTCCGTTGTTTACGTAAATTAATCATTATGTGTTAATTAAACACCACATTAGGATCGGGCCCTCACATTATGGTATCAGAGCATATATCTGGGATATGCTCGAATTAGAGTTAGGACACTGATAATAGACACAAATGAATTGTTTGTGCATGTGTCTTACTATGTGATTTTATATGCTCTTGCCTGCTATGTTTACATGTTTGATATTGAGATTTTATACAAGTAATGGATTATTAAGCAAGGATAGCGAGATGTCATATCTCTGAATATTTTAATATGCTGATTTGCATATAATCTAGAGAATTTGAATGCTGAGTTGCATATATTCTAGAGAATTTGAGAATTTTATTTGTTAGAACTGATAGTTGCTGACCGGATGATGATGTAGAATAAGTGATGAGAACATCTCTGACTTGAGATTTATGTTTTGATTTTATGATGGACAGTTAGTGTTTGGACATGTAGCAGTGTTATGAACTGTAAGAGCTGTTTAGCGAACCTGTAGGCACTGCAAACTGTTAATTGAATTATAATTTAGTGATATGCATCCATTATTGGGAATTTTATTTATCACTTTGGGACTTAATCCTTGTGAATAGTGGGATGACACTAGAACTAATTAAAACGCTTTGTGTCGATTGACATCAGGAATTTAAGCCTGAAGGACCAAGGTTATACGTATGAGTTTACGTCAAAACCTGTGTACGCCAAGATGAGTATTTAGAACTTGAGAATATTGGAATTAACGATTTTTCAATTGAAGGATCGAGTATAGTTGTTGTGAGAAACAATAAGAATTGTTTGACTGAGGACTTGGATTGGGGGACTGTCGTAATTCAGTTCCAGTTTATATGTCCAACTTATGAATAAATACTACAATATGAACTATTCTAGATGAGAGTATCTAGAGTAATGGAAGTGATGGAAGACGAGTGTTCCCTCTTGTTGACACGGGGAAGAATGTTTACGTGACAGCCATGCTGATTACATGAAAAATGATAATCGATTATCGTGGACTTGAGAAATGGAAATATCTGCTTAATCTCAATAGCTATTCACTAGTGAAGAGATTAGATTTTGACTAAGGAATAAGACACCAATGTGGTGCGAAGTAATTAGAACTGGATTAAAGATTAATGAAGTGACTATCATTGGGATAATCCAAGTAGTCCTGGAAAAGTTTCAGAAGCATCACTCAAATTTATCCAGCTCTAGTAGTTCTAAAGGGACTATGAGATTGTAGAATACCAAATCTTTTGAGGTCACTGTGGATGTAAATATCTACTGATCTATTTGAAAGAATAATAAGAACTGATATTGATTGTGGCCAGTTAGAGCATGTATGTTACTACTCGGGAATAGATGCAGCCATAACAACAAATACCATGAGCGAGGGGTAGATATCATGGTGGTTATTCTTTACTACCACTCAGTTCCAGCAGCAGTAAATTACCTGCAGACTAGAGGTAATACCTGCTAGTTATTTTTGGTTTCCCAACAGACCAGAGAGTATACCTTGATAGAGGATACGGTTAGAGATGCTTAAATACTAGTGATCACAGATACATGTCATGTATTTGATCACACTGCACAAGTGTTATTGAGACAAAAAAATGTGCATCAGTTATTATGATTTGGAAAATACATCAGCAGTGCTAATTATACTATCCACACTTGTAATAGTGAACTGTAGCTTACAATTTTAATGATAGTGATGTGGATTCGAATTCAATGGTGTTGGCCATAGATGGTTTTGATTATATCAAGGGCATGGATACTCTGATAAATTTTGAGATATTGTAAGTTGATTTCAGGGTATAATGAATTTTCGACTGCATTGTGACTACCAATGAAATGTTTAGCCATGAATAGCAAGCTAAGATGCTGATAGTGTCAGCTATGGAAATAATTGTGGTTGCAATATTTGGAAAAAGAAGGATATTTGATCATAAGCAGTTAATGCTGATCAGGAAGAATCGATGTTGACTGATATCCTAGTGGTAAGAAACTTACCAAGATTTTCTTGAAGAAATAAACGAATTTTCACTAGAGAATGAATTGATGTTAACTGTTTGTTAATGCCAAAGAATAGATTCAATATCAAAAGCATCGTACGGAATGCCATCAACAGATTTGACAAATGCAGAAAAATAGTTGCAGAATGTCCTTGATATGAATACATATGTCTGAGTATGTCACTTGAGGAAACATCAGCATTGTTCGTGAAGAAGAAAAATGATATTATGAAGATGTGGCTCGACTAAGGCAGTTGAATCGGGCTATTGTCAAGAATAAATACCCACTGCTTAAGATCGAGAAGTAATTGATCAGTTGTAAGGAACTTTGATGTATAAAAAGAACGATTTTCACTCTGGTTACCATCAGTTCGAGTCAGAAGAGAAAATGTTCTCTAGGCAATTGGTCAAACCAAATATATATAGGCATTTTGAATTTTTGGAAATGTCGTGTGGTCTGACAACTATACCGGTAGAGTTATGAATTTGATGAAGAAAATTTTCCGTAACTTTTGGGCGGAAGTGTAATCATATTCATCAGTGGTATACTAGTGTATTTGAGATTCATAAGGAACCACACAGAACATCTGTGATTGATTTTCAGACGCTTCGTGAAGCCCAAATTGTGTACCAAGTTATCGAAGTGTAAATCTTGGTTGAATCGAGTATTGTTTTGGGATCGGTGATATCAGCTCACCGGATACTTGTTGATCCCAGTAAAGTAAAGGTAGTACTAATTTGGCCAATACCAACCAAAGTACTCAAGATACAAGGTGTTATGAGTTTTGCCAGACATTACAGGCTTTATGGAAGGATGAACCAATTGACCAAGAAGAAATTTGATATTCGTTTGGTCATATGAATGAGAAGCAGTTTTCATAACTGAAACTGAAATGGACTACAACCCAATGTTGTTTTGGTTTAACTGGTTCAGGGAGATATGTAGTTGTGCAAATACGTATGTCAAAGATTTTAAGATATGTTCTAATGTATCATGAAAAGATGATTGCATATTCTTGAGATATAAGTGATGACTGGATTTATTAAAGAATTTGACTTTGATAGTCAATATAAATCAAGGAAAATGAAACTAGTAGCAGATGCACTGAACCTAAAAGTGCAAGGTGCAATGGTAGCATCAATGTTTGCTTTGCAGTTTGATAACCTCTGATTTTGACGATCGGAAAGACTCGAAGGACAGACCCATACAGATATTGAGTTAAGAAATTGGTTCTGTCTTATCAACCAAGTAAAATTAGTATGCCATTTAGTGGTGGTTGCGAATGAAAAATCAGTATATAACATCGAATTTTACTGATTTGAAAGACGTATTACAACATAAAGCACACTATAGAGAACATAGTGTTATTCTGGGAATGATGAGATGTATCATTCTCGAGATCTTATTTATGATGAGATGGTATAAAGAAAGAAATTTTTGAATTTTGTGGCAAAATTGTTTGACATGCCAGCAGGTCAAGATAAAAATACGAGACCTAATGGGATATTACAGGATTTGTAAGTACCACAATGAATTTGGGAAATTTCTAGTTTTGAGTTTTATAGCTCAAATATTTACAAACAAAGATTGTGAAACAAGTTGAATCGGAATTGATTGACTATTCAATACAAGAATTGATTTCATGTGATAGTCTATATGTCTATGAGAAGACGACATGTTTAAGATATGGATAATGTGGTTTAGTTACAGTGAGTTTCTGTAATAGATGTATCTGATTGAGATCCGATGATAATATCAGAATTCGAAGCTATTTTCAGAATGTAATGGATACTAAGTTAGCAATGAGTATTGCTTAGCATACCCATACAGATGGATCAACTGAGAAAATATCCAGATTTTGGAAGTTATGTCTCAATTAATAGTGGTGATTTAGTGGGAATTGATAGAAATAACTATTCACCAGTAGAATTTTTCTATAATTTAAGTTTCAGACAACTTTTGGGATGGCATCGGTTCAGGTTTTACAGAGAGCCAGAATTACCGATCGCTGATATGATGATAGAAAATTGATAAGAAATTTGGCATAACTTAAGATTATTGAGAAAAATGCCAGAAACGATTAAAATTTGGCTTGAGGTGAGCATATTTGCTACGCCAAAGAGAAATATATCGTTATACTTCGAGTTGAGAATCAGGTAAATATGAAAATATTACATTTGCCATGATCAGTATGATTCGTTAAGTGAGGTTTGATGTTGCCTAGATATTTTGAACTTTGTGGAATCATAGAGAAATTTGATTAAGTGGTAGATCGTTGAGACGACCACAACAGTTGTCATTGATACATGATGATCCTTATGTATCTATGAATGAGATTGAGACATCTCATATGTTTTGATTTATTGAGCTATACTCAGTTTTGCGATTTCGATGACGAAATTTTTATTAGAGGGGAAGAAGTGTAAGGCCCCGTTATTAATTAAATACACTTAACCTCGAGTTAGTAAACCCGGGTCATTAAAAAGCGAAGAATTCGAGATGAAGTGTTCCGGATCACAACACCTAATTATAATTAAGTTAAAATACATCAAATTATTAAATTGCATGCCATATTTTCGGCCAAGACATGCAAAATATATCACTTAAATTATAATTGAGTCACATGGGTATATTGGGACATGAAATGACTTAAAAAAAAATAATTCAATAAATTGCCTAGTATCCCACGCCTCTTTCCTTTATTTATGGTTTAGAATTGATTGTGTTTGTCATTCTGATATTTCATCATCTTTATCACTCCCACAAGCAAGCCATCTTCTCCTCCTTCCTCCATTAATATTCGAAAAAGCTCCACCTTCTTTTCCTTCATCAATTTTGCTCAAATCTTGCATGCAAGCTTGGTTTTGAGTAGGAATTGAGAAGAGCTTCAAGGCTTTGGGTGTTTTTAAAAGCTCGGAAGGTATATCTTTCCCTTTTTGTTTTTAATATTCGAATTATGGTGGTTGGGGTCAAGTTTTAAAGTTTTTGTTTTGAAAAAGAAGTGTAACTCATGCTACCCTAAGTTTCAGCAGAAACTATGGTTGCATGCAGTAGATTGTCTCATATTTTCGAGTTCCTTAACTTTCGAATCAGATTTTGACCAAAACATGAAAGTTTTAGATATATGAGCTGTGGTTCTATGGTTGAAATTTGAGACCATGTGGAATTGTTATGAGGAAGATATGCTCATTTTACTAAATGATGGCAGATTCAACTCTGCATGTGCTGGAAATCCACATGCAGTGTGGAATTTCGAACTTTTCACAAAGTTTATTTTCTATTTTGATGTCGGTTTTATATGACTGAATAGATATTTTCTTTCTCTTGAATTTAAAAAACAAATATGACTTGATTTGGACTTATTTTCAATTAATTATGAATTTTATAAGTTAAGTGTGCAAATCATGTTCTGCATGTGGGCAAAAATCCTATGCAGTGTATATTTCGAGTTCCTGAGCATTTTGGGTTAGGAATTTCGAAACATCTCCAGAAATAAGTATTTTAGTACTTTGTGTTTTTGATCTTTTGCCACCGGAATTAACCATTTTGGATGTAAAATGAAAATGTTATGATGATTTTACAAACACTGCTCGAGATGGAAAACAGAATTTTGAATGCCATGTATTTGGCGTTTTAACTACTTTTAATGGAAATATTAGCTCAGCAGCCTTAGACAAGAAATTAAAGTCCTTTGAGTTTTTGAACTTCGA
The DNA here is from genome assembly GCA_907163345.1 of Haberlea rhodopensis. NCBI lineage: Eukaryota > Viridiplantae > Streptophyta > Magnoliopsida > Lamiales > Gesneriaceae > Haberlea > Haberlea rhodopensis. Next base: position 275,534 of record CAJQUN010000113.1, on the reverse strand, counting down.
GTACTGGAATCGGGTCATTTGAAAGTCATATGATTTTATTATGATGTTTCTACTAAAACTGGTCAGTCTGATTGTGAAGGAAAAATCAGTAGGAAAACACATTTAAAAACATATTTTAGATTTTGTGTCATTTAAACACTTAGCGATAATATTTATAGTATATGACCAGGTTTATTAATTTCGGGATTATTGAGGAGCACTCGGTAAAGTAAAGTTGGTCCGAGGTACGTTGAAATGAGTTTTGTCATGACGTCTGGCAAAGACGTGTAATGATGCTAATGTATGGCCTTATATGTCATTATTTGATTTATATGACTTATTTGTCACTATATGATTCTTATGTGACTATATGACATGATGAATGTCTTGGATTACATGATATGTGAAATTACATGATTTGTATATACTTTCACATGAGATTGCATGATATATTGAGTTGCATATGTCATTTGATGCATAAATGATTCATGGGCATATCATATTGATCTATCATTCCTTTGATATCCATGATTTGACTGAGTTGACTTACTCTGAGTGTCGGGTACGACGAGCATGGCGATGACAGGCAGTATAGGTAGTAACTGTAGTCACGTGCAGGTGCGACCGGACCTAGACACGAGGGCTGGATGCAGTAACGTACATAGGATGAGTTTTCCTAGCGCAATGTACGTATACTGTCACCCTCTGCTCGAGCTTTGATGATTTGATGATACCTTCCTTTGGACCCGATTTTTGGTATCTTGATATTCGATTCCTTGTACACATTCATACATCGCATTCATACATGGTATGCATTGCATGATACTTTGTCACTTGACATGATTTATTTATTTCTCGTACTGGGGTACTGACCCCCTTTGTGGGGGCTGTCATGTCTTTTGTTGTTCGGACATGACAGGCTTTACAGGAGGACATAGTGACGATGCTTGCAGCGACGCATCGAGAGATACCAGAGCTCCTTGAGAGCGAGCTCAGGTTTATATGTTATGTTTTGCGTCCCAGTAGTTGTTAGAATATTTTTAATTATGTTTTGAATTACCGGGGTATGCCCCGAGTATCTGTATTTTAAGTATTCTACTACTGGTTGATTTATACTTGATATGGATGTTATGCTCAACATGTTAAATTGGAAACTGGAAGTACGTATTTTCAGTATCACTATATATGTATCACCTAAAAGCGAAAAAAATTTAGGGCCATTTGATAAGACCTTTGAAATAAATCTTCCGCTGTTTACGTAAATTAATCATTATGTGTTAATTAAACACCACATTAGGATCGGCCCCTCACAGAAAGTAATTGTTCAATGAGCTTTATAATTTTACGTTCGGGAAAAGCAGTCAGTCGACATTTTCATTATATTTTGATGACAACCATATATCTGGAAGACCAATTTATGATTCAACCTGATGGAAATGAAATCTCATCTGAGATTCTCCATAATCCTAGATTCAATTCATATTTTAAGGTAAAACTTTTAGTTGCTTTAAGCCATATCTATATAAAAATAATAATTTGATACATGTGATAGGATTGTGTTGGTGCAATGATGGACCACACCTTCTGTCAAAGTTCATAAAGAAGATCTTGCAAGATACAGAGGAAGAAAAGACTTCTATGCACAAAATGTGTTGGCTGCATGTACTTTCGATTTGAGGTTTATATATGTGTTACCTGGTTTGTAAGGTTTTGCAGCTGATAGACATACATTTGATGATGCACTCAGTAGAGAAGATAAGTTTGTTCATATAAATATTAATAAATAAACAAAATAACACAAATATATATTATTCAACAAAGTACATTTTCGCCCCTACAGAGGAAATCATTATCATTTGAAAACATATGGTAGTCGTGGACGAGAATCTTAAAAAGAAATATTTAATCACAGACATGCATATTTGAGATTTGAGAAATGCAATTGAAAGAGCGCATGGTGTCTTAAAGAAATAAATTTCAAGTTTAGCTAATAGTACACAGCCTAACTACAACATAGAGACCCATTCATAAATTAGATTAGAGTTTTGCATTTTGCATAATTTTTTCATATCCTAATGAAAGATCGATGAAGTCGATATTGTACTTATACAGCTTCCCGTGGTAGATTGAAAGTAGCAGGACATAATAATGCTAAGAATTTCTATCACAAAAAAATTGGGTTTTGTAATTTTAATTATTTGAGTTTTGAAACCGTCCGTTACAAAAGTTTGTGTGGATTTTACTCAATCTGCTTATAATGATATTGTTGAAGCTATTAATTCTAAATTTTAAATGAAATCAATAAAGATAACATTCAAAATAGATTAATAACTTTGAAAACAAAAATGACTATTATTTTGGAAGTCTTCAAACAAGAAAGTGGATCTGGTTGGAACGATATAACCAAATAAACTGATACACAAGAGTAGGTTTGGGACACATTAATCAAAGCATGAATTACTAATTTATTAATGTTCGTATCTTCTCAATTATTAATGTCATAACATATAATGAAAATTGACTAGGTGAATCATGATGCTAAACATGTCCGAAATATTGTAATTTCATATTTTCCCGAGCGTCAATAAATATCTGAAAAGATATAGCTACTGAACAGGAGATGAAATTATGAAAGAGAAGACACGTGCCAGAGCAAGAGATGAAAAAGAACCGAGTGATTGAAAATCTTCCATAATAGAGTAGAAGATATCGATCAGATAGTCGTTGAGCAAGAGATATACATAAAAAGTTTGGATGGTTTTGAAGAAGAGAACTTTCGGCAAACCATAATCCTCGTTCATCACCGACGAATCTTATATCTAAGGGTGACAAGAAAAAAATATCAAAATTTGATGAATTGAGTGAGAGATTTGATAGTTTGAATGATACATTCTCAATTGTCAAAGCAATGGATGTCAATGAACAAAATAAATATCATTGTAAAGAGGTATATTTTGAACTAGTAAAACTGGAAGGAATAGATGATAATTTCATTTTTTCAGCATATGATTTTCTTGTGTCAAATCCGGTTGCTGTTGATGATTTTTTGGGAATTCCACATCATGTTCACTTCTATTGGTTAATCTTAGAAGATGCACAATTTATCTTCGAAATAAATATGTATTTGATTTTATATTATAAAAATTAGATTCGGTTGGATTCATAGAAGAAGTTATTTATTCTAAATTGCATATTTAATTATTGAGATTGTTATTTTCTAGAATTTAAATTTTAATATTAAAAATATGTTTGATTATTTTATTTTAATCTTTTATTTGTCTTCAGTACATTATATAAGAGTAAATATGATTTATACGACAGATATATTATTTTAGTTGCATATAAAAAAAATTTGACAATATTTATTAATTTGCAATTTTTTTTTAAGTTTTTAGTCAAGAGAGTACTATGATTTAAAATATATATATATATATATATATATATATATATATATATATATATATATATATTTAAAAGACATTAAAATGATATATTTAGTAAAATATTTAAATTTCTAAATTCAAATCTCTTTTTCTCCAAACAAAAAATGAGTTTGTAAATATCATTTTTAAATTTTAAACACCGAATAGAATTTCAAATCCAGGGATTTTAAATTCTAATTCCATTTTCAATTCAAATCACATTTTTTATTAAACCGAATATAGCATTAAATTTTTTAGTCTGAAAATTTTTAGATAGACTATTTCCAAAATCAAGAGTTAAGTAACTGCGCCTCCACCTAAAATATTTGAATTGGTTTATAATAAGGATATCGGCCAATTGGGCCTACTGGACACATAATTTGGGCCTGTTGTTTCAAGTCTAAGATAACGACATATTGGGGCTTTAATTTGTATGTTGGGCCTACTGATGCGTAATTTGGGCTTGCCGGTTCAACGTCAACCTTGACAAACTTACAACCCTAATTTATGCGTCTCATCATATAAGTATTCAGTATCTAACCTGCGGTGCAGATTGTCGTCCGTCGAATCAGACAGTACGATCTTTCAACACCATTCGCAGTCTCTTTTCATCTCCATTTTCGCAGCTTCTGATCGAGTTTGCTGAAGTTAACGTGAAGAGATGAGCAGAGGTGCGGCTGCTGCGGGAGCGAAAGGCGGGAAGAAGAAGGGAACGAGCTATGTGATCGACTGCACGAAGCCTGTGGACGATAAGATTATGGAGATTGCTTCTCTCGAGAAGTTCCTTCAGGAGAGAATCAAGGTCGGCGGGAAAACCGGCGCCCTCGGTGATTCTGTTACTGTTACTCGTGAAAAGAGCAAGATCACCGTCACAGCCGACAGTTCCTTCTCCAAAAGGTGATAACATTTTTTGTTGTGGTAGAATAAGTGAACTCATGAATGAATTGAGCAAATTAAGATTTAGTTGTTTGTTTTTAGGTTGAAATGATGCAGTGTATACTTATATGTATTTGATAACTGCGTTTGTTTTTCTTGGGGAGATGGAGGACAATTCATTATGAAATACCAACCAAGCATTTGGAGCAGTAATTGAATCATTATGCATCTGGTATTAGTAATTGATGCTTATTTGGCTACAGATTATGAAATTCTTATATGGGATTTTGCAGTTTCGGTTTAGTTTTCTAGGTTGTGTTTGGAACTTGTTTTATATCGAGTGAATGCTATTTGCTTGGCAGGTATCTCAAGTATTTGACAAAGAAATACTTGAAGAAGCACAATGTTCGAGATTGGCTTCGGGTGATAGCTTCCAACAAAGACAGGAATGTTTACGAATTGCGCTACTTCAACATCGCCGAACAAGAGGGGGAGGACGAAGACTAAAGATAGGTTGGCTTAGTTTCTTGGCTTTGTTAAAACTACTTTTTGAATATAATCTATCAGCTTTAGGCTCATTGTGTTATGAATTTGCAAATTGGTAACTAATGTTTATGAGATTGGGACATCAACTTCGGCCTAAGCTTTTTTTTGCGATATATTGTTCGCATTATCTTATTTTCAACATGGTTCTTACCATGATTCTCTTTTGTGGTTTGCAAAAGCTTTTTCTACATAAAACACTCTCCGAGTTCTTGTCACTTGGAAATAGTAGATTGAGGTTGATTCATCCAAATTCACTATTTTTTAGTGAATGGTGATCTTAAGTTGAAGGTTTATAGATAGTGATGGTTTTCCTACCACATGAATTTTTTTTTCTAATTTCGTGCGACTTTTGTGAATTTTTTGTGCGCTTTAGGCCATCTCCAACCATGATTTCATTTTAGCGCAACTTTTACACTAAAATAGTGTAATTTTTACACCAAATACAAAAATCATCTTCAACCAATCTACTTCAAACTTTACACTATAAAGAATATTCCCTAAAATATTCCTTTTAGTTTCATTTATAACTATTATTTTATATATTTATTTATAAATTTATATTTAAATACATTATCAATTTAATTTAATTTAATTTGTTTAAATTAAATTAAATAAATTTATATAAATATTAAAATTAATCAGTTTAATTTAATAATAAATTAACTTAACATAATCATTAATTACTTCATAAACAAGTTTTATATCAATAACAACTATTAAATTTAACTTTTATAAATATTTAGTATAAACAATTTAATTATAAAAATTAATACTATTTAATAATAATTATTTACAAAATTACCAAAATTTAGTTATAGTTTTTTAAAATAAATAGTAAATAATAATATAATAAATAATTAAACATTTGACAAAAAAAAACAAAAAAAATAAAAAAAAAAAGAAAAAGCACTATCTGTTTTGCGCATTGTTACAGTGCCACGCCAAATATGGCGTGGCACTGTAGCGCAGCACCATTTTCACGCAGAAAATGGTGCTGCGTTGGAGGAGGAGGGGGACGCCATTTTGGCGTTGGACGCCAAAATGGCGTCCCATTGGAGATGCGCTAAGTTGTTTTGTTGCACAGCACAACCTATCTTGAATTTCTTGGAAGTCGTCCTGTGTTTGGAATTGATTTTAGTTTTTTGCCAGTAAAATATGATGGAAGTAACCCATCCTCTGCATCGGGTGAAGATGATGGGTTGAATGCAGCATGGAATATGGACATAATATACATATAGGAGTGAGCGGATTTGTACAAAACCAAATAAATTGAATGGCCAACTAAATTTTCATTACAACCGAGCAAATAGAACCAAATGAAAAAATGATTATTTTGATCGTAACGGAATTTCAAGAACAATTTAAATTTTCGATGGTATTTTAGTCATTATATCAAACAATAAAATTAATCTATCATTTTAAAATTATATCAAATATCATATAACTTTATCACATTATATTATTTATCATAATCTCATAATTTTAATCATTGTATTATTTATTTCATCCTTCAAACGACATTTTAGTGAGAGGGATCAGATGCAAACTTTAGTCCTTAATACTACAAACATAGGTGAGAAAAAAAAATGACAATGCTATATGTTTATGGAAGCGTAACATGAATGTTAAATTTATATGAAATTAGAAATAGATCATAGTACAATAAATACGTTTTGATTATTTCATATAAATAAAAAAAGAGAACTCAAACAAGTAGTATAGCCCCATTGCCATTTTCCACTGGTATATCTCATTATCAAATCTTGATCAATAGGTGACATTGCGTAGCAAAGGCAAAGAAATATCAAATATTAAATCTTAATATGCAAACAAGAAACAAAATTGTTGATAGCCAAATGGTTAAAAAGGGAGTGAAGGAAGAAACAAATAAAGAGGTTACAATTATCAACTAAATACACTTCTCAAATATAATAACCACAAAATAGGTCGCTAAACAGGAAAATATGTTATCAATATAAATGTAAATAATTTAAAATATCCACGTTTTTTTCTCTAGTTTCTTATGTTAATTCAAATATCAAATTAATAATATTCAAAATAAACCTAAAATACTGCAAATGGTTTTTTCTAAAAATAAATTGTTTTTTTTTTTTTGCAAAAATATTGCTTTTTTGAAAAAGTTTCAAAAATACCCTAAATCGCTGCAACCCGCGGCAGAGGATTGAAAAAACACAACTGCCCTGTATTTTTTTTTAATTATTTTTTAAAAACTTCATGAGACATCTTTGAACAGGGATGATGTCGTAGATTACATTTATCTTGATGCTAACGGAGAGTTTAACTTTAATTTATTTTTATTTTTTTAAAAAAAAAACATTTTTTGAAGAAAACATTAGACTACACACGTTTTCTTTGATTTTGTTTTTAAAAAAAATTAAAATCCGTACCTATAAACCTAAAGGGATATGGATAGTACAATTATTTACACACAGATTTTTATAATTAATATATATATTATTTTATTATATATAATAATATTATTAATATTCATAATTAATATATATAATTACTAAATAATATATAAATATATTTAATTATAGATAATAATATTAGTAGTTATTATTAATAATTAATTAGTATTTAATTAATAATAAAGAGAATTGTAAATAAATCATTAAACCTAAGTTTGATTTTCGATTTACTCTCTACCACAAAATTCTCTATAGATCACTACCTAGTTTCAAGTTTTACTTTCTAATCACTCACCGGATCGAGAAAATTTCAAATAAAGAGCTTTTTAACCTTAGATTATGATTTTGGCATGCTTTGCTTATTCTAAGCTCGATCCGCTAAACTTGTTACAAGGAAGGACTAATACTCTCCGAAAGGAATTCAGTAATTGCTACAAGACATATCGAATTCCTTGGAATTGAGATCGATGAATCTGAAATTATCTTGCAGAATCATATTGTTGAAAAAGTGCAAGGATATCCGGATGACTTCAAGGATTTAAAACAACTCCAGAGTTTTCTGGGGGTTGTTAATTTTGCTGGGACGTTCATCAATAATCTAACAAACCACTGGAATGTGTTCAGTCTTCAGTCCATTACTCAAAGAATATGTTAACTGTTGGAAATTTCATTTCCTATCTTAACATGGTTTTCTATCATTCCAATTCTGCAGTTCATTTCATCTAAAAACATTTATGCTTTACTCATTTGAATTAAAATATATTGATTTTAATCTGATGGTATATATGTTCCAGTGGTTTGGTATGTGAAGTTCATGCATGTAAAGTAGAGTGAATGTTTTGTGAATTTACAGTAGTTAAGTTCCAATTGAAATTTCATGTGGATATTATATGGATTTATAATGATAGTTCTTCCTACCTAAAAATAGTTTTCGGAAGAAAGAAAAAAAAAACTTGAAAGAGAAGTGCTTTTAATCCATTTGATTTATTACTTTCTACTGAATATATTGTAAGAAGTGACCTATACAGTACAAATTAAATCAGATCAAAGATTCGAGGGTGATGGCAGGAAGAAAAGTTTGAGAGTACAAAAAACGTCCTGGATGAAAAAAATTAGTTTTCAATGCTTGGTTAGCGAATCCCACTCCTGTTTCTCATTCTTCTTTCTTCTTGAAGGTGTATAATTACGTGTATGAGTTTGCTTGTATTGTGTTGCATGAACTTAAATTAGACCAAGAAAATCGTCGATAATGTACAGTTTTCACTATAACAATAAATGAAATATCCCTCGGATTCATTTCATTCTAACACAAACCGTGATAAATTAGTCGACCTTGACAATGGCGGTCTACCTCAAACCTCATACATCTTGCTACGACGGTGGTGTTTATGTTTGGTTATTGTTTGAGCACTGTAATGTGCATTGAGAAGAGTCCTGGAAAGAAGAAAGATTTTACCTATTCAAAAGATTATATTTTCATATTTATATTAATTATTAGGAATTGATATTTGATTAGGATTGGTGTTCTGATATTTTGGTTAAGATAGGAATCTTTATTTGATGTTTATCTAGGATTGATTTCTTAGGATTTATATTTATCTTAGGGAATGGGTTATCGAGATTTTGTTAGACTCTATTACCATAAATAGAGTGGTTTTGATTAATAAAATTAAGAAGAATGAAGTTTTAAGTTAATTTACAATGTGGTTGCCTTCGTTACATAGCTATTGTTTTTGATCATTTTTTCATAACGTGATCATGCGTACATAAGAATGATATTACAACCAGTCGTTATGTCAAATCAACAATCCCTCCAACGTCACTTGTTGAATTCATCACCTTATACAAGATCAACATAGATAATCCCACATCACGACTCGACGCATTATGTATACACGTCGCATCCCTTCAATCTGATTACCATACATCATTCAACGCTCAACCCGAAGCCACGGAGGCTTGTGCGCAAACGTTGTGCACCAACAGCGACACCTGAGATCCAAACCAGCAAATCTCCAATGCGCACTCTGTCCAGACCATGCCGACCAAGATGAGGTGCAGGTTGTTCGAGGATCCATCTCCCAGAACCGCCGCGTGTACAAACCTAGAAACGCGCGAATAATGCGCGACACACAATAACACACTTTTTCGCCGAGGAAAACCAAATTAAATAACGGGCGCAAACAAGCTCCTTACGCGAATCCAGAAACCAAATCGCAACAAGGGCATAAGGTGATCGTGTGCCTAAATGATCATATGCATGTCCGGATATAAAAGATAAGATGTATCTATTTTGGGGTGTGCTCTCATCTAAGATATATGTCTTTGAAGCTCCCCATGGTTTTAATCTCTTCGGGTTCTTGATATTCTTTTATGTTGTAAATCTTCAAAAGACTCTCTCTCTCTCTCTCTCTCTCTCTCGCTCTAATCTTCGATATTCAAGTGTGTATTTATAGCTTTAACTTGACTTGTCCCTTATATACATAAATATGTTTGTCAGAAAACTCTTTAGATACATAAATATGTTTGTTGGAAAAGTTCTTGTACATTTCTAATTTTCCCGACGGTCATATTTACTTTTTCACTATTGTATGCAATTTAGTTGTTATTGTCTAGCTTGGTCTTCATCTGTTCAGTGCTCTTGCTGATTACGTCAGCTTGATTGAATACCCAGTTGGTTTGGTTATTCAGCTGTACTGGTTATAGGAGCTAGGGTAAATGTTCAACTTTGATGGCTGACTTGGTCATGTAAAGCTTTGTTTGTCGCACAACTGACATGTTCCTGCTCATATGTGTTGGTTATCCAATTAGTTTGTATCATCGATTTTCTTGATTGATCTATTCAGCTGGTTGTTCAGCCAGCTGATATGTCGATTATGTTCTATTATTAACTCTCATGATCTATTCTGATGAGTGTAGAACCGGCAACCCCAATTCATATCTTCTTCAATAGCCAAGCCAAACTACTATAGCCAGTTTGATTTCACAAGACTATCTCCTTCCTATGTCGCTTGTCTGCTCTAAAGCGAATCAATCTTATGGCATTCTTGAATAAAATATTAGCAACATAATAGAAAGTTTTGTTAATATCAAAACCACGGATGTCTTTTGCCCATTTTGTCATCTCTCCGCCCAATCATCAACACCTCTGACTGCATCTTCGCCACAATCTCCCCATTCTTACCCTCGTTCAAAAGTGGTCGGAAAAAAGTGCCACAATTTCTACCACTTTTACTCTCCCCAGCTAGCACATGTACCATTACTCCCAGGGACGAATTTAATATATTTTGGTTGATTAGATACAATTGTAGGATTTTTATTATGAGCAACAATATGGGATAAAATTATTAGGACATCCCTAATGAACGTGTGTATTTGCCCCCGAATCAGCCAACATATTAAATTTAGGTTAGTACTATGCCTACGAATAGTAGCTTGTAAAAAAAACTTTATAAATTGTAGTCAATTGAAAAAATGATATTTGTAATTTCCCCCCCAAATCACGTGCTTATACATAGGAGTTTATTTCTTTCCTTTTATTTTTGAATTGAAATCCAATTCCTTTTTCGTAGGAAGGGTTTTACAAAATCGTGGAAGTACAGTGTTGTTACTACTTACTACTTACTGTTAGGCCGTTAAAATTAACAAAAACATACGGAGCTAAAATTTGATTTAAAGAAAAGAAACACAGTTAGTTTACGATCGACACATCGCACACAGTGTTTAGTTAATAAACCAAAAAAAAAAAAAAAATGAAATAAAAACTTCATTTATCATGGTATAACATATTTTTTATTTAAAAAAAATATGTGGCAATTATGACAATCGCTCCACAAAATTTCAATATAATTGAAATAATAGAATCATAGCGACAATGTCAACGACCTATCATCCTTATCACTTCAACCACACCGTTCCCAAGGCAATTCAACTTTACAAATCAAAAGTATGAACACAATGATGAAATCAAAGCCTTAAAAACCCTATCACTCAGCATATTTCTCAGTCATCTGTCATTCAGCGAAGAATCCAAACATTATGGACAAAATCCAACACACAACCATCCAAACCAACGGGATCAAAATGCACGTTGCCGAGATCGGGAAGGGTCCAGCAATCCTCTTCCTCCACGGCTTCCCCGAGCTATGGTACTCCTGGCGCCACCAGATGCTCCACCTCTCTTCCAATGGCTTCCGCGCACTCGCCCCCGATATACGAGGATTCGGCGATACGGACGCGCCGCCGTGCGCCACCAGCTACACGGTCTTCCACATCGTGGGGGACTTGGTGGGCCTGCTTGATTCTTTGGGACTGGACAGTGTCTTCTTGGTTGGCCACGATTGGGGCGCTGTAATAGCCTGGTACTTTTGCTTGTTGCGGCCGGATAGGATTAAGGCTTTGGTCAATATGAGCGTTGTGTTTCAGCCGAGGAATCCGAAGAGGAAGCCTGTGGAATCTATGCGCGCGGCACTTGGAGAGGATTACTATATATGCAGATTTCAGGTACTTTGTATTGACTCCAGTTTACTCAATTTCGGCTCTTGCATTCTTGTGTTTGTCCGCTCTAAATTTCATGGTTTGCCGTCGCGGCACTGTTGAAATACCATAACACTGTCATTTTGATGGAATATTGCCTATTTCTCGGTCATCAAGACGATTTTTTTTTTTAATTTTTTCCAAAATTTCTGATTTTCTTGCTTTAAAATTTTAAAATATCCGCGACGGTCATCGCAGCATTTCTGGAAAAATGTTTATGGAGCTGAAGCAGTGGCCTCAGGGACCGTTTTGGCGAACGATGCTCTAATCTTTAATCAATCTAGAGTGGTGTACAAACAATTGGTTAACATGTTTGTGTGAGGCTGCATATTTTGGTTGGGTTGTCAACGTAGAGTTTCGAAAGGTGGATTGGATGAATGACTTACCATTAATAATTTTTGTTTCCCCATAAATAAATAAAAAAACTGTCTTTTTTAAGCTGTGGAATAACACCATGTGGCGTCTTCAAACAAAACCTAACAAAATCTCAAAAGTACCGTTTTTGTTTCTTTTTGTTGGTTACGTAACACTTTAGTAATACTGTGGTGGGCAAGGAATTGTGATGATGGATGATCAATGTGTTTTTAGTGAAAAACTTAAAGATTTACAAAAAGAGATGCAACACTGAAGACTTTATAATGTGGGTTTGAAGGGGAAGACTTCTTTAAGAAAAACAAATTGGTTTCCACCATGGTATGAATGTTACATCTTGAGAATTATGATGTTAGAATGACTTAGTTGGGTGATTGATTGGACTGCCCATTGACCTCTTTGTCTAGGAACCAGGAGAAGCAGAACAGGAATTTGCTCGTGTTGATACTGTAAGATTGATTAAGAAATTCTTAACATCTCGGAACCCAGCTCCTCTCCGTGTTCCTAAAGCAGTAGGATTTGGGGGTTCGGCTGCCAAACCAATCACAATGCCTTCTTGGTTATCAGAAGAAGATGTTCAATATTATGCTAGCAAATTTGACCAAACTGGTTTCACAGGTGGATTGAACTACTATCGAGCAATGGACTTGTAAGTCTAACTTACATTTACTTATTCTCGCCTCTTGCAGGCTTTCTTCAGTTTGCTTTATGGGATCCTTTTTATATGTTTCTCCTTTCCGAACGGATTACGTACTATCTATTACTTCAATTTTCTAAAGTAGAGTGTCGTGACTTTGAATTCATGTCTATCTTGATAAAAATATCTCACAATCTCTACGAATTCCATTCAAAAGGACAAATTGCACCACCCTCATCCCGGCCCTTATTGTATTACTAGGTATAGTTGATGAAAAGTTTATCAATAAAGTTAAGACTCCTTCCAGGATTCTTGTGGTTCTTAATCCGAGGCTTAAATAAATCCTTTGTAGAATTAATTGTTTATGCTAGATATTTATTTATTTTCTCATTGATGTATGTAGAAATTGGGAGCTAACTGCTCCCTGGACAGGGGTGCAAATAAAAGTTCCTGTCAAGTTCATGGTTGGTGATCTTGATCTCACTTATAACACCCCCGGCGTAAAGGAATACATACACGGCGGTGGCTTCAAACGACATGTCCCCTTGTTGCAAGAATTGGTTATCATGGAAGGAGTAGCTCATTTCCTCAACCAGGAAAGGCCAGAGGAAACCAGTGAACATATTTACAGCTTCATCAACAAGTTTTGACTGGTTTTTCTTGTACATCTTATGTCCACGATCCAGGTAAATAAAGTAGAAGTTTATTTCAAACTTGGATAAGTGAATAAGTATTGACAAAAGATCTTATTAGCTTAGGAGCTTGCGTGCCTTGATGAAGTAAGGCTTGAGAGCCCTCTTGATTAATAGTGTAGATCCCTTTCAGTTATCTATAAGGAACAATGTTTATATCTGGGTTGATATATTTAAGGCTTTATCTCAATTGTTCAAAAACTATGTTATGCTAGAAAGAAATAGGTGTTAGCCACTCATGCAAGAAATATTTTTAGAAGTATGGAGAGTAGGGCTTACATTTTATGGATCTCGAACTCGGGATGACTCATGTTTGGGAGCATTTATGTCGCTAAGTGAAGATATGCTCGTGGCAGAACCCAACGAGATAGTAAAACAAAGACTTTCTTTATTGTTAATGCATTCCTTCTCCTTCATTTCTTCTTGGCATTACATAACTAATCGCCTGAAACTGTATTTTTTTAAAAAGGGAAATCTTATGTCTGTAACTTAAGCATAAGGTGAATTAAATAAACTCCATCAGTCGAATGATTTGGAAAGGAATCTATACTTTTACCTATGGGGAAGAATGGGATATTATGGTCCATAAGGACTCAAATTTTTTTTTTTTTGAGTTTTTTTTGAGTTGGGGAGGTGCTAAATCAATTGTACTCGAACTCGAGTCTGCCCAAAGTGACATAAACTCTTATCCCCCGGCTAGGCCGTGGAGCTCATAAGGAATCAAATTTCAATACTTAAGATTTGGACTAAGGCGAATATATGCTAGTCAACTTGAAGGAGCTATGGGGACCATCCGAAATAAAACTCATGATATAAGTGGGCATGCATACAATCAAAAATTTCAACTTAACCTAGCTGGTTTCACCATCACCGTAGCTGCTATGTAAATGCGTTGACTGCTTTTGTTAGTCCTCAAGGCCTGATCTTTGTGACTCAGAAATCTATTTCAGCTGTTATTTACGCATCTAAAAGTCAAGAATATCAGCTAGAATGTGTGACGGTGAGATTACGCTACGCGAGTAGTTCTCCCGGTAAGGTATAGTTCTTCCTACCCATAAAACATGGGTGTGGACCTCCTACATTTCGAGGAGGGCCTAGTCTGCTTATTAGAATTCGAAGAGCATGAAAGGGGTCGGATACTACCCTAATGTGAGCAAAAAGTAGATACATACATGGTTTCGATCACACTCCGACTACCCTTAATGCATAACCGGGTCATAAATAAGGGAACCCGTGAGGACAGTACCTGGATTGGATAATGGATCTCCTCACGACACTAGTTGAAATACTATACTTATTTACATCTAGCAGTACCCGCTAAGTGGATTGGGGTACTGAAAAAAGATCCTTCAGCATATAGTCCAGATTACGGATGAGAATAGTGGTGTAAACGAATCGAATCAAGCCGAATTTTAGCAAAATTTTAGTATTCGAGTTCAAATTCGAATAAACATATTCGAAATTCGATTCGAGGTTCGAAATTTAATTTTTTCAGGCTCGAATTCGATTTGAAACGGAGTTCGAATTCGAGTTCGATTCGAACTTTTCGAGCTCGACTTCGAGCTTTTCGAGCCGTTTATACATTTAATGTTCGCAAACGTAAGCTCGATTCGAAGCTCGAGCCTCTAACCAAGTGAATATAAAAACCATTGCATTATCATTTATCACCATCTAATTCATCAAAACCAGCAACATTAAAATTCTAAATCAAAACACCAAACAATAATTCATCAATATCCTTCAACATTTAAGTTTTTCATCAAAACAACTTAAACAATAAATTTTTAATCGAACAACATAATCAATAAGCTTATCATCTCGTAGCATAACAAATTTCCAACACCCAAATCTTCAAAATTACATTCCAGCACCTAAATCTTGTAATCAAAGAAAATAATTAGATGTTTTCAATTAAATAATATACACAAATACAAAATATATACATACCAAGCAACTCCACAAATCCTGTGATAGATTCAATCCACCTGTAACTCGATTGAGTTATTTCGTTTTTCAACCTACAATCAAGAAAATAAAAACTTACATAACAATGTAAATGCTCAAACTCAAAATTTAAAATTTTTACCTTTTATCTTTCTCGCCACTCCATATCGTTTTCGGCACCAATCTCCCCACACATCAACATTTCCACAGTAGTAGGAGCTAAAGAAGCACGATATTTGTCGATAACACGACTTCCTGCAGTAAAAGTGGCCTCTGAAGCAACTGTGGTGATGGATATAGCTAAAATATATCTACCTGTAAGGACTCACGTGCCCGTATTCCGTTATTAGTATATTAACCCAAGCATTTAGTGCATGCAATTATATATGTAGGGAAAAACCCACTTGTCATCATAGCAAACCATGCCAATAATAAAATTCCTTTACATTATTCCATATAATGTCTAATTTCCCCCGACCAAGTCCACTTACATATCATGCACCATTATAATACACTAACATATTCTCAGTTTATTTAGCAATTCAATAAATAATTGCATGCAACTCATAAATGAAGATAGAAAGGCCCTTGCCTTTTTATACATACCATGTACACATAATAGTGCTCACATGCGAGCATCAAATAGGTATGTGTGTATCAAATGTATAAAATACGGTGCTCAATACCGTCACTGGTACTTCGATCCCTGAAAGCACCTCCATTCCATAGCCTGAGCTCAACGCCAAAGCCATCGATGTACCTAATCACCTGCCCCAACAGAGACAGCCCCCACACGGGGTGAGCATACCAATACGACCAAACCGATAATCACAATAATACTATTCATAATTTACAAAAATGTAAATGCTATGAAATATAAAAAATGCTCTCTGGATGGTATCATCCTCATCCGGGATTCCTTGTACTGTCCCTGTTATCAAAATAACTGAAACCATCAAATTCCCAAATGCCAGTTAATCATTACATTGATTACAAATCCATTGCCACATACCGATATCATAATCAATAATATCAAATCATTAAACAATGATTACAGGTATTCCATATATCTCACTTATGTTTCCATAGTTCAATTTCATTGCTCGTTCTACAATAACGGCATTTCATTCTCACGCATTCTCAACAGCAGTGACGTCATAACCGACGTTCGCTCAAAGGCGACAACATCCAATCATTGCTCGCTCAAAAGCGGCACCATATAATTCCCAATGCATATATATCCATTTGTAGCAATTACCATAAACCATGCATTTCAATATCCGTTTATTGCCAATACCACATACCATGCATTTTTCTCTACATTTATTGCAATACAGTGTACCATGCACTCAACAATTGCAATTATAATAAAGGGCTATGCTCGCACGTCATACGTACCTTATAATTCCGTAGTTCGAATCCAACCTTGCCTTGGTCCCGTGATCGATGAATTATATGCTAAACATGATTAATAATCCACAATTAAAATCAAGCATGCAACCATGTGCCCAAGCACGTTCACAAACCCCAAATATATCGTCAATCTATGACGATTAACCATTTTAAAAGACCCCGGGCGAAGCATGTATCGAAAACTCAACACGAAATAATTCCCCAAAAATATGCATTGGCGATCGATCGCATCATCTCAGGCGATCGATCGCCTCGCAAAATGGCATGGGCGATCGATCGCTCCATTTCCAGGCGATCGGTCGCCTCTTAGTGTATTGGCCACTGCCTCATGGTGATCGATCGCTTCCTTTGAAGCGATCGATCGCCTCACTGTTCATCTTCCTTAAAATTTCATCAACGTCGCGGCGATCGATCGCCCCGCCCTGGGGATCGATCGCCTCGACCTGTAACAGCCAAAAATGGCGTTTTTCTTGCAAAAACTTCGCCAACAACAATCCTCACACCCAATACAACATAAATCCTTAACAAGGGCCAATAAATCAACTCCAAAACACAACAACCCAAATTTCTTTAAAAACCAATTTCTTAAACCCAACTCAAAACTCAACCATAATCTACCATGCTACTATCAAATCGAAGATAAATGCGAGGGGATGAATAATACCTTATTATCTTCGAGAAATTCGGCTCCCAAGTCTAGCCTCCATCGACTTTTCATCAAGGGAGAAAAGAGGGAAGAAGAGGGGTGGGGATCGCTGGGGAGAGAGAGAGGAGATTCCGTGCAATGACGGAACACCGAGTCCATCTGGTATATATAGCTCCAAAGCTCCAAAATACCGACTCCTCCACAAATACATCATGATTCATTAAAAATCATCTGTTTTCAATAATTATCTCTCCAACTCAAATTCCATTACCAGCCACTGTACAAAGTACTCCGGACCCCAGATCCCACCAAAAACCAAATTCCAAGGTTATTACCACGATGAGAATACAATCTCATCCCTTGGATCCTACGGCTCCAAATACCGGATTTAAAATCCCCGGGAGTCCCAAAACCGTAATTAATTCATAATTGTCACAATTAAAATCCATTAAGGATTATTACCACACTGGAATTAACACCCTTAATCCCCGGGCATCACAATTATCCCCCACTAATAAAATTTTGTCCTCGAAATTTGCACGGCGTACTCCGCGTATTGTCGAGATTACAAAATCCAAACGGATTTACATCGTCGAATCATGAACATGTCATGAACGACAAACCCACCGCGAGGATACCGACCTCGCACCAAAACCTAGAATGGGGTAAACCTCCCAAACCATCACAACCGCAATAGAACCTCAGCATGCCCCAATGCTAACCATCTCAAAAGCAGTCAGCCAACCCTAACTGCAAATCAAACGAATCATTCGTGATTCCAAAATAGATATCGCCTCGATGAAATCTCCACGATTTAGCCTACGATGTTAAACATACATCGTTACCAAGGAAACCACCAGTACACTACAGTGTACTTACCTCCGCTCTCCAAATCCATCTCCATCAACGGAGTAGTTGCATCACTTTGCAACTCGGATTGGGTGACCCACGGCCACCGATCAGCACAAAACACATCTCCAAAGATGTCTACATCCGTATGATCCAAGAAATCACATCTTGGTCCAAACACACTATCGAGACTCCACAAGGTCTCAAGTTCTCGAAAGGACATGCAAGAAAATCAATTGCATTCTCGCCACACGTGTCAACCACGACACTTAACAAATCCGAATCCTGGCCATCCCTCGTTTATCCTAGGATTCAACAATCTTGAAACCGGGAGGCTATCGAATTAACCAGCAAGAATTGCCATGGTCCCAAAACACGACAATCCCTCCCCAGGGAAAGTCAACCGGACCTCAGGATTATTCCTCAGAATACATCGTGCCATCGAGATTACCAATCTCAAGGTGCCACAATCTCTCACCGGAGATTCATTCATCAAAGCATATAAATCCGATGCTCGACGAGTACCAAGAAAAATGCTGGCATTCGTATACCCACACCGGCATACATGCCTAAGCACCAATACCACCTGCATATTCAATGCAATCGACTCGGGTATTACCAATCATACCCAAAAGTCCCAATCTCAACTGTCAATCCTCAAATATTCTCACTCCACTGAGAATGATGGTTGACAAACCAAAATCAAAGGGTGTGATTTCAACATCAACACCACACAAACCAAATCAACGAATCTCCCAAGAGATTCAACCGGTAGGTATATCAATACCACCTTCCTCACAAGGAATGTGACATGAATCCATGACCCTCCAACCTCGAACCACCGTTCGGAAAACCTGGATATATTTATACCAAAATATATCCCGGAACCCAGAAATGCACAACTGGTTAGAATAGTGCATCAATGCCACTATTACCAAATCGAAACCCGTATACACCACGTATACTCATTCTAATGATGCTCTGTACTAATGCCATAGTACTCCATAAACCTCGAGCATCTCCCAGAGACGCCTCCTCGCACGTCTTACCGGAAATATAAAGTCATTACCCAGTCCATCATCAGTAATGCTTACCATGGCTGATTCACAATCAACTCTTTACCAAAACCAGCTGCCTCCATGACAGTACGATCTAAATCTCTCCAAGAGATACAATCAATATAATAGTGTCACCCCACTAACTATATCTCACAATTCCAATTGTGTTTCCCTATTGCATTCCATATGCAAGGATTCTCAACCAGAACCAACAATGTCTTATCGACACTTATGCTGGTACTCCCAACAAAACTGAGTTGTCCCAGTACAAGTCCCTCAAAACAATTGACGTATAAACGTCCCCGTGAGGTATTCCCTGCCTCGAACCTTAAAGTGACTACAAGAGTCCACTAGACCCTCATTTTATCACCATATGATTCGTCAAACTCGAATCCAACAAGCAGTATAATGGCTACAACAAACACACTATATCACTGCAACAATACCTGGCTAGCAAATCGCTGCCTCCATAGGCTTATACCAAGCCTACCAACGTATCACCGTAACATCCATCTAGAGTAGTGGGTCATCACCCAATATTCCTCTAAAACACCAAGCACTATGGACATCACGGTGTTCTTACTCAACCACAAAGCAATCCAATTTCGTAGAATTTATTCCACACCCTCAGGGGTGGGTGTGATCATGTCCACTACATGTCACATCGGTATAAGCAAGTAGTTTCCTCAATAACTACTCCTATTACCAGTCACTTGGCCATAGCTATTCCAACGAGTATACCCAAAGGTACCGCTACTCGTAAATATTTACCTCAAATATGTGATGCGGTACACTTCCTGTACGGCGTACCCAATAATTTATCGAGCAACCATGCTCGGCATAATGGTCTCGTCAACTAGTGACCCAGACACTACCCTGTGCTCACCATCAGCACTCAAACCATACGACTAAATACATATACATAAATGTATTATTCATCGAAACGATGCTACACGTCTACATAGAACATCCAATATGTCATCGTCATCCCGTGACGGTACATTTCAGCATATGACATCCAAAATAACATCGTCAACTCGTGACGGTACATGTCGATACACGGCATCCATAGTCTCATCGTCAAACACGTGACAGTATATCTATATCAACGCATGACATCCCCAATAATGCTAATAAAACAGTAATATGCCATACCTCATCGCTAACAAGATAGCGGTATACCTGTATCCATCGCCCAACAGTGGTACGCAAGCAGCACCCATCGCTCGAAGGCGGCGTAATCCAGTGTTACGTACATAGCGGTATAACCCATCGCTATAAATCAGCGGCATGATCCCTCGTCATAGAGTTAGCGGCATAAAACATCGCTATAGAATTAGCGGCATAAAACATCAGGCGGTATGAACCATCGCCAATAGATGTAGCGGAATAACCCATCGCTATATAATACCTGGCGGCATATACCATCGCCAATAGAATAGCGGAATGAACCATCGCTATGAATACCCGGTGGCATAGACCATCACCAATAGAATAGCGGAATGAACCATCGCTTTGAATACCCGACGGCATAGACCATCGCCAATAGAATAGCAGAATGAACCATCGCTATGAATACCCGGCGGCATAGACCATCGCCAATAGAATAGCGGAATGAGCCATCGCTATGAATACCCGGCGGTATAAACCATCGCCAATAGATGTAATCGATCCCTAGTCTTGTTATAATAGTGTATTTTAATGCACCTCGCTTGTCATGACCGCGTCACTAATACTCCTCGCTTCGACATATCAGCGGCATCGAATAACCTCGCTCAAATGCGACATGCGGCAATACCCTCGCTTCAACATTTGGCGGCAAATATTCTTTCCTCGCTACGATATGACAGCGGCAAGTATTCTATCATCGCGTCAAGTGACAGCGGCAAAGCATTTAAAATCATCACTCATCCATAATAACGACTCATGGGATATTCTCCCAGCATTCCATCTATACCTGCAACACAATGCATATTCCATATCCCAATATACATCACCATGAGTGTATTTTAATGTACCTCGCTTCAAATGTGACATGCTGCAATACCATCGCTTCAACATTTAGCGGCAAAGCATTAAAATCATCACTCCAATATATATACAACCACAATGAGTGTATTTTAATGACCTCGCTCAAATGTGACATGCGGCAATACCCTCGCTTCAACATTTAACGGCAAAGCATTAAAATCATCACTCCAATATATACAACCACAATGAGTGTATTTTAATGCATCTCGCTCAAATGTGACATGCGGCAATACCCTCGCTTCAACATTTAGCGGCAAAGCATTAAAATCATCACTCCAATATACGTGTAACCACAATGCATAATCCATAATCCAATATACATCGCCATGAGTGTATTTTAATGCATCTCGCTCAAATGTGACATGCGGAATTTTACCATCGCTTCAACATTTAGCGGCAAAGCATTAAAATCATCACTCCAATATATATGCAACCACAATGCATAATCCACGATGTATATAAAATGCAGGTTACCGTTTCATGTCTTTCAACCCTAGCCTTAGCCCTTCATGTCATAGCGTCCCTATAGGAACAATCCCAAATCGTGAGCATATAATAATCCATATTCACCACAATATGATCATAATGAGTAAATGCATAAACCATGAGTACAAAGTACTTCTTGTATCCCAATGCATTTCAAAATGCTCCCTTTGGTTGACCCTGTGCCACAACTCACAATCATAATCAATAGATTATATTATGATTCCATAGATGTCATGACATATAATTATTCCACTATAATCACATATCATAAACGCACATAAGCAAAC
Organism: Haberlea rhodopensis; assembly: GCA_907163345.1. Lineage (NCBI taxonomy): Eukaryota > Viridiplantae > Streptophyta > Magnoliopsida > Lamiales > Gesneriaceae > Haberlea > Haberlea rhodopensis. The sequence continues at coordinate 253,328 of CAJQUN010000113.1, read as the reverse complement.
TAGTTGTGTCACACAACACTAACTACCATCATGCATAAGTATGTCCTTTCCATTCCATTAACGTGTTCCTAGGCCCTCAACAGCCCAAAGAGCAAACCACTGCTCTGATACCACTAATGTAAGGACCCCCGTGCCCTTATTCTGTTATTAGTATATTAACCCAAGCATTTAGTGCATGTAATTATATATGTAGGGAAAAACCCACTTGTCATCATAGCAAACCATGCCAATAATAAAATTCCTTTACATTATTCCATATAATGTCTAATTTACCCCAACCAAGTCCACTTACATATCATGCACCATTATAATACACTAACATATTCTCAGTTCATTTTGCAATTCAATAAATAATTGCATGCAACTCATAAATGAAGAGAGAAAGACCATTGCCTTTTTATACATACCATATACACATAATAGTGCTCACATACGAGCATCAAATAGGTATGTGTGTATCAAATGTATAAAATACGGTGCTCAATACCGTCACTGGTACTTCGATCCCTGGAAGCACCTCCTTTCCATAGCCTGAGCTCAACTTCAAAGCCATCGATGTACCTAATCACCTGCCCCAACAGAGACAGCCCCCACACGGGGTGAGCATACCAATACCACCAAACCGATAATCATAATAATACTATTCATAATTTACAAAAATGTAAATGCTATGAAATATAAAAGATGCTCTCTGGATGGTATCATCCTCATCCGGGATTCCCTGTACTGTCCCTGTTCTCAAAATAACTGAAACCATCAAATTCTCAAATGCCAGTTAATCATTACATTGATTACAAATCCATTGCCACATACCGATATCATAATCAATAATATCAAATCATTAAACAATGATTACAGGTATTCCATATATCTCACTTATGTTTCCATAGTTCAATTTCATTGCTCGTTCTACAATAACGGCATTTCATTCTCACGCATTCTCAACAGCAGTGACGCATAACCGATGTTCACTCAAAGGCGACAACATCCCAATCATTGCTCGCTCAAAAGCGGCACCATATAATTCCCAATGCATATATATCCATTTGTAGCAATTACCATAAACCATGCATTTCAATATCCGTTTATTGCCAATATCACATACCATGCATTTCTCTCTACATTTATTGCAATACAGTGTACCATGCACTCAACAATTACAATTATAATAAAGGGCTATGCTCGTACGTCATACGTACCTTATAATTCCGTAGTTCGAATCCAACCTTGCCTTGGTCCCGTGATCGATGAATTATGTGCTAAACATGATTAATAATCCACAATTAAAATCAAGCACGCAACCATGTGCCCAAGCACGTTCACAAACCCCAAATATATCGTCGATCTATGACGATTAACCATTTTAAAAGACCCCGGGCGAAGCATGCATCGAAAACTCAACACGAAATAATTCCCCAAAAACAGGCATTGGCCATCGATCGCATCATCTCAGGCGATCGATCGCCTCGCAAAATGGCATGGGCGATCGATCGCTCCATTTCCAGGCGATCGGTCGCCTCTTAGTGTATTTGGCCACTGCCTCATGGCGATCGATCGCTTCCTTTGAGGCGGTCGATCGCCTCACTGTTAATCTTCCTTAAAATTTCATCAACGTCGAGGCGATCGATCGCCCCGCCCTAGGGATCGATCGCCTCGACCTGTAACAGCCAAAAATGGCGTTTTTCTTGCAAAAACTTCCCCAACAACAATCCTCACACCCCATACAACATAAATCCTTAACAAGGGGCCATAAATCAACTCCAAAACACTACAACCCAAATTTCTTTAAAAACCAATTTCTTAAACCCAACTCAAAACTCAACCATAATCTACCATGCTACTATCAAATCAAGATAAATGCGAGGGGATGAATAATACCTTATTATCTTCGAGAAATTCGGCTCCCAAGTCGAGCCTCCATCGACTTTTCATCAAGGGAGAAAAGAGGGAAGAAGAGGGGTGGGGATCGCTGGGGAGAGAGGGGAGAGAGAGAGGAGATTCCGTGCAATGACGGAACACCGAGTCCATCTGGTATATATAGCTCCAAAGCTCCAAAATACCGACTCCTCCACAAATACATCATGATTCATTAAAAATCATATGTTTTCAATAATTATCTCTCCAACTCAAATTTCATTACCAGCCATAGTACAAAGTACTCCGGACCCCAGATCCCACAAAAAATCAAATTCCAAGGTTATCACCATAATGAGAGTACAATCTCATCCCTTGGATCCTACGACTCCAAATACCGGATTTAAAATCCCCGGGAGTCCCAAAACCGCAATTAATTCATAATTACCACAATTAAAATCCATTAAGGATTATTACCACACCGGGATTAACACCCTTAATCCCCGGGCATCACACTAGCCACTGAAGATAATATTGGAAACTTGTATGTATTCAACTTCCACCAACTGAAAGCATCAAATTCTTCATTTGGATCATACCGATGACATTCTTCCTCCAAGTAAACATCCAATCAGATTTTTGTGGTTGCACCATTTCAACCTCTTTCAAATAAGAAGAAAATTCAAACCATTCTGATGATGAGATAGTATTTTCTTTCACACTACGACTCGGTTGACTACTTCCTAGAGATTCTGTACTCCTTGATTCCTGGAGGTTTTCAACAGCACTATCAGTATATTCCTTGTAAATTGCATGCAAAGCTCTTTGAACATTTATAATATTATCTTGTCCCGCCTCCGTGGGATAAAGTTTAGGAAAAGTAAATTCAAGTGATCCCATTTTACACATTGGATCCAAAACAGAACCTATAGATATCAATAAATTGCATTCACCCCAATATTTATCAAACTTATATTTCATTTTGTGAACCATTTTGCGAATAACTCTTCTTCATCCAAATATTTCTCATCTAAAATCATCTTCACTCGGTAAACTTCATTCAAAAACAAATTGGAGGGGGGATATGCACGCTTCCAGAAATTATCTTCGTGACATCATAAAATATTTTTAAGATAGGAAATACCTTTTCCAATTTCTCCCAATCTTGGTCCGTAGGACAATAGAGTTAACTTGGTTCTCGATCCTTGAATCTTGGAAAAACTTCTTTGAAAGATATGTTGCACAACTTTCAGCATCTCATATGCCGAATTTCACCTCGTTTTGCAATCATCAATGAGTTCATTTCATTTAAATTTAACTGCTTAACAATCTCAGCAAACTTTAGAAGCCTCGCATCTGTTCGTCTTACAAAATCAACACTTTCTCGAATGATGATATCCTTGATCTCATTTAGGCCATCTTGTGCTACAAGATTCAAAATATGCGCACAACACCTAACATGAAACAATTTCCCTCCACAAACTATATTATTCTTTATTCTAGAAAAATCTTCCTTCATATATCTAATTGCGACATCATTCACACTTGCATTATAATCCGAGACTCTGTACACCTTATTTTCAAGTCCCCATTCTCTTGCATATTTTAGAACAACATCAGATATTTGAGGGCAACCACGAGGAGGAGGAATATTACAAAAACTAAGAACCCGTTTGTTTCAATTCGAATCAATCCAATGGCATGTGATTACCATATACTCAATTTTTTGATTCTTTGACTTCCACAAATCTGTAGTCAAGCTAATATTTGTTATTGTTTTCAATATATTGCACAAATTTTTTTTCTCCATCTCATAGATCATAAAACAGTTCTTTTTCGCAGTAGCTCGGGATATCCCAGTCCATTCGGGCTTTCCACGTCTACAAAACATGTTAAATCCGTCCTCCTCCAACATTGAAAAGGGGTGATTATGCATAAGAATCCATGTAGCCCTGCCTCTTTCATAAGTTCCATGCAAAATTTCCCATCATGGAATGGAGGAAAAGAAGTTACACCAATAGGAGCAAGAACAAGTTGTTGTTGTTTCAGTTTATCTTCAAGCTTCTTCTTATCCTCCATATATTTACAACAATGAGATAAATGACGCTTCAAATGTGATGTTGTCCCTGATTTAATTTTTGCTAAAATCATATGACAATGGTTACGCTAATACTTATCATCACCGTTTGAATCCACTACCTCAGTCACTTCTAACCACACCCCGGACCTCTTTTACCTTTTAGGTTTGTGAAATAGATTATCATCATCCCCAACATTCAAATTTGTGTTATCCTCAATATTAATAGCTTGCTCAACAATCTCATCAAAACCTACAGCTGGACTTACTGAATTTGCAATGGAACAAGATGCTGCCATATTTGAGAAATCTATTTTCAGGGGATAATGAAGAGCTATTAACCTAAACAAAGATCACTAACACTGTAAAACAGAAGCTAAGTAGCAGAACATGCACTAACATCTAATTTGTGACCAGACTCAGAGTAGAAAAGCATTTGCATTTAACGATCCGAAGCAAAAAAAGTGAAAAGGCCATAACTCAACCTCCGAAAGTTATATACATATACACAAATCCGACGTTGCTCCAGTCACAAATCAGAGGATTTAGACACAATATATATATATATATATATATATATATATATACACACACACACAAAAAAGACATACGTAATCGATCGGGATCAGTAGAACAATGAATCAAAACAAATTTAATAGCACCGTTTCAATACAAGAAAAGAAATCGCAGAGAAGATGAAAAGTGTAGAGTGTAGACATTGTTATATCAAACAATAAAGTAAACCGATTTACAGAAAAATCAAAACTAGAAACCTATTTACAAATTTTTTTTTCCTATGGAACGATTTGAATAAGAGGAAAAATATGTTTGGCGTGAAGGCGGAGGTTCAGGCAACATGAAGGCGGAGGCTTGGCGTGAAGACGGTGGCGCGACGCGAAGGAGGTGGCGCGACGTGAAGGAGAGAAATATTAGGGTTGGACACTTGGACTTGACGAGTGGGAGAGAAAGCGATACTGCGAGAGAGTGATGAGAATCCGGATGATTCAATATATTAATTAGTAATATTTACATATTAATATTAATATATATATATATATATATATATATATATAAATAAAATATTAAGATTCGCGAACAGTTCGTGAACAATCGAACAAAGAATTTTGGGCTCGAGTTCGGCTCGAAAACATATTCGAACATGTTCGAGTTCGGCTCGGATTCGATAACTTTGAATTCGAATCGAATATTTATCGAGCTTGTTTGAAAAGTTCACGAACCGGCTCGGTTTGTTTACACCCCTAGATGAGAATGGGTCGGATTTGCTAGGACCCGAGACCTAGCTTGTTAAAATTTTGAAGAACTCATGCCCTCGCTCTGTTTTACCTTAAAACCATACCTGACCCGACATGTCCGAAGTTTAACGGGTTTGACATGTCAGCCAATTATATTATAATATTTTATGATATTGTTTATGATAGTGTTGTGCGTGGGATTTATTGGTTTGCAAATCTCCTAATTAATATAGTTGTTATAAACGATAATTTACTTATTCTAGCCTACCCCAAAACACTATTTTTAACAATAGCTATCTTTACTCAATATTATACAATATAGCCTTTTATTAATTAAATATACTGAAATACTCTTTATATACACTTTTCACACCCCAATTGATTACTAATGTTTAATTTAAACGAAACTCAATATATATTACTCACATCCCAATTAGTTACTAATGCTTAATTAAATCAAAATCGATCGAGAAATCAGTTTCTTCCCCAAAAAAATTGCAGCAAAACATCGACTCACATAAAATCAGGAGGATAAGCGAATTACGATGCAAGAGCAACAACCAAATCAGAGGATGAAGCACGAGCATCAACCAATATAGAAGACAAAGAACATAGCCTAAGAACAACTGACGCAAATCAGGAGATTTGTGAATTTGCGAAGCACAAATCCCACAAAATTGAGCAATGCAAATTAGAGTATTTACTGATTGTAAACTACCCAATATTTCACAAACAACAAGAGCAAATCAGGAGATTTGCAAACCAATAAATCCCACGCACAACACCAAAAAACCAAAAGAAAAATCCCACGATTCAAAAACTAGAAAAACGGCACAAAATCGAAGACCCACAACCAAAATCAATTCATAAACCATCAAGATCCCCACGAAGAACAAGCGCAACACCAAAGGGAAATCCCAGAAGGAAAATCCCACGATGTGCGAACCAACAGATTTACACAAAATTTTTAACCAGACAAAAAAAATGTGTTAATCAATATTTGTGATAATCATTCAAAAAGTTCAAAGTTTTACATATTTTTCCACAGAAATCGACGATATGCGTTAAATAAATCAAGTTAATCGATATTTGTCATAATCAAAAGCTTCTATACAAGTTACCAAGTGAATTGATGGACCAGAATAATAATTTTGTTGTGATGATAGTTAAATTCTACTTTTAAAAATATGCTTAAACGATATATTTGGAACTTAAGTCTATTTTAAAATTTAACTTAAGGCCAAAATTCATTATAGTAATTGTGCTAGGATGCCATTTTAGAAAATCCCTCTTTATTCAAACAAGTTTATTTTTGAAACCCTAATTTAACAAATCTTTTTATTTGACTTAAATTGTCATAACATAAATTCACCATTTCAGAATAACCTTCATTGTGCTCTTCAGAACTTTCAGCATCTAGTCTTCTTGTGGTGGGCTTCAATGTAAGTCCCCAATTACTAAACCAAAATATCATAATAAATATGATACGACCCGATGTTAATAAATTGGGTTTTACAAAAGATTTGACAGAGCCTCCTTGCAAATATGGCTACCGGGAGAAAATACATCTCAAATAAATCTCACACTATACAATATACACCAGTAATCCATCAACAATCCAACCATCTTAATCCATCAATAAAAGACATCTAACTAAAGCTCGATCTCAAAAGGGAAACATGATAAAGTACAAACAATATAATATATCCCAAAATGACTACTATTTTTTGCCTCAATTTCCTTACCAATATCTAGTCCACGATCACCCTGCTAATCCTCGAGATGCCTTAATACTGTCTCCCCAAGACCTTCATAGCTAGACTTGTCACCCGTTTCCACAGAAACAACCTTCACACATAGTGAGCACACCAATAGAATAAAACACAATATATATTAATTTCACAATATATATTATAATATAACATAAAGATGTACTCCATGTGTATCTGAAATAATAAGCCAATCTCTTGAGTTGTTTCTGTTCTACAACGTCACAATCATAATAATCATAAATATCATTTTTATAAATCTCTAAGATGTTCCTATTTCCACAATTCACAAATATAAAATAATGTAATTCATTATATTCTCAATATATACATGCCATTAATGATCCATATATCATAATAATCACGTCGCAAGTTCTCTCTAGCGTTGATCCTGACAATAATGACGTCACACGCTCTCTCTAGCGTCGACCCTGACAATAATAACGTCGCACGCTCTCTCTAGCATCGACTCTGACAATAATAACGTCGCATGCTCTCCAAAAGCAAGGTCTAGGTGTAAAGATGATCTTACCGCTGTAAATTCGACCTGGAATCGAGCTAGGAAATCAGTTTCACAAGATTCTTCAATTGGAATGAAGAAGAAGGAGGAATGAAGAGGTGTTTATCGAATGAGGGATGGAATGAAGAAGAAGGAGGAAGGAAGATGTGTTTATCGAATGAGGGAGGGAGGAGATATGAACTTGGTCCAAGTACCATTTAGGTTCATGGTTATAAGTCGTCTCCAAAATTGCACATACTCCTTGTTGGGTTTCCGTACCCCGGCGTCAGATCCAAACGCAGCGGAAATAATACAATAAACAGATCTGACCCGGGGACGGTCGATCGCGCCTGATTCATATATAAACATGCAAATATCAAATATAAATGCACGAAAAGAGATTACCGTTCACCGACGTGAATCTGATAGCGGTAGTCCCTCGAGTCCAATCAACCTGACCAGATCTACAAGCCAACACCAGTGCTAGTTTGATGTTGGCATTTCTATGAGAGTGAGTATAGAATGGAAAAATCACCTTAACCCTAGAGATGAACATATATTTATAGGAGTCATGGTCAATTATTTGGGCTATGCTTATAAGGGTCCAACGGGCCAACAATTGGCCCATTGGCTTGTAGGGCATCTAATGCTAACAATCTCCCACTTGCCCAAAAGCCAACACAAAACTGCAAACTCATAATCCAAGTACTTCAATCAAATTGAATAACTTGACGTACTACCAATGTACATAATTATGCAACATAAACATATCAAATGTTTTAATTTTAGAACTTTCTATAGATGAAACATTTTCAAATATAGAAACTCCACTAAAGTGATGAGCTTTCAGAAATTAAATTCATCTCTTCTAAATCACTCAATTTGAGCACTTAACATTTAAGTCTCGATTCTCATCAATAGATCGGCGGCCGGTTGATTGTGACCCAACGAGGCTCAAGTGTATCATAGCAGTAGGATCACAACCTTTGTGATTTTAGAAGTCAAACAACTTCTTTGGGCTTACCCTGAATGCCCCATTGTCAATTAAACTCCTTTAATAGACAATTACTGAAATATAATTCCAGCAACAACCTACCGATCGTGGGTAGCGCCTAGCATCTGCGCTTCACGAAGACCTAGATACAAATGACTAGCAACGTACGAGAACCTGTCAGCCATAGTTAGCGTGCAGTACATTCCTTTCACTCAATATGTCCCGATTGAATCTAGGGCATTGGTCGGTCGAGGCCCCTTATGATTTCAATAACTATGTATTTGTTTCACGTTATATGACTCTTTGTGTGCGTATATGAAAAACTCTTTTTTCACAAGCACTACCCACTCTGGCCAGAGATTCCTCGAATCATATATAGAAAAACACATAGGACATCCTGGTTCATCAAGACCAGTGGTGAATCCCCAACGACAATCATTGGCCTCTGACAGCATCACTGAATACCCAAAATAATAACTTTATGACCCACATGTGATCAGTCATTAAATCAAAGTACACAGCTATCTATCAAGACCTCAATGACGCCTCGGGTCATGAGGAGTAATGGTGCACAACTATGACTAGAAATTCTATACTCGACAAATGGTAACCACTTATAGAATTCCGAGTAGGGTCGTTCAGTGAACTCATTCCTAATGAGCACCTATTCATGTGTGCTGACTTCTCCAAGCCAACGCCGATGAAACGCGGCGCACTACAATAGACACATCATGAATACCAGTCTCTAACGAGCATATATCGATATCCCATTCTCGAAGGCTCATCGACCAGGAACATTTAGAAATCACAGTCGAGAATGTATTTCATGGTCACCATCATATGCGTAACCACATTCTATGGACTATAGCAATCTCAAGGACTTCATCAATGCATCAAGATGCATGGGTAAACAGATGAAGAAGTGCCATATATATTAATATTCAAACAAAGATCTGTCATAATAAGATTACAGGTACAATCAATCAACTATTGATTTACTTAATCATGTATGACAACAACATCTTTCACTTTCCCAAAGCCAACTACTCATGTGTCTTAAGACCATCTTCCCAAGATGTCTAACAGACACCAATCATTGTAAATGCTTTGTCAGTGAATTCACTATATTTTTCTGTTGAAGCGATTCTTGCGATAATAATGGCGCGTCTACCATCTCTCTCATTAGATGGTATTATCTCAATATAAGTTTGGATACTGATGAGATCTTGGCTATTCATAATAGCTCAAATGTTGTCACAGTACCAGGGACTGTGTCAACCGCACTAGAAATTACACCCAACTCTTGGATGAAATTTCATATCCAAACTGCCTCTTTGCTGCATCGTATGCTGCAATGTATTCAGCTTCAGTGGTGGAATCCAATGTGGTGTCTTGCTTGGAACGTTTCCAAGAGACATCACCATCATTGAGCTTAAATACAAATCCGAACATCGATATGGTATCATCTACATCCAATTTAAAAACCAGCATCAGCTTAGTCTTCAACTTTTATTTCTCCACTTACAGATCCAAAAACCATGAACATTTCATATGTTCTTCATAAGAACTTGAGGATTATTTTCACAGTTTTTCCAGTGACCTTCACCGGGATCTGTCTGATGTCTGCTCATTACTCTAAGAACATACATCAGGCCAAGTACATACCATAGCATATAGTATGCTATTAAAAGTAGAAATATAAGGTACCGATGTCATCTTTTCTCTCTCCTCATCAATCTTAAGACCCATTGACTCGAGAGATGAATACTATGACATATTATGAAGTAACTCATTTTTCGACTATTCTATGCTAAACCCTTTTAGCACAGTGTTTATGTACATAGATTGAGAGATCACAAGCATCCTTTAGATCTATCCCTATAGATCCGTATGCTAAGCACGTATGACGCTTCTCCCAATCTTACATGGAGAAATTAGTAGATAATCACGCTTTAATTGATTAAAATCCAATACCATTCACAATGGGCATGATATAATCGACTTAAAGCTTCACAAATATAACCATGCTCCCACTAACCTTTTTGCACACAAGTGTCACTTCCGGATTTTTAACAAAACCAAACACTTTGATGATGTTATCAAAACGGAAGTTCAAACTTCGAGATGCCTTCTTAGTCCCATAAATGGACCTATGGAGTTTGAAAACATTTTTCTCACTCCAAGAAGTTGTAAACACATTTGGCTGCTACATTTCTACCTCAATACCACCACTGAGAAATGTTGTGTTCACATCCATTACTCATATCTCATATTCATAATATAAAGATATAACTAATAAAATCTAAAGGGGGTGAACCGCCCAACGGCTGGATAAGGGATGCTTGCAGGTGTGCGCACTCTCGGAATTAGGGTCGAAAGAAGAAGTCACATGATCTCACTGAATCAGTGGTTAATCGGTAAGGTATGGGCATTAGTAGATCATCTTTGGGAATTGTTCCCATTGGCTGCATGGATTTACAAGTGAAAGCTTGGAGTGGATGGGAAGGTAGTGACCTTCAAAGCTTGACTGGTGAAAAACGGTTATTCTCATAGGCAAAGAGTTGTTTATGAGAAAATTTTTATCGGTTATGATGCTATAGTCTATTTAGAGGCGGCGTTTTTTTTTTATTTTCGGTGCCCTAATTTCTAAACAAAGATGATCTACTAATGCCCATACCTTATTGGAGTACATGGAGTCCATTTCAGATTTCATGGCTTCTTGCCAATGTCTCGAATCAATATCTGGCATCGCCTCCTTGAAAGTCCAAGGATCATATCCATGGTCTATTTCTTGACTACTTTCAAGGAGTGGATTCATTCTATCAGGAGCTCTTGAAACATTTTCAAATATCCTTGGTGTGTGTAAATCAAAGGTTGTGATTGACTAAATTAATTTCACCGTTTTCACTTTTCTAGTGGTTTGTGGTTCTTGAACCCTTTCAAGTTATATTATTTTATCATCTTTTCTAATAGAAACATTTTCTCTAGAAAGATTGCACTTGCGAAACAAACTCTTTGCCTGCAATTGATAATATAATTTCCACAAAATAACATAAGATGGATCAACTATCCAACTCATCTCCCACTGGATGCTTCACATAAGCAGAACAATCTCAAAATAAAAATTTGGATTATTTTTCAGTCCATATCGTATATGGAGTTTTGGTCACTGCATTGGTATGAATTATATTCAACAAATATGTAACTTTAGAGAGTTACTCAGAGAGAATCACATTCTCTTTAAGATAACTCAACATCATCTTGCACTAACATTTAGTGCTCCACATACGTCCATATGAATCAAATTCAGTGGACATTCAGCACATGCTAAATTTATGTTGGATTTAAGTTATCATTCCTTTTATATTCTTTGAATATAATCATACTAATCATTCATAAGTTCACCAGATTCAATAAAACATGCATTCTTAAAAATAATGCAAATCACATTCGCATATTTAAAAGAGTATCGTTCTCTATCAAAATAGGAACAATGTTCATGATTAAATCTAGAACAAATAAATAATTGCTCAAACCAGTTCCTAACCCGTTCAAGATTTTATATTAAATAAATGTTTCAAACAGCCTTTGCAACAACTCTTGCTACAATGCTTAGCCTCAGGCAGATTTCACCTTCCCAGGGCTCTCTACTTCTTCACATCACATGCAACTCTTTGCAAAAATGCGAGCACAACTGGCATCATAAACCAAAGAAGTAGAACCAATAGAAACATTTAATTTTAATATATAACATACCCTTTCTAGAATGCTTCTAGTCTAGGTATTCCTTACAATTTTGCGCTAGTTACCAGCAGTGAAAACATAGATGCCTCTCCTTTCTTAGTTGCTACTATATCATTTTTCGTCTTTTGAGGTTGGGAACCATTTCCCTTTCTCTTCTTTATCCTTGAACTCTTCCTACCATTGGTAGAAGATTCGACAAGAAGAACACGTTTCTCCTTTTGAATCAAGGACGCATGAGTTTCCAACATTTTGACTATAAGATCAAATCTATAGCCAGTTAATGAGGATTTGTCACATTCAGATTTGCCAATTTCTCAACAAGAGATATTTTTCTTACACCATGCTCATAGACCGAAGCCCCATCTCGCATGTGAAATGAAAATAGCTCTTTTGAAATCGCGAGTCTCAGTAATCGCGTCCGTTCACCAAACAACATTTGTAGGTGTTGGAAAATATCAGCAATGTGAACGAATTTCTCATATCTGTGTTGAAACTCATTGATGACATTGATGCTATCATATAGCACATAGTCTAGAGATCATCGTCCCATCACTTCTCAAGTGTGGCAATCTCTTCATGAGACGAACCGGGAGACACTTCAACAGGAGGCTCCCACCAAGGGTATATAGCCACCTTTTAGAAGCAAACACTATTTTAAAATTAATAGTCAATCATAATAATTTGGTGCAGTTACTTTGTTTGTATAGAGAATTGATGCAATCGGATTCACGGCAATCACAATACTGAGAATAAACAGAAAAATATAAGCAAACCGTTTGATTATTAATTAATTCAAAAACTATGGACTTTAGTTATTGAATGCTCCCACTAAATTTTTCGAATTCATCACCCTCATGACAAATGAACGGAAAATCATATTTTCTTAGTGGGCTTGGAGTCCAACTAGCTCATTAAAACCCCGGACGTGGGCCCACCGGCTTCATGATACTAAAGGTAGATCGCAATTGCATCATATGCAACCCCCAAGATATTTGTCTCGCGATTGGCATAACCCTACGTGGGCAGGACAATTATGCCTTCTCACGTCAAACTAACCCATCCCCACGGATGGAAATGTCACGCCCAAAAGACCCCACGTGGGTGAGTAATCTAGAAGGTTAACATAACCACACCCTTAATTAAGTGGCAGTTAAACGCACAGCTTTCCCATGCCAGATGCCCCCCACGTGGGTGAGTAAGGCAATATGACACAAGTAGCGTCTCATGGCTTAACTGTTGATGGAAGACAGGAAGCAACAAACCCTTTTGAGCTCCCTTAGCAGTTTGATATTAAAAGTTTTGAATCATATTCAAAAGAGGGATTTAATAATTTTCAAATCTCATCAAGTACTCGTTTGTTTGTTTGCCGGATTCATGCAACTATGTTTTATTCATGCAGTCATATGTACTAATAAAACATACAAACAAACATTTATCATACATCATATGCATAATAAAAATAAATATAGACGATTACGGCCTTTTCCTAATTGATCCACGTGAGCCATACGTGGATCACAAGTCTGTCTAAGGTGATGCAGGTATGTAATGCAATCCTATTACATTTTGCTTCCATTATACATGTCTTGATTCTTGATGCTCCATCTTCAATCTCGATCTCCCACTAATTCTAATGATTTTACATTTAAATCGTGCAAACAAGAGAATAGGGATACAAATTTGGGGTGGGATACATCGGAAAATAGAGAGAGCAGACTCGCAGGCCCGATAACCAAAATCACAATAATAATGAAACAATAAAAACCTAAACATTCACCTAAACACATTGGTCAAGGCCCGTAATCATCCATCATGCAATCACAATATATGTAAAATACATTAACTAATCAATTACATCATATGTAATTGTACTAATCACATCACATGTATTAGAGCATAATAATTAATTTATTCTATCGTTTCTCCACTAATCGCATCATTAATTGAAAATAAAATTAACAAATTAAATAAAACCATTTTATTTAATTTCTAATTAATTAATTTTCAATTAATTGGTAAAATCACTATTTTACCTATTAAACATATTAATCGAAAAATAAAATTAACAAACTAAATGAAACACTTTCATTTAATTTCTAATTAATTAAATTATCAATTAATTGGTAAAATCACTATTTTACCTCAAATCATAATATTAGCCAAAAATAAAATTAACAAATTAAATGAAACAATTTCATTCAATTTTCAATTAATTAAATTTTCAACTAATTGTAAAATCTCCATTTTACACTTAATAAATTAAAAATCACATTTTTAATAAATTAAGTATTATGATTTATTATTTCAAAAATAATATCCGGATAAAACATCTAAAATGACCCAAAAATTTATGAACTCCAAACCAATTTGGATACAAAAATTTCAGAATTTAAACCAACTATTCGAAAAATACTCCACCCAATTTTCGAATTATTATTAAAAGTTTTTTTTTTTTTTTTTTTTTTAATAATATCGAAATTGTACTGTTCATTCATCATCTTGGTTTAGAAATTAGGGCACCGAAAATAAAAAAAAAAACGCCGCCTCTAGAAGACCCAGCATGAAAATAGGGTTTCCAAACATACTCTGCGCCGCCGCCTCCTGAACGTCGGAATCGCGCGCAGAAAGAATGTTTCAGATGCTTCACGCGAACTTTTTCCGGAAACGATTTCCGAACCAGATCGCGAGTTTCAGGCCGCGATTTTCAGTCACGAATCCGCGCCACCGAGTCTGCTGCAACACCCTTGCAACAGGTCGTGATTTTCAGGCCAGATTTGCAACGGCTCGCGCGAGGCAGTTTCAATCTCGGTCGCGATTTCAATGCTGTTCGTGAACAGTCTCCGGCAAGATTGGTTTTGATTAAAAACGCATTTTTCAATCGATTTTTCTATGTTTTTCCGGATCCAAAATTTCTGAAAATTCGAATACGATTATTATGATTGGAAACGATCTAATAAACATTAATTGTTGAATACATGAATCAAAGCGCAACCTGGCTCTGATACCACTGTTGGGTTTCCGTACCCCGGCGTCAGATCCAAACGCAGCGGAAATAATACAATAAACAGATCTGACCCGGGGACGGTCGATCGCGCCTGATTCATATATAAACATGCAAATATCAAATATAAATGCACGAAAAGAGATTACCGTTCACCGACGTGAATCTGATAGCGGTAGTCCCTCGAGTCCAATCAACCTGACCAGATCTACAAGCCAACACCAGTGCTAGTTTGATGTTGGCATTTCTATGAGAGTGAGTATAGAATGGAAAAATCACCTTAACCCTAGAGATGAACATATATTTATAGGAGTCATGGTCAATTATTTGGGCTATGCTTATAAGGGTCCAACGGGCCAATAATTGGCCCATTGGCTTGTAGGGCATCTAATGCTAACACTCCTACAATTAATTGTTCAATTTTGACTACCCACACTCGATTATTTACATCCCGGTACTTGAACTTAAACTCTTTCAAATAAATTCCTCCAGCTAAATAAATTATTATCATGAAATTAATTCATGTACATAATTAATTTTCGGCCATCACAATCCTCCCATACCATTTAAATTTCGACCCCGAAATTTAAATTCACACTCGCCAGAAGTGTCATAGGTGGAATCTACGCACCATCGAATAGTTCAAGGTAGTGCTACAACATAAGTCTCTCCAGATCCAACATACATAACCTCCTCAACACCCCATCCTTCACACTAAATCTTTACCATAGAAATTAACTCACTGAAAAGTTTACGATCTACTCGATCCAAAATACAAGCAAGACATTATATAAACGTTACATCAGAATCTAACTGCAATCCCGAATGTTGCAAAAAAAATGATACTTGAATCTAGTTCTCACTTTCTTAGCATCAACATATGAATTATGTCATGAATGCTAGACAAAGAATACAATAATGCCCCCTATAAGCCAGAATGCCAATTTACTGTCGTATCAACTCCATATTTTCTTCCATCTCTTGAATAATTTTTGATTCAACCATAGATGCTCTATATAAACTATTCCAAAATAATGGGAATCTGAAACTGATGTGACTAGAAATAGACATATTTATTGGGCTTAATTGTCTACGATTTGGTATGATTTGATAGATAATTTGATGTATATGCTACCTAATCGTATATTTGTGTATATGTAGGTGTAATCGAAGAAATCGAGCCAATAACGATGAATAAAGATCAAGAAAAGCGTTGGAGATGATAAAGACTCAAGGTAGATCAAGAAAATGCTTAAAATGTAATTTTTGAGCGGAGATCCATCGCCTGGGAAGAAGAAATCGATCGCCTATAGACAGAAAGTTGAGCAACAAAATTCACGATGCAGCGATCGATCGGCACAAGGACGCAATCGATCGCCAAAAGGTACTGGAGTTAGCGATCGATTGGCACAAGGAAGCGATCGATCGCTAAAACATTATGCTTGAAAAAAATAAAGGGGTGATCGATTGCCAGTGTATAGAGATCGATCGCTAATGAGTCCGAGAAAAAAAAAAGGAAACTTGATCTTTTTACCATCTTTGGAAGATTTTTACCTATCCTAGCATATTCTCTAGCCCTATAACTCGAAAATTAGCCTCATAAAACAAGGATTCAGATTTTTAGACAAGAGAATACACTTTTACTCTCAAATTTTGAAGAACAAATTGAAGAACTCAAGCACGAAGACGAAATTGACGAGCCAGAATTGTGTCATCTTTTAGTAACTTCTTCCTTAACTTTTGTTTAATGTTTTCTAGATTAATTTTGATTGTTTTAAGTTCAGCTAAACTCATATTCTTGGTTGAGGAAGACAAAACCATTGAAGTTTAATTTATTAATGAGATTTTTGTTTTGAATTGGCGATTTTTATTATCATAAGTTTTTCTATTATTCTTGTCATGATTGTGTTGTTTGGTTGTTAGATTATACCTAATGATTTTTCATACAATCTAATGCTAAGTTTGATATCAAATTCGTATTTGATTAATCAAATTTGTGAAGCAACTAGGATTGATAATTCTCTGCTGTTGAGGTTATTCACTTCCTAGGGAAAACTTTTGACTAGATTAAACATAACTGCTATTGTTTAGCTTCACCAATCTCACTTATTCACATGCTATCATTAGTTTAATCTTGTCTGCTGTTGTTAAGGTTGATTAATCGGTAAGGGTTAAATTGGGATGATGTTTTCGATTTAATTAAACTTAAGGTGAGATAGGAGTTAAGTCTTCAATGGTGAATATTCATTTATAAACATTAGATCTGTGAGAAAATCGATGAATGATTGAATGAATTCCAATGGTAGTGTCGACCGAAACCAAGATATCTCTTTAGTTGATTAATTCCTTGTTATTTAGTTATTGCATCCTAGTTAATTTAGATAACTGACAATCTCAAATCCCCCTTTTCGATACTTGTTAGCATAAAAATACTCACTTCTCTGTGGGATCGATCCCTACTTTCACTACTGCATTAATTTGTTGTTTACTGAGAGGGTTAATTTGGGCGTACATGATAAGCGCGACCAAATTTTGGCGCCTTTGCCTGGGAAGACATTATTTTTGTGCTAATTTTTGTTTACTAAATATTGCTATTTGTCTTCCTATACTACTCTTGTTTGTTCATGCACGCAGGATATCAGTCGGAGGGAGACGAATATCAATACGATTAACCGTACATCAACGTAGGAGAGAAATTCATAGGAGGCGAGAAAAAGAAGAAATGATTAATATGGCGGAGAACCAAAGTCTAGTACAGCTAGCGAATCCTACCTTGGATCAGCAACCCCTCTACATTACTTTTTCTACTTTAGCTAATATCAATTTTGAATTGAAATTTGGTTTAATACACCTCTTACCTTCGTTTCATGGTCTTGCAGGTAAAGATCCTCACAAACATTTGATGGAATTTCATGTGGTTTGCACCACCATAAAACCTAATGGGATTACCGAGGAACAAATAAAGCTGGGAGCTTTTCCCTTCTCCTTAAAGGATGTTACGAAGGATTGACTATTCTATTTACCATCAGGCTCCATCACCACGTGGACTGATTTACAAAAAGTCTTCCTTGAGAAGTACTTTCCAGCTTCGAGGGCGACAAACATAAGGAAGGAAATCTATGGTGTGAAGCTATACCACGAGGAGTCGCTGCACGAGTACTAGGAGCATTTTAAGAAGTTGTGTGCAAGCTGCCCACAACATCAGATAAGTGAACACCTTTTAATTCAATATTTCTATGAAGGTTTACTTTCTGGTGACAGGAATTTAGTGGATGCGGCGAGTGGAGGAACTTTTATTGATAAGACACCGGAGGAAGCAAGAAACTTGATAGCAAATATGGCTGCCAACTCCCAACAATTTGGACTTGCTTGACATGGACAGACGCCAAGACAAGAGGTAAACATATCTAACCTTGATCAACAACTGATTGACTTAACTTTCTTGTGCGTAATCTTGCAGGTGGTAATGTGATGAAGATAAAGCCATGTGAAATTTGTCTAGCCATGAACCATGCCACTGATGCATGCCCCTCACTACAAGAGACATCCACTGAGCACGTGAATGCGTCGGGTGAATTTTCGGGTCCACCACAAAGGAGTTATGACCCCCAATCGAGCAACTACAACCAAGGTTGGAGGGACCATTCCCTCCAGAGCTATGGGAATCAACAGATGCACCAACCTCCACCATATAGATCGCCTTTTGAGAGGCCTCCACAACCGCCAATGCATGCTGCTGGCGACATGTTAGAAAATATTATTAAGGTTATTGCTGAAAATAGCCTGCAATTTCAACAGGAAACGAGAGCGAGCATTCAAAGCTTGACTACGCAAATGGGGGCAATTGACGACTTGGACAACAAGATAGAGGGGAGAATATCAAATGGACTACCCCCACAGCCAGTGGTGAACCCAAGAGAAAATCTGAGCCCCATCACTTTGAAGATGAGTGAAGATGAAACTAAGGAGAATGTGGTACTGACGCCACCCGGAAGAAAAATTTGAAAGAAGAGAAGGACACCAAGAAGGACGTCGAGGAGCTCATGCAAGAAGAGGTACCACGAGGTAAATTCCCTCCACTCCGTGAATATAAAATTGAACCCCATTCCTCCTTGCATTGAAAGTGAATTGGAAAGATAGCGGCATCAAAGGGCTATATGAGACATTTTGGAGGTGCGGGGACAACGCTCCACTATATGATGCCATAAAGAAAGTACCTTGATATGCGAGATTCTTGAAGGAAGTTTGGAAAGCGGATAAGAGCAAAGAACGCAAAGGGTGCCCCAAGTTTGAGCTAGGTGAGAATGTTTCCGCGGTCATCCAAAGAAGCATTCCCATAAAATGTAAGGACCCTGATATGTTTTCTATCCCCGTGTGATTGTGAATTGGAAAGATAGCGGCATCAAAGGACTATATGAGGCATTTTGGAGGTGCGGGGACAACGCTCCACTATATGATGCGATAAAGAAAGTACCTTGATATGCGAGATTCTTGAAGGAAGTTTGGAAAGCGGATAAGAGCAAAGAACGCAAAGGGTGCACCAAGATTGAGATATGTGAGAATGTTTCCGCGGTTATCCAAAGAAGCATTCCCACAAAATGTAAGGACCCTGGTATGTTTTCTATCTCCCCTGTGATTGGAAACACTAAGATTGATAAGGCGATGCTAGATTTAGGAGCTTCTACTAGTGTCATGCCTTACTCAATCTACACACAATTGAAACCTAGACCTTTGAAACTGAATTCTACTATGATACAATTAGCTGATAGGTCCACGGTTATTCCTAGGGGAATAGTATAGGATGTACTTGTACACGTAGAGAATCTCTGGTTTTCCCCACTGATTTCTATGTCTAGACATGGAAAATGGTGATCCACCTAGCCCCATTCTATTAAGGAGACCATTCTTGAAAACCTCCAAGTCCATCATCGATGTCAATAGTGGAACTTTAACTATGGAGATTAATGGCGAGATGGCAAAGTTCAATAGCTATGAAACCATTCAAACTCATGAACACACTAGTTACATTATTAATATCACTGATGACCTTGACTCTGAATTTGAATTTAATGACTTGTGTGAGATGGAAAAGGCTACTGAAGGCCTTGAGGACAAGGGAGGTACGGACTCAAATCTTGTGCATAATTTTCATACTCTTGCTGCTTTATCTACTCATGATACTGCTGACCCTCTATCTTCTCACTTGCAGGATCCTACTATTGAAAGGAAACACCCTCCAGATCGACCACAACAATCAACAAACGATGGAGGAGAAAGGAAGACTGATGATGGCCTCTCAAAGAAGAGCAAGGCGAACAAACCAAAGTTTAAAGGAATCATGAAGATATTGAGGTGTAAGAAGAAGGAGAGAGCGACACCGCATAACCCACCTTGATCAAGGACTGGCGACGGGCCACCAGCGTTAAAAAGAGGCGCTGCTTGGGAGGCAACATAAGGGGAGTTAGTTTCCCTTTCTTTTTTTTTTTTATTACTTTCTTAGTTTTAAACTATTCTCTTTTCTTATATTTTTGCCTTACATTAGGGACAATGTAAGAATTAAGTATGTGGGAGTGATTAGTGGTATGTTATAGCTTGCTTATTTTAAAAATACAAAAAAATTGAAAAAAATTGAATTTTTTTGAGCTCATAGTTAGTAATGAATGCATACTTAGAATCACTAGCCCATGATGAAACCTAGTTGATAATCTTGGAACACTTTGAACTCTAATGTAAATTATTCTTTGACTTAGTAGTTGAATATTGAGCACGATATTATCATGACTTGTGAAGTGTGCATAGTGATGAGTGTAATTTTTACACTTAATTTGATATATAATTAGGGGCGTTTTTATAGTGATTCATGGAAAATATTACTCGTTTTGGTATATATTTGTATATTTCAGGAATCCAGGTCCAAATGCATAAAAGTTAAGAAAATAAGCTTTAATTAATGAATAATGACCAAACCGAGCACAACCGGATATTATCGAACATGGATGCAATATTATATTATAATATATGGTTACAAAGGAAGATATCAGATAAAAGAGAAACGAGAATTTGCGGGGAAGAGGAATCTTCACATACAAAAAGAGATATCAGATTGGAGAGGAGATTCAGATTATTGAAAGGGGGAACAGAAGTTACGTGAGCACAATAAAAAGATAAAGAGACGTGCAGAATTCAAGGGAGAACGAGAGAGACGTGAGATTTACGAAGAGGGGACTTCAGACGAGAATTTAGAAGACTGAAAAGGAGCAGCAACGAGAGGATCACGAGAGGAGGAGAAACGTACGTATATCAGGACTTGAGAGATAAGGTAGGATAACAGCAAACGATATCAGGGAAGAAGCGGGGGAACCAGAAGAAGAGTTACATGAACAAGACAGAAGAAAAGAGAAGAGAGTGACGTGAGTGAGCAGGAGAGCAGATTTAAGTGAGTGAGGAGGAGAATAGACGCACAGACGAAGCTAAAAGGAGGCTGAGAAGGAGAGTTACGGGAGATTGAAGAGATACAGGAGAGAAAAGTGCAGACTGAAAAGAAAAATCATTCACGTAGGGAAATATTTGGATATTTACGATCGGAACAGGAAGAGTGAGCAGCAACGAGAGTTGAGGGGTGCGAAGAACTCACTTACAGAGCACTAGACGTGGGGGACTTCAACGTAGAAGAACAAGTCACGTTCAGTGATACAAAGTGGAGACGGAGCTACGCAACAGACGACGCGATTCAACATCGCTAGTTTATACGTATTTCTAAACTTTGTTTGTTTCTATTTAATTTCTTTATGCTTTTTGATGTTGAAAAACATGATTTTGCATTAGATATTGAATATGTTGCTAGGCTAAGTTTGTTGTCAAGACTTAGGGGATCCTATGTTATGAACCCATGATTTAATTTTAATGTTTTGATTGATTCTTATTTATCTAAGTGCATAGATCATTGTTCTTCATGCTTTTAAGGCTTTGTCCATCCTTGAATGACAATAAATTACAATTGAGATCGAGAGATAAAATTGGAATTCGATATAGTGATTTATGTCGTGGATTTCAGACTGAGATCGAGAGATAAAGTCAAATACATGTGTGATAGCAATAGATTTACCAAAATCGAAGGTTAGAAGTTTTCATAGATCGATTTGAGAGAGACGTGAGATTTACGAAGAGGGGACTTCAGACGAGAATTTAGAAGACTGAAAAGGAGCAGCAACGAGAGGATCAGGAGAGGAGGAGAAACGTACGTATATCAGGACTTGAGAGATAAGGGAGGATAACAACAAACAATATCAGGGAAGAAGCGGAGGAACCAGAAGAAGAGTTACGTGAACAAGACAAAAGAAAAGAGAAGAGAGTGACGTGAGTGAGCAGGAGAGCAGATTTACGTGAGTGAGGAGGAGAATAGACGCACGGACGAAGCTAAAACGAGAGTTTGCGGGGAAGAGGATTCTTCACATACAAAAAGAGATATCATATTGGAGAGGAGATTCAGATTATTGAAAGGGGGAACAGAAGTTACGTGAGCACAATAAAAGATAAAGAACGTGCAGAATTCAAGGGAGAACGAGAGAGACGTGAGATTTACGAAGAGGGGACTTCAGACGAGAATTTAGAAAACTGAAAAGGAGCAGCAACGAGAGGATCAGGAGAGGAGGAGAAACGTAAGTATATCAGGACTTGAGAGATAAGGGAGGATAACAGCAAACGATATCAGGGAAGAAGCGGAGGAACCAGAAGAATAGTTACGTGAACAAGACAGAAGAAAAGAGAAGAGAGTGATATGAGTGAGCAGGAGAGCAGATTTAAGTTTGGGGGAGTGTCTTGCATGTTTACTTGTTTTATCCACATGTTGTGTGCTTAATTGACACTTGAATCGTCCGAGTATTATGAGCTAAATTTTTTTTTATTTTATGAGTTCAATTAGTAAGATAAGAACAAATCATAGTAGTGGTTTCTATTCAATGATGATACTAGTCTCACTTTGCATGTCAACTTGAGTTTTTATGATTGTAAGACTTGTTTGTGAATATCTTATTTTGAGTAGCATGTCTAAGATGAGGAATACATTGAGCACATTTGAGTCACAATCTTGTGAATTGCATTTGGAGTAGTAATAATCTTTGTGAACTTGATGAATTATTTTGAGCATCTTAGAGTACCTTAGAAACTATTTGATGATGACACTTCAAGGCGAAATTTTATAGTCATGAACTTGATTAGGAGATGATCTAGGCGATCTTTGGACCGTTTGAGCCTTTCAAGCTTACCATGATATATATCAATCTCTAGTATCCATTTTGAGCCTAATTGAAAAAGAATGGTGTATGTTTAACATACTATTAGCCCCCCATTCAACATTTTTTTTGGCAACTTTTATTATACCCACCTCTATGAGCCTAAATTGAAAGAATTATCCTTACCCAAAGGGAGTGTAAAGATTCTCATTGGATGCACATGAATTGCTACATTTGGATGAGCTTATTATTTAAAATGATGAATGAGAAAAGAAAAAGATAGAAAAAGCCTTGAGAAAAAGTGACTAAATAAGACCCAAAGTGGCCAAGGCTAAAAGAGAAAAAGAAGAGAAGCTCAAGTTGTGCTAACAATATGAACATTACATGCTTATACTATATTCTTTGTGCTATCCTATCCTTTCTTTGAAGCCAAACACCTAGGCCTAACGCTACAAGCTTTAAAAGACCTATTGATCCAAGTTGAAGGAGTGACTACATTAGTGGATGAGTGTTTGAAAATAGGACTATAGGGTGCTCAAAGATAATCTTACTTTTCATTGCCTAGCATGATTTGATCTATGAAAATTGCATGAAACTTGAAAGTGACAATAGCACACGCACGTTCTAAGTTGGAGACATGTTGCTTGATCTAAGGGAAAACACAACTTGTTAAACTTTCTGATTTATTCTTGTTCGTCTGTAAGTGAGATTTCTGAGCTACATGATTGACTACGAATTGGTTTATTTGAATCTTCAAATATTGAACTCTACTTGTTGATCTTATTTCTTGCTCGAGACGATCAAGTTTAAGTTTTGGGGAGTTGATAAGTGTGATTTTTACACTTAATTTGATATATAATTATGGGCGTTTTTATAGTGATTCCTGGAAAATATTACGCGTTTTGGTATATATTTGTATATTTCAGGAATCCAGGTCCAAATGCATAAAAATGAAGAAAAAAAGCTTTAATTAATGAATAATGACCAAACCGAGCACAACCGGATATTATCGAATATGGATGCAATATTATATTATAATATATGATTACAAAGGAAGATATCAGATAAAAGAGAAACGAGAGTTTGCGGGGAAGAGGATTCTTCACATACAAAAAGAGATATCAGATTGGAGAGGAGATTCAGAATATTGAAAGGGGGAACAGAAGTTACGTGAGCACAATAAAAAGATAAAGAGACGTGCAGAATTCAAGGGAGAACAAGAGAGACATGAGATTTACGAAGAGGGGACTTCAGACGAGAATTTAGAAGACTGAAAAGGAGCAGCAACGAGAGGATCACGAGAGGAGGAGAAACGTACGTATATCAGGACTTGAGAGATAAGGGAGGATAACAGCAAACGATATCAGGGAAGAAGCGGAGGAACCAGAAGAAGAGTTACATGAACAAGACAGAAGAAAAGAGAAGAGAGTGACGTGAGTGAGTAGGAGAGCAGATTTACGTGAGTGAGGAGGAGAATAGACGCACGGACGAAGCTAAAAGGAGGCTGAGAAGGAGAGTTACGGGAGATTGAAGAGATACAGGAGAGAAAAGTGCAGACAGAAAAGAAAAATCATTCACGTAGGGAAATATTTGGAGATTTACGATCAGAACAGGAAGAGTGAGCAGGAACGAGAGTTGAGGGGTGCGAAGAACTCACTTACAGAGCACTAGACGTAGGGGACTTCAACGTAGAAGAACAAGTCACGTTCAGTGATACAAAGTGGAGACGGAGCTACGGAACAGACGACGTGATTCAACATCGCTAGTTTATACGTATTTCTAAACTTTGTTTGTTTCTATTTAATTTCTTTATGCTTTTGATGTTGAAAAACATGATTTTGCATTAGATATTGAATATGTTGCTAGGCTAAGTTTGTTGTCAAGACTTAGGGGATCCTATGTTATGAACCCATGATTTAATTTTAATGTTTTGATTGATTCTTTTTTATCTAAGTTCATAGATCATTGTTCTTCATGCTTTTAAGGGTTTGGCCATCCTTGAATGATAATAAATTACAATTGAGATCGAGAGATAAAATTGGAATTTGATATAGTGATTTATGTCGTGGATTTCAAACTGAGATCGAGAGATAAAGTCAAATACATGTGTGATAGCAATAGATTTACCAAAATCGAAGGCTAGAAGTTTTCATAGATCGATTTACAATATTAATTGTTCAATAAGGGTACGAGAGTGGCTTATTTTTACGTTAGTATTAGATTTGTTATAGCCGGACCAAGGTATATCAAGTGAATTATGAAAACTCGTCACCTTAGATTGTTTGAATTAATTCTTAACTAATATGCAAATTTTGGGGGATTACATAGGTGAACCGAAAGTCTTGATAATTATCTCTATTGATTTTATTCTCATTCTCTATTGTTTGTCTTTAAATATTGAGTTAATTAGTTATTTTAGTTAATTAGTCATAACCATTTTTCATAGGCTAAATATAGTTAAACTAGTGGAGTTTGATACTTATTTCCTAGTCCTCGTGGGATCGACAATCCGTACTTATATTATCATTATACTAAAACTTGACACCGTACAATTGCGGTATAGAATCGCTACACTGAAAAATATTGTTTAAAAAAAGAGCGATCACATAGCTTAGTGAAGATTGTGTGAATTTTGTAATAGTCTTAGGGAGTCTCTGATACATGCTAGAACTGAACTATATGCTCTTTGAGGTGTATGTCTAGAATACTTGTGAACATGAAAATGATATAGGCAATCTTTGATGCGTTTGAGCCTTTCAAGCTTCATGTAAAATAAAATTATCCATAGTACCCATTTTGAGCTTTAAAGCAAAAATGGTTGTATGCTAAGTATACAAACAACCCACATTCGACTTTCTTTGACTAGCTTATCATCCTTCCCTATTGAGACTAAATATGATTTTAATCCATACCTTTGAATGGAGTATGCTGTTTTATTTACACGCACTTATGTGTTCATTGATCCATATGTTTTGAGCTTTATTGACAAAATAATGAGATGCATAAAAGAAAAGGGATGTCTTGAGAAAATAGATAAAAATATTACTCTTAAGGGAGCCAATGCAAAAGAAGAAAAGAAAGGAGTTAAACCTTGAAAAAAAAATGAACAAGGTTTGAAAAAATCATGCAATGAGAGAAGTTTAATTGTGCATACCATTGTACTCTCTTGTTTGATACACCTTACTCTTTCTTTCATAAGCCAATACCTAGGTCAAGCTACAAGCTAATAAAGACCTACTTGATTTGTGTTAGCAAGTGGCTAAGATAATGGAGAAGAGTGTGCAAGTACGCTTATACTTGTGTTGGTGTACAACTTGAACTATTGTGGGTTTACATTTATAATTTGTACATGACACTTGTTTATGACTACACACACACGTTTGCTGCTTTGTTAAGTGTGAGATGTCTGCGGATTGAACTTGTTCCACTGTTAACTTTTCACCGCCTTTCATTACTATGCATACTTAAAATTGTTGAGGCATAAAAGTGTGGACAACTTAGTTTGTTATGAATATATGAGCCAACAAAAATATTGTAGTTTTGTCTGATTTACTCGAGGTCAAGTAAAGATTAAGTATGGGGGAGTTTGACGTGACTAGAAATAGACACATCTATTGCGCTTAACTGTCTACGATTTGGTATGATTTGATAGTGTAATACCCCCGAAATGTTATTTGATTATGTGCCATGATGATAATTTATGATATGTTTAAGGGTTGTGGTGTATTTAAATTGGGGGTTATATTTATGTTAGGATGATATGATTTAGGGGGCATGTCGGGTGTTTTAAAGGATGTATTAATTTAAATGAAGTTATAAAATATCGAGTGAGGATATTTTAATACATCGTACTAAATACCCCGACACAATTAAACACCACAAGGCACCCCAACCACACCACCCCCCAATCGGCCACCCTCCCCCAAGTGCACCTTTTCCCCCACTTGTTCAACCCATACCCCCACTTGCCCCAACCCATGCTATCACTCATTGCTTGCATCACCACCTCCTTCTCCCTCTCTTTCTCTCCCAAAATCGATGGAGTGAGCTGCAGATAGGAGAAGGAAAGGCTTGTGATTTGTGTGCAAAAGCTTACCAAGAAGAGGGGTAAAATTTTAATACTCTGTTTTTCAGAGTTTTGTTTGGGTTTGGTTTTGGTGGGATGATTTTTATGCATGCTAAGTATAGGTTTGGGTGAAACCTTGGTATGGGTGCTTGCATGGTAGTATTATGTAACTAATAGCATGTTAGTTCGAGCATGTTACATGTTTTATGTGATAGATTTCTGGCTATGAAACTATGTGCTCGAAAATCTGGGCAAGGAAGAGCATGCTCTGTTTTCTGTATAAGTTGGTTGAGGTTGAAGATTTTGATGATGTTATGATGCATGTTAGCTTAGGTTTTGTTAAACCTTTGATTTAAGTACTTACATGGAAGTTTGATGAAGTTCCTAACATGTTTGTTTGAGCAAGTATGTTGTGTTATGAAGTAGATTTGATGATATGAAATAAGGTCCTCGAAAATCTGGAAAAATCCCGATTTTCAGAGTGCTCGATCGATCGAGAGTTTTGTACCGATCGATCGAGCGAGGCAGAAGCTTTTAAGCATGGTTTGAAATTCAGGCGTCGATCGATCGAGGGATTTTCCGATCGATCGGTGAAGCTCCTCGATCGATCGGTAAAATATTTCGATCGATCGATCGAGGCAGAGTGTTTGGGCATTGTTTGTGCACAGTTTCTCGATCGATCGAGACCTTGGGGCCGATCGATCGAGAGAGGCAGAATGTTGAAAATAAAATGATGATTTATTTTGTTAAGTTTATGGTATGAGATGATATTGAGGCATCTAATATGGTATTATGTGGTCTTGTAGAACCATCCCAGGTACCAGCACAATCAAAGAGATAAAGTTTGTTGACTCCTCCTCCTTTTAAAAAGGTACGTAAGAGACGTACGGGCATCGGACGGTAAAACACATCTTTACACTACGACTATACTTTTATTGCATGAGTATTCATGATGAAATGATGATGTTTATTTATACACATGATGTTATTATGTGGTAAGATGCCACGGGGTAAGATGCCCATATGGTAAGAGGCCATACGATGTTATTATGTGGTAAGATGCCACGGGTAAGATGCCCATATGGTAAGAGGCCATACGATGTTATTATGTGGTAAGATGTCACGGGTAAGATGCCCATATGGTAAGAGGCCATACGATGTTATTATGTGGTAAGATGCCACGGGGTAAGATGCCCATATGGTAAGAGGCCATACAATGTTATGATGTGGTAAGATGCCACATGGTAAGATGCCCATATGCATGAATATGAATCAGGGACAACAAAAAGAAGTTAATGAATAACCATCATATTTACTTAACCAATATTTCATGCATTTACTGTGATGTTTTTTATGATGTTAAGTAAGATTGTATATGCTCATGATGTGTTGTCCCTGTAGGTACACTTTTGGACTAAAGGACTAAGGGTCGGGTTGAGGCAGTGAGCTACGAGGAACACATGGATGTTTAGGTTTCAAGTTATGATTAGTATCTACTCTAGGAGTAGTGTAAATCTAAATGTTGACATTCTTTTGCGAATGTAATGAATTATTTTTGAAGTTTTGTATTTTGGCCTGTAATCCTGTTAGCTCATGTAACAACCAGAACCTTAAGATGTAATTAATGCATGATTAGTCCTTCTTATGTCATTATAACACTGTTAGGGTAGCGAGGCCCTACATTAGTGGTATCAGAGCAGTGGTTAGATTACCCGGGAATGAGTGAAGGGTAGCCTTAGCAATAAGTTAGCTAGGTGCTTACTTTTGAACATGTTTTATATGTATGTTGCATAATGAAGTAGAAAATGATATGCTAACATGTTTAATTATCTAACGATATACTTTATGAACTTCTTTTGGGTATTGTTGTTAACCTTTGTGTTTCAGCATGGCAGCGAATATAGAAGTGGGTGACGCTATTAGTGTAAATGCAAGTGCTGGGCGTACGAACCCACTGCCACCGCCAGCCTTGGGCGAAGAGCCTTCGGAACAACAATTATTACCCGGGGAGTTGAGCTTGGCTCAATTTATGATGTACCGACCCCCGATGTTCGAAGGAACTGAAACAGGGAAAAGGCTGAGGAATGGTTAGAGAGGATTGAGCAGATATTTGTGGCAGCGCCTTGTGCAAAGACGGCATGGATCAGATTAGCAGAATTTCAGCTGGCTAAGAAGGCACTGATGTGGTGGAAGACCACAGTGATAGAGCAAGAGGCTCAGGGTCAGGAGATCAATTGGAAACTGTTCAGGACGCGGTTTCTGGCCCGTTATTTCTCAGCTGCTGCGAGACAGGCTAAAGAGGATGAGTTTACCAACCTCAAGCAAGGTACCATGCCTGTATCAGATTATGCTCTACATTACTGTTCCTTACTTCGGTATGTACCTCACATTGCTGCAAGCACTCAAGCGAAGATGAGGAACTTCATGAAGGGCTTGAGTCCGGAACTGTATGATAGGATAATTACCTATGGCCCTGCCTGTTTTGATGATGCACTTTCCCGAGCCGCGCTAGCCGAACTGGGAGTTGGCGCATATCCTGATGCAGTGCCTCCTCCAGCACCCCCTCAGAAATCTACTTCTGACAATTTGAGGCCGAGGGGTGATCAGTTCAAACCAAGGGGGAACACAACGACTTCGAGGTTCAGTGGCAGGAGGCCTGAGAATCGTTGGAAAGGGAACCGTAGGAATGATGCCCCATCCGGGAGAGGACAGTCTCAGGGAGACAGTGGAAGAGTTCAGTGCACTCTTTGTGGGCAACCACATTTGGCAAAAGATTGCGTAGGATGCTACGTCTGTGGAGACAGAGGCCACTTTGCTCGGCAGTGTCCCAACAGGGGAAGACAGCAGAACTCTACGGGGAGGCTTGCGGACAAAGCGGCACAGCACAGACCACCTTTTGCACCGAGGCAATATGGAGGTCAGCTCACGGGGCCACCTCAGGGACAGGTGTATGCTTTGACGAGGGAGCAGGCTACAGCGGCTCCGAAGGAGGTGATAGCAGGTACGTGTCTTTTATTTACGCACCCTGCTCTTATATTGATAGACACAGGTGCGTCACACTCTTTGGTGTCGACGAGTTTTGTGGAAAGGCACCACATATGCACTTCTCCGTCGCCCATGCCTCTTATGGTCTCGACCCCCGCTGGAAGAAGTTTGACTACAGATCAGATTTTTTTTGATGGCCTCATTTATTTTGAGGATAACGAGTTAAGGTCAGATTTGATTGTTCTGGGGATGTCAGACTTTGACTGTATTGTAGGCATTGATGTTCTGAACAGGTATCAGGCAGTCGTGAACTGCAGGCAGAGGACTGTCCGATTCAAGTCTGATATGGGAGTCCAGTGGACATTCTTTGGGGATGGTTCTCGTCCAAAGATTCCGTCGATATCTGCTGCCAAGATGGCACAGTTATTGGAACGAGGCCATACAGGATATCTTATTTATGCTGTTGATATTACGGAAAAGAAAGAAGAAGTAAAAGTTGAGGATGTGCCTGTAGTGGCGGAGTTTCCTGATGTCTTTCCGGAGGAGATTCCCGGATTCCCACCGACGAGAGAGGTCGAGTTTGGGATTGAGTTACTACCGGGGACGTCTGCAATTTCTCGTGCCCCGTATAGGATGGCACCAACAGAGCTAAGAGAGTTAAAGATTCAGTTGCAAGAGCTCCTTGATAAAGGCTACATACGCCCTAGCGTGTCGCCCTGGGGTGCGTCTGTCTTATTTGTTAAGAAGAAGGATGGATCGATGCGTCTATGCATTGACTATATGCAACTGAACAAAGCCACAGTAAAGAATAAGTATCCGCTCCCAAGGATTGATGATTTGTTTGACCAGCTGCAGGGTACGAGGCTCTACAGTAAGATCGATCTGAGGTCGGGGTACCATCAGATTCGAGTAAGGGAAGATGATGTCCAGAAGACAGCTTTCAGGACTAGATATGGGCACTATGAATTCTTAGTCATGCCTTTTGGGGTGACAAATGCCCCAGCTGTTTTCATGAGTCTGATGAACAGAGTGTTCCAGCCATTTTTGGATCAGTTCGTTATAGTCTTCATTGACGACATACTTATCTACTCCCGGACTGAAGAAGAACACACGGAGCACTTGAGGACAGTACTCCAGATCCTCAGGGATCATCAGCTATATGCAAAGCTCAGCAAGTGCGAGTTCTGGTCGAGCAGCGTGGTATTCTTAGGCCATGTCATATCTAGCAGTGGGATATCTGTGGATCCCAGGAAGATTGAGGCTGTGATGGAGTGGGCTGCACCCACTTCTGTACCTGAGATACAGAGTTTTCTCGGTTTGGCAGGATATTACCGACGTTTCGTCGAGGGTTTTTCAAAGATCGCCAAACCCCTGACACAGCTGACTCAGAAGGGAGTCCCCTTCTTTTGATCTGAGGCTTGCGAGGAAGGTTTCCAAGAACTGAAGCGTCGCTAGACTACAGCGCCTGTGTTGGTAATTCTGTCTGAGAATAAGAGATTCGCCTTGTATACGGATGCATCACTACAGGGTTTGGGCTGTGTTGATGCAAGATAAGCACGTGGTGGCTTATGCTTCGAGGCAGTTGAAGCCTCATGAGACCAGATACCCAGTTCATGACTTGGAGCTGGCGGCTATCATCTTCGCCTTAAAGATTTGGCGGCATTATCTTTATGGTACTTCATTTACCATATTTACGGACCATAAGAGCCTGAAGTTCTTATTCACTTAGGCAGAGTTGAATATGAGGCAAAGAAGGTGGATGGATTTACTCAAAGACTCTGACTGTGAGATTGAGTATCATCCCGGTAAAGCGAACTTAATAACAGACGCCTTAAGTCGGAAGGTGAAGAGTACTGCAGAGGATGTCATGTGTTTGTCGGCTTTGATGACTTCTTATTGCCATCTGGGCTATGATTTCGATATAGACACGTCGCCTGTGCGAGTGTCGACCTTATTGGCAGAGCCAGATATATTTGAGGCAATCAGGAAGGCCCAGAGGTCGGATGATGAGGTTCAGATGTGATGACCAGAAATTATGGATGTTAATCCCGGAGTGTTAATAACCCGTAAAGTGGTTTTACGTGGCGAATTGGAGTTTAATCGCGGTGTTGGGCCTTCTGGGCTCATTTATTTGAGTAGTTGGGGTTGAGATCGTATTCTCATTTCGGTGAAAACCTGTGAGTTGGGTTTTTAGTGTGACTCGGAATCTCGGGTGCTTGGTGTGGGCACCGGTAGGGGGTTTTTGAGTTAGAGAGAGAATTTTTGAAAACAGATGATTTTTAATGAATCATGATGTATTTGTGGGGCTATTAGTATTTCGGGGTATTTTTGCTATAAATACCAGTTGAACCCGAGATTTTTAATTATCGGAGCCATTTTTCCCCACCATTCCCGTCACTTTCTCTCTCCCGAGTACACAGCTTTCCCGATCCCCTTTGACCCACGCGACTTCAGGCCGTCCGGCCGCCGCCGTCCGACCGCCGTTCGGCGCGTGCCACCCGCCGTTGGATTCGTCTCTTCCAGGCGCTTCCATCCATACCAACAATTTGAAGTTTGGTCGCGATTTGAGCTCGATTTCTGCAGAAAGCGTAGGGTTCGAAAACTGGAGTTCATCCGATTTTTGGGGCTCGATTTTGGTATGTTTTTGGTACGATTTTTCTGGTGTTTTTGGGGCGTTTGTGAGCTGTTTTTGAGTCGATGATTTCAGACTTTTGTGGTTCGAAATAATTGTTGCATTTGGTTCGAATTTCAGCTCGATTTTCATGAGTTAGGGTTCGAAAAATTGGGGCTTTTGACAAGGAGTGATGATTCTTGTTAGTAATTGATTAATTCATGTTTTAGATGCATTATGATGCTTGATTGTGTTCGAAATTGAGGAATTGGATTCGAATTTAGGGCTTTGAATTCGAATTTTGGGGGTTTTGGCATGTGGGGCGATTATTCGTGTTGTTGATTGATTAATTCATATTTTAGATGAATTATGGTGTTTAATTGGGTTCGATTTGTGTTGTGAAGGTTCAAAATTTGTGGGCAATTCTTGAGCAATTTTCGATATTGGTTTATTGTCGTGTGTTGACAATATTTTTGAGGGTTATGGGTGTGCTTGAGCATGGGTTGCATGTTCGTAATTAATTGTGAATTAATTTATCGTGTTAGCACATCGTTCCTCGGAGCATGGAACTCGAGCAAGGTTTGGCTCGGACTTCGGAGATTTAAGGTACGTGCGACGTACGAGCATTACTTTATATGAGAGCATTTGTGAAATGCATCATGTATATTGACTTCATCGATGGTTGTGCGCATGGCTATATTTATGTGTTGATATATATGGGGTACTGGGCCTATATGACTATTGTACGGCATTTGGGATGCCTGAGAATGATCGTGGGATCATGTACTCATTATAAGACATGTGAGATGTCTATGTATAATGGAAAATTGGTAAAATAAATGCTAGGCATTTGAGCTATCTATGATTGATAGCGAAATTGAGAAATCAGTACTAGATATTGAGATATCTATATTTGTATGTATAATGAACTTGGAATCATTGATTTTTGATACTTGAGAATCAGGCATGCTATGAGTTAAATCAATGTGTTGATTTACTGATTTATGAGATTTGATGAGTTTGATGATTGTGAGAACAGGGACAGTACACGGAATCCCGGATGAGGATGTTGCCATCCAGGGAGTATCATTTAAAATTCATTAATATTTACTTGTGTTGTAAATTATGAATTTCATTATTGTGATTATGAGATTTTGTGTATTGGTATGCTCACCCCGTTGGTGGCTGTCTCTGTTGGGGCAGGTGAACAGGTGCATCGATGGCTATGGAGCTGGGCTCGAGCTGTTGATTGGATGCACTCACAGGATCGTGGTACCAGGGCTTGATGGAGCACGGTATCGTATAGAGTACTTATATACACCCGGGGTTTATATACACATTTATGATGCTCGCTTGTGAGCATGGATATTCTTGTATATGGGTTGTATATAAAGGCATGAGCCTTTCTCTCTTTCATTATATGTTGCATGCAATTGTGGTAGAATTGCTAATGATATGAGAGTCGTTAGTGTATTATGTGGGGGTTGAAACCCACTTTTGTCGTCTTGTGTGTGGTGTCTTCCCTGGCTGGGAATTTACTTGGTATTGCTGCATTCTGATGAGTATTATGTTTTCCCTGGCCGGGAATTATATTATGTGTTGTGCTTTTATTTCGGGATAGCTCAATTTACGGGGAGACTCTGCCCAAATTTTTATAAAAGTCCACAATGTGAAAAGTGGCAAAATGGGGATGGTAATGGACAACTCTATGAGTCTATATGTTAGTAGAGATGATCTTATAACGTTGAATATTAAAGGAATTTTGTAAGCATCATTTGAGCTTCCCGATTGACTTTTTTTATTGAAAGCATGTGCCACACATAATGGTTAATACACTAATTAAGGGTTAAGGACTTGGGGTCCTTACATTAGTGGTATCAGAGCAGTGGTTAGCTCTTTGGGGCTGTTGAGGGCCTGGAACATGCTGATAGGGACGAGTAGCACATATTTATGCATGATAGTAGTTAGTGTGGTGTGACACAACTATTTTGCTTATGTGCATTTGTGATATGTGATCATAGTGAAACGATTATATGTCATGACATCTATAGAATCATAATATAACTTGTTGATTATGATTGTGAGTTGTGACACAGGGACAACCAAGTGGAGCATTTTGAAATGCATTGGGATACAGGAAGTACTTTGTACTCATAGTTTATGCATTTACTCATTATAATCATATTGTGTGGAATATGGATTATCGTATGCTCATGGTTTGGAATTGTTCCTGTAGGGACACTATGACGTGGAAAGGCTAAGGCCATGGTTGAAAAGACACGAAACGGTAACCTGCATTATATATACATCCTGGAATTATGCATTGTGGTTGCATGTATACATGTAGTGATGATTTTAATGCTTTGCCGCCAAATGTTGAAGCGAGGGGTGGGAGTACCGCATGTCGCATTTGAGCGAGGTGCATTAAAATACACTCATGATGATGTATGTTGGTATATGGATTATGCTTTGTGATGGAGGTATGGATGAAATACTTGGTGAATATCCCATGAGTCATTGTTATGGATGAGTGATGATTTTAAATGCTTGCCGCTATTTATTGTTTTGTGCCGCTAAAATGTGAAGCGAGGGGTGGGAGCGCCGCATGTCACATTGAAGCGTGGTTAGCATATGAGGCGAGGAAAGAATATTTGCCGCTAAAATGTGAGGCGAGGGGTGGGAGTACCGCATGTCCATTTAAGCGAGGTTATTCTATGCCGCCTATATGTGAAGCGAGGGGTGGGAGTACCGCATGTTTTTACTTGAGCGAGGGGCATTAAAATACACTACCGTGACAATGACTAGGGATCGGCTATATTGACTGGCGATGGTTCTTGCCGCCATGTATATTGATAGCGATGGTTCATGCCGCTATATTGACTGGCGATGGTTCTTGCCGCCATGGATATTGATAGCGATGGTTCATGCCGCTATATTGACTGGCGATGGTTCTTGCCGCCATGTATATTGATAGCGATGGTTCATGCCGCTATATTGACTGGCGATGGTTCTTGCCGCCATGGATATTGATAGCGATGGTTCATGCAGCTATATTGACTGGCGATGGTTCTTGCCGCCATGTATATTGATAGCGATGGTTCATGCCGCTATATTGACTGGCGATGGTTCTTGCCGCCATGTATATTGATAGCGATGGTTCATGTCGCTATATTGACTGACGATGGTTCTTGCCGCCATGTATATTGATAGCGATGGTTCATGCCGCTATATTGACTGGCGATGGTTCTTGCCGCCATGGATATTGATAGTGATGGTTTATTCCGCTATATTGACTGGCGATGGTTCTTGCCGCCATGTATATGGATAGCGATGGTTCATTCCGCTATATTGATTGGCGATGGTTCTTGCCGCCAGATATATTGCTAGCGATGCCTCTTTCCGCTATTATGTGGACGATGATTCATGCTCAGGTGTATAGCGAGGTTTCATGCCACTTATTATATGACGAGGTATCATGCCGTCGATTCTATAGCGATGGATTGTGCCGCTATGTGCTCAGCACAGGATTTTGCCGCCTTCGAGCGATGGGTGCTGACTACGTACTATTATCGAGCGACGGAGACAGGTATGCCGCTATATTGATAGCGATGAGGTATGGCATATTACTTGTGTTAGCATTATTGTGGATACTATGTGTTGCTATATATATGCCATGTGTTTGACGATGAGATTATGGATGTCGTGTATTGCCATGTACCGTCGTATGTTTGACAATGTTAATTGAATGTCATGTGTTGACATATGCCGTCACGGGATGACGATGACATAGTGGATGTTCTATGTAGACGTATAGCGTCGTTTTGATGATTAATGCATTTATGTTATGTATTTGGTTATATGGTTTGAGTGCCTTGGTGGGCACATGGTAGTGTCTGAGTCACTAGTTGACGAGACCATTATGCCGAGCAAGTTGCTCGAGGAACTATTGGGTGCGCCGTATAGGAATTATACCGCAGCACATATTCGAAGTATATATTTGTCGAGCAATGATACCCTTGGGTATGCTCGTTGGTTTGGCTAGGGCCAAGTGATTGGTGGTAAGAGTAGTCATTGAGGAAACTACTCGCTTGTGTTGTGATGTAGGGTAGACATGGTTGCACCCACCCTGAGGGTGTGGGATAAGTCTTAACGGATTATGATTGCATCATAAGTGAGCAAGGACACCGGGTTGTCCATTGTGCTTGGTATTTTAGAGATATGCTGGGCGATGACCCACAACTCTAATAATTTGTACAGTATGGTATACCGGATTGGGACGTGTGTCACGTCGATAAGCTGGTACGAGCCTATGGAGACAGTGCCTTGCTAGCCAGATATCGTGGTAATGATATAGTGTGATTGTTGGAGCCATGATACTGCACGATGGAACCGAGTTTGGTGAGTCGTATGATGATACGATGAAAGCTTTTGGCAGGCTTTTGATTGTCCCTTTGTAGCATGATGTTGAGGCATGTGACACCCCATGAGAATGTTTATACGTCTATTGTTTTGAGGGATTTGTCTGGGGCAGTTCATAATGTTGGAGTACTAACAAGAGAGTCATCAGGTCGTTATTGACTCGATCTGAGGGAATCCGTGTAGTTGGGATACAACGGGTGTTATTGTATCCAGTTTTTCCGAACGGTGGTTCGAGACTAGTGGATCTCGAGTTCGATAACACTTCCCTTGTGGGGAAGAGGTAGTATTATACCTATTTGGGAATCTCTGAAGGATTCGGTAAGTTGGTACGTGTGGTGTTGATTTTGGAAATCACGCCGTGTTGTTGATCGTCAATTATCATCCTCCTCTGGATGGGGAATAACTCAGAATTGACAGTTGTGTTTGGGGCTTAGGGGTATGTTGTAGATACCCGAGCCAAGTGCATTGAGTATGCATGTGATGTCAGTGCTTAGGCAGGTATACCGGTGAGTGTACGGACGCCAGTTATTGTTTTCCTTTTTGTCAAGCATAGAGTTATGCTATTTTTGGATGGTTAAATCTCTGATGAGAGATATGGAACACCTTGAGATTGGGAATCTCCATGGCACGATAAATTATGAGAAACAATCGTGAAGTTAGTTGACACCCTTTGAGGAGGGATTATCTTGTGTAGGTTGAGGTGTTTCATTGTTGGTGTTTTCCTTCGAGTTATGCGATAGCCTTCCCAAGTTTGGATTGTTAAATCCTAGGATTACCAAGGGATGGCAGGAATTCGGATTTATTGGGTGTCGCTGTCGACACGAGCGTTGAGGATGCAATGTGTTTATTGCATGTCCTTCCAGGATTTGAACTCTGTGGAGTCTCGATGGTTTATTTATGATCAGGATGTGATCCTTGGAATATCCGAAGGTGGACATCTTGTGAGATGTCTTTTGTGTGAATCTGTGGCCGTGAGTTGCCCAAATTGAGTTGCAATGATGCGACTGCTCCTTCGATGGAAAAGGTTTGGAAGTGGAGACCAGGTTTGGTGTGTGTACACCGTGGTATGCTAATGTTTCCCTCGTAACGATGTATGTTAGACATCGTGAATCATGATAGAGATGTCTTTGAATGATATCTACGATGGAATCGGGAGCGATTCGAATCCTTGCAGTTTCAGTTGCCTAACTGCTTTTGGATTATTAGCGTTGAGTGGTGCTGACGCTCTTCGACGTTATGATGGATTTGGAAGTCTATTCCACTCCAGAGATTGACACGAGGTCAACGTTCTCACGGTTGAGGTGTCATTCATGATGCGTTCTTACTAGTTGAGGACTGTCCGATCTACAGTCGTAAGTATCGGTTGTTTTGCGGTCATGAGAGACTGACCTTTGGGATGAACCGCATCAAGGTATGTTTTGCTTCTTGGGTGATATGTTGGTTTTGGTAAAGTCGCTCTGTTTCAGAGTTTGATGTGAGATAAGTATCCTCGCGTTTATTGAGACGATTCTGATATGGTCAAGAATCGAGGTTATGACTTCATGTTGTTGTGTAGCCTGGGTGTTATGTGATACACCGGTGCTAATTTCGAGGACGAAATTCTTTTAGTGGGGGATATTGTGATGACCAGAAATTATGGATGTTAATCCCGGAGTGTTAATAACCCGTAAAGTGGTTTTACGTGGCGAATTGGAGTTTAATCGCGGTGTTGGGCCTTCTGGGCTCATTTATTTGAGTAGTTGGGATCGTTGGATCCCGAGGTTGAGATCGTATTCTCATTTCGGTGAAACCTGTGAGTTGGGTTTTTAGTGTGACTCGGAATCTCGGGTGCTTGGTGTGGGCACCGGTAGGGGGTTTTTGAGTTAGAGAGACAATTTTTGAAAACAGATGATTTTTAATGAATCATGATGTATTTGTGGGGCTATTAGTATTTCGGGGTATTTTTGCTATAAATACCAGTTGAACCCGAGATTTTTAATTATCGGAGCCATTTTTCCCCACCATTCCCGTCACTTTCTCTCTCCCGCGTACACAGCTTTCCCGATCCCCTTTGACCCACGCGACTTCAGGCCGTTCGCCCGCCGCCGTCCGGCCGCCGTTCGGCGCGTGCCACCCGCCGTTGGATTCGTCTCTTCCAGGCGCTTCCATCCATACCAACAATTTGAAGTTTGGTCGCGATTTGAGCTCGGATTTCTGCAGAAAGCGTAGGGTTCGAAAACTGGAGTTCATCCGATTTTTGGGGCTCGATTTTGGTATGTTTTTGGTACGATTTTTCTGGTGTTTTTGGGGCGTTTGTGAGCTGTTTTTGAGTCGATGATTTCAGACTTTTGTGGTTCGAAATAATTGTTGCATTTGGTTCGAATTTCAGCTCGATTTTCATGAGTTAGGGTTCGAAAAATTGGGGCTTTTGACAAGGAGTGATGATTCTTGTTAGTAATTGTTTAATTCATGTTTTAGATGCATTATGATGCTTGACTGTGTTCGAAATTGAGGAATTGGATTCGAATTTAGGGCTTTGAATTCGAATTTTGGGGGTTTTGGCATGTGGGGCGATTATTCGTGTTGTTGATTGATTAATTCATATTTTAGATGAATTATGGTGTTTAATTGGGTTCGATTTGTGTTGTGAAGGTTCGAAAATTTGTGGGGAATTCTTGAGCAATTTTCGATATTGGTTTATTGTCGTGTGTTGACAATAATTTTGAGGGTTATGGGTGTGCTTGAGCATGGGTTGCATGTTCGTAATTAATTGTGAATTAATTTATCGTGTTAGCACATCGTTCCTCGGAGCATGGAACTCGAGCAAGGTTTGGCTCGGACTTCGGAGATTTAAGGTACGTGCGACGTACGAGCATTACTTTATATGAGAGCATTTGTGAAATGCATAATGTATATTGACTTCATCGATGGTTGTGGGCATGGCTATATTTATGTGTTGATATATATGGGGTACTGGGCCTATATGACTATTGTACGGCATTTGGGATGCCTGAGAATGATCATGGGATCATGTACTCATTATAAGACATGTGAGATGTCTAGGTATAATGGAAAATTGGTAAAATAAATGCTAGGCATTTGAGCTATCTATGATTGATAGCGAAATTGAGAAATCAGTACTAGATATTGAGATATCTATATTTGTATGTATAATGAACTTGGAATCATTGATTTTTGATACTTGAGAATCAGGCATGCTATGAGTTAAATCAATGTGTTGATTTACTGATTTATGAGATTTGATGAGTTTGATGATTGTGAGAACAGGGACAGTACACGGAATCCCGGATGAGGATGTTGCCATCCAGGGAGTATCATTTAAAATTCATTAATATTTACTTGTGTTGTAAATTATGAATTTCATTATTGTGATTATGAATTTTGTGTATTGGTATGCTCACCCCGTTGGGGGCTGTCTCTGTTGGGGCAGGTGAACAGGTGCATCGATGGCCATGGAGCTGGGCTCGAGCTGTTGATTGGATGCACTCACAGGATCGTGGTACCAGGGCTTGATGGAGCACGGTATCGTATAGAGTACTTATATACACCCGGGGTTTATATACACATT
The DNA here is from genome assembly GCA_907163345.1 of Haberlea rhodopensis. NCBI lineage: Eukaryota > Viridiplantae > Streptophyta > Magnoliopsida > Lamiales > Gesneriaceae > Haberlea > Haberlea rhodopensis. Next base: position 212,257 of record CAJQUN010000113.1, on the reverse strand, counting down.
TATGATGCTCGCTTGTGAGCATGGATATTCTTGTATATGGGTTGTATATAAAGGCATGAGCCTTTCTCTCTTTCATTATATGTTGCATGCAATTGTGGTAGAATTGCTAATGATATGAGAGTCGTTAGTGTATTATGTGGGGGTTGAAACCCACTTTTGTCGTCTTGTGTGTGGTGTCTTCACTGGCTGGGAATTTACTTGGTATTGCTGCATTCTGATGAGTATTATGTTTTCCCTGGCCGGGAATTATATTATGTGTTGTGCTTTTATTTCGGGATAGCTCAATTTACGGGGAGACTCTGCCCAAATTTTTATAAAAGTCCACAATGTGAAAAGTGGCAAAATGGGGATGGTAATGGACAACTCTATGAGTCTATATGTTAGTAGAGATGATCTTATAACGTTGAATATTAAAGGAATTTTGTAAGCATCATTTGAGCTTCCCGATTGACTTTTTTTATTGAAAGCATGTGCCACACATAATGGTTAATACACTAATTAAGGGTTAAGGACTTGGGGTCCTTACATCAGAGATGGACGTCGTTGGTACTTCAGGGTCAGCCATCCAAGTTCAGAGTGGCTGAGGATGATTCTTTGAGACTGGGCAACCGATGGGTAGTCCCAGATACACCAGAGTTGCGTAGAGGAATATTGGAGCTAGCTCACAGTAGTCGGTTCAGTATCCACCCAGGGGGAAAGAAGATGTACAAAGACCTATGCGGTCAATTCTGGTGGAGACGCATGAAGCGTGAGGTGAGCGCTTTTGTTAAAAGATGTTTGATCTGCCAGCAGGTAAAGGCAGAGAGGCAGAGGCCTGGTGGCGAGCTGAAGAGCTTAGAGGTACCTGAATGGAAGTGGGAGCATATATCTATGGACTTCGTGACCCACTTGCCAAGGACGACCTTAGGATTTGATGCGATTTGGGTGATCGTAGATAGGCTGACGAAGACGGCTCACTTCATCCCTTACAGTATGTCAAATACATACTTGAAGATGGCCCAGATGTATATACGGGATGTGGTAAGGTTGCATGGTATTCTAGTCTCGATAGTGTCTGACAGAGACCCAAGGTTCACTTCACATTTCTGGGAGGGTCTCCAGACGGCTTTGGGCACAGAAGTGAGACTGAGTACAGCCTATCACCCTCAGACAGATGGCCAAACAGAGCGTACCATTCAGACGCTCGAGGACATGTTGAGGGCATGTATTTTCGAGTTTGATACTCCGTGGCAGGATTCAGTGCCGCTGGTGGAGTTCTCCTATAATAACAGTTATCAGGCGAGCATTCAAATGACTCATTTTGAAGCTCTGTATGGACGACGATGTAGATCACCGCTGTATTGGGAGGACTTGACTAGCAAAGCGGTCGGAGGACCGGATATGATTAAGGACATGGAAGAAAAGATTAAGATGATACTCCAAAAGATGAAAGCGGCCTAGGATAGGCAAGCAGCCTATGCCAATAAGCGGCGACGACCGCTGGAATTCCAGTTAGGAGACAGGGTCTTCTTAAAGATCTCGCCCTTCAGGGGTGTGGTTCGTTTTGGGATGCGGGGAAAGTTATCTCCGAGGTATGTCGGGCCATATGAAGTGTTGCAGCGAATCGGTACATTGGCTTATCGTTTGGCTCTACCGCCATCTTTATCTGGCATACACGATGTTTTCCATGTCTCTATGTTAAGGAAGTATGAGCCAGATCCGTCTCATGTCTTACAGCCTACTGAAGTACAGTTAGACTCAGATGTGTCCTACGTAGAACGACCAATAAGAATTCTGGATCGAGAGGATCGCAGACTACGAAGCAAAGTTATACCGATGGTCAAAGTTCAGTGGGATCGTCGGGGTGTCGAGGAGGCTACGTGGGAGACGGAACGGCATATGGTGCAGCGCTATCCGGAACTATTCTCTGGTATGTTTTTATGTTTAGTTTCGATATGGTGATGCATGTGGATTTCGAGGACGAAATCTTATAAGTAGGGGAGTAATGTAATACCCCCGAAATGTTATTTGATTATGTGCCATGATGATAATTTATGATATGTTTAAGGGTTGTGGTGTATTTAAATTGGGGGTTATATTTCTGTTAGGATGATATGATTTAGGGGGCATGTTGGGTGTTTTAAAGGATGTATTAATTTAAATGAAGTTATAAAATATCGAGTGAGGATATTTTAATACATCGTACTAAATACCGGGACACAATTAACCACCACAAGGCACCCCAACCACACCACCCCCCAATCGGCCACCCTCCCCCAAGTGCACCTTTTCCCCCACTTGTTCAATCCATACCCCCACTTGCCCCAACCCATACTATCACTCATTGCTTGCATCAACTCTCCTCCACCTCCTTCTCCCTCTCTTTCTCTCCCAAAATCGATGGAGTGAGCTGCAGATAGGAGAAGGAAAGGCTTGTGATTTGTGTGCAAAAGCTTACCAAGAAGAGGGGTAAAGTTTTAATACTCTGTTTTTCAGAGTTTTGTTTGGGTTTGGTTTTGGTGGGATGATTTTTATGCATGCTAAGTATAGGTTTGGGTGAAACCTTGGTATGGGTGCTTGCATGGTAGTATTATGTAAGGACCCTAATCCTTAAATGCGGAATCAAGGCATAATAGAGCTAATATAATGATCAGAGTGAGAAATAACGTGTTGAGTGTATGAGCTTAAGCCTTACATGCCAAAAATAAGGACTACAAAAGAATGGATTAATTACATTCCCCGTCTAATGAATGTTATCCACTAGTTTTACACTACTCCTAGAGTAGACACTAGGCAAAATAATCATGTCCTTCAATTTCCAAAAGCATCCTCAAGCTCACTGTCTCAACCCGTCTAGCCCTCCTATCATGCCAAACGTGTACCTACAAGGACAACCCCCAAACATGAGCAATAATAATCATTCATATTCAACACAATATGAAGATAAAGCGTAATGCATAATCAATATAAAACACTTCCTGTTTTCCCATGCATTTCAAACGCTTCCCGTTTGGTTGTCCCTGTACCATAACTCATGAGTATAATCAATAGATTATTTTTCAATGGTCTAAACATGTCATGAACATATACCATTTCATCAATACCAAATACTGATCACCAATCCCTAGTCTGTCCATCACAATGTATTTTAATGCCCCTCGCTTATTTACATATAGGCGGCATAGGATAACCTCGCTTCAATGGACTGCGGGACTCCCACCCCTCGCCTCTCATTGAGCGGCAAATACCCTTTCCTCGCCCTATATGATAACCACGCTCAAATGTGACATGCGGCGCTCCCACCCCTCGCTTCACATTTAGCGGAACCAAACCAAATAGCGGCAAGCATTAAAATCATCAAGGGATGACCACGACTCATGGGATATGCACCACTAATCATATGCATCTATAAACATCATGCATAACATGTATTTGCATCCACTATGCAATACCACATATATACTTGCATCCACAACGCTCAAACAATAAGTATATATAAGATACATGTACCGTTGGGGTGCCCGTACGTCCACTACGTACCTTTCCAAAAGTGGAATTGATCTGGCTTCAATTCCTCGGTTGCGTTGCTACCTGGGATGGTTCTACACAATCACACAACCCCATATTAGAAGCCAAATAATAGCCAAATACCAAAAATTTGACAAAAGAAACCATTTTCCAAAATTCCACAGGCGGCGATCGATCGCTTCACCCAGGCGATCGATCGCCTCAAAATTTGCACTACGGCGATCGGTCGCCCCAAACATGGCGATCGATCGCCACTCCTTTGAAAAACCTACTGCCTCTCGGTGATCGGTCGCCTCATTTTAGGCGATCGATCGCCTAACACGTAAAAAGTCTACTGCCTCTTGGCGATCGGTCGCCTCTTTTCAGGCGATCGATCGCCTCGCACAGACATGCGTTTTTCTGCCATTTTTGCACCCAAAATTTCTTCCAACCATACCAACACTTAACCAAGCAACCCAACAACATCTAAACCACATAAACCATCAAAATATACTTCAAAACAAGTATAAATCCAACCATTAACCAAACCCACAACATCCCAACACAAACCCATTTTAAAACCATTCAAAACCAACCCAAACTTAAACAAAACACAACAAAATCAACCATGAGGTATACATACCTCTTGGGGACCTCAAACCACCCAATATACTCCACAAAATAAGATTTTGCAAGGGCTTCTCTTCACCCCAAGGCTGGAACTCGAAAATGAGGGGAAGGGTTTGTGTGGGAAATGATTTGGTAAAGTGAAAGTGATTTGGATGAGGTGGGGTTGGGTATAAAAGTGTTGGGTTTAATAAAATCCATACCAAAATAATTCTATGGTGTATAAAACACCCCAACATGATATTTTTCAAAGCATTTACTCATAATGCACCAAATATCAATTAAACACATGATTTCCAATTAATTGCTACCAAAGGCAAATAAATCATGCTTCCAATAATATTTACCCCACATGCACCACATGCACCCTGAAATGCAACCCCGGGTCACCCTATCCACATGACCATGCATTTCCATAAGGTAAATAAATTCCAACACATAATTAATTACCACATAATTAATCATAATAATCGTAATTAATGCCCAATTGCAATTAACCATTTCGGGGATATCACAATACTCCCCTACTTATAAGATTTCGTCCTCGAAATCACATGCACTTACCCCAAAAGGAAACTAAACATAAACACATACCAGAGAATAGTTCCGGGTAGTGCTGCACCATATGCCGCTCCGTCTCCCACGTAGCCTCCTCGACACCCCTGCGATCCCACTGAACCTTGATCATAGGTATCACTTTGTTCCGAAGTCTACGGTCTGCTCGATCCAGAATCCTGACAGGCCGTTCCACATAAGATATATCGGACTCTAACTGAACTTCGGAAGGCTGTAACACATGAGACGGATCCGGCTCATACTTCCGCAGCATCGATACATGAAACACATCATGTATACCAGATAAAGAAGGCGGCAAAGCCAGTCGGTAAGCTAAGGTGCCAATGCGCTGTAAGATCTCGTACGGTCCAACATACCTCGGAGACAGTTTCCCGCGCATCCCAAATCGCACAACGCCCCTGAAAGGCGAGATCTTCAAAAAGACCTTATCTCCCAACTGAAATTCCAACGGTCTCCGCCGTTTATTTGCATAAGCTGCCTGTCTGTCCTGGGCCGCTTTCATTTTCTGCCTTATTGTCTTTATCTTTCCTTCCATCTCTCGAATCAACTCCGGTCCTCCGACCGATCTGCGGTCCAAATCATCCCAACACAAGGGTGATCTACACCGTCTGCCATAAAGAGCTTCAAACGGAGCCATCTGAATACTCGCCTGGTAGCTATTGTTATACGAAAACTCTACCAAAGGCACTGAATCCTGCCAAGAGGCATCGAACTCCAAAACACAAGCTCTTAACATGTCCTCGAGCGTCTGAATAGTGCGCTCGGTCTGGCCATCCGTCTGAGGATGATAAGCAGTACTCAATCTGACTTCAGTTCCCAAAGCTGACTGAAGGCCTTCCCAGAAATGAGATGTGAATCGCGGATCTCGATCTGACACTATCGAAACGGGGATCCCATGCAATCTCACCACATCTCTAATATACAACTGCGCCATCCTCAAAAATGTGAAAGTCATGCTATAGGGGATAAAATGAGCCACCTTGGTCAATCGATCCACAATCACCCAAATAGCATCGAAGCCTGAAGCACTCCTCGGCAAATGAGTCACGAAGTCCATGGAAATGTGCTCCCACTTCCACTTCGGTATCTCCAAGCTTCTCAGCTCGCCGCCAGGTCTCTGTCTCTCTGCCTTAACCTACTGGCAGATCAAACACCTCTTCACAAAAGCGACGACATCAGACTTCATCCTTTTCCACCAAAAATGACCACGCAAATCTCTGTACATCTTTTTCCCGCCTGGGTGGATGCTAAGTCTGCTACTGTGAGCTTGCTCCAAGATCCCTTTACGCAACTCCGGCGTACTCGGAATCACCCAACGGTTCCCCAATCTCAAGGATCCGTCATCTGCCACCCTGAACTTCATTGGCTGACCAAGATGTACTAAAGATAACCACCTCTGAACCTCATCATCTGACCTCTGAGCCCTCCTGATGTTTTCATAGATGTCTGGCTCAGCTAACAGAGTCGATACATACACAGGCGATGCATCAATGTCAAAGTCATAGCCCAGATGGCAATAAGAGGTCATCATAGCAGACAAATGAATGACGTCCTCAGCAGAACTCCTCACTTTCCGGCTCAAAGCGTCTGCTGTCAAATTGGCTTTCCCCGGATGGTACTCTATCTCGCAGTCATAGTCCTTGAGTAGGTCCATCCACCTCCTCTGCCTCATGTTCAGCTCTGCCTGAGTGAATAAAAACTTGAGGCTCTTGTGATCCGTGTAGATGGTAAACGAAGTACCATACAAATAATGCCTCCAGATCTTCAGGGCAAAGATGATAGCCGCCAATTCCAAGTCATGAACTGGATATCTGGTCTCATGCGGCTTCAACTGCCTCGATGCATAAGCTACCACATGCTTATCTTGCATCAGAACACACCCAAGGCCCTGAAGCGATGCGTCAGTATACAGAACAAATCTGGAGTTCTCCGTAGGGATCACTAACACTGGCGCCGTCGTCAAGCGGTGCTTCAACTCCTGGAAGCTCTCCTCACAAGCTTCTGACCAAAAGAAAGGCACTCCCTTCTGGGTCAACTGAGTCAGCGGCTTGGCAATCTTCGAAAAGCCCTCGACAAAGCGCCGATAATACCCGGCCAAACCAAGAAAACTCTGAATCTCTGGCACAGAAGTGGGGGCAGCCCACTCCATCACAGCCTCAATCTTCTTGGGATCTACAGATATCCCGCTGCTCGATATGACATGCCCCAGAAACACTACACTGCTCAGCCAAAATTCACACTTACTGAGCTTAGCATATAACTGATGTTCTCTGAGAATCTGAAGCACTGTCCTCAAGTGTTTCACATGCTCCTCCTCGCTCCGGGAGTAGATAAGAATATCGTCAATAAACACAATGACGAACTGATCAAGATACTGCTGAAACACTCTGTTCATCAGACTCATAAAGACTGCTGGAGCATTCGTCACGCCGAACGGCATCACTAAGAACTCATAATGTCCATATCGGGTCCGGAACGCTGTCTTCTGCACATCTTCCTCTCTGACCCGAATCTGATGATACCCGGATCTCAAATCAATCTTGCTATACACCCTGGTACCTTGCAACTGATCAAACAGATCGTCGATCCTTGGAAGAGGATACTTGTTCTTCACTGTAGCCTTATTCAGTTGCCGGTAATCGATGCACAACCGCATCGAACCGTCCTTCTTCTTCACAAAGAGAACTGGTGCGCCCCATGGCGACACGCTCGGGCGTATATATCCCTTGTCCAAGAGATCCTGCAACTGTTCTTTCAACTCTCTCAACTCTACCGATGCCATCCTATAAGGTGCACGAGAGATAGCGGATGTCCCTGGCAACAGCTCGATCCCAAACTCAACTTCCCTAGCCGGTGGTAATCCTGGGATCTCTTCTGGAAATACATCAGCGAACTCTGCCACTACTGGCACATCCTCAACTCTTAGTTCCTTACTCTTCCCAGACGTGTCCACGGCATAAATAAGATAGCCCGTGTGACCACGTTCCAACAACTGAGTCATCTTGATCGCTGAAATCAGCGGAATCTTCGCACGAGAACCGTTGCCATAGAAAGTCCACTGACTGCCCAACTCAGGTCTGAACTTCACTGTCCTTTGTCGGCAATCTACCACTGCCTGATATCTGTTCAGAACATCAATACCCAAGATGCAGTCGAAGTCTGACATACCCAGCACAATCAAGTCTGATCTCAACTCGTTGCCCTCAAAATAAATGAGGCAGTCTGCCATAAACTGATCAGCAACAACATTCCTTCCAGTGGGTGTCGAGACAAGGAGAGGCGTGGGTAAAGAAGACGCGCGCATATGGTGTCTTTCCACAAAACCCACCGATACAAAAGAATGGGAGGCACCTGTATCGATCAAAATAAAAGCAGGGTACGTAAATAAATGACACGTACCGGCAATCACCTCCTCTGGGGCTGCCTGGGCCTGCTCCCTGGTCAGTGCATACACCTGTCCCTGGGGTGGTCCTACTGTCTGACCTCCCGATGGTCGAGGCCCAAACTGCTGCCTCTGCTGCACTGTCCTATCCTCAAACCTCGGCCTGCTGCCCTGATACTCTGACTGTCCTCCCCGTGTGGGGCAATATCGAGCAATGTGGCCCATCTTGCCACAGACATAACATGCAGGACACTTGTTTGAAGAATGTGGCCCTCCACAATTATTGCACCTCGGCTCTCCCGGCCTATCCCCTTGTGAAGATCCTCTATTGGCCGACCAATTGCCCTTCTTGCCATCCTGCTTCTGACCAAAGTGTTTCTTTCCACCATACCGTGAAGATGAAGAGGCACCACGGGGCTTAAATGGCTCACCCCGAGGCCTCAAACTGTCACTAGTATGCCTCTGTTGCGGTACCGGTGGTGGCATAGCGTAAGCTCCCACTCCTAGCTCAGCAAGCTCCGCTCTTGTGAGAGCATCATCAAAAGAAGTTGGGTTATTAGTGATAACCCGGTCATAGAGCTCCGGTCGCAATCCCTTCATAAAATTCCTCATCTTAGCGTGTCCACTGGTGGCAATGTGGGGGACGTACCTCAGCAATGAAGAGTACCGTGTGGCATAGTCTGCCACTGTCATGTTCCCCTGCCTCAGACTTGTAAACTCGTCCTCCTTTGTCTGTCTTGCTGCTGCGGAGAAGTACCGGTTCAAAAACCTAGTCCTGAAGAGTGTCCAGTCAATCACAGCACCCAGTGCTCTCATCTCCATTACTGTGCTCCTCCACCACAACAGAGGTTTCTTGGCTAATTGAAACTCCGCCAGCCTCAGCCAAGCTGTCACAGCACAAGGAGCCGACACAAAGATCTGCTCCAGTCTTTCCAACCACTCTTCAGCCTCCTCCCCAGACTCTGTCCCCTCAAACCGGGGCGGATGATAAGATAGAAACTGTGTCAAGCTCATCTCACCCGGTAGCAATAACTGAACTACTGGTTCCATTCCCACAGCCGGTGGAGGTAGAGGGTTTGTCTGCCCAACACTAGCATTCATGCTCCCCATATCACCGACTTCCTCATTAGCAGCCATGCTGTAACACAAATGTTAACAACAATTCCAAAGCAATACATGATATACCGTTAGATAACAAGAGTGATATAAGCATGTTAGTATACAGGATATACAAAATATGCACCACATGCATAAACATGCTTCAAATGTAAGCACATAGCCTATCATGCTAAGGCTACCCTTCACTCGTTCCCGGGTTCTCTAACCACTGCTCTGATACCACTAATGTAAGGACCCTAATCCTTAAATGCGGAATCAAGGCATAATAGAGCTAATATAATGATCAGAGTGAGAAATAACGTGTTGAGTGTATGAGCTTAAGCCTTACATGCCAAAAATAAGGACTACAAAAGAATGGATTAATTACATTCCCCGTCTAATGAATGTTATCCACTAGTTTTACACTACTCCTAGAGTAGACACTAGGCAAAATAATCCTGTCCTTCAATTTCCAAAAGCATCCTCAAGCTCACTGTCTCAACCCGTCTAGCCCTCCTATCATGCCAAACGTGTACCTACAAGGACAACCCCCAAACATGAGCAATAATAATCATTCATATTCAACACAATATGAAGATAAAGCGTAATGCATAATCAATATAAAACACTTCCTGTTTTCCCATGCATTTCAAACGCTTCCCGTTTGGTTGTCCCTGTACCATAACTCATGAGTATAATCAATAGATTATTTTTCAATGGTCTAAACATGTCATGAACATATACCATTTCATCAATACCAAATACTGATCACCAATCCCTAGTCTGTCCATCACAATGTATTTTAATGCCCCTCGCTTATTTACATATAGGCGGCATAGGATAACCTCGCTTCAATGGACTGCGGGACTCCCACCCCTCGCCTCTCATTGAGCGGCAAATACCCTTTCCTCGCCCTATATGATAACCACGCTCAAATGTGACATGCGGCGCTCCCACCCCTCGCTTCACATTTAGCGGAACCAAACCAAATAGCGGCAAGCATTAAAATCATCAAGGGATGACCACGACTCATGGGATATGCACCACTAATCATATGCATCTATAAACATCATGCATAACATGTATTTGCATCCACTATGCAATACCACATATATACTTGCATCCACAATGCTCAAACAATAAGTATATATAAGATACATGTACCGTTGGGGTGCCCGTACGTCCACTACGTACCTTGCCAAAAGTGGAATTGATCTGGCTTCAGTTCCTCGGTTGCGTTGCTACCTGGGATGGTTCTACACAATCACACAACCCCATATTAGAAGCCAAATAATAGCCAAATACCAAAAATTTGACAAAAGAAACCATTTTCCAAAATTCCACAGGCGGCGATCGATCGCTTCACCCAGGCGATCGATCGCCTCAAAATTTGCACTACGGCGATCGGTCGCCCCAAACATGGCGATCGATCGCCACTCCTTTGAAAAACCTACTGCCTCTCGGCGATCGGTCGCCTCATTTTAGGCGATCGATCGCCTAACACGTAAAAAGTCTACTGCCTCTTGGCGATCGGTCGCCTCTTTTCAGGCGATCGATCGCCTCGCACAGACATGCGTTTTTCTGCCATTTTTGCACCCAAAATTTCTTCCAACCATACCAACACTTAACCAAGCAACCCAACAACATCTAAACCACATAAACCATCAAAATATACTTCAAAACAAGTATAAATCCAACCATTAACCAAACCCACAACATCCCAACACAAACCCATTTTAAAACCATTCAAAACCAACCCAAACTTAAACAAAACACAACAAAATCAACCATGAGGTATCCATACCTCTTGGGGACCTCAAACCACCCAATATACTCCACAAAATAAGATTTTGCAAGGGCTTCTCTTCACCCCAAGGCTGGAACTCGAAAATGAGGGGAAGGGTTTGTGTGGGAAATGATTTGGTAAAGTGAAAGTGATTTGGATGAGGTGGGGTTGGGTATAAAAGTGTTGGGTTTAATAAAATGCATACCAAAATAATTCTATGGTGTATAAAACACCCCAACATGATATTTTTCAAAGCATTTACTCATAATGCACCAAATATGAATTAAACACATGATTTCCAATTAATTGCTACCAAAGGCAAATAAATCATGCTTCCAATAATATTTACCCCACATGCACCACATGCACCCTGAAATGCAACCCCGGGTCACCCTATCCACATGACCATGCATTTCCATAAGGTAAATAAATTCCAACACATAAGTAATTACCACATAATTAATCATAATAATCGTAATTAATGCCCAATTGCAATTAACCATTTCGGGGATATCACATATTATGTAACTAATAGCATGTTAGTTCGAGCATGTTACATGTTTTATGTGATAGATTTCTGGCTATGAAACTATGTGCTCGAAAATCTGGGCAAGGAAGAGCATGCTCTGTTTTCTGTATAAGTTGTTTGAGGTTGAAGATTTTGATGATGTTATGATGCATGTTAGCTTAGGTTTTGTTAAACCTTTGATTTAAGTACTTACATGGAAGTTTTATGAAGTTCCTAACATGTTTGTTTGAGCAAGTATGTTGTGTTATGAAGTAGATTTGATGATATGAAATAAGGTCCTCAAAAAAATCTGGAAAAATCCCGATTTTCAGAGTGCTCGATCGATCGAGATTTTTGTCCCGATCGATCGAGCGAGGCAGAAGCTTCTAAGCACGGTTTGAAATTCAGGCGTCGATCGATCGTGGGATTTTCCGATCGATCGGTGAAGCTCCTCGATCGATCGGTAAAATATTTTGATCGATCGATCGAGGCAGAGTGTTTGGGCACTGTTTGTTCACAGTTTCTCGATCGATCGAGACCTTGGGGCCGATCGATCGAGAGAGGCAGAATGTTGAAAATAAAATGATGATTTATTTTGTTAAGTTTATGGTATGAGATGATATTGAGGCATCTAATATGGTATTATGTGGTGTTGTCGAACCATCCCAGGTACCAGCACAATCAAGGACATAAAGTCTGTTGACTCCTCCTCCTTTTAAAAAAGGTACGTAAGAGACGTACGGGCATCGGACTGTAAAACACATCTTTACACTACGACTATACTTTTATTGCATGAGTATTCATGATGAAATGATGATGTTTATAAGATGTTTATTTATACACATGATGTTATTATGTGGTAAGATGCCACGGGGTAAGATGCCCATATGGTAAGAGGCCATACGATGCTATTATGTGGTAAGATGCCACGGGTAAGATGCCCATATGGTAAGAGGCCATACGATGTTATTATGTGGTAAGATGCCACGGGTAAGATGCCCATATGGTAAGAGGCCATACGATGTTATTATGTGGTAAGATGCCACGGGGTAAGATGCCCATATGGTAAGAGGCCATACAATGTTATGATGTGGTAAGATGCCACAGGGTAAGATGCCCATATGCATGAATATGAATCAGGGACAACAAAAAGAAGTTAATGAATAACCAGCATATTTACTTAACCAATATTTCATGCATTTACTGTGATGTTTTTTTTATGATGTTAAGTAAGATTGTATATGCTCATGATGTGTTGTCCCTGTAGGTACACTTTTGGACTAAAGGACTAAGGGTCGGGTTGAGGCAGTGAGCTACGAGGAACACATGAATGTTTAGGTTTCAAGTTATGATTAGTATCTACTCTAGGAGTAGTGTAAATCTAAATGTTGACATTCTTTTGCGAATGTAATGAATTATTTTTGAAGTTTTGTATTTTGGCCTGTAATCCTGTTAGCTCATGTAACAACCAGAACCTTAAGATGTAATTAATGCATGATTAGTCCTTCTTATGACATTATAACACTGTTAGGGTAGCGAGGCCCTACAGATAGAGAATTTGATGCATATGCTACCTAATTGTATACTTGTGTATATGTAGGTGGAATCGAAGAAATCAAGCCAATAATGATGAATAAAGATCAAGAAAAGCGTTGGAGATGACAAAGACTCAAGGTAGATCAAGAAAAAGTGGAGATCCATTGCCTGGGAAGAAGAAATCGATCGCCTATGGATAGAAAGTTGAGCAACAAAATTCACGATGTAGCGATCGATCGGCACAAGAACGCGATCGATCGCCAAAATTTACTGGAGCTCAGCGATCGATCGGCACAAGGAAGCGATCGATCACAAACATTTTGCTTGAAAAAAATAAAGGGGCGATTAGTCGCCAGTTTATAGAGATCGATCGCTAATGAGTCCGAGAAAAAAAGGAAACTTGATCTTTTTACCATCTTTGTAAATTTTTTACCTATCGTAGCATATTCCCTAGCCCTATAACTCGATAATTAGCCCCATAACACAAGGATTCAGATTTTTAGACAAGAGAATACATTTTTACTCTCAAATTTTGAAGAACAAATTGAAGAACTCAAGCACGAAGACGAAAGGGTTAAATTTGGATGATGTTTTCGATTTAACTAAACTTAAGGTGAGATAGGAGTTAAGTCTTCAATGGTGAATATTCATTTATAAAAATCACATCTGTGAGAAAATCGATGAATGATTGAATGAATTCCAATGGTGGAGTCGACCGAAACCAAGATATCTCTTTAATTGATTAATTCCTTGTTATTTAATTCTTGCATCCTAGTTAATTAGATAATTGACAATCTCAAATCCCCCTATTTCGATACTTGCTAGCATAAAAATACTCACTTCCCTATGGGATCGAACCCTACTTTCACTACTGCATTAATTTGTTGTTAACTGAGAAGGGTTAAGCGCGACCAGAAACATCGCCCATGCAATTCCTCAAACAAATAATCCAAATTCTCGCTTATAAATACATTATCAGAAGCTCAACCAACGATATAGAATTTGGCCAAGTAGATTAAATATCCAACATACATGTACACAACATGTCCTCCAACACTGAATAGTATGCTCAGTTTACTTGGTGGTCAATAGATAATACTGTACTCAGTCTCACTTCGGCTCTCATGGCTTTGTAGCTCTTTTCAGAAATCAAAATCAAATATCGAATCTTAGTCAGAAATATTATAAATCTAACATCGTGTAGTCCATTACATCTCGAATAAATAGTTGAGCCATTTCCAAAATATGAGAACATTCATGCTATACAGTATACACTGAGAGACCTTGGTCAACCTCTCAATATTACCCATATAGCATCAAGACCCGACTAAATGTCAACGACACCTCAATTTTAATGCAGTCCAAGAAACTCTATCTGTTGGGACATGCCCTAAGACAACTCATTAGATGATTGATTTTGTCATACATTGTAATATGATTTTCATTAATGGCAATTCATTATTATATATTATTCCAATATCTGTGTAATATGAATAAATATATATTAATGTCCTTAGAATAATATTGTATTATACTTAAAGATTGTCCCTAGTCAAGTATTATCATGAATTAAGATAATGATAATGCATTGAGGCTAGTAAGTGTTGATTGATGAATTTGTTCATGTATATGAGATATCGAATCAACACATAGGTACATGTTAGAGAATTATGTACTGGACAGACCCACCATGATAATGCTACATGGATTGTTATATGAATGTCATAAGCAATTCTCATAGTGATAATAATGTATGTAATTCTTACGACTTGATATCACCATAGATCCCAACATAAGGAGTTGTATATCTTGATATTGTCAAACGTTACATGTAACAGGGTAAACTACAAAGACAATCATTGGATATACTACGAATTATGTAGAGAGATGTTGATTGATCAAGATAGGATTCGTCCCTCATATATAAAAAATAGAAGTGTTTGGGCCCTTGATCAAGTGAGACTAAAATGCATGGCCATGCTTGAATGAGTCGGTATGTGATATCGAGCTTATTCGTTTATTGTAGTCTACTCGGGGATCAAGAATAAAAGATTGAACTATACGAGTATGACTTATTCAATGACTCGTGTTTAATCTAAACACCTAGGACAAAGAGATTAAGTTATATGGTGAATATTATCACATGCCATAGGTAATCTCGAGTCAATAACATTCTTGCAACTTGGGTAGCCTTGATGTGTTGCTAGATACCACTCATTGCTTGTGACATAAAATAAGATTTTATGTCACTACCAACGTTGCAAGATCCTAATGGGTCGCACAAAAGATTAAATCGATAAATGGAGATAAAATTCATTGGATGAATTAAGTTGATTAGTAAGAGTCCTAATCATATAATAATATATACATATATATACACATATATATATATACATATATATATATATATATATATATATATATGAAATATATACATATACGGATTAAGTTTGGTATGGGCTAAGGGTTTTTGGAAAACCCTACTAAAATGTTAGCCGCCTCATTTACCAGTATATATATATATATATATATATATATATATATATATATATATATATATATATATATATATATATATATGTGCATTAGGTTTACCAGTAAAAAAAAAGAAGTTAATTCAGATTAACAAAAGTTCTAAACCTAAGAAGGAGCCGTCACCTTCGTTCCTTTCTTTCAGTTGAATTATCAAGTCTAGCAACCTTATAATTTCAACATCCCTTATCGATTCAATCATGTGAATACCGTGTTGGGATATGCTCTAAGACATGTCATTGGATGATTGTTTTGACATACAATGTTTATGATTCATTATTATAATTATTCGTTTAACTGTGCAATGTGAATTAATATATATGTTAATGTCCTTAGAATAATATTGTATTATTCTTAAACATTGTCCCTAGTCAAGTATTATCATGAATCGGGATAATGACAATACATTGAGACTAGTATGTGTCGATTGATGAATTGTTCATTGATATGAGATATCAAATCAACACATGGGTACATGTTAGAGAACGATGTACTGGACAGACCCACCATGAGAATGCTACATGGATAGTTATATGAGTGTCATAAGCAATTCTCATAGTGATAATAATGTATGTAATCCTTACGACTTGTGATCATCAAAGATCCCAACATAAGGAGTTATGTATCTTGATATTGTCAAACGTTACCCGTAACAGGGTAAACTATAAAGGCGACTATTGGATACACTACGAATTATGTAGAGGGATGTTGACTGATCGAGATAGGATTTGTCCCTCCTATATAACAGGAGATGTGTTTGGCCCTTGATCAAGTGAGAACTAAAATGCATGGCCATGCTCGAATGAGTCGATATGAGATATCGAGCTTATTCGTTTATTCTAGTTCTACTTGGGGATCAAGAAATAAAGATTGAATATACGAGTATGACTATTCCATGACTCGTGTTCAATCTAAACACAAAGGACAAAGGGATTAAGTTACATGGTTAATATTATCACAAGTTCTAAAGGTTATGTCGAGTCATTGACATTCTTGTAATTTGGGTAGCCTTGATGTGTTGCTAGACACCGCTCTTTGCTTGTAACGTAAAATGAGATTTTATGTCACTGCCAACATTACAAGATCCTATCGGGTCACACAAAAGATTAAATCGATAAAGGGAATTAAATTCATTGGATGAATTAATTAATTAAGAAGAGTCTTAATTAAATGATTATAAGGATTTAATTAAATCATGGGTTTGAGCCCATAAGGCTTTATGAAAGCCTTTACTTAAATCATATATAATTTGATTACATGGTGATTAATTGAATTAACACTTCATATCATAAAACCTACACAAAGCATACGGCCGCCTCTCCTCAAGGTGCTCTCGGTTTTCTTGATAGCCGAAGATTGCTCTTGGTGTTTTGGGCCTCCATTCGATTGTGAATCGAGTGTGCTTCTTGTTCCGGTTTAAGAACGAGTCTAGCAACTTGTTCTTAGACTATCCCTTCTCCCGATTTGATCGTGTGGATACCGTTGAGGCAAAACTTGATAAGTTTTGCTAGTGACTCGAAGAAGGCGTTGGACGTGGTGTTGCTTCGTGGAATCTGCTCAAACACGCTACAAGGGTGAGACTTTTGTAAATCCTTTATCCGATATGATAACCTATGTATAGATCCAGTGTCTTGTAATCCATAAAATTTTATTCCGCTGCGTTGCTATGCATGATGGATTACTTTCAGTGGTATCAGAGCCGTGTACAAGGCTCATATCGGATTTATGTGGTTAAATTGTTTTAATCATATTAGGATTAATATTGTATGCTTTAAAACTGTATATTCATATATGATATGGAATAAATCGAGTTTGTGAAAATCATCGTATAATATTATAGCATGGGCCGAGCCGTCGCACTATCTAGGGTTTTGAACTCTATTGGCTAGATAAAGTATTGAGGCGGTGTAAGTTGGTTCGATCATGGTCCACGGAATTATGAGGGTCGACGGCTACACCACATGAGGGCTAGGGTTTTCGAACCCTTGGCTCCAGATGGTTGAGCCATCACCGTCATGAACCGTGCATGGTTGGACCGTGGCTCGTGGCTAAGAACTTCGAACCATTAGGCTCGAAAAACATGAAAAACCACATGGCGGCGGCTAGGGTTTGGAACCCTAGCGGCGCCGCACGTGCTCGAACCATGGCTTGGGATAGGGTCGAACCCTAGGCCCATGCATGGTCCAGCCGTGTGGTTAGATGGGTCGCACCCCTTTGGTTCATGGTTTGAGTCCCATTAAGTTCGTGGCATGTGATGTCCCGAGCGTACGATAATTTTTTAAAACTTTATTTTACAGTTTTAATTAGAATTAAATTTTAAAATGTTTAGAATTTAATTAATTAAATGTTATAGCATGTTTTATGTGTTGTATGAGCATGGTGCATGGTTATAGCCCTTTGACCTATTAGATAGGATTTGTGAATGTTTGTAATATTTAATACGGCCTGCGTGTCGTGCCTTCTCTATTTTTCTCTAAATGTTATCCCTCCCCTATGTTCCCCTCGAATGTGAATCGAGGAATTCTATATCTTGTAAATAGTATAGTTTATTTGTTGATGGTGATCAATGAAGATGGAGCATGATGCCGGGATGAGGAGGCCATTCAAAAACAGGAGCCAAAGGAAGGAGCTTGTGAAGTTACCTTAGGTTGACTCTTAGGATTTTCTCATTGACTTTAGAAAATCGCTAGTAGGGGCTATAACCATGTCACATTTTAATTATGTATGTTGATGCATGATTTATCTTATGTTTTAGATTGATAATTGTATTACACATATATATAGATATGTATACACCTATATGTAGTGGACATATTTTAAATTATCAAACTAATCATGAGATCAATAAATCCCTCTAAAATATTAAGTTTTAGATGCCTTCCAAATTAAAAGTACTCGTCAAAAACTTCGATTGTACATGTGTGGGTTTACCAAAGCAAAGCACCGTGGCAATCGTAGTAAGGCGCGAAAGGATAAAAGTGATATCCGTTATACTTTAAATTGGGTACAACTTAACTAGGTTATCTCAATAGGATTGGGAACCTAGAGGCATGGATTGGATAATAATTCATTTGATGAATTGAACAAAGCGTTGTTCGTCCAACTATCCAAGAATTACATGTGATGTAATTGACAAAGTGTTGTCTACCTAAATAACCGAGTCTTGGGCGATTAGCCAAAGCTAACTCAAGATTAGGCGAAATATGGATCTTGGCCCACTAAAGGTTTCGAGGGTTGATATTTTTAAACAAAATAGTGGGAGTATCATTTAATATAAGACCATGTTAAATGATTAAATCATAAACTTATTTTGCATATTTATATTGTAGATATCCATGGCAACTAACAATACAACAAGCACATTATCACTGCGATCGGTCATTGAGAATGACAAATTAAATGGGACAAACTTCCTAGACTGGTATAGGAATCTGAGGATAGTCCTCAAGCAAGAAAAGAAACAATATGTCCTAGAGGAACCCTTACCTGTTGAGGAACCTCCCCTGACGGCTACTAGAGCCGATAAAGATGCTTACAAGAAGCATCAGAATGACGCACTTGATGTTGGCTGCCTTATGCTTGCCACCATGAACTCTGAGCTTCAGAAGCAACATGTGGAAATGGAGGCGTTTGATATGATCGAACACTTAAAGCAATTGTACCAACAGCAAGCTAGACAAGAGAGGTATGACGTCTCTAAAGCGTTGTTCCAGTGCAGGATGGTAGAGGGAAGCCTAGTTGGAACTCATGTACTCAAGATGATTGGGTACATTGAGAATATGGAGAAGCTGGGTTTTCCATTGGACCAAGAGTTGGCCACCGATGTAATCTTGTAATCGTTGCCTGAGAGCTTCAGTCAATTTGTAGTAAATTACAATATGACTGACATGGAAAAGACTCTACCACAATTACTTGGTATGTTGAGAACATATGAAGCGAATACAAAGAAGACTAAGGCCACAAATGTTCTTATTGTGAATAAGAGCAAAGGAAAGGCCAAAGCTAAAGGTAATAAGAAAGCAAAGAAGGTCTTTGTTAAATCTAAGCCAAAGTCTTATGCACTGAAGCCAAAGAGAGGGATAGCAAAGGAAGGGAACTGTTTCCATTGCGGTGAGACCGGTCATTGGAAAAGGAACTGCAAAGTATATCTGGAGGATCTCAAGAAGGGAAGTGTGACTTCCACTTCAGGTATTTTTGTTATAGAAGTCAATTTATCTACTTCTTCATCATGAGTATTAGATACTGGATGTGGATCTCACATTTGTGTAAATGTGCAGGACCTCAAAAAGAGTAGATTGTTGGCAAAAGGCGAAGTTGATCTCCGAGTTGGAAATGGAGCAAGAGTTGCTGAATTAGCTATAGGAGATTATCATTTATCTTTGCCTTCTGGTTTATCGTTGATTTTAAAAGATTGTTATTTTGTGCCTTCAATTACCAAAAACATTATTTCTATTTCTTGTTTGGACAAGTATGGATTCTCATTTATTATAAAGAACAACTGTTGTTCCATTTATTTAAATGATATGTTTTATGCTAGTGCACAAATGATGAATGGTCTTTATTTACTAAATCTTGATATGCCTATCTATAACATAAATACTAAAAGGATTAAAATAATGATTGTAATCCGACTTATCTCTGGCATTGTCGCTTGGGCCATATAAACGAGAACCGCATATCTAAACTTCATAAGGATGGAGTATTGGATTCATTTGACTTTGAATCATATGAAACATGCGAGTCTTGTTTAATGGGCAAGATGACTAAAGCCCCTTTCAAGGGACATGTTGAAAGGACAAATGTTTTATTGGGACTAATACATAGTGATGTATGTGGGCCAATAAGTACACAAGCTAGAGGTGGTTTTCAATACTTCGTTACATTTACTGATGACCTCAGTAGATATGTGTATGTGTATCTAATGAAACATAAGCATGAAACCTTTGAAAAGTTCAAAGATTTCAGGAATGAAGTACGAAACCAACTTGCCAAAAGTATCAAAATCCTTCGATCAGATCGAGGAGGTGAATACTTAAGCCAAGAGTTTCATGACTATCTAAAGGAGTGTGGGATAGTCCCACAACTCACTCCTCCGTATACTCCACAATGGAATGGTGTACCGAGAGGAGAAATCGAACCTTGTTAGACATGGTTAGATCAATGATGAGTCATGCAGATCTTCCGATATCATTTTGGGGACATGCTCTAGAAACAGCGATTTTCTTACTGAACCGTGTTCCATCTAAATCAGTGGAAAAGACACCATATGAGATATGGACTGGGAAGCGTTCTAGTATGTCTTTTATGAAGATTTGGGGTTGTGAGGCTTTCGTTAGACGTCACACCACTAACAAACTTGGACCCAAAACTGATAAGTGTTTATTTGTGGGTTATCCTAAGGAAACGAAAGGATACTATTTCTATTATCCCACCGATAACAAAGTAGTTGTTGCTCGGACTGGTGTATTTCTTGAAAGAGAATTTATTTCTAGAAAAACCAGTGGGAGAAAAATTGAACTTAGTGAAGTTCAACCACAAGAAAACACTGAACCTGAGATTGAGATGGAAACAGAGCAGGCACCGCAAGCTGTTGTGGAAGAAATACCTGCTCAAGAGACACAAGCCCAGCGTAGGTCTGTAAGAGAACACCGGGAGCCACAGAGATATGGATTTCTTGTGACTCAACAAGGTGACTTACTACTTATTGATGAGGATGAGCCGTCATTGTAAGGACCCCATAGCCCTTAACCCTTGATTAGTGTATTGACCACTATGTGTGGCACATGCTTTCAATAAAAGTCAATCGGGAAACTCAGATGATGATTTACCATTGAATGGCAACTACAAAATTTCTTTAATACTCAATGTTATAAGATCATCATCCTAACAACATATAGACTCATCAAGTTCGCCCATTACCATCCCCTTTTTGCCACTTTTTACATTGTGGACTTTTATAAAAATTTGGGCAGAGTCTCCCCATAAATAGAGCTATCCCGAAATGAAAGCACAACACATAACATAATTCCCGGCCAGGGAAAACACAATACTCAACAGAAATACAGAACACTAAGTAAATTCCCAGCCAGGGAAGACACCACACAATAAGACAACTAAAGTGGGTTTCAACACCCGCATAATACACTAATGGCTCTCAAATCATTTAGCAATTCTACCACTAATTGCATGCAACATAGAATGAAAGAGAGAAAGGCTCATGCCTTTATATACAACCCATATACAAGTATAACCGTGCTCACATGCGAGCATCATAAATGTGTATATAACTCTCGGGTGTATATATAAGTACTCTGTACGATACCGTGCTCCATCAAGCCCTGGTACCACGATCCTGGAAGTACATCCAATCAATAGCTCGAGCTCAACTCCAAAGCCATCGATGTACCTGTTCACCTGCCCCAACAGAGACAGCCCCCAACGGGGTGAGCATACCAATACACAAAATCTCATAATCACAATAATGAAATTCATAATTTACAACAAAAGTAAATACTAATGAATTTTAAATGATACTCCCTGGATGGCAACGTCCTCATCCGGGATTCCGTGTACTGTCCCTGTTCTCACAATCATCAAACTCATCAAATCTCAAAAATCAGTAAATCAACACATTGATTTAACTCATCGCATGCCTGATTCTCAAATATCAATAATTAATGATTCCAAATTCATTACACATACGAATATAGATATCTCAACATCTAATACTGATTTTCAACTTTGCTACCAATCACAGATAGCTCAAATGCCTAGCATTTATTTTACCAATTTTCCATTATACTTAGACATCTCACATGTCTTATAATGAATACATGATTCCACGATCATTCTCAGGCATCTCGAATGCCCTACAATAGTCATATAAACCTAGTACCCCATATACCTTATAAGGTCATACTACTCTAGTATCACGCACGCTTGTAGCGGCGATGTCAAGATTGGGTCATTCCATAACTCTATCAACACATATATATAACCATACGCACAACCATCAACGCAATCAAGATACATTATGCATTTCACAAATGCTTTCATATAAAGTAATGCTCGTACGTCGCACGTACCTTAAATTTCCAAAGTCCGAGCCAAACCTTGCTCGAGTTCCATGCCCCGAGGAACGATGTGCTAACACGATAAATAATTCACAATTATTTACGAACATGCAACCCATGCTCAAGCACACCCATAACCCTCAAAAATATTGTCAACACACGACAATTAACCATTATCGAAAATTGCTCAAGAACTCCCCACAAAGTTTCAAACCTTCACAACACAAATCGAACCCAAACTAAACACCATAATTCATCTAAAACTTGAATTAATCAATCAACAACATGAATAATCGCCCCCACATGCCAAAACCCCAATTTTCGAACATAAACCCCACGCAAACATTATTCAAATTCGAACCATTAAGCAACAATTTTTTGAACTACAAAGTAAGAAATTTTCGACCCAAATCAAAGCACAAAACGCCCCAAAAAAACCTGAATAAAAGCCCCAAAATCGTACCAAAAATCGAGCCCCAAATCGGACAAATTCCAGTTTCGAACCCTAGCGCTTTCTGCAGAAATTCGAACTCAAATCGCGACCAAACTTCGAATTGTTGGTATGGGGAGGAGCGCCTGGAAGGACGCGCCGAACGGCGGCGGGCGAAGCGCGTTTGTGCGCGGGGGTCAAAGGGGATCGGGAAACTCGCGGACGCGGGGAGAGAGAAGCAAGGTGAGGAAATGGTTCCGATAATTAAAATCTCGTGTTCAACTGGTATTTATAGCAAAAATACCCCGAAATACTAATAGCCCCACAAATACATCATGATTCATTAAAAATCATCTGTTTTCAAAAATTCTCTCTCTAACTCAAAAACCCCCTACCGGTGCCCACACAAAGCACCCAAGATTCCAAGTCACACTAAAAACCCAACTCTTAGATTTTTCACCGTAATGAGAATACAATCTCAACCTCGGGATCCAACAATCCCAACTACCCAAATAAATGAGCCCAGAAGGCCCAACATCGCGATTAAACTCCAAGTCGCCACGTAAAACAACTTTAGGGGTTATTAACACTCCGGGATTAACATCCATAATCTCTGGTCATCACAGTCATCTTATCAACAAGCTATAATGGGCACTGATTCTGAGAAATGGCAAGAGGCCATGAAATCTGAGATGGAATCCATGTATGCAAACCAAGTATGGACTTTGGTTGATCCACCTGAAGGGGTACGACCCATAGGGTGCAAATGGATTTTGAAGAAAAAGACCGATATGGATGGTAATGTACAAACCTATAAAGGTCGGCTGGTTGCAAAAGGATTCAAACAAATTCATGGTATTGACTATGATGAAACCTTTTCACCAGTGGCCATGGTTAAATCCATAAGGATCTTACTTGCAATAGCTGCATTTCATGATTATGAAATCTGGCAGATGGATGTCAAAACAGCTTTCCTAAATGGAAATCTGCTCGAGGATGTGTACATGACATAGCCCGAGGGTTTTGTCGATCCAAAGGATGCTGGAAAGATATGCAAGCTACAACGATCCATTTATGGATTGAAGCAAGCTTCTCGGAGTTGGAATCTTCGTTTTGATGATGCAATCAAAGAGTTTGGTTTTATCAAAAACGTAGATGAACCTTGTGTCTACAAGAAGGTCAGTGGGAGCATAATTTTCCTAGTGTTGTATGTAGATGACATACTTCTCATTGGGAATGATATCCCTGCCTTACAATCTGTAAAGATTTGGCTAGGGAATTGCTTTTCGATAAAAGACTTGGGAGAAGCCACCTATGTATTAGGAATCAAGATCTATAGAGATAGATCGAGAAGGCTTCTCGGCCTAAGTCAAAGTACATACATAGACAAAGTTCTTAAAAGGTTTAGCATGCAAGAATCAAAGAAAGGATTTGTGCCTATGACACATGGTATATATCTCTCGAAGGAACATTGTCCTTCAACACCAGATGAGAGACAACACATGAGTAAGATTCCATATGCGTCAGCTATTGGATCCATCATGTATGCCATGATATGTACTAGTCCCGATGTATCATATGCTTTGAGCATGACGAGCAGATATCAAGTTGATCCAGGTGAAGGTCACTGGATTGCTGTCAAGAATATCCTGAAGTACTTGAGAAGAACTAAGGATACATTCTTGATTTATGGAGGTGAGGAAGAGCTCAATGTAAAGGGTTACACTGATGCAAGCTTCCAAACCGACAAAGATGATTTTCGATCGCAATCTGGATATGTGTATTGTAAGTAATCCAAGAGCATACAACGCAGCGGAATAAAATTTTATGGATTACTAACCAGCAGATCTATACATAGGATTCATATCGGATAAAGGAATTACAAGTGTCTTACCCTTGTAGCGTATTTGAAGCAGAATCCACGGAGCAGCACCACGTCCTACGCCTTCTCCGAGTCACTAGCAAAACTCAATGAGTTTTGCCTCAACGGTATCCACACGATCAAATCGGGTGAAGGGAAAGTTTAAGAACAAGTTGCTAGACAAGTTCTTAAACCAATACACGAAGCACACTCGATTCACAATCGAAAAGATGGCCGGAAGCACTCAAGGATGCCCTGCGACTATCAAGAGGCCGAGAGCAAAAGTTGAGAGGCGGCCGTGTGCTTCTATGGTGTAGGTTGAATGATATAAAGTTATGTCTTACAATTAATCATAACCTTGTATTTATATTATAAGGCTTTTAATTAAGGTTCAAGACTTTCTTAAAGTCTTATGGGCCCAAACCCATGATTTAATTAAAACCTTTTAATCACTTAATTAAGACTCTTCTTAATTAATTAATTCATCTAATGAATTTAATTTCCCTTCTCGATTTAATCTTTTGTGCGACCCGATAGGATCTTGTAATGTTGGCAGTGACATAAAATCTCATTTTATGTCGCAAGCATTGAGCGGTATCTAGCAACACATCAATGCTACCCAAATTACAAGAATGTCAATGACTCGACATAACCTTTAGAACTTGTGATAATATTAATCATGTAACTTAATCCCTTTGTCCTTTGTGTTTAGATTGAACACGAGTCATGGAATAGTCATACTCGTATATCCAATCTTTATTTCTTGATCCCCAAGTAGAACTAGAATAAACGAATAAGCTCGATATCTCATATCGACTCATTCGAGCATGGCCATGCATTTTAGTTCTCACTTGATCAAGGGCCTAACACATCTCCTGTTATATAGGAGGGACAAATCCTATCTCGATCAGTCAACATCCCTCTACATAATTCGTAGTGTATCCAATAGTCGCCTTTATAGTATACCCTGTTACGGGTAACGTTTGACGATATCAAGATACATAACTCCTTATGTTGGGATCTCTGATGATCACAAGTCGTAAGGATTACATACATTATTATCACTATGAGAATTGCATATGACGATCATATAACTATCCATGTTGCATTCTCATGGTGGGTCTGTCCAGTACATCGTTCTCTAACATGTACCTATATGTTGATTTGATATCTCATATCAATGAACAATTCATCGATCAACACATACTAGTCTCAACGTATTATAATTTTCCCTATTCATGATAATACTTGACTAGGGACATCTTTAAGAATAATACAATATTATTCTAAGGACATTAACATATATATTAATTCACATTGCATAGTTAAAAGAATAATATATAATACTGAATTGCCATTCATAAAATCATATTACATTGTATGTCATAAACAATCATCTAATGATGTGTCTTAGGGCATATCCCAACAAATCTCCCACTTGCACTAAGACCACTAAGACCACTCAGACATATACCTAATGCCTAGAGATCTAGTATGACGATCATGCTTCTGCTGTGACAGTGGCTTCGTCAATGGGTCAGATACATTATCATCTGTTGGTACTTTGCATATTTTAACATCTCCCCTTTCAACGATTTCTCGAATGAAATGTAAACGTCTAAGTATGTGCTTGGATCTTTGGTGAGATCTTGGTTCCTTAGCCAATGCGATCGCTCCATTGTTGTCACAATAGAGTTCTATCGGATCTTTAATGCTAGGCACCACTCCAAGTTCAGAAATGAACTTCGTCATCCAAACAGCTTCCTTTGCTGCATCCGAGGCAGCAATATACTCAGCTTCCGTTGTAGAATCGACTACAGTTTCTTGCTTTGAACTCTTCCAGCTCACAACACCTCCATTTAGGCAATGCACATATCCAGATTGCGATCGAAAATCATCTTTGTCGGTTTGGAAGCTTGCATCAGTGTAACCCATTACATTGAGCTCTTTCTCACCTCCATAAATCAAGAATGTATCCTTAGTCCTTCTCAAGTACTTCAGGATGTTCTTGACAGCAATCCAATGACCTTCACCTGGATCAACTTGATATCTGCTCGTCATGCTCAAAGCATACGATACATCGGGACGAGTACATATCATGGCATACATGATAGATCCAATAGCTGACGTGTATGGAATCTTACTCATGCGTTGTCTCTCATCTGGTGTTGAAGGACACTGTTCCTTCGAGAGATAAATGCCATGCGTCATAGGCACGAATCCTTTCTTTGATTCTTGCATGCTAAACCTTTTAAGCACCTTGTCTATGTATGTACTTTGACTTAGACCAAGAAGCCTTCTCGATCTATCTCTATAGATCTTGATTCCTAATACATAGGTGGCTTCTCCCAAGTCTTTCATCGAAAAGCAATTCCCTAGCCAAATCTTTACAGATTGCAAGGCAGGGATATCATTTCCAATAAGAAGTATGTCATCTACATACAACACTAGGAAAATGATTACGCTCCCACTGACCTTCTTGTAGACACAAGGTTCATCTTCGTTTTTGATAAAACCAAACTCTTTGATTGCATCATCAAAACGAAGATTCCAACTCCGAGAAGCTTGCTTTAATCCATAAATGGATCTTTGTAGCTTGCATATCTTTCCAGCATCCTTTGGATCGACAAAACGCTCGGGCTGTGTCATGTACACATCCTCGAGCAGATTTCCATTAAGGAAAGCTGTTTTGACATCCATCTACCAGATTTCATAATCATGAAATGCAGCTATTGCAAGTAAGATCCTTATGGATTTAACCATGGCCACTGGTGAAAATGTTTCATCATAGTCAATACCATGAATTTGTTTGAATCCTTTTGCAACCAGCCGACCTTTATAGGTTTGTACGTTACCATCCATATCGGTCTTTTTCTTGAAAATCCATTTGCACCCTATGGGTCGTACCCCTTCAGGTGGATCAACCAAAGTCCATACTTGGTTTGCATACATGGATTCCATCTCAGATTTCATGGCCTCTTGCCATTTCTCAGAATCATTGCCCATCATAGCTTGTTGATAAGATGACGGCTCATCCTCATCAATAAGTAGTAAGTCACCTTGTTGAGTCACAAGAAATCCATATCTCTGTGGCTCCCGGTGTTCTCTTACAGACCTACGCTGGGCTTGTGTCTCTTGAGCAGGTGCTTCTTCCACAACAGCTTGCTGTGCCTGCTCTGTTTCCATCTCAATCTCAGGTTCAGTGTTTTCTTGTGGTTGAACTTCACTAAGTTCTATTTTTCTCCCACTGGTTTTTCTAGAAATAAATTCTCTTTCAAGAAATACACCAGTCCGAGCAACAACTACTTTGTTCTCGGTGGGATAATAGAAATAGTATCCTTTCATTTCCTTAGGATACCCCACAAATAAACACTTATCAGATTTGGGTCCAAGTTTGTTAGTGGCGTGACGTCTAACGAAAGCCTCACAACCCCAAATCTTCATAAAAGACATACTAGGACGCTTCCCAGTCCATATCTCATATGATGTCTTTTCCACTGATTTAGATGGAACACGGTTCAGTAAGAAAATCGCTGTTTCTAGAGCGTGTCCCCAAAACGATATCGGAAGATCTGCATGACTCATCATTGATCTAACCATGTCTAAAAAGGTTCGATTTCTCCTCTCGGATACACCATTCCATTGTGGAGTATACGGAGGAGTGAGTTGTGGGACTATCCCACACTCCTTTAGATAGTCATGAAACTCTTGGCTTAAGTATTCTCCTCCTCGATCTGATCGAAGGATTTTGATACTTTTGCCAAGTTGGTTTTGTACTTCATTCTTGAAATCTTTGAACTTTTCAAAGGTTTCATGCTTATGTTTCATTAGGTACACATACCCATATCTACTGAGGTCATCAGTAAATGTAACGAAGTATTGAAAACCACCTCTAGCTTGTGTACTTATTGGTCCACATACATCACTATGTATTAGTCCCAATAAAACATTTGCCCTTTCAACATGTCCCTTGAAAGGGGCTTTAGTCATCTTGCCCATTAAACAAGATTCGCATGTTTCATATGATTCAAAATCAAATGAATCTAATACTCCATCCTTATGAAGTTTAGATATGCGGTTCTCGTTTATGTGGCCCAAGCGACAGTGCCAGAGATAAGTCGGATTACAATCATTATTTTTAATCCTTTTAGTATTTATGTTATAGATAGGCATATCAAGATTTAATACATAAATACCATTCACCATTTGTGCACTAGCATAAAACATATCATTTAAATAAATAGAACAACAGTTGTCCTTTATTATAAATGAAAATCCATACTTGTCCAAACAAGAAATAGAAATAATGTTTTTAGTAATTGAAGGCACAAAATAACAATCTTTCAAAATCAATGATAAACCAGAAGGTAAAGCTAAATGATAATCTCCTATAGCTAATGCAGCAACTTTTGCTCCATTTCCAACTCGGAGATCAACTTCACCTTTCGCCAACGTCCTACTCCTTTTTAGATCCTGCACATTTACACAAATGTGTGATCCACATCCAGTATCTAATACCCATGATGAAGAAGTAGATAAATTGACTTCTATAACAAAAATACCTGAAGCGGAAGTCACACTTCCTTTCTTTAGATCCTCCAGATATACTTTGCAGTTCCTTTTCCAATGGCCGGTCTCACCGCAATGGAAACAGTTCCCTTCCTTTGCTATCCCTCCCTTTGGCTTCAGTGCATAAGACTTTGGCTTAGATTTAGCAAAGACTTTCTTTGCTTTCTTGTTGCCTTTAGCTTTGGCCCTTCCTTTGCCCTTATTCACAATAAGGACATTTGTGGCCTTAGTCTTCTTAGTATTTGCTTCATATGTTCTCAACATACCAAGCAATTGTGGTAGAGTCTTTTCCATGTCAGTCATATTGTAATTTACTACAAATTGACTGAAGCTCTCAGGCAACGATTGCAAGATCACATCGGTGGCCAACTCTTGGTCCAATGGAAAACCCATCTTGTCAAGATTCTCAATGTACCCAATCATCTTGAGCACATGAGTTCCAACTAGGCTTCCTTCTACCATCCTGCACTGAAATAACGCCTTAGAGACGTCATACCTCTCTTGTCTTGCTTGCTGTTGGTACAACTCTTTAAGTGTTCGATCATATCGAACGCCTCCATTTCCTCATGTTGCTTCTGAAGCTCAGAGTTCATGGTGGCAAGCATGAGGCACCCAACATCAAGTGCGTCACTCTGATGCTTCTTGTAAGCATCTTTTTCAGCTCTTGTAGCTGTTAGGGGAGGTTCCTCAGCGGGCAAGGGTTCCTCTAGGACATATTGTTTCTTTTCTTGTTTGAGGACTATCCTCAAGTTCCTATGCCAGTCTAGGAAATTCGTCCCATTTAATTTGTCCTTCTCAAGGACCGATCGCAGTGATAAAGTGCTAGTAACGTTGTTAGTTGCCATGGATATCTACAATATAAATATGCAAAATAAGTTTATGATTTAAATCATTTAACATGGTCTTATATTAAATGATACTCCCACTATTTTGTTTAAAAATATCAACCCTCAAAAACCTTTAGTGGGCCAAGATCCATATTTCACTTAATCTTGAGTTAGCTTTGGCTAATCGCCCAAGACTCGGTTATTTAGGTAGACAATACTTTGTCAATTACATCACATATAATTCTTGGATAGTTGGACGAACAACACTTTGTTCAATTCATCAAATGAATTATAATCCAACCCATGCCTCTAGGTTCCCAATCCTATTGAGATAACCTAGTTAAGTCGTACCCAATTAAAGTATAACGGATATCACTTTTATCCTTTCGCGCCTTACTAAGATTGCCACGGTGCTTTGCTTTGGCAAACCCACACATGTACAATCGAAGTTATTGACGAGTACTTTTATTTTGGAAGGCATCTAAAACTTAATATTTTAGAGGGATTTATTGATCTTATGATTAATTTGATAATTTAAAATATGTCCACTACATATAGTTGTATACATATCTACATATATGTGTAATACTATTATCAAACTAAAACATAAGATAAATCATGCATCAACATACATAATTAAACGTGACATGGTTATAGCCCCTACTAATGATTTTCTCAAGCCAATGAGAAAATCCTAAGAGTCAACCTAAGGTAACTTCACAAGCACATTCCTTTGGCTCCAATTTGTGAATGGCCTCCTCATCCCGGCACGATGCTCCATCTTCATTGATCATCATCAATAAAATAAACTACACTATTTACAAGATATAGAATTCCTCGATTCACATTCGAGGGGAACATAGGGGAGGGATTACATTTAGAATGAAATAGAGAAGGCACGACACGCAGGTCGTATTATACATTACAAACATCCACAAATCCTATCTAATAGGTCAAAGGGCTATAACCACGCACCATGCTCAAACAACACATAAAGCATGCATTAACATTTAATTAATTAAATTCTAAACATTTTAAATTTAATTCTAATTAAAACTGTAAAATAATTTTTGAAAAATTATCATACGCTCGGGACATCACATGCCACGAACTAAAGCGACTAAGACACGAACCACCATGGTTCGAACCATGAAGCACACGGCTGGACCAATAGGGGGCCTAGGGTTCGAAACCCTAGCCCATGGCCGAGCCATGTCTCGAGCGGCGGCGGCGCTAGGGTTCCAAACCCTAGCCGCCTCGCACCCTTATGGAATTTTATCGAGCCATCTTGTTTGAAACGCCGGAATTTGTTAGCCACGAGTCACGGTCAGGCCATGCACAGGGTTGGCTCAACCATCTCGAGCTAAGGGTTCGAAAAACCTTGCTCTCATGTGGTAAAGTTACTAATCCATGCATGCGTGAACCATTATCGAGTCAAAGAGTTCAAAACTCATCCACGTCTCAAAACTTAAGAAAAATATGCGATGATGGCCGAGCCATGCACGGCTACTAGGGTTCGAAACCCTAGCCGTCATGAGCTAGCCGTCACGTCCAATGGGTTCTAAACCCTAATTAATTTTCGACACTTCCATGCACAATTATTAGCCACAACGACTAAGCCATCTCGAGCCAAGGGTTCGAAAACCCTAGCCCTCATGTGGCTAGCCGTGGTGTCATTTGTGATGGTGATGGCCGAAAACTTGTGACATATGGTTCGATATTCGCCTAATTATATCAAATACAATTTTACGATGATTTTCATAAACTAAATATTAACATATCATATATGTTCATACAGTTTTAAATAGCATGCAATATTAATTCTAATATGATTAACACTATTTAATCACATAAATCCGATATGAGCCTTGTACACGGCTCTGATACCACTGTAAGTAATCCAAGAGCATACAACGCAGCGGAATAAAATTTTATGGATTACTAACCAGCAGATCTATACATAGGATTCATATCATATAAAGGAATTACAAGTGTCTTACCCTTGTAGCGTGTTTGAAGCAGAATCCACGGAGCAGCACCACGTCCTACGCCTTCTCCGAGTCACTAGCAAAACTCAATGAGTTTTGCCTCAACTCCACACGATCAAATCGGGTGAAGGGAAAGTTTAAGAACAAGTTGCTAGACAAGTTCTTAAACCAATACACGAAGCACACTCGATTCACAATCGAAAAGATGGCCGGAATCACTCAAGGACGCCCTTCGACTATCAAGAGGCCGAGAGCAAAAGTTGAGAGGCGGCCGTGTGCTTCTATGGTGTAGGTTGAATGATATAAAGTTATGTCTTACAATTAATCATAACCTTGTATTTATATTATAAGGCTTTTAATTAAGGTTCAAGATTTCTTAAAGTCTTGTGGGCCCAAACCCATGATTTAATTAAAACCTTTTAATCACTTAATTAAGACTCTTCTTAATTAATTAATTCATCTAATGAATTTAATTTCCCTTCTCGATTTAATCTTTTGTGCGACCCGATAGGATCTTGTAATGTTGGCAGTGACATAAAATCTCATTTTATGTCGCAAGCATTGAGCGGTATCTAGCAACACATCAATGCTACCCAAATTACAAGAATGTCAATGACTCGACATAACCTTTAGAACTTGTGATAATATTAATCATGTAACTTAATCCCTTTGTCCTTTGTGTTTAGATTGAACACGAGTCATGGAATAGTCATACTCGTATATCCAATCTTTATTTCTTGATCCCCAAGTAGAACTAGAATAAACGAATAAGCTCGATATCTCATATCGACTCATTCGAGCATGGCCATGCATTTTAGTTCTCACTTGATCAAGGGCCTAACACATCTCCTGTTATATAGGAGGGACAAATCCTATCTCGATCAGTCAACATCCCTCTACATAATTCGTAGTGTATCCAATAGTCGCCTTTATAGTATACCCTGTTACGGGTAACGTTTGACGATATCAAGATACATAACTCCTTATGTTGGGATCTCTGATGATCACAAGTCGTAAGGATTACATACATTATTATCACTATGAGAATTGCATATGACGATCATATAACTATCCATGTTGCATTCTCATGGTGGGTCTGTCCAGTACATCGTTCTCTAACATGTACCTATATGTTGATTTGATATCTCATATCAATGAACAATTCATCGATCAACACATACTAGTCTCAACGTATTATAATTTTCCCTATTCATGATAATACTTGACTAGGGACATCTTTAAGAATAATACAATATTATTCTAAGGACATTAACATATATATTAATTCACATTGCACAGTTAAAAGAATAATATATAATAATGAATTGCCATTCATAAAATCATATTACATTGTATGTCATAAACAATCATCTAATGATGTGTCTTAGGGCATATCCCAACATGTATTGCCTAAATGGAGGTGCTGTGAGCTGGAAGAGTTCAAAGCAAGAGACAGTAGCCGATTCTACAACGGAAGCTGAGTATATTGCTGCCTCGGATGCAGCAAAGGAAGCTGTTTGGATCAGGAAGTTCATTTCTGAACTTGGAGTGGTGCCTAGCATTAAAGATCCGATAGAACTCTATTGTGACAACAATGGAGCGATAGCATTGGCTAAGGAACCTAGATCTCACCAAAGATCCAAGCACATACTTCGGCGCTTTCATTTCATTCGAGAAATCGTTGGAAGAGGATATGTTAAAATATGCAAAGTACCAACAGATGATAACGTATCTGACCCATTGACGAAGCCACTGTCACAACAGAAGCATGATCGTCATACTAGATCTCTAGGCATTAGGTATATGTCTGAGTAGTCTTAGTGGAAGTGGGAGATTTGTTGGGATATGCCCTAAGACATGTCATTGGATGATTGTTTTGACATACAATGTTTATGATTTTATGAATGGGAATTCATTAGTATATGTTATTCGTTTAACTGTGAAATGTGAATTAATATATATGTTAATGTCCTTAGAATAATATTGTATTATTCTTAAACATTGTCCCTAGTCAAGTATTATCATGAATCGGGATAATGACAATACATTGAGACTAGTATGTGTTGATTGATGAATTGTTCATTGATATGAGATATCAATCAACACATGGGTACATGTTAGAGAACGATGTACTGGACAGACCCACCATGAGAATGCTACATGGATAGTTATATGATTGTCATAAGCAATTCTCATAGTGATAATAATGTTTGTAATCCTTAGGACTTGTGATCATCAGAGATCCCAACATAAGGAGTTATGTATCTTGATATTGTCAAACGTTACCCGTAACAGGGTAAACTATAAAGGCGACTATTGGATACACTACGAATTATGTAGAGGGATGTTGACTGATCGAGATAGGATTTGTCCCTCCTATATAACAGGAGATGTGTTTGGCCCTTGATCAAGTGAGAACTAAAATGCATGGCCATGCTCGAATGAGTCGATATGAGATATCGAGCTTATTCGTTTATTCTAGTTATACTTGGGGATCAAGAAATAAAGATTGAATATACGAGTATGACTATTCCATGACTCGTGTTCAATCTAAACACAAAGGACAAAGGGATTAAGTTACATGGTTAATATTATCACAAGTTCTAAAGGTTATGTCGAGTCATCGACATTCTTGTAATTTGGGTAGCCTTGATGTGTTGCTAGACACCGCTCTTTGCTTGTATCGTAAAATGAGATTTTATGTCACTGCCAACATTACAAGATCCTATCGGGTCACACAAAAGATTAAATCGATAAAGGGAATTAAATTCATTGGATGAATTAATTAATTAAGAAGAGTCTTAATTAAATGATTATAAGGATTTAATTAAATCATGGGTTTGAGCCCATAAGGCTTTATGAAAGACTTTAATTAAATCATATATAATTTGATTACATGGTGATTAATTGAATTAACACTTCATATCATAAAACCTACACAAAGCATACGGCCGCCTCTCCTCAAGGTGCTCTCGGTTTTCTTGATAGCCGAAGATTGCTCTTGGTGTTTTGGGCCTCCATTCGATTGTGAATCGAGTGTGCTTCTTGTTCCGGTTTAAGAACAAGTCTAGCAACTTGTTCTTAGACTATCCCTTCTCCCGATTTGATCGTGTGGATACTGTTGAGGCAAAACTTGATAAGTTTTGCTAGTGACTCGAAGAAGGCGTTGGACGTGGTGCTGCTTCGTGGAATCTGCTCAAACACGCTACAAGGGTGAGACTTTTGTAAATCCTTTATCCAATATGATAACCTATGTATAGATCCGGTGTCTTGTAATCCATAAAATTTTATTCCGTTGCGTTGCTATGCATGATGGATTACTTTCATACCGTACAGGCAAATCTGTGAAGTTTTGCTAGACGACTCGTGGACCTCGTGAACGTTGTTCTGCATCAAACACGCTACAAATGCATAACTCTAACACCTGATATGGTTTCTTCGTATAGATCCTCGGTAGGAATCCGATTATTTAATTTTATTATGCTGCGTTTGTTCGTCGGATTCCTAACACTGGTATCAGAGTCATGTACGAAGCCCATATCAGGTGACACCCCCAAGCATGGGCCGGTGACCGCGCCTCAAGCATGGGTGGACGACCTCCCCCCTTGCGTGGACGTGCGACCGCCCACAAGGGACGGGCGTCCGCGCCCTTTGCATGGGCGGGCGTCAGAGCCACTATGACTGGCGACCCCAAGGCGTTCAATCTTTTTCCCATGTAAACCTATTGTTTTTAATCATAGTTTATCACATAGTATTAAATTTTAAAGGGTTTAGAATTTAATATTAATTATTTTATCATAGCATGTTTTATGTGTTGTTTGAGCATAATGCATGGTTATAGCCCAATGACCAATTAGATTGGATTTTTGTGAATGGTTGTAATTTTAATACGAACTGCGAGTCGTGTCTTCTCTATTTTTCGGATTGTATTCCCTCTCCCCTATGCTCCCCCTCGAATGTAACGCGAGGTTTTCTCTATATCATGTAATTGTTATATAGTGTAGTTTAGCATTTGTTGATGGAGATCAATGAAGATGGACCATGTGCCGAGACGAGAAGACCTTTCACAATAGATCGAAGAGGTGCTTGGAGAAGTCACTGTTGGGTTTTGGAAACCCGAATAATCTTGGTTTTGATGTTAACAAAACTTGTTATTGTGTTGCTAACATATTTCATCAAGTGTGCAGTTCATAGATGATATTTTACAGCTTGATGATGTGCTAAGAAATGCCCTTGAGTTTGGTTACTGAAATAAGGACCAGCTGGAGTACCAGCTGAAGGACCAGCTGGAGTACCAGTTGACCAGACCAGCTGGAGGACCAGCTGGAGTACCAGCTGAAGGACCAGCTGGAATACCAGTTGACCAGACCAGCTGGAGTACCAGCTGAAAGACCAGTTGGAGTACCAGTTGACCAGACCAGCTGGAGGACCAACTGAAAGGACCAGCTGAAGGACCAGTTGGAGTACCAGTTGACCAGACCAGCTGGAGTACCAGCTGGAGAGAACCAGCTGAAGGACCAGCTGGAGTACCAGCTGGAGAGGACCAGCTGAAGGACCAGCTGGAGAGAACCAGCTGGAGGACCAGCTGACCAGACCAGCTAGAGGACCAGCGGGACTTCCATAAATAGCCCAGAAAGCAGAATATGATCGTTGCAATGTTTGAAAGCTTACCAAAACTGTCCCAACGGTTATATTCTTGTATCTAACGTATATATCATTACTTGGGGCTATATATACATGATTTGGAAGCTCAATAACAGCTGATTGAAGATCAATCCAAGCCTTCCAAAGCAAACCCACTTGGGATTCAATTGAGGAACTTCAAAGACAAAAGCTGCTAAATAAAGAGCACTTCTCAAACCTTTGACACCTCTTACCTTGATGTATCAGATTCATTATGGAATCATTTGTGCCTTTGTATTCACTCTATTCATTGTATTTCTACCTAAATAGAAGAGTGAATACCATTGTAAAGGTTGATGATTTATCACAACCGATGAGAGGTCTTTGTATGTGAGACATTAAAGAACATACATAGTTGAGTTGCTAGGAGTTCTAGTTGGATGGGGCATTCCCAACTGGATCGGGTTTGTACAACGAGATTGTATAAATCAAAGTCTTCTAGTGGAATCCTTCCATGAGGTGGAAGAAGGGGAGACGTAGAAGGATTACACCACCTTCGAACTTCCATAAACAAATGCTTGTTTATTTACTTTAATTGCATATCTTTAAAATTGTCTTTCAAATGTTTAATCGGTTATAGAGCGGGTTATGTCGAGTGTCTTCCGCTCGGTTTTGTAACCGAACTCGATATAATCTCTCGGTGCAATTATTTCAAGAACACGAGCTATTGAAGCTCAAGTTGGTTGAACTCGGGTGTGGAATGGCAACCCACCCCCGGAATCGATCCTAACAAGTGGTATCAGAGCCTGGTTGTTCTTGGAAAGCATTTGAACCGACTTTTGTAGCGGATATCTTTTAAAATCATTTTCAAAATTTTTCATGAGCATGAAATATTTCATAGCATATTTTTTCAAAACTTGGTGTATGAAATTTTTAGCATAAAAATCAATTTCATTGCATTCATTTTGCACGAAAATAATTTTAAAATCTATTTTAAAGGTTTAATTCTCGTTCAATCTGTTCTAAACTCATTTTAAGTGTAAAATTTTTATTTTGTGATTTTAACTAACAATTTTCGAAGCATTTTAGTTTTCTGGCAGCTTGCAGTGACCTTGGGAAAATTGGCATAACTTCTTGCTCGAATGTCCAAATGACAAACCGTTTTTTGCGTTGCAAACTAGACTCATAGAGGATCGCAACGGTATAGGTTTTGCAGCCTAATTCTTCACGAGGAAAAGCAGTTTATTCTGCAAATTTGACTCATGTGCTGCCACCGCTGAAAGATGAAATGGACATTGCTGAGTTTTGTCAAGAAATTCAAAATTGTTGCCAAGTATGCTACATGCATCATCAAAGGAGGTTATTTTTGTTCAAAAATTTAAGTGCATTGCATTTTTTTTAATTTGTTTTAGCCTACCTCATTTGCCCCTCACTTGCTCAAATTTTCAAACGTTTTAAAATTAAGGGGTAGAGTTTAATCTCAATCCTTGAGGGGGAGTAAATTTTATTTGTCTTCCTTTTGATTCACACAAAAAGGGGGAGAAATATGTTGTTTTAAAAATATTGCTTTTTCTTGTTATGCAACATTGTGCTTTAATGTTCATATTTTTATTCAAGTTTTGTGATCATCAAAAGGGGGAGATTGTTGGGTTTTGGAAACCCGAATAATCTTGGTTTTGATGTTAACAAAACTTGTTATTGTGTTGCTAAGATATTTCATCAAGTGTGCGGTTCATAGATGATATTTTACAGCTTGATGATGTGCTAAGAAATGCCCTTGAGTTTGGTTGCTGAAATAAGGACCAGCTGGAGTACCAGTTGACCAGACCAGCTGGAGGACCAGACCAGACCAGCTGGAGTACCAGCTGAAGGACCAGCTGGAGTACCAGTTGACCAGAATAGCTGGAGGACCAGCTGAAAGGACCAGCTGAAGGACCAGTTGGAGTACCAGTTGACCAGACCAGCTGGAGTATCAGCTGGAGAGAACCAGCTGAAGGACCAGCTGGAGTACCAGCTGGAGAGAACCAGCTGAAGGACCAGCTAGCTGGAGAGAACCAGCTGAAGGACCAGCTAGCTGGAGTACCAGCTGGAGAGGACCAGCTGAAGGACCAGCTGGAGAGAACCAGCTGGAGGACCAGCTGACCAGACTAGCTAGAGGACCAGCGGGACTTCCATAAATAGCCCAGAAAGCAGAATATGACCGTTGCAATGTTTGAAAGCTTACCAAAACTGTCACAACGGTTATATTCTTGTATCTAACGTATATATCATTACTTGGGGCTATATATACATGATTTGGAAGCTCAATAACAGCTGATTGAAGATCAATCCAAGCCTTCCAAAGCAAACCCACTTGGGATTCAATTGAGGAACTTCAAATACAAAAGCTGCTAAATAAAGAGCACTCATCAAACCTTTGGCACCTCTTACCTTGCTGTATCAGATTCATTATGGAATCATTTGTGCCTTTGTATTCACTCTATTCATTGTATTTATGAGCTAAATAGAAGAGTGAATACCATTGTAAAGGTTGATGATTTATCACAACCGATGAGAGGTCTTTGTATGTGAGACATTAAAGAACCGATGAGACATTAAAGAACATACATAGTTGAGTTGCTAGGAGTTCTAGTTTGATGGGGCATTCCCAACTGGATCGGGTTTGTACAACGGGATTGTATAAATCAAAGTCTTCTAGTGGAATCCTTCCATGAGGTGGAAGAAGGGGAGACGTAGAAGGATTACACCACCTTTGAACTTCCATAAACAAATGCTTGTTATTTTTTGTTTTCGGTCTTAGGTACAAACTTAAAGTTGTTTAAAATATGTTATTGTATATATTCAAGTCGGCCGTTTTCCAGAAAGTCACCGGGCGTACAAGTTTGCGGCGATCAAAATACCCTACTTAATCATTCCCAAAAATCAGAATCTGGGCAAAATCGGCTGTGATTTATAAAACGGTTTCTGAACGAAAAGTGTAGATCTCGATGAGACGATAAACCCGTGAAATTTTCGGCCGTGCGTGACGCTGGAGTGCCGGTCACGCGCCGGCAAGGCGGCACATGTGTTTCACGCGCCTCCAGGATTCTCACTTTTCCGGTTGCCAAACGTTTCTGCACTAATTTTAGGCATTTCTGGAAAGTTTCATGATTTTTCAACTAATGGTTGAATTATCATGAATTTTTTAAGTCTTATTCAAAATTACCCGGACAAGTTTTATACAAAAATGATGTTTAAGAACGTTCAACCGTACATTTGGGTCACTAATCATTATAAATTAATTATATTATGTTGATAGGAATTTCATTGGCAACTGGGTTCAAAATCGAGTCAATCCAGTAAAATATTGTAAGCTAGTGAGGTGAGGTGTACTACCCATTTCTTTCAATATATCCCTTTTGGCATTTGGCCTGGAATTTACAGTATATGTTTATTCATTACCATACTTTTCATATATGTAATCATATTGTGCATCACAACAATTCATTGATCATATTGTCTACATGCCTTGTTACAATGTTCACCACTATTCTGTTTCTTCGAATGATTGAATGACTATTGAAGCCCTGGACAACAGACATATGTCTGGATATTGAGTCCACTGGACAATGTGGCTATGGCCCAGAAAATGAGTCCAATGAACAACAGATGACAGTCCGAGTATATGGTTCATCTGAACAACGCCCACCGTGTTACGGTTTGCCTCATAAATGAATGAATGTGGACATCATGTCTGAATATTTGGGGAAAAGTGCCACACCTAACTGTTGGGTAGGAGCCACATCTTTAGCCCCACAATATTCACCCTGATGTCCTAAATCGTTATTGTTCATTGATAATTTTCTTAAATGCTGTGCTATTTCTTTATTACATTACATGTCATATTAATAATTGCATCATTTGATAAGTACAAAATGTAAGTCATTGCTATTCCCTCACTAAATTCTTAAAGACTTAACCTCTATTTTTAATCCTTGTTATTTATTGTGAGTTCCAGATACAGGAGAACCAGAGGCAGAACCGGAAGAAAATTTGGGGAAAAAATGAACATATTGGCTTACCAGTACTTAGTATTTTATCTTTTGCTAGAATATCGAACCGTTTTAAGGAGTTGTTTTGAGTTGTATTTTGTTAAGTATTTTATATAAATGCTTTCGCTACTGTTAAGTAAGTAATTATTATGTATTTACTATACAAAAGTAAAACCCTAAAAATTTATATTTATATATTTAAGAATGGGTTGTGGTACCAGATAAGGGATAAAATATATGTCCCTAGTCGTGTCTCACAGAGATGGTATCAGAGTGCCAGGTTTACATGGTTCTAGGCACAATAATACATTTTATACATTTTTATATTTTATAACTAGTTTGTTTACTTGTTTCACAGATGACTGCCCCGTATCACCCACCTCCAATGAATTTGTAAAATGAGATTGCCCTTTTACGAAATGAAGTAACTGACTTGCGCAGAGAAATATGGATATTAATTGAAAGAAAATGAATCAGAACCATCCGAGTGATTCCATCAGAGTTTGAGGAAGAATTACGTTTCACCGCACCACCGAGATCATATCACACCACAATGTTGTCATTCTGTCAGATGATGATGATTAGGATATCATTGTCTATCATCATCTAGTATCGTTAATAATCAAGTAGTTTAAATCGTCATTTTGGATAGGCTGATGATTATTTTGTTGACATCATCATTTTTTGTGTGTTTATTTTGTCTTTTTATAAATGATGATTTACTAATTAGCATCTGATATTAAATGAAAAATGTGTAAAAAAAAATATAAAACTATGTATGATGAATATTAAAATAATGCATATCAATGAAATATGCAATTTTGTGTGTATTCAGTAGCATTTTACTTATGTTGTCTCGTAATTTATATATTATAACTATGTGATAGGATGTCATCTTCACATAATAAATCTAGCCCGGGAAATCATAATAATGAAAGAATTCTTCTGAGGAAGTACGGAACCCAAGAAGAAACGACGAGCAAGAAGAACAATATCCTCGACAAGAACTACTCAACAGGAATGTGATGAAACTTTTACTACAGTTCATGCAATTCTGTCAGCAAAATCCACCACGAAATTTTATGAGGAATGAAGAACCTTTCGACAGAGCACTGGAGCGATTTCTAAAGTTTCATCCACCTAAATTCCATGGAACCCCAAATGCTCATCATGCAGAGGATTGGTTGCTCAAAATTGAGAGAATTTTTATTGTTCTCAACTATTCAGATGAACAAAAGGTCAGCTTCGCTGTCTATCAGTTTGAAGATACAACTCTCATTGGTGGAGAGTCATAGATCACCAATGGAGGAGAAATCAAACCCCGAGAACCTGGGCTAATTTCATTCGTACATTCGAGGAAAATATATGTTACGCAAGTGATATTGAATATTCTGCAGTGAATCAAGCACTACGGGTTGAACCTGACATCAAATCATTGATCCAGAGAGAACAGAGGGACAAGAGGCCCTACAACCCAAATTTGGCTGAGATAAGTAACAAGAAGAGAAATCTTAGAAAAGAAAAGATTGGAGGACCAGTTGGACAGAAACCACAAGGAGATCCAGGAAACAATTACACTCAGAAGTTAGTTATTGCAAACTTCCCAATCACAACGAAGCTAGTTGCTAGAGAAAGAATGAAAAATGCTTGATCTGTGGAAGTGAACAACATCGTATCCAAGATTGGCCGAAAAGAACTCAGAAGACCCCTTCGTCACAAAAACCTAAAATTCTAGCAAGAGCTTATGCCCTAATGGGAAATAAAGAAGTTGACCCCACTGCAGTGGTTGAAGGAACCATTACTTTACTTTCAAAAGTTGGCAATTTTTTGTTTGACCTTGGAGCTCTGCATTCCTTCGTTTCTCCTATTTTTATCTGTGATTTATCTCTGCCCTCAGAACAATTATCCTATCATCTAGAAATTAGTTTGCCTATAGGGATTAAGGTAATCATTGATACTGTCTATAAGAATTGCCCATTAAAGTTCCACAATCAAGAACATTTAGCAGAATTGATCGAACTATACATGATTATGATATAATATTGGGCATTGACTGGTTGTTCAAACATCAAGCCCATGTAAATTGCTATATAAAGGAATTAACTCTTCCAGACATCACTACACCAATCATCGAAGGTCCCTAGAAGCATATAAGACCAATGGAAGTCGTATCTACATTGAAAATGAGGACAAATACAAGATATGGAGAACTAGGATCTCTGGCATATCTGATCAACAAACCCAATGATCAAGTCAAGATCATGGAAATTCATGTTGTCCAAATATTTCCCGAAGAAATTACCTCTCTGCCCCCCATCGGGAAATCGAATTCTCGATTGAACTAACTCCATACAGAATGGGACCAGCTGAGTTAAAAGAACTAAAGACACAGCTATATGAATTAATCAAAAAGGGTTACAATCGACCTAGCACATCATCTTGGGGAGCTCCGGTACTATTTGTCAAAAAGAAAGAGGGCACATTGAGAATGTGTATCGATGATCGTGAACTTAACAATATTACTGTCAAGAACAAGTACCCACTACCTCGAATTGATGAATTATTTGAAGCTCTGCAAGGATCTATAGTGTATTCCATGATGGATCTCGGACAAGGGTATTACCAATTGAGAATCAAGGAAGATGACATTTCTAAACGACTTTTAATACTTGTTATGGGCACTACAAATTTGTCATTCGGCCTGACTAATGCCCCAGCAGCATTCATGGACATGATGAATCAGATATTTCAACCTTTTCTAGATAAATTCGTTGTAATCTTCATTGATGATATTTTGGTCTACTCAAAATGTCAGGAGGAACACATACATCACTTGCGACTTGTCCTCCAGACTCTTAAAGAACATCAACTTTTCGCTAAATTTAGCAAGTGCGAATTTTGGTTAGTGTGATATCCCCGAAATGATTATGTGATTTTAATCATTAATTAAATTATGATGATTTGGGTGTTAATTCATGGGATTGAATTAATATTATTGAGGAGATATATTTCAGGGTGCATGTGATATATGTTGGGATTTTGGGGTTGTGGCATGTTTATTTGGGGTGTGTGTTATTTGTTTTGGTGAAGCATGTTTAAATGGGAATTGAAGTATTTTATTGAGAAAATACTATAAATATCATGTGAGGATATTTTAATACATCGTGCTAAATACCGGGACCAAAACATAACACATCATACCACCCAACACCCAACCACCCCCCAACCCATGCCAATCAAACTGTGCATAGGCTGATTGCCCACCTCACTTGGCTCAATCATTCAGCCTCCTTCTTCCTTCCCAAATCTCGAGCCTTCTCTCCCAAACAAACACCAGCATCTGCTAAGCATAATCTTGTGGAGCCTTGCCATTTTCATTCCTTGGAAGCCTCTCAAAAATCGGAGCAAAGTAGGGTGAGAAACCATGCCCTATTTTTCCTTTAAACTTGTTTAAGTTCTGCTTTTGAGTAGTGTGTAAATGGCATGTTAGCTTAGGTTTCTTGAAACCTTTGATTTAAATGCTTACATGGTGTTATTATGAAACTCTCTGTATTTTTCCTTGAGCATGTTGCATGTTTTATGTGAAGGATTAAAGCATGTGAAGTATAGTGTTCGGAAATCTGGGTAGGTGTATGCCCTGTTTTTCTGGAAAATGTGGATTGGGAGTGTTTTTGAGGAGGTGATATTATGCAT
The DNA here is from genome assembly GCA_907163345.1 of Haberlea rhodopensis. Lineage (NCBI taxonomy): Eukaryota > Viridiplantae > Streptophyta > Magnoliopsida > Lamiales > Gesneriaceae > Haberlea > Haberlea rhodopensis. The sequence goes on along the minus strand of CAJQUN010000113.1, from coordinate 167,631 downwards.
GTTAGATAGGTTTTTGGGTGAACCTTCGATTTGAGTACATGCATGGTATTTTGGTAAAGCCCAGAACGTTTTTGTTTGAGCATGTTTTATGAGATATGTTGTAGTTTTTATAACATGAAATGAAGTGCTCAAGAAATCTGGAAATGAAATATGTTGCCCTGTTTCCGGAAAAGTTGATCGAGTACTTGTATAAATGGACGGCGTTGATGCATGTGGATTTATATTTAGGGTATAAATTTGGTATGAATACACTCAGGGTAGTGTATTGCAACTGCTACCATGTTGGTTTTGACATGTTGTATGTCTTACATGTTAGATTGAAGGGTATGAATATCGGTGTTAAGGAATTCTGGAAAACCTGGGTTGAAACAGAGCGACCGATCGATCGGTGAAGAACACCGATCGATCGGCAAAAGCCGTAGCATTTTTACATAATTCGAACAGTTCACCGATCGATCGGTGATGAGGGCCGATCGATCGGTAGTGCCTTTTTTCTTAAATGTGGAATTTGTTTCATTGTGTTGTACACTGGTGTAGAGCCTTCACAGATAGCTACACAGCGCAGGGGATAGAGTCCCACAACACACTACATTTTGGAAAGGTACGTAAGCGACGTACGGGCATCCCAACGGTAACATGTACTTTATGTTTGTCTTTTTGACACATGATGAATGTAATGTGATGCATTAAGAGTATGATACATGTTATTATGCATTGTTTTTGCATATTATGCATTGTTGTTGCATATTGTGATGTGGAATAAAGAGGTGTATTCCACGAGTCAAGAGAGATCACAGTGTATGTTTAATGCTTATGCTTGTTCTGTAGTAATGATGCGGGGAGGATTGTACCGCTCATTATGAGGTTCTGTAGTAATGAAGCGGGGAGGATTGTACCGCTCATTATGAGATTCTGTAGTAATGAAGCGGGGAAGATTGTACCGCTCATTATGAGTTTATGTAGTAATGAAGCGGGGAGGATTGTACCGCTCATTATGAGTTGTGGAAGCATGAAGCATTAACATAACTGTTGATATATGACTCAAAAGCTATGTAAAGAAAGAGGTGATATGTCATGACATTATTAAAGGATCCATAATTTCATATAATGTGTTTTATTATGAGTTATGGTACAGGGACAACCAATGGGCGTTGTAAATGCTGGAAATACAGGAAGTGCTTTGTATTTATGATTGTGCATTTACGCTTTACTTTCATATTATGTTGAATATGAATCATGGTATGCTCATGTGTTGGGGGTTGTCTTCGTAGGTGCTTTTGATGATGAGAACCAGGGTCGGGGTTGAAATGCTGAGCTATAAGGAGTGCTACAGGATTAGCATGTTAGAGAAATTTTTGTATAGCTTCTACACGAAGTAGAGTAAGACTATAGTGTAGTACCTTTTGGTAGGAATATGTGTAATTCCTTTTAAACTTTTGGTACTGTAATCTCTTGAGCTCATGTTAATCAACACGACACTATTACTCTGATATATGCACATGAATGATTAGTTCTCTTATCGCACCTAAATATCTTGATTAATAACGGGGTCTCACATTTAGTGGTATCAGAGCAGTGGTTAGATAACCAGGGAAGAGTGAAGGGTAGCCTTTAGAGACAAGTTGGCTAGGTATTCATTGTTGGGCATGTTATGCATGTGATGCATATTGTGTATAAGTGATATACTAACATGCTTTTGAATAAGATACTCTTGTTATCTAACGGCTTATATTATGAACTTCTTTTGGTATTGTTGTTAACTCTTGTGTTGCAGCATGTCGGCTATTAACCCGGAGAACCTCAATGAAGAGGTAGGGGATATGGGCAGTATGAACGCTAGTATTGCTCAGACGAATCCATTACCGCCACCTGCTGTAGGCTTGTAGCCAGTAGCACAGATACTGCTACCAGGGGAGATAAGTCTGACCCAGTTCTTGAGCTATCATCCACCGCTATTTGAAGGGACAGAGACTGGGGAAGCAGCCGAGGAATGGCTTGAGAGACTGGAACATATATTTGTATCGGCACCCTGTGCACGGACTGCCTGGCTGAGGTTGGCCGAGTTCCAGTTAGCGAAAAAGTCCTCCATGTGGTGGAAGACAACAGTCATGGAGTTGAGAGCTCAGGGTATGACGGTGGATTGGACTGTATTCAGGACCCGGTTCCTTAACCAGTACTTTTCTGCGGCTGCCAGACAATTGAAGGAAGATGAGTTCAATAGTTTGAAGCAAGGCAGCCTGTCAGTATCAGATTACGCTATGCAGTATTCCTCACTGCTGAGGTATGTACCTCATATTGCTGTCAGCAGTCATGCCAAGATGAGGAATTTTCTGAAGGGTCTAAGGCCAGAGCTATTTGATCGGGTTGTCTCCAACAACCCCAGCTCATTTGATGACGCCCTGACACGGGCAGAATTGGCAGAGATTGCAGTGGGCGCGTACAAGGATGTTGTACCCCCTTTCGTACCACCACAGAGGCCTGCTGTTGATAGCCTGAGGCCACGAGGGGACCAGTTCAAGCCTCGTGGGGCCTCGTCATCTTCCAGATTTAGTGGGAAGAAGTCTCAGGGTCAGAAACAACACAATCGGGGACCCACACAGGGGAGCAAGGCAGGGGTAAATCGATGTAACAACTGTGGAGGATGGCACTCGTCACGGGACTGCCAGGGTTGCTATGTTTGTGGCAAGGTGAGCCATTTGGTTTGAGGTTGCCCCGATCGGAGAGCACCACAGAGACAGGCAGACTCTGGGCCGAATAGGCAAAGGTTAAATGCTGGGAGGGCACCACAGAGACAGCAGTTCGCACCTCGACCACAGGGAGGTCAGACGGCAGGACCGCCGCAGGGTCAGGTGTATGCACTGACTAGGGAGCAGGCTGAGGCAGCCCCAGAGGAGGTCATTGCTGGTATGTGCCATTTATTTACGTACCCTGCACTTATATTGATAGATACAGGTGCTTCTCATTCTTTTGTATCTACTGCTTTTGTGGAGAGACACCGCTTGTGCTCGTCTCTGTTACCCACGCCTCTCATGGTCTCGACACCCACGGGGAAGCATGTGATTGCTGACCGATTGTTATCTGATTGCCTCATTTATTTTGAGGGCAACGATCTGAGGGCCAATTTGATTCAGTTAGAGATGGCAGATTTTGACTGCATTATCGGCATTGATGTGTTGAGCAGATACCGAGCTGTGGTAGATTGCCGACAGAGGATAGTACGTTTCCTGTCTGATCAGGGATTCCAGTGGACTTTTTATGGGGACGGCTCTCGTCCAAAGATTCCAGTGATCTCAGCGGTAAGATGTCGCGGTTATTGGAACGCGGCCACACTGGGTACCTTATTTATGCCGTGAATGCATCGGACGAGAAGGAAGTGAGAGCCGAGGACATTCCGGTCGTGGCGGAGTTCATTGATGTGTTCCCAGATGAGATTCCAGGATTTCCGCCTGTCAGGGATGTGGAGTTTGCTATTGAACTGCTGCCAGAGACTTCTGCTATCTCCCGTGCTCCTTACAGGATGGCACCGGCAGAGCTGAGGGAGCTGAAGATACAGTTACAGGAGCTCCTCGACAAGGGATACATTCATCCTAGTGTATCGCGTTGGGGTGCACCAGTCTTGTTCGTGAAAAAGAAGGATGGATCAATGCGTCTGTGCATTGACTACAGGCAACTGAACAAGGCCACAGTGAAGAACAGGTATCCACTTCCGAGGATTGATGATCTGTTCGACCAACTTCAGGGTACAGAGGTGTACTCCAAGATAGACTTGAGGTCAGGCTATCACCAGGTGCGGGTTAGAGCTGACGATGTCCAAAAGACGGCTTTTAGAACTCGGTATGGGCACTACGAGTTTTTAGTGATGCCATTCGGGGTGACGAATGCCCCAACTGTTCAGGAGTACCTCGATCAGTTTGTGGTCGTATTCATTGATGACATCCTTGTCTATTCAAGGAGTGAGGAGGATCATGCCGATCATCTGAGGATAGTGCTCCAGATCCTCAGAGATCATCTGTTGTACGCCAAACTCAGCAAGTGTGAGTTCTGGCTGAGCAGTGTAGCATTCTTGGGCCATATCATATCACGAGAGGGGATATCAGTAGACCCGAGGAAGATAGAGGCAGTTATGGATTGGTTGCCCCTACTTCAGTCAGTGAAATTCGAAGTTTTCTTGGTCTGGCTGGCTATTACCGATGTTTCGTCGAGGGTTTCTCTAAGATCGCCAAGCCACTTACACAGCTGACTCAGAAGGGAGTCCCATTTTGTTGGACAGAGGCTTGTGAGCAGAGCTTTAGGGAATTAAAGCACAGACTGACTACGGCACCAGTTCTAGTGATTCCCAAGGAGAACAAGGGGTTTATCCTTTATACTGACGCATCGCTACAGGGTCTAGGATGCGTACTGATGCAGGACAAACATGTAGTGGCTTATGCTTCGAGGCAGTTGAAGCCACATGAGACGAGGTATCCAGTCCATGATCTGGAGCTAGCAGCTATAGTGTTCGCCTTGAAGATATGGCAACACTACTTATACGGTACCTCATTCACCATCTTCACTGATCACAAGAGCCTGAAGTTCTTGTTTACACAGGCTGAGCTGAACATGAGACAGAGGAGATGGATGGATCTGCTATAGGATAATGATTGTGAAATCCTATACCATCCCGGGAAAGCAAATCTGACAGCCGTCGCTTTGAGTCGGAAGGTGAGAAGCACAGCAGAGGATGCCATGTGCTTATCAGCTATGTTGGGCTCCTACTGTCAGTTGGGGTTTGATTATGATGTATCTACTTCACCAGTACAGGTATTGACCTTGCTAGCTGAGCCTGTTTTTTATGATCACATTAGGAAGGCTCAGGGGACCGACGCAGAGGTTCAGAGATGGATGTTAGTGGTTCATTCAGGTCAGCCATCGAGATTCAGAGTGGCTGAGGACGGTTCTCTGAGACTTGGCGACAGATGGGTGGTTCCAAATACACCCGAGTTGCGCCAGGGTATATTACAGCGAGCTCATTGCAGCAGGATGAGTGTCCACCCTGGCGGGAAGAAGATGTATAAGGATCTACGCAACCAGTTCTGGTGGAGGCGTATGAAACAAGATGTCACCTCATTTGTCAAGAGATGTTTGATCTGTCAGCAGGTGAAGGCTGAGAGGCAGAGGCCTGGAGGTGAACTAAGGAGTTTGGAGATACCCGAGTGGAAGTGGCAGCACGTGTCTATGGATTTCGTGACCCACTTACCGAGGATTGTTTCGGGTTTTGATGCTATACGGGTAGTCGTCGACAGATTGACTAAGAGTGCTCACTTAATTCCCTACTGTATGACCTTCATGTACTTGAGGATGGCACAGTTATATATCAGAGATGTGGTGAGACTGCATGGGATCCCTGTTTCGATTGTGTCTGATTGAGATCCGCGGTTTACATCTCACTTTTGGGAGGGTCTTCAGTCAGCTCTTGGTACAGAGTTGAGGTTGAGCACAGCCTATCATCCCCAGACGGACGGACAGACCGAGCGTACGATACTGACGCTCGAAGATATGTTGAGGGCTTGTGTGCTGGAGTTCGACACTTCTTGGCAGGACTCAGTAGCCTTGGTGGAATTTTCTTATAATAACAGTTACCAGGCTAGCATACAGATGGCTCCATTTGAAGCCCTATATGGCAGGCGTTGCAGGTCGCCTTTGTGTTGGGATGATGTGGACCGTAAATCGGTCGGAGGACCAGAGTTGGTCCAGGATATGGAAGAAAAGGTAAAGGTTATCAGGAGAAAGATGAAGGCAGCTCAGGACAGACAGGCAGCGTATGCCAATCAGCGGCATACGACGTTGGAGTTTCAGTTGGGCGACAGAGTATTTCTGAAGATCTCACCTTTCAGAGGTGTAGTACGGTTTGGTATACGGGGGAAGTTGTCCCCGAGATATGTAGGGCCGTATGAGATCTTACAGCGTGTGGGTACTCTGGCGTACCGTTTAGCTTTACCGCCCTCTCTGTCTGGTATTCACGATGTGTTCCATGTGTCTATGCTGAGGAAGTACGAGCCAGATCCTTCGCATGTATTGCAGCCTTCAGAGGTGCAGTTTGAATCCGATGTTTCCTATGTGGAGCGGCCTATCAGGATTTTGGATAGAGCAGACCGCAGGCTTCGGAACAAAGTTATTCCTATGGTCAAAGTACAGTGGGATCGTAGGGGTGTCGAGGAGGCCACGTGGGAGACAGAGCGACACATGGTGCAGCACTACCCAGAGCTGTTTTCTGGTATGCGTTTATGTATTGTTTTACTTCATGTTGGTAAGCATGTTTGATTTCGGGGACGAAATCTTATAAGTAGGGGAGTATTGTGATATCCCCGAAATGATTATGTGATTTTAATCATTAATTAAATTATAAAGATTTGGGTGTTAATTCATGGGATTGAATTAATATTATTGAGGAGATATATTTCAGGGTGCATGTGATATATGTTGGGATTTTGGGGTTGTGGCATGTTTATTTGGGGTGTGTGTTATTTGTTTTGGTGAAGCATGTGTAAATGGGAATTGAAGTATTTTATTGAGAAAATACTATAAATATCATGTGAGGATATTTTAATACATCGTGCTAAATACCGGGACCAAAACATAACACATCATACCACCCAACACCCAACCACCCCCCCAACCCATGCCAATCAAACTGTGCATAGGCTGATTGCCCACCCCACTTGGCTCAATCATCCAGACTCCTTCTTCCTTCCCAAATCTCGAGCCTTCTCTCCCAAACAAACACCAGCATCTGCTAAGCATAATCTTGTGGAGCCTTGCCATTTTCATTCCTTGGAAGCCTCTCAAAAATCGGAGCAAAGTAGGGTGAGAAACCATGCCCTGTTTTTCCTTTAAACTTGTTTAAGTTCTGCTTTTGAGTAGTGTGTAAATGGCATGTTAGCTTAGGTTTCTTGAAACCTTTGATTTAAATGCTTACATGGTGTTATTATGAAACTCTCTGTATTTTTCCTTGAGCATGTTGCATGTTTTATGTGAAGGAGTAAAGCATGTGAAGTATAGTGTTCGGAAATCTGGGTAGGTGTATGCCCTGTTTTTGTGGAAAATGTGGATTGGGAGTGTTTTTCAGGAGTTGATATTATGCATGTTAGATAGGTTTTTGGGTGAACCTTCGATTTGAGTACATGCATGGTATTTTGGTAAAGCCCAGGACGTTTTTGTTTGAGCATGTTTTATGAGATATGTTGTAGTTTTTATAGCATGAAATGAAGTGCTCAAGAAATCTGGAAATGAAATATGTTGCCCTGTTTCCGGAAAAGTTGATCGAGTACTTGTATAAATGGACGGCGTTGATGCATGTGGATTTATATTTAGGGTATAAATTTGGTATGAATACACTCAGGGTAGTGTATTGCAACTGCTAGCATGTTGGTTTTGACATGTTGTATGTCTTACATGTTAGATTGAAGGGTATGAGCTGCTGACACAGGCTCCAGTTCTTACATTACCCGATGGAATAGATTGTTATGTAGTCTATACCGATGCATCCAATGAGGGCCTCGGATGTGTGTTGATGCAAAAGGGCAAGGTCATCGCCTATGCATCTCAAAAATTGAAAAGTCATGAGCTTAATTATCCCACACATGATCTGGAATTGGGAGCTATAGTATTTGCATTAGCCAAATGGAGACACTATCTATACGGAGCAACTTTCGACATCTTTACCGACCACCAGAGCTTGAAATATTTGTTTACTCAAAAAGAGCTCAATATGAGACAACGAAGATGGATGTAATTTCTGGAAGATTATGACTGTTCCATACTCTATCACCCAGGAAAAGCCAATGTAGTGGCAGATGCATTAAGCCAAAAAATTGGTCTAGCTCATGTGGATGTTAAGAAGACTAGCATCATATCTATGGAAAAGTTGCAGATTCGGTCTCATGGTCGCTTGGCAGGATTGAAGATTGAACTGGAATTTTATTTGCGCTTAAAGACAAATCAAATTCCGATCCTGATATTATAAAGATAAGAACATCAAAAGAAAACAAAGATGATTTTACTACTATCTTCGCTGAAATATTGCTCTATCGAAGCCGTATTTTTGTGCCTAACTCCATGAGGAAAAAAATCTTGGAAGAAGCTCATAAACTCGATTCACCAATCATCCAGGAGGTTCCAAAATGTATAAGGACTTGAAAGAATATTTCTGGTGGAATGGAATGAAGCGAGATGTCGCTGATTTTGTAAAACACTGCCTCTCATACAAAATGATAAAAGCCGAGCACCAAAGGCCATCCAAACTTCTACAACCTTTACCCATATCAGAATGGAAATGAGATCAGGTCACCATGGACTTTGTAATTGGACTCCCAACACTACGAGGAGGTCATGATGGCATATGGGTGGTAGTAGATCGTCTCACCGAATCAACGCATTTCATACCTATCAGTCAAAGTATGGCGTGGAAAAACTTGCTGAACTCTTCCAAAAGGAGATCATCCAGCTACATGGAATCCCTACTACCATCATCTCAGACCGAGATCTAAAATTTACATTCATACTATGGAAAAAGCTTCAGGAATGTCTCAGAACAAAGCTAATCTTAGCACGACTGCTCATCCCCAGATTGATGGTCAGTCCGAGCATACCATTCAAATTTTACGAGACAAGATTCGTGTGTTCGTTCTAGATTCCGGATAAAATTGGGAGAAACATTTACCCCTCGTGGAGTTCGCCCATAATAACAATTATCAAGCCATTAGACAAATGGCTCCATATGAGGCATTATACAAGCAAAAATGTCGCTCTCCTCTTAATTGGGATGTGGAGGAATGACGAAGCACTAAGGATGGAAATGACCAAGCAATACCGTCGGATATCATTCAAGAGGCCATTGATAAAGTGCAAATCATTAAGCAAATGATAAGCACAAAGTCGACATAAAAGTTATGCGGATAAAAGATGATTTTTTTTGGAATTTGGTGTAGGAGACCATGTGTTTCTAAAAGTATCGCCAAGAAAAGGAATCAGGAGGCTGGGAAGAAAGGAAAATTGCAACCATGATTCTTAGGACCATTTGAGATAACAGAACGAATAGGTCATGTAGCTTAACGATTAGCACTACTAGAAACTGTCACTGGAATACACATCATCTTCCATGTGTCACAATTACGGAAATGCTACATGGACGAGAAACAAGTGGTCGACTCCAATCAACTAACATTAGAACCAGATCTCTCGTACGAAGAACGACCTATTCAGATCCTTGATCATAAAATCAATGATCTCCGTTCCGAACCCATCCAATTGGTAAAGGTACTCTGGAGGAACCAAAGCATGGAAGAAGCTACATGGGAAAAAGAAGAAGATATTAGACATCAGTATCCCGAACTCTTCTAGTGACAGCAATTGAATCTTGGGACCAGATTCTTTTAAGGGGGGAGATTGTAACACCTTTTTTAAATAAATAAATAAGAATAATAATAATAGTAATAAAAATATTAAGAAAATAATAATAATAATAATAATAATAATAATATAAATAATATTAATAAGTTATCAAATAATTAGGAGTTGGTATAGATTTTTTGACCTTGACAAATGTCCTCATGCATGCAACTATTATACTCAAATTTTGCCTATAAATACACTCTAAATCCATCACTTTCAGCTATAAATATCACCCAAAAATCCTTAGAAAAATGCCAAAGAAATGTTAGAATTTTAGGCAAAAAATAGGTCAAAATCCATAAAATTAACCAAAACCTTTCCAAAAATTCTGAAAATATTACCCAACCTTCCTTATCAACTCAGAAACAAACGTATGTGGGTGGGGTAGCAAAATCATCAGGCAAAATAGCTACAAAATTCTGAACCGTGAAGAACAAGTGAGAAAATATGCCCAGAAAGTTCACTTTGAGATAGTAGGTTCAAACCCTTGTTCCATACATAATTTTCTGTTTTCGGTCTTAGATACAAACTTAAAAGGTGTTTAAAATATGTTATAGTACATATTCAAGTCGACCATTTGCCCAGAAAGTTGCCGGACGTACAAGTTTGTGGCGACCAAAATACCTTACTTAATCATTCCGAAAAATCACAATCAGGGCAAAATCGGCTGTGAATTTTAAAACGGTTTCTGAACAAAAATTGTAGATCTTGACGAGACGATAAATCCCTATAATTTTCAGCCATGCATGACGTCGGAGCGCCGGTCATGCGCCGGCAAGGCGGCGTGTGTGTTTCACACACCTCCACGATTCTCACTTTTTCGATTGCCGAACGTTTCTGCACTAATTTTAGGCATTTCTGGAAAGTTTCATGTTTTTTCGACTAATGGTTGAATTATCATGAATTTTTAAAGTCTTATTCAAAATTACCAAGACAAGTTCTATACAAAAATGATGTTTAAGAATGTTCAGCCGTGCATTTGGGTCACTAATCACTATAAATTAATTATATTATGTTTATATGAATTTCATTGGCAACTGGGTTCAAAATCGAGTCAATCCAGTAAAATATCTTAAGCTACCCATTTCTTTCAATATAGCCCTTTTGGCATTTGCCCTGGAACTTACAGTATATGTTTATTCATTATCATACTTTTCATATATATAATCATATTGTGCATCACAACAGTTCATTGATCATATTGTCTACATGCCTTGTTACAATGTTCATCACTATTCTGTTTCTTCGAATGACTGAATGACTATTGGAGCCCTGGACAATAGACATATGTCTGGATATTGAGTCCATTGGACAACGCGGCTTCGGCCCGGAAAGTGAGTCTAAAGAACAACAGATGACAGTCCGGGTATATGGTTCATCTGAACAACACGCACCTTGTTACGGTCGGAAGAATGATTCACCTTGGCTCATAATTGAATGAATGTATACATTATTTCTGAATATGTGGGGAAAAGTGCTACAACTAACTATCGGGTTGGAGCCACTTCTTTAGCCCACAATATTCACCCTAATGTCCTAAATCATTATTGTTCATTGATAATTCCTTAAATGCTATATTTCTTTATTACATTACATGTCATATTGATACATTGCATCATTTGATAAGTACAAAATGTAAGCCATTGTTATTCTCTTACTAAGTCCTCAAAGACTTAACCTCTATTTTTTCCTTGTTATTTATTGCGAGTTCCAGATACAGGAGAACCAGAGGAAAATTAGGGGGCAAAAATGAACATGTTGGCTTACCAATACTTAGTATTTTATCTTTTGCTAGAATATTGAACCGTTTTAAGGAGTTGTTTTGAGTTGTATTTTGTTAAATATTTTATATAAACGCTTCCGCTACTGTTAAATAAGTAATTATTATGTATTTACTATACAAAAGTAAAATCCTACAAATTTATATTTATATATTATGAATGGGTTGTGGTACCAGATAAGGGATAAAGCAATATGTCCCGAGTCGGGTCCCATAGCAAAGTACCGTGACAATCTTAGTAAGGCGCGACATGATAAAAGTGATACCTATGTTACTATAAATTGGGTTCGACTTAACTCGCGTTAATAGGATTGGGAATCTAGAGGCATGGGGTTGGGTAATAATCCATTAGATGAATTAGAACAAAGTGTTGTTCGTCCAACCATCCAAAAGTTACATGTGATGTAATTGACAAGTGTTGTTGTGGGGTCCTCGTTACTTAATCCATTATGTATTTCATTAAGCATACATATGTGGTCTGAATTAAGTAATATTATACACTGATTAAGAGTATCTTACTAGTTAAGTTGTGACAGATGTACCAAACCACTAGTACAAAAACCAACTAACTTTTTCTACATATACATTACATATAAAATTAACAACCTAAGCCAGTACAACTCCTATGCAGTGGTTCACCTCGCAGCGGAATAAGACTCACGATTCCCACGTCTATGCAATCCTACAGAAACATTCACAAAACGTGAGTATAGATAAACAACTATCTCAGTGCGATATCAAAACACAATATCAATAACAATGATAAAGCACAATAAATCATGTAATGTGAATGTTCTGTATCATGCATCCACAATGCACCATGTCATGACATGTCTCAACAATTACCCTATTATCACGAGACCAATATGATATGCCTATTCAGCTCAATATGTCAGTGGAACCACCTCACATCTTCATATTAGCAGCACATATCATAGTACCGTCCTCAAATGATAATAGCCAGAGCATATACATAAATCAGGCGTATATCTCTATGTAACATAACCGAGCATATACCCAAACCAGGCGTATATCTCTATGTAACATAACCGAGTATATACCCAAACCAGGCATATATCTCTATGTAACATAACCGAGCATATACCCAAACCAGGCGTATATCTCAAACACATGATATCCATGAATGCACATGTATCTGATACTACCAATCATATGATACCAACACAACACAATTCATATGATATCAATCGAATAACATCATCACACAATATCTATACTCCGTACGTCAACACGTACCTGTACAGCGACACAAACCAGATAAATCAGTCGTCAATGGTTAATTGCCTCTTTGCCCTGTCCCCTGTGATGATGCTACAAGCACATGAACAATATACCATGTTATAAGAGGCTTCAATATCAAAAGCTACAAAATATAACATTTTTCAAGTTTCTGCTCTTGGCGATCGATCGCCACATCTCACCGATCGATCGCTATACTATTCTGTTCCATCGCGATCGATCGCCACAACCTCGCGATCGATCGCCAAAATGTTCTGTTGCTCGCGATCGATCGCCACATTGCACCGATCGATCGCCACATGATATAACCGCCTTAAACTTTGCTCTGTCATCGGCGATCGATCGGCACAAAGCTTGCGATCGATCGCCGATGTCCAGAAACTTTAGAACATGGCGATTTTGAGCTTATCCTCATGGTATATCTCCTACAACTCGAAAATGAACATTTAAACATGTTTCATGCAATCTCTAATAGCATAGTAACATGTTTGTGTGATCAAAGAACTCAATTGTTTACACCATAACTCAAATCAAAACAAACATCACCAATTTCCATGCTTTAACTTAAATTCCTCTTTTACTCTCATACACAAGGATATAAAGCACCTAATCCTTACCAAAATGGTAGGAAGTCACTTCTCCCACTTTTCTATCTTGATAACCAAGTGCAAATCCAAGAAAAGATGACAAAACCAATAAGATTTTGGAGAGGAGCTTGGTAGAGATTTGTAGGTGTAAAATGGTGTATTGTGAGTTTAAGCTCACTAATCCCCTTAATATAGCCACTTGCTATAATAACATGCCAAATAACATAAACATGTAAATCCAAACTCAAATTCACATGCTCATGCAACTTTAAAATGAAAGGTAAAGGCATATGAAATTAAATTCAAGTCAAATGCATACTAGTCCATGTTACTTGATATACCACTACACTTGATTTAATTCCATCATTCCTATGCACCACATCTTGTGCATCATGTTTTATTCCTTCATATCATGTATGAGTATTAACCCTCGGTTCAACCCGAACCCCCATTATCATACCGCCATTTGATATAATTACATCATCATCATATCATATGTGTATAAAACAAATCGAGGCATTACAATTCTCCCCCACTCATTGAATTTCGTCCTCGAAATTCCATATTCATAATATGAATCGATATATCATATGAATCTCATACAGAAAGCCATAAGCTTTCAACCCTACAAGCAACACTCCAAGGAATAACAACATAGTGGCAAATACGCTTTGCACAAACATGCCTTATAAATGCAACATTATTTGCCGGAACAAATAATCAAAAGTAATCCGCTACATCCTTAACATGCTCAACTAGCAGATACTTACCAGACCAGCAGTATAAGAAACCAAAAGAAAACATACCAGACATTGCACTTTGGATTCTACTGCATACTCATGTTCTCGCATAACAGCTTGTTACCATTCGCTTTTGTCCACGTAGCCATATGCTCACAACACTCTACACCAGCCGGGCATAGATAGTATGTATGCATCGTTGTATACTCATCAACAGATAAACCTTTCACTAGTATCAGTGAACACGCATATACATATCCTAGTATACACAACAATATCCATCAAATTGACTTGATCTTCTACAACTCATTGTACCGTTGATTTCCCTTAACCAAGTCACTGCCCACTCCCATTCCTGCTGGATGCATACAAATGATCCCCAATGGAGCATAGCCGTCCCTCCTTGGACAACTAGTCACCATATAGTAATACAGTCAATGATTCAAATCCTGGTATTACACATTTTCCATACACATTATGCCACACTTTAGATACACAGCAACACACATACCCGCGTTGTGTATTGTATAACGGTCTCCTGTGTAAGCCTACACAGAATATCAAGATCAGCAAGATACTCTAAACCAAGTACCTCGGTCCTTGTCACATTCAGATTCTACACATCCAAATATGCACAGAGCTATCTCTGCTCTAACATTTCACAAAGTTGTATTATAGTATGTAATTACACAATGTGGATACAACATATCCATCTATCATTTGCATACTAATCTCCCATGCCAGACTTCTCAGTCTAGAGTAAACACTGGACACGATACCAGTCCAGAACCAACATTGGACACAAACTTGACTAACCCACAAGAAGCAATCCACATCACACTCATATGTCATCAATGCATACTATACACCAAAGCCATGTACAATACATATGTCCATATCATATAGCATCGCCAATGATACCTTCACAATACTGGAACCATAATCTGTTACTAGTACACCTTCCGTGTACAATCAAAGAATATCATATCAGAATACTCAAGTACCACCATATAGCAAAAATACCATTCACCATCTGGTATATGTCAAATCAGTCTCATAGTGGTCGTACCACTATAACATGACACAAACTTCAATACCATACACAAGCTCAAAAGAGAATTCATTTCATGGACAAATCAAGTCCCATCACACTATCGCATACGTGTGAGCTTCTGCGGCATAACCATCTGCTATTCCTCAACCATTCCCTGGTTTCATTATTCATCAACCATCACATGGTTTAGCATACCAACCATTCATTCACCATTACATGGTTTAGTCTACCAACCATACTATTTCCTCATGAAACATATTCACAGACTGTCCATCAATAGATATCAACCCAACATCTATCGAGCACAAAAGGCAAACCAATCCACGATGCAAACCAATCGCATGACGAGGTCGGCATATCACAATCACGATCCCATCAGTCATACATCTCCCATCCTAACTCAAGAATATATGAATTTCCTGTCAAACGCATAGTACAATCACAACACAACGGAAACTCTGATTGCATCAGTACTACCGTCGTCGTGTACAAGCAATCGACGGAAATTCAAACTTCCTTATCACTCTGGATAACTTGGACCTTCAACATCAGACTTGTGAACCATACATCATAGCCACCAAGCTATGCTATCATACAATAGTTCACACTCAATGCTTACCGGGTACTCACATTGCCAACCAATCTCTGTTGGTCTCACATTGCCAACCACTCTCTGTTGGTCTCATGTGTACAGGTCACTATTGTCATGTAATAATCCAGAATATGACAAAATATCAACACAGTTCTATCTATATCCAGAAGCCATACAAGCAGCCAATGCTCTCAGCAACAACATAAACACCCACACTCTATTCAAAGCAGACCAATCAATTTCAACCTCATAAATACAGTTCACAAACACAGAACTAGATGTTCATATACAACATTCCATACATAACTGTATGCACTTGAGGTATCTCGTGTCACTCAAAGACACCCATGGCTGCCACACATACCACATACATAGAGTCTCATACGGACAACCTTATAGCTCGGACGGAGTTCATATCAAAACAATGATATCCATTCCCATCTGTATACACTAGTCAGATATCCTACATGGCCACATCGCACCATGTCTCTGTCTAGCCATCACAAAGATCACATGTGCAGACGTCACATCAATCTTTGCCGATGATCATTGCATCACTGCACTCTCTGCCGGTACTCATTTTCTTTCAATCTGAAAGACTTCCATGCCCAAATCCATATGATACAACAAGAACGAACACAAGAAGCTAATACACAGAAAGGAACAGTACGTACCCAGTCACCAAAACACGAGTGACTTAAACGACATAAGCTGATAACAGTCGAACATACTGCGGTTGTACCGCTCCATCAATACGCCTCAGCGTCACTATCATTGAACTCTCCCAATTTCATGTTCTTTGTCAACCCCATGAAAACATAGAGTTCAACACACACATACACACCGGAGAACCATACATAGATGATACACTGACAAGATAATCATCACCACGGTGATCTCACAAATCACCAATTACTGCTGTGGAATACAATAATAAAGAATACTATTGTACACGAATCTCACAATCGCTACATGTAAGATCTGAGTATCACAAGTAACCCATGTCTGCATCATCTCCCAATGTAAACACACTGCATTAGCCATACTATCCACAGATCAAGAGCAAAGTATTACATTCTCATTCAGGCCATACATGTCGAACTGACAATGCAACCACAGATTGCAATATCAAGAATTGCCCCTGAACTAGATACAGTGATCAATAACCTGTATCTTCACTTCCATTCACACATCATGTGTTAGTGGCCAGTCCATCATTCGGTCTGATACACAATCTCATGCAGGCTGACTTTGCACATGGAGCTGATACCACGCTTTGCTTTTCACGCTCCAACCACTGTACAACTTACTCCTCCGATTTGGTACCGAACTACATACCATTACCACGGAATCAGTGGAATAGCTCTCATGAAACATATCATGTTTTCCTTGCCAAATGATAGTACAGACACCTGGTATACCAATCACGGTACACCCACAACATCACTTATGTCACGCATAAGGATTCATACCAAGTCCTACTAATCATCCTGCAAAACAAGGGTTAACAATAACAGATACAAATACAAAGCATGTTCCCAGACACTATATCATAAGTATAACATGCCTTTAAGTGATTAGGTAACTCCCTAACTCACTTCCTCTACCCTTGTTCATCCCGTTCTCGAACCACTGCTCTGATACCACTAATGTGGGGTCCTCGTTACTTAATCCATTATGTATTTCATTAAGCATACATATGTGAGTCTGAATTAAGTAATAATATACACTGATTAAGAGTATCTTACTAGTTAAGTTGTGACAGATGTACCAAACCACTAGTAGAAAAACCAACTAACTTTTTCTACATATACATTACATATAAAATTAACAACCTAAGCCAGTACAACTCCTATGCAGTGGTTCACCTCGCAGCGGAATAAGACTCACGATTCCCACGTCTATGCAATCCTATAGAAACATTCACAAAACGTGAGTATAGATAAACAACTATCTCAGTGCGATATCAAAACACAATATCAATAATGATAAAGCACAATAAATCATCTAATGTGAATGTTCTGTATCATGCATCCACAATGCACCATGTCATGACATGTCTCAACAATTACCCTATTATCACGAGACCAATATGATATGCCTATTCAGCTCAATATGTCAGTGGAACCACCTCACATCTTCATATTAGCAGCACATATCATAGTACCGTCCTCAAATGATAATAGCCAGAGTATATACCCAAACCAGGCGTATATCTCTATGTAACATAACCGAGCATATACCCAAACCAGGCGTATATCTCTATGTAACATCACCGAGCATATACCCAAACAAGGCGTATATCTCTATGTAACATAACCGAGCATATACCCAAACCAGGCGTATATCTCAAACACATGATATCCATGAATGTACATGTATCTGATACTACCAATCATATGATACCAACACAACACAATTCATATGATATCAATCGAATAACATCATCACACAATATCTATACTCCGTACGTCAACACGTACCTGTACAGCGACACAAACCAGATAAATCAGTCGTCAATGGTTAATTGCCTCTTTGCCCTGTCCCCTGTGATGATGCTACAAGCACATGAACAATATACCATGTTATAAGAGGCTTCAATATCAAAAGCTACAAAATATAACATTTTTCAAGTTTCTGCTCTTGGCGATCGATCGTCACATCTCACCGATCGATCGCTATACTATTCTGTTCCATCGCGATCGATCGCCACAACCTCGCGATCGATCGCCAAAATGTTCTGTTGCTCGCGATCGATCGCCACATTGCACCGATCGATCGCCACATGATATAACCGCTTTAAACTTTGCTCTGTCATCGGCGATCGATCGGCACAAAGCTTGCGATCGATCGCCGATGTCCAGAAACTTTAGAACATGGCAATTTTGAGCTTATCCTCATGGTATATCTCCTACAACTCGAAAATGAACATTTAAACATGTTTCATGCAATCTCTAATAGCATAGTAACATGTTTGTGTGATCAAAGAACTCAATTGTTTACACCATAACTCAAATCAAAACAAACATCACCAATTTCCATGCTTTAACTTAAATTCCTCTTTTACTCTCATACACAAGGATATAAAGCACCTAATCCTTACCAAAATGGTAGGAAGTCACTTCTCCCACTTTTCTATCTTGATAACCAAGTGCAAATCCAAGAAAAGATGACAAAACCAATAAGATTTTGGAGAGGAGCTTGGTAGAGATTTGTAGGTGTAAAATGGTGTATTGTGAGTTTAAGCTCACTAATCCCCTTAATATAGCCACTTGCTATAATAACATGCCAAATAACATAAACATGTAAATCCAAACTCAAATTCACATGCTCATGCAACTTTAAAATGAAAGGTAAAGGCATATGAAATTAAATTCAAGTCAAATGCATACTAGTCCATGTTACTTGATATACCACTACACTTGATTTAATTCCATCATTCCTATGCACCACATCTTGTGCATCATGTTTTATTCCTTCATATCATGTATGAGTATTAACCCTCGGTTCAACCCGAACCCCCATTATTATACCGCCATTTGATATAATTACATCATCATCATATCATATGTGTATAAAACAAATCGAGGCATTACAATTGTCTACCTAAATAACCTAGTCTTGGGTGATTAGTCAAACCTAACTCAAGGTTATGTGAAATATGGATCTTGGCCCACTAATAGCTTTTGAGGGTTGATGATTCTATCTAAATAGTGGGAGTTTCATTTAATAAAAGACTTTATTAAATGATTAAAATCATAATACTTATTTTGCATATTTATATTGTAGATATCCATGGCATCAAACAATGTTACTAGTACACTATCACTGCGATTGGTCCTTGAGAAGGATAAATTGAATGGGACAAATTTCCTAGACTAGTATAGGAATCTGAGGATTGTCCTCAAACAAGAGAAAAAATAATATGTCTAGATGAACCCTTACCCGTTGATGAACCTCCTGCTACGGCCGCAAGGGCTGATAAGGATGCTTATAAGAAGCATCAAAATGAAGCTCTTGATGTTGGATGCCTGATGCTTGCAACCATGAACTCTGAGCTTCAAAAGCAACATGAGGAAATGGACTCATGTACTCTAAATGATTGGATACATTGAGAATCATGAGAAATTGGGTTTTTCGTTGGACCAAGAGTTGGCCACTAACGTGATCTTGCAATCGTTGCCTGATAGCTATAGTCAATCTGTTGTGAATTACAATATGATTGAAATTGAGAAGACTCTGCCACAATTGGTTGGTATGCTGAGAACTTACGAGGCAAACACAAAGAAGTCTAAGCCCACAAATGTTCTTATTGTGAATAAGGGCAAGCGAAAGGCTAAAGTAAAGGGCTTTAGAAAAGACAAGAAAGTCTCCGTCAACTCTAAGCCTCATTCTACTGCACTTAAGCCAAAGGGAGGAGTGGCTCAGGAGAGAAAATGCTTCCATTGTGGTGAGACCGGATATTGGAAGAGAAACTGCAAGATTTAGCTGGAAGATCTTAATAAGACGAAGGGAAGTGTGACTTCTACTTCAAGTATTTTTGTTATAGAAGTCAATCTATCTACTTCTTCATTATGAGTATTAGATACTGGACGTGGTTCTCAAATTTGCGTTAATGTGCAGGAACTCAAAAGGAGTAAGTGTTGGCTAAATGCGAAGTTGACCTACAAGTGGGAAATAGAGCAAGAGTTGCTGCATTAGCTATAAGAAATTATTCATTGACTTTGCCTTCTGGTTTAATTTTAGGATTACAAGACTGTTACTTTGTGTCTTCTATTATTAAAAATATTATTTCAATTTCTTATTTGGACAAGATGGATTTTTCATTTATAAGTGCATAATTGATTAATGGTCTATATGTTCTAAATCTTGATATGTCTGTCTATAACATAATACAAAGAGGATTAAGACAAATGATTCTAATCCAACTTATCTCTGCTTCGGCCATATAAACGAGAATCGCATTTCAAAACTTCAAAGAATGGAGTTTTAGATTCATTTGATTTTGAATCATATGAAACATGTGAATCTTGTATAATGGGCAAGATGATTAAAGCCCATTTCAAGGGACATGTTGAAAGGGCAAATGATTTATTGAGTCTCATACATAGTGATGTATGTGGCCCAATAAGCACACAAGTTAGAGGTGATTTTCAATACTTTGTTAAATTTACTGATGAGTTTAGTAGATTGGGTATTGTACCTAATGAAACACAAATATGAAACTTTTGAAAAGTTCAAGGATTTCAAGAACGAAGTACAAAACCAGCTTGGCAAAAGTATCAAAATCCTCCGATCAGATCGATGAGGTGAATACTTAAGCCAAGAGTTTCATGACTATCTAAAGGAGTGCGGGATAGTCTCGCAACTCACACCTCGTTATACTCCACAATGGAGTGGTGTATCTGAAAGGAGGAATCAAACTTTGTTGGACATGGTTCGATCAATTATGAGTCATGCATATCTTCCATCCTTTTGGGGACATGCTTTAGAAACAATAATATTTATTCTGAACCGTATTCCATCTAAATCAGTTGAAAAGACGCCATATGAGATATGGATTGGAAAACGTCCCAGTATGTCTTTTATGAAGATTTGGGGTTGTGAAGCTTACGTGAGACGTCACTCCTCCAACAAACTTGGAGCCAAATATGATAAGTGCTTATTTGTATGGTATCCTAAGGAAACAAAAGAATACTATTTCTATTATCCCACCGAAAACAAAGTGGTTGTTGCTCGGACATGTGTCTTTCTTGAAAGAGAATTTATTTCTAGAAGAACCAATGGGAGACAAATAGAACTCAGTGAAGTACAACCACAACAAAACACTGAACATGATATTGAGATGGAAATAGAGTACATCGAGAGCCACATAGATATGGATTTCTTGTGACTCAACAAGGTGACTTTCTACTCATTGATGAGGAGGAGCCTTCATCCTATCAAGAAGCTATAATGTGACCTGATTATGAGAAATGGCTAGAGGCCATGAAATCTGAGATGCAATCCATGTATTTAAACCAAGTATGGACTTTGGTTGACCCACTTGAAGGGGTAAGACCCATAGGGTGCAAATGGATTTTCAAGAAGAAGACTGACATGGATGGTAACATACAAATCTTAAATGACGATTGGTTGCTAAAGATTTCAAACAAATTCTTGATATTGACTATGATGAAACTTTTTCACCAGTTGCCATGGTTAAATCCATCAGGATCTCACTTACAAAGCTGCATTTCATGATATGAATTCTGGCAGATGGATGTCAAAACTGCTTTCCTTAACGGAAACTTACTTGAGGATGTGTACATGACACAACCTGAGGGTTTTGTCGATCCAAAGGATGCTGGAAAGATATGTAAGCTACAACGACCCCTTTATGGATTGAAGCAAGCTTCTCGGAGTTGGAATCTTCATTTTGATGATGCAATCAAAGAGTTTGGTTTCATCAAGAACGTAGATGAACCTTGTGTCTACAAGAAGGTCAGTGGGAGTATAATTATCTTCCTAGTGTTGTATGTAGATGACATACTTCTCATTGTGAATGATATCCCTGCCTTGCAATCTGTAAAGATTTGGCTAGGGAATTGCTTTTCTATGAAAGACTTGGATGAAGCCACCTATCCGTTAGGTATCAAGATCTATAGAGATAGATCAAGAAAATTACTTGGCCTAAGTCGAAGTACATACACAGATAAAGTGCTAAAACGGTTTAGCATGCAAGATTCAAAGAAAGGACTCGTGCCTATGACACATGGAATATATCTATCGAAGGATCAGTGTCCTTCAACACAAGATGAGAGACAATGCATGAGTAAGATTCCGTATGCGCCAGCTATTGGATCTATCATGTATGCCATGATATGTAATTGTCCCGATTTTTTGTATGCTTTAAGCATGACGAGCAAATACCAGGTTGATCCCGGTGAATGTCACTGGATCGCTGTCAATAATATCCTGAAGCACTTAAGAAGAACTAATGATACATTCTTGATTTATGGAGGTGAGGAAGAACTCAATGTAATAGGTTACACTGATGCAAGCTTCCAAACCGACAAGGATGATTTCCGCTTGCAATCAGGATATGTGTTTTGCCTAAATGGCGGTGCTGTGAGCTGGAAGAGTTCAAAGCAAGAGATAATAACCAATTCTACAACTGAAGCTGAGTATATTGCTGCCTCAGATGCATCAAAAGAGTCGGTTTGGATCAGGAAGTTCATTTCTGAGCTTGGGGTTATGCCTAGCATTCAAGATCCAATTGAACTCTATTGTGACAACAATAGAGCCATCGCATTGGCTAAGGAGCCCATATCTCACCAGCGATCCAAACACATACTTTGGCGTTTTTATTTCATCCGAGAAATTGTTGAAAGAGGAGATGTGAAAATATGCAATGTACCAACTGATGATAATGTATCTGACCCGCTGACGAAACCGCTGTCACAACAGAAGCATGATCGTAATTCTAGATCTTTAGGCATTAAGTAGATGTCTGATTGGTCTTAATGCAAGTTTGTTGGGATATGCCCTAAGACAACTCATTAGATGATTGATTTTGGCATAAATTGTAATATGATTTTCATTAATGGCAATTCATTATTATATATTATTCCAATATCTATGTAATATGAATAAATATATATTAATGTTCTTAGAATAATATTGTATTGACTAGTATGTGTTGATTGATGAATTGGTTCATGGATATGAGATATCGAATCAACACATAGGTACATGTTAGAGAACTATATACTGGGCAGACCCACCATGAGAAGACATGGATTGTTATGTGAATGTCATAAGCAATTCTCATAGTGATAATAATGTATGTAATCCTTACGACTTGAGATCACCAGAGATCCCAACATAAAGAGTTGTGTATCTTGATATTGTTAAACGTTACCTGTAACATGGTAAACTATAAAGACAATCATTAGATATAATACGAATTATGTAGAGGGATGTTGAGTGATCAAGATAGGATTTGTCCCTTCTATGTAACAGGAGAAATGGTTGGGCCCTTGATCAAGTGAGACTAAAATGCATGGCCATGCTCGAATGAGTCGATATGTGATATCGAGCTTATTCGTTTATTTAGTCTACTCGGGGATCAAGAAATAAAAGATTGAACTATACGAGTATGAACTAAACACCTAGGACAAATGGATTAAGTTACATGGTGAATATTATCACAGGCCATAGGTAATGACATTCTTGAAACTTGGGTAGCCTTGATGTGTTGCTAGATACCGCTCATTGCTTGTGACATAAAATAAGATTTTATGTCACCACCAACGTTGCAAAATCCTAACAGATCGCACAAAAGATTAAATCAATAAAGAGAGATAAAATTCATTGGATGAATTAAGTTGATTATATATATAATGTAATGGGCCGTATTTATATATATATAGATATATATAAATATGAAACATAGACATATACGGTGTTAGCCACCTCAATGACCATATATATATATATATATATGTGTGTGTGTGTGTGTGTGTGCGCATTAGGTTTACCGGGAAAAAAAAGAAGTTAATTCAGAATAACAAAAGTTCTAAACCTAAGAAGGAGCCGTCACCTTCGTTCCTTTCTTTCAGTTGAATTATCAAGTCTAGCAACTAGATAATTTCAACATCCCTCATCGATTCGATCGTGTGCATACCGTAGATGCAAAGCTGTGAAGTTTTTTGCTTGACGACTCGTGGATGTTGTTCGGCATCAATCATGCTACAAATGTATAACTCTAATCATCCGATATGGTTTCTTCATATAGATTCTCAGTAGGAATCCAATTATTTAATTTTATTCTGCTGCGTTTGCTTATCGGATTCCTAAGACTATCTTGGTCCAACTCACTAACAAATCTCCTTGTGATACCTGATCGCACTTTTCTTTAACACAAAATATTTACCAGTTTAGTTTTAATGTGAGTGTTCAACCGCAAGTGCACGGTGTCAAGTTTTAGTATAGTAGAAAATAAGTAGGATGTTGTACCCACATGGACTACGATTAAGTACCAGATTTAATCAGCTTAGCTACATTTAACCTATGAATTTGAGATGAATAATTGAATAACTAAAATCTAGAACTCAAGAAGTAACCAAACCACAAGAAGAGAATAGAGTAAACAATAGAGAAAAATATCGAGACTTCAGTTCACTTAAATAATCCCCCACAATTCATCTACTAGTTATGATTGAGATTAATGCATCCAAGGTGACGAGTTTTCTGGTTATATCTAATATACTCTCTCGAGCTATATTAAACCTAATATCAATTTGCAGTAAGTAAGCATCATTCACTTATTTAACAAATCAATATTGCAAAAGCTTTATGAAAAGTTCTATCCTTCGATTACTAGATATGTAAGGACCCCCGTGCCCTTAACCCGTTATTATTGTATTAATCCATACCATTAGTGCATTCAATCATATTATCATGGGAAGGAAACCACATGCAAGCATAGCATCATATACCATCTATAAAATTTCTTGCATTAGAACCCCATAATGTTCAACTTCCCCAACCAAAACCACTTTCATAGTATGCACCCTAATAATACACTAACATACTCTCAGTTCATTAGCAATTCCGTATTTAATTGCATGCATACAATAAATGAAGAGAGGAAGCCATGACCATTTATACATTCCATATACACGTAAAAAACGTGCTCACATGAGAGCACCCAATGAATGAACGTGTATCTAATGTATAAGATATCAAAAACCAACCGTTATTGGTACTCCAATCCTGGAAGCATCTTCCATGCACAGCTCGATCTCAACTCTGGATCTACGTGCTTATTCAACCAGCTCTGTTACTTCAATCCTGGAAGTACCTCAAATCAACAGCCCGAGCTCAACTCCAGCTACCGTTGTACCTGTATCACCTGCCCCAACAGAGACAGCCCCCACACGGGGTGAGCATACTAATACCACCAATCCAATAATCATAATATTACAGTTCATAATTTACAGAAAATGCTATGAATTTAAATGATATTCCCTGGATGGTATCATCCTCATCCGGGATCCCCTGTATTGTCCCTGTTAAATAACCAAACCATTAAATTTTCAAAAGCCATTTGATCATCTCATTGATCAACTAAAACCATTCCTGCTATACCAGTTCCATAACCAAATATGATTAAATCATCAAATAAAGTACTACAGATATCACATGTATCTAGCAAATGACTCCATATTTCTATTTCATAGCTCGCTCCACAATAGCGGTATTTTAACCCACGCACTCTCAACAATAGCTGCGTCATAACCGATGGTCGCTCAACGGCGACAACATCCCAATCATTGCTCGCTCAGAAGCGGCACCATACAATTCCCAATGAATGTCCATTTATCGCAATTACCATATACCATGCATTTCACCATCCATTTATAGCAAGTACCACATACCATGCATTTCAATATCCATTTATGGTAAATAACACATACCATGCATTTCAATATCCATTTATTGTAAATACCACATACCATGCATTTCAATATCCGTTGATAGGGTTGAATATTACGCGTTTTTAGGCTATGATATGTATATGTTTTGGTGTTGATTCTTGGATTATTTTACGGTTTATGGTATATATTTCTATATTTCAGGAATCAATGTTGAAATGCATAAAAGTAGAAGAAATGAACCAAAAATGATGAAAGAATGAATAAAGTTGAAGAAAAGAGGAAAAAACCAGAATCCAAGACACATGTTTCTCTTTTCTACTCAAATTACTATATGTTCGAGCCATGTTTTGGAAATGTGGTCCATATAAAAGTTGTAGAACTTTCTCTTATCTTCGCGTGGACAGCTGATTCATCAAATTTGGAGTTCATATGAGAAAGTTATGGCCAAAATACGAAACTCGCCAGAAGCTGAAAAAAGGCGAAGAAACATCATTGAATTAATTCAACAGGCGTAATTACGCCTACTTTGAGGCGTAACTACGCCTAGCCCACGGCTTTTGAAAATTTAAGTGGCGTAATTACACCACTTTGGAGGCGTAATTACGCCTATCACGCGGGAAGCCAGATTTGTTGACACATCGACAGGTGTAACTACGCCACTTCGGAGGCGTCATTACGCCTGATGAATTTTGGAAATTTTGGACTGCTTTCCTTATTTGATGCACGGGATTTTTAAAAGGCAGGAACGAGACCTACTCAAAGGATCATCAGATTTTAACCTAGGAACCCAATCACCACAGCCTCCACCTTCTTCTCCCCTCACTTTCCTTCACCCCATCCAGCCATATACCTCCATCATTCTTCCACTCATCATTCTCACGTCCATCCTTTCTTCACCTCACCATCCTTCTACCATTCAACTTTCATCCATCTTCACCTATTCATCCTAGGAATTGGAACAACCCAACAAGGCGATAAAAAGAGACGATCGAGAAGGAAGCAAGAGAAGGAGCGAAGATCTACAACCGGAGTCGACGCTGGGAGTTTTTCTTTGTCTTTAAATTCTTAGTTTTGTTGTGTTTTGATTTATTATGAGGAACTAATTTTATTTATCGAGGCTAGGCGAACCTTTGTTATGAACCTTCGATTTGATGATTTAATTGAATTCTTATAGTTCTTTGCGTATGTTTTATGTTCTTCATGCTTTTAGAGGATTGATCACCTTTGAATGATGTTAGTATCGTAATTGAGATCGAGAGATGATTTTATGATACTGAATTAATAATTCATACCATGGATTTAAGACCGAGATCGAGAGATGACGTCAAATACATGCATGATAGCCATAGATTCTAGTAATTGAAAGCTAGGAGTTTTCATGGATCTTATGCAACATTGAATTGTTAAATAAGTGAACGAGAGTTACTTACTGCAATTCGGTGTTAGGTTTAATATAGCTCGAGAGAGTATATTAGATAACTTGGGAGAACTCGTCACCTTAGAAATATTTGAATATTCAATCGAGAATTGTAGGGGATTGCATTGGTGAGCCAAAGTCTGGATAATCTTCTCTTGTGGATTTTTCTCGTTTACTTTTATTGACTTGGTTGGATTAGAGTAGTTTAATTTAGCTTAGTTTAATTATCAATTTATTATCGTAGGTTAAATATAGTTAAAAGACATCTTATTTGGTACTTACTTATTAGTCTCTGTGGGTTCGACAATCCGTATCTTCCTATCTATACTAAAACTTGACACCGTGCACTTGCGGTCTAAAATCGCTAGATTGGAATAATTGTTTAAAATAAAAGCGATCATCCGTTTATTGCAACTACCACATACTATGCATTTCACAGTTGCAACATTATACAGACTATGCTCGTACGTCATACGTACCTTATAATTCCGTAGTTCGAGTCCGACCTCGCCTGAGTCCCACGACCTGATGAATTATGTGCTAACACATAAATAATTCACAATTAAACACAAGCATGCAACCACGTGCCCAAGCACGTTTATAACCCCCAAACTTATCGTCAATTCATGACGGTTTACCATTTCAAAAGACCCCGGGTTAAGCATGCATAATACCCAAAATATACCATTTTATAAGTTAAAATGATAGCCAAAAACTCAACCGAGAATTCCGTTTTATTAAACTTTGGCTCAAACCAATCCATTTAAAAGTATAGCATTCCCATTGGAATGTGGACATAGTCCCGGAAATGGGCCACTCAAACCTCGATTCCAAAATCCCGACATTTTCCAAAATTTTTGAAAAAACAACAATCTCCGAGCGGCGATCGATCGCCGATTTCATCGCGATCGATCGCCCCCGACCAGTGGCCAAACAGCGCCTCTTCGCGATCGATCGCCGAGACCTCGCGATCGATCGCCCGAACTGTTCATCGTCACCAAAAATCCAGCTGCTCGTCGAGATCGATCGGCGCCCCTCAGCGATCGATCGCGGCCTGCGATCTTCCGAAAAACTCGAGCTTCCATGGTGTTTTTCACACCCAAACTCAAAATCAACACCCCATACACCATCAACACCTCAAATACACCATTAAAAACCAATAAAAACTCCAAAAACTCAACTTTGGATTTTTAACCAAAAATCCCTAAATTCAAAACCAACCAAAACCTCAACCAAAATCTACAATACCAGTACCAAATCGAAGACAATGGTGAGGGGAAGATTAATACCTGATTATCTTCGAGAACACCGGCTCCCGAGCCAAGATACCAATGATTTTTCCTCCAAGGGAAAAAGGAGGGGAAATGGGGGAAGGGTTAGGCGTAGAGAGAGGGGAGAGAGGGGAGGGATCCGTGCCAAATGACGGAATACCGAGTCTACATGGTATATATAGTGCCAAAACTCGAAAATACCAATCCTTCCACAAATACATCATGACTCATTGAAAATCATCTGTTTTCAATAATTGCCTCCCAAACTCTATTTCCATTACCAGCCTCAGTACAAAGTACTCCGGACCCCAAAGCCCACCAAAGACCAAATTCCAAGGTTATCACCACGATGAGAATACCATCTCATCCTTTGGATCCAACGACTCCAAATATCGGATTTAAAATCCCCGAGAGTCCCGAAACCGTAATTAATTCATAATTGCCACAATTAAAATCCAGTAAGGATCATTACCACTCCGGGATTAACACCATTAATTTGCGGGCATCACAAGATATCTGTAAGGACCCCCGTGCCCTTAACCCGTTATTAGTGTATTAACCCAAGCATTTGGTGCATGTAATCATACATGTAGGGGAAAACCACTTGTCATCATAACAAATCATGCCAATAATAAAATTCTTTACATTATTCCATATAATGTCTAATTTCCCCCAACCAAGTCCACATACATATCACACACCATTATAATACACTAACATGTTCTCAGTTCATTTAGCAATTCAATAAATAATTGCATGCAACTCATAAATGAAGAGGCAAAAGGCCCTTGCCTTTTTATACATACCATATACACATAATAGTGCTCACATGCGAGCATCAAATAAGTATGTGTGTATCAAATGTATAAAACACGGTGCTCAATACCGTCACTGGTACTTCGATCCTGAAAGCACCTCCAATCCATAGCTCGATCTCAACTCCAAAGCCATCGATGTACCTAATCACCTGCCCCAACAGAGACAGGCCCCACACGGGGTGAGCATACCAATACCCCAAATCCAATAAGCACAATATTACAATTCATAATTTACACAAGTAAATGCTATGAATATTAACAGACACTCCCTGGATGGCATCATCCTCATCGGTCCCATGTGCTGTTCCTGTTCTCAAAATAACTGAAACCATCAAATTCCCAAATGTCAGTTAATCGTCACATTGATTAACAAATCTGTTTGCCACGTACCGCTACCATAATCAATAATATCATATCATTAAACAATGATTACAGATATTCCATATATCTCACTTATGGTTCCATAGTTCTATTTCATCGCTTGCTCTACAATAGCGACATTTTATTCTCACGCATGCTCAACAGCAGTGGCGTCATAACCGATGTTCGCTCAAAGGCGACAACATCCCAATCATTGCTCGCTCAAAAGCGGCACTATATAATTCCCATTGTCTATCCATTTATTGCAATATAATGTACCATGCATTCAACAATTGCAATTACATAAAAGGGCTATGCTCGTACGTTATACATACCTTATAATTCCGTAGTTCGAGCTAAACCTTGACTGAGTCCAGCGACCCGATGAATTATGTGCTAACACATAAATAATCCACACAATATAAGCATGAAACCACGTGCCCAAGCACTTCACAACCCCCAAATCTATCGTCAATCCATGATGATTAACCATTTTAAAAGACTCCGGGTTAAGCATGCATAATACCCAAAATATTCCATTTTAAACGTTCAAGGGTTACCCAGTTACTCAATCGAGTATTCCATTTTCTTATTAAAATTTAGCTCCAACCATTTCATTTTAAAGGTAAAGCATTCCCATTGGAATGTAGACATCGCCCCGAAAATCGGCTAATTAAACCTCGATTCCAAAATCCCGACATTTTTCGAAATTCCAAAAAAAACCAACCAAACAGGGCCGCGATCGATCGCCCTTCAGGCGCGATCGATCGCGCAAGTCCACTGCCCGAAAATTATAAAGCTGCGATCGATGGTGTTTTTGACACCCAAACTCAAAACCAACACCACATACACCTTCAACCTCAAATACTGTAAGGACCCTAGTTCCTTAATGCGGATTAAAGGCATAATTAGAGCTGACATATATTATCAGAGTAAAAAGATCGTGTTGAAGCTATGAGCTTTAAGAATTACATGCCAAAATAAGGACTATCAAGTGGATTAGTTACATCCCCAATCAAATGAATGTTTTTGCTATAGCTTTACACTACTCCTAGAGTAGAGACTATACAAAAGAATTAGGCCTGCTATGCCAAGAGCACTCCTCAGTGGCTCACCGCATCAACCCGCCTTAGCCCGTCCGTCCCAAAAGTACCTACAGGAACAACCCCAAAGCCATGAGCATGTATATAAATCATATTCACAATAATATGATTGTAATTAAAATGCATAAACCGTAAATACAATTCACTTCCTGTATTTAATACATTTCTAAGCTCCCATTGGTTGTCCCTGTATCACGATCATAATCAATGGATTATAATGCCAATAGTGTGTGTCATGACATGCACCGATTTCCATGTATACCGTACTCAATTCCCGAGTTTTATTATATCAGTGGCATAATACCCCTCGCATTAACATGACAGCGGAAATACCCCTCGCTTAGACAATACCAGCGGCACTAATATCCCTCGCTATAAATATGACAGCGGTCGTGTTCTTCGCTTCATATTAGCGGCAAATATTCTCTCATCGCTACGGTATGACTGCGGCACGTATTCACATCGCTACGCCACTAGCGGCAAATATTCTCCATCACTGTAATATAATCCCGACTCAAAATCACATGCAACCGAAATGCATGACCAAACCATGTATGCAATCCATAATGCATAAATAAGACCACATATGAAACCAAAATGCATAATAAATTCCATGTGTGCAACCATAGTGCATAACCAATTCAATACGTAATAATACGTTTTACCGTCCGATATCCGTACGTCTCACTACGTACCTTAGTTCCAAAAGTGGAGATGTCGTGGGACTTTATCTCCTTTGATGTGTGGCTACCTGGGATGGTTCTACTCAATCACATGAATCCATATTAGAAGCCAATAAATGAACCATTACCAAAAACATCATCATTTAGAACAAAATCCCAAAACCCACATTTTTAGCCTTGCGATCAATCGGTCCCCAAGCCCTGATCGATCGCTAAGTGAAGAAAAAATAGGCATCCAAGTACTGCCTCCACCGATCGATCGAAACTTTTTATCGATCGATCGAGACGTCACACCGATCGATCGGAACAAAATTTCGATCGATCGGTAAGCTCATTTCACGCCTTGTTCAGGCTCTGCCCTGCTCGATCGATCGGACCCATTTCTCGAACGATCGGGCAGCCCTGTTCCTGCGAGAAACTTCCATGTATGAGCTTCCAACAACACCTAAACTCATATACAACCAAGAACAACCATCATTCTCAACATTTAACCACAAAACAACCTTAAAATACATCCCCCAAACATAAACAACATGTTGGACCAAGATCCACCCTTTTAACCCCAAAAACAAGCTACAAACCCAACCAAAACTCGACAAAACTCTACCATAATGGAAGCTTACCACTTGAGCTCCAAGTTTTTAGCAAGAAATCACAAAAGACTCCTTTTTCAAAGCTTTCTCCTCTCCTCTAGTTTCAGAAACGAAAATGGAGGTTTTGGATGAATGGAGAGGGTTGAAGGAACATAAACTTGATAGAGAGGGGGTGATGTGATGTAAAGATGTGAGCAAGTGGCTCCTTACCAACTTTGGATTTAAATGTGTATCATAATATAAGCATGATGTATAAAACACCCCAACATAATATTTTAAAATCATTTTACCACAATGCACCAAAATCACCATTAAAATCATGCTTTACCAGAAATTACAAACCAACACATTTAAACCATTATAACACCCAATTTCCCTACATGTATAACATGCACCCTGAAATGCTCTACCGGGTCACGCCTACCATGTGACAAGCATTTTACCAAGATAATTAGTCCTAACACATAATCTAATTATCCACTAATGTAAGGACCCCCGTGCCCTTAACCGTTATTAGTGTATTAAGTCATACCATTAGTGCATATAATCATACTATCATGGGGAAAACCATGTGCAAGTGCAACACCGTATGCTATCCAGAAAATTTCTTGCATTCAATTCACATAATATTCAGATTCCCCAACCAAGATTATTCATATGACATGCACCCACATAATACACTAACATGCTCTTAGTTCATTAGCAATTCCATAGTTAATTGCATGCAACCATAATGAATAGAGAGAAGCCGTAGCCATTTATACATTCCATATACACGTAAAATGTACTCACATAAGAGCACCCAATGAATAAGTGTGTATCTGATGTATAAAATACTCTACCGGATACCGTTACTGGTACTTCAATCCTGGAAGCACCTTCCAAGCACAGCTCGATCTCAACACTGGATCTGTGTGCTTATTCAACCAGCTCTGGTACCTCGATCCTGGAAGTACTCTATCAACAGTCCGAGCTCAACTCCAAAGCTACTACTGCACCTGTGTAACCTGCCCCAACAGAGACAGCCCCCACACGGGGTGAGCATACCGATACCACCAATCCAATAAGCATAACATTGCAATTCAAATACAGAATGTAAATGCTATAATTTAAATGATACTCCCTGGATGGTAACGCCCTCATCCGGGATCCCCTGTATTGTCCCTGTTCTCAAATTAACCAAACTCATCAGATTCCCAAAGCCAGTTAATCGTCACATAGATTAACTAATACCGTTCTATTATGCTAGTTCCATAACCAACATGGTAAAATCATTATATCAAATAACATAGATTTAAAATATATCTAACCAATAATTCCATGTTCCTATTTCATTGCTCGCTCCACAATAGCGGCAATCTAAACCCCGCGCACGCTCAACAATAGCGGCGTCATTACCGATGGTCGCTCTGCGACGACAGCATTCCAATTCATTGCACGCTCAATAGCGGCACTGTATGGTTCCCCATGTATAACCATTTGACACAAATACCATTTACCATGCATATTGCTATCCATTTACACCAAGTATCATGTACCATGCATTTCAATGCCTATTTGATGCAATTACCACACGCCATGTATTCCAATGTCCATATAATGCGGTTATTACACACCATGTGTTTCGATGTCCATTTAATGCAATTATCACATATCATGCATTTTTACAGTTGCAGCATTATAATATTGTGATATCCCCGAAATAATTAATTGCAATTTGGGCATTAATTATGTTTATGTGATATTATGGCGATAATTAGATTATGTGTTAGGACTAATTATCTTGGTAAAATGCTTGTCACATGGTAGGCGTGACCTGGTAGAGCATTTCAGGGTGCATGTTATACATGTTGGGAAATTGGGTGTTATAATGGTTTAAATGTGTTGGTTTGTAATTTCTGGTAAATCATGATTTTAATGGTGATTTTGGTGCATTGTGGTAAAATGCTTTTAAAATATTATGTTGGGGTGTTTTATACATCATGCTTATATTATGATACACATTTAAATCCCAAAGTTGGTAAGGAGCCACTTGCTCACATCTTTACATCCCATCACCCCCTCTCTATCAACTTCCTGTCCCTTCAACCCTCCCCATTCATCCAAAACCTCCATTTTCGTTTCTGAAACTAGAGGAGAGGAGAAAGCTTTGAAAAAGGAGTCTTTTGTGATTTCTTGCTAAAAACTTGGAGCTCAAGTGGTAAGCTTCCATTATGGTAGAGTTTTGTTGAGTTTTGGTTGGGTTTGTAGCTTGTTTTTGGGGTTAAAAGGGTGGATCTTGGTCCAACATGTTGTTTATGTTTGGGGGATGTATTTTAAGGTTGTTTTGTGGTTAAATGTTGAGAATGGTTGTTGTTCTTGGTTGTATATGAGTTTAGGTGTTGTTGGAAGCTCATACATGGAAGTTTCTCGCAGGAACAAGGCTGCCCGATCGATCGAGAAATGGGTCCGATCGATCGAGCAGGGCAGAGCCTGAACAAGGCGTGAAATGAACTTACCGATCGATCGAAATTTTGTTCCGATCGATCGGTGGTGACGTCTCGATCGATCGATAAAAAGTTTCGATCGATCGGTGGAGGCAGTACTTGGATGCCTATTTTTCTTCACTTAGCGATCGATCGGGGCTTGGGGACCGATCGATCGCAAGGCTAAAAATGTGGGTTTTGGGATTTTGTTCTAAATGATGATGTTTTTGGTAAATGTTCATTTATTGGCTTCTAATATGGATTCATGTGATTGTGTAGAACCATCCCAGGTAGCCACACATCAAAGGAGATAAAGTCCCACGACATCTCCACGTTTGGAACTAAGGTACGTAGTGAGACGTACGGGCATCGGACGGTAAAACGTATTATTACGTATTGAATTGGTTATGCACTATGGTTGCACACATGGAATTTATTATGCATTTTGGTTGCATATGTGGTCTTATTTATGCTTTATGGATTGCATACATGGTTTGGTCATGCATTTCGGTTGCATGTGATTGTGAGTCGGGATTATATTACAGTGATGGAGAATACTTGCCGCTAGTGGCGTAGCGATGTGAATACTTGCCGCTGTCATACCGTAGCGATGAGAGAATATTTGCCGCTAATATGAAGCGAAGAACACGACCGCTGTCATATTTATAGCGAGGGATATTAGTGCCGCTGGTATTGTCTAAGCGAGGGGTATTTCCGCTGTCATGTTAATGCGAGGGGTATTATGCCACTGATATAATAAAACTCGGGAATTGAATATGGCATACATGGAAATCGGTGCATGTCATGACACACACTATTGGCATTATAATCCATTGATTATGATCGTGATACAGGGACAACCAATGGGAGCTTAGAAATGTATTAAATACAGGAAGTGAATTGTATTTACGGTTTATGCATTTTAATACAATCATATTATTGTGAATATGATTTATATACATGCTCATGGCTTTGGGGTTGTTCCTGTAGGTACTTTTGGGACGGACGGGCTAAGGCGGGTTGATGCGGTGAGCCAGTGAGGAGTGCTCTTGGCATAGCAGGCCTAATTCTTTTGTATAGTCTCTACGCTAGGAGTAGTGTAAACTATAGGATTAACATTCAATTGATTGGAATGTACTTAATCCCTTTTTGGAAATTTTAATTTGGCCTGTAATCTTAACGGCTCAAGACATCAATACGGAACTTTATATCATTAGATGCATGTTTAACTCTATTACGCCTTTAATCTGCACTTAAGGAACTAGGGTCCTTACATTCCTTAATGCGGATTAAAGGCATAATTAGAGCTGACATATTTTATCAGAGTAAAAAGATCGTGTTGAAGCTATGAGCTTTAAGAATTATGTGATGACCAGGGATTATAGATGTTAATCCCATAGTGTTAAAAATCCCTAAAGTTGTTTTACGTAGCGATTTGGAGTTTAATCGCGATGTTGGGCCTTCTGGGCTCGTTTATTTGGGTAGTTGGGATCGTTGGATCCCGAGGTTGAGATTGTATTCACATTACGATGTAAACCTAAGAGTTGGGTTTTTGATGTGACTCGGAATCTCGGGTGCTTGTGTGAGCATCGGTAGGAGGTTTTGGGGTTAGAGAGAGAGTTTTTGAAAACAGATGATTTTTAATGAATCACGATGTATTTGTGGGGCTATTAGTATTTCGGGGTATTTTGCTATAAATACCAGTTGAACCCGAGATTTTTATTAAAAATTCCATTTTTAGCCTCCAACCCGCCTCCCTCTCTCTCCCCGCCGATTTCCGACTCCCCCCAGCCCCGCGCACGAAAACGGTTCGGCCGTCGCCGTCCGGCCGCCGTTCGGCACGTGCGACCCGCCACCGGCTTCGTCTCGTCGAGGCGCAGCTATCCCCTCCGGCAATTGAGAGTTTTGTCGCGTTTTGAAGTCGGATTTTACAGGTAAGCGTAGATCCCCAATTTCTAGGGTTTATCGAATTTCGACCGATTTACTTCCGATTTTTGATTGGGTAACCTTCCTTACCCCTTTTCCATGCTTGTCATGTAATTCCCTGCTTAACTTGATGGCATTGTGAATTATTGTTTCGAATTTCCCCAAATTCGTAGGGTTTATGTTCGAATTTTTGGGGATTTTAGGCAAGGGGTGTTGATTCTTGCTTTGATGGTTTAATTCACATTTTAGATGTATTATGATGCTTAATTGGGATCGAATTGAGATGTTATGGTTCGAATTTTGCCCTAATTTGGTGAGGGTTCGATTTCGAATTTTGGGGGTTTTGGCTATGGGTTGATGATTCATGTTAGGGATCGTTTATTACATGTTTTAGATGATTTATGATGCTTGGTTGGGTTCGAATCGTGATGCTAGGGTTCGAATTATTGAAGGTGTTCTTGGGCAATTTTTCGATATGTCGCATTCGTTTTCCCTCCCTGCATGTACTCTGCCCCAGGTCTTTTAAATGATTTTTTGTCGTGTGTTGACAATATTTTGAGGGTTATGGATGTGCTTGAGCATGGGTTACATGTTCGTAAATAATTGTGAATTATTTATCGTGTTAGCACATCGTTCCTCGGGGCATGGAACTCGAGCAAGGTTTGGCTCGGACTTCGAGGATTTAAGGTACGTTTAGCGTACGAGCATAGTTTAAATGATGTTTTACAAGTATGATGCATGATTTAAAATACATGAAATGTTTTACTATGATGGTACCGGGACTTGGTTACGTTATGTTGATTCACATGGTGAAATGCTTGGTGCCGCTATGAAGCGAGCAAATGATGGGGTGTGGTTGCTACGGAGCGAACACCGATAGTATGACGCTACTTTGAAGTAAGAAATGAAAATGTGGTATTTGATTAGATATCTAGGATGTCTGTATTTTATTCCCTATTGGTAATTAATAGGAACAGAGACGTAGTTAATCAGAGAAGTGATTAACTAGTATCGGAAGTTAAGGAAATCTCAAATGATATCTAGAATTATGATAATTGCTAGATAAAGAAAGATGTTATGAAATGTTGTTAAATTGAAACGGGCTAGGGTTAACCAATATGATGATTAACTGCATATTCAGGATTTGATGATTTATCTGTTTTGAGAACAGAGTTATTACAGGGGTACGCTATGATGAGGATGATACCATCCAGGAAGTATCACATATGTTTCACAATATTTACATTTTTGTAAATTATGTATTATGATATTATGATTATGAAATTGTGGAATTGGTATGCTCACCCCGTTGGGGGCTGTCTCTGTTGGGGCAGGTAAACAGGTACATCGATGGCTTTGGAAATGAACTCGAGCGGTTTATTGGACGTACTCCCAGGATCGTGGTACCAGGGCTTGATGGAGCACGGTATAGTATAGAGTACTTATATACCCCCGAGGATTATATACATATTCATGATGCTCGCATGTGAGCACGATTATACTTGTATATGGGTTGTATATAAAGGCATGAGCCTTTCTCTCTTTCATTCTATGTTGCATGCAATTAGAGGTAGAATTGCTAAATGATATGAGAGTCATTGGTGTATTGTGGGTGTTGAAACCCACATTTGTTGTCATATGTGTGGTGTCTTCCCTGGCTGGGAATTTACTTGATATTGCTGTATTCTGATGAGTATTATGTTTTCCCTGGCCGGGAATTATGTTATGTGTTGTGCTCTTATTTCGGGATGGCTCTATTTATGGGGAGACTCTGCCCAAATTTTTATAAAAGTCTACCATGTAAAAAGTGGTGTAATGGGCGAACTCTATGAGTTTATTGTTGTTAGGATGATGAACTTATAACATTGTATGTTAAAGAAAATTTTGTAATTGCCATTCAATGGTAAAGTATCATCTGAGTTTCCCGAATGATTTTATTGAAAGCATGTGCCACACATAATGATTAATACACTAATCAAGGGTTAAGTATATGGGGTCCTTACATTAGTGGTATCAGAGCAGTGGTTGCTCATTGGGGCTGTTGAGGGCCTAGGAAGTTATTGATAGCACATATTTATGCATGATGGCATTAATGTTATACGACATGACTAATTGTTTATGTGCTTTTATGATATGAAGAGTGGTATTGCTAACCATTGTGGTTGCAGGAATCGTGTGGAACACGATAGGATGGCATTAATAGCGATGTCTAACACTTTATATGGTACGTGCCAAGGAATCTGATTTTGGAAGAAAATCAGGGAAAAGAAAGATATGATGTATTGTCTGAGGACAGACTGGGTAGACAACCGACAGTGGAATACTTCGGTATGGTCTCAATTGTTATTGAATATACTAATGCGTTTGTTCATGTAATGTTCAAGCAAGGAAGGTACGTAAGAAACGTACGGGCATCAAACGGTAACATATTCTTAAACTATGACTTTGCATTGATTGCATAAGTATTTATGATGATGTTTACGATGAGTAAAGATGATATGATGTTTATGATGATGATAATGATAAGTAAGTTTATGATGATGTTTACGATGAGTAAAGATGATATGATGTTTATGATGATGATAATGATAAGTAAGTTTATGATGATGTTTACGATGAGTAAAGATGATATGATGTTTATGATGATGATAATGATAAGTAAGTTTATGATGATGTTTATGATGAGTAAAGATGATATGATGTTTATGATGATGATAATGATAAGTAAGTTTATGATGATGATTATGAGGAATAAGTTTATAATGATGATGTTTATATGATGTTTATATAATGATATAATGTTATTTGTGGTAAGATGCCACGGGGTAAGATGCCCCACATGGTAAGAGGCCATGCGATGTTATTTGTGGTAAGATGCCACGGGGTAAGATGCCCCACATGGTAAGAGGCCATGCGACGTTATTTGTGGTAAGATGCCACGGGGTAAGATGCCCCACATGGTAAGAGGCCATGCGATGTTATTTGTGGTAAGATGCCACGGGGTAAGATGCCCATATGGTAAGAGTCCATACGATATTATTATGTGGATTTACGATGACTCATTCTTTTATGAGGATTGGCGATGGTTTATGCCGCCGGATATGTTGATAGCGATGCCTCATTCCGCTATATTGATTGGCGATGGTTCTTTCCGCCAGATGTATTGATAGCGATGCCTCATTCCGCTATATTGATTGGCGATGGTTCTTTCCGCCGGATGTATTGATAGCGATGCCTCATTCCGCTATATTGATTGGCGATGGTTCTTTCCGCCAGATGTATTGATAGCGATGCCTCATTCCGCTATATTGATTGGCGATGGTTCTTTCCGCCAGATGTATTGATAGCGATGCCTCATTCCGCTATATTGATTGGCGATGGTTCTTTCCGCCAGATGTATTGATAGCGATGGTTCATTCCGCTATATTGATTGGCGATGGTTCATTCCGCCAGATGTATTGATAGCGATGGTTCATTCCGCTATATTGATTGGCGATGGTTCTTTCCGCCAGATGTATTGATAGCGATGGTTCATTCCGCTATATTGATTGGCGATGGTTCTTTCCGCCAGATGTATTGATAGCGATGCCTCATTCCGCTATATTGATTGGCGATGGTTCTTTCCGCCAGATGTATTGATAGCGATGGTTCATTCCGCTATATTGATTGGCGATGGGTTATACCGCCGGGTATTGATAGTGATGCCTCTTTCCGCTATTATGTGGACGATGATCCATGCTCAGGTGTATAGCGAGGTTTCATGCCACCTATTATATGACGAGGTATCATGCCGTCGATTCTATAGCGATGGACTGTGCCGCTATATATTCAGCACAGGATTTTGCCGCCTTCGAGCGAAATGTGCTGATTACGTATTATTATTGAGCGACGGAGATAGGTATGCCGCTATCTTGTTAGCGATGAGGTATGAGATATTGCTATTCTATTTAGCATTATTATAGCTGGCATGCGTTGTTATACATGTTTTATTATGACTATTTTACTAGCATGATGATGGATGACATATGTTGATGTACATGGACCGTCACGAGTTGACTGGGTTGTTTAGATGTCATTGTTGACATGTATCGTCACTAGTTGACGATACCTTAGATGCCATGAGTGGGCATGTGTCGTCACGGGATGGCGATGACGATGGTGTAGGAGATGTCTTATTAGACATGCATCATCGTTACGATGAACAATGCGTTGAGTATACGTTTTCAGTTGTATGCCTTGGGTGCCAGTGTCGGGCACAAGGTGGTGTGTGCGTCACCGATTAACGTGGCCCTTATACCGAGGGGGTTGCTCGAGGAATGGATGGACGCGCTGTACATGTGATTGTACCGCAGAAATTGTTTGAGGTAATCATATTTCGAGTGGTGATACCCTTGAGGTATGCTCGTTGGAATGGCTTTTTGGCCATGTTTTTGACGACAGGAGTAATCGTGGAGGAATTACTCGCTTTCTATTGATATGACATGTGGTAGACATGGTCACACCACCCATGAGGGTGTAGAATGGGTCCTAAGGGAGTAGGATCAGGTTATGTTAAGTACATGGGGACATTGGAGTGTCCAGGGTATATCAGCATTGGAGGAATGTTGGGTAAAGACCCACTACTCTATTGATTTTTCTTCCCATGGTATGTATGCCGTGCGGAAACGTCCATCTGATTGGTAGGTTTGAGGTGAACCTAGTGAGACAGCGACTAGTTTGTTTGCCGCGTGTGTGCAGCACCATGATGGGCTTGCTAGAGCCGTTATACTGCTCGTTGGAACCAAGTTTTGCAAATCGTAAGGTGATGCGATGCGGATTGTGGTGGACTCTAGTAGTCACCACGTCATTTGAAGTTGAGGTTGTGTATGCCTCACTGAAACGTATATACATTTATGTTTAAATCTTTGTGAGACTTGTCTGGGACACCTCATGATGTTGAAGTACCAACAAGAGAGTCATCAAGTCGTCGAGGATTCGATCTGGGAATCCATGTATCTGGGATGCAAAGAGTTTATTGCATGTCCTTTCAAATTTGAAACTCTGAGGAGTCTCGATTGTTTATTTATGACTAGGATGTGGTTCTTGGGATATCCGGAGGTGGACATCTTATGAGATATCTTTTGTGTGAATCTGTGGCCGTGAGTTGCCCAATTTGAGTTACAATGATGCAACTGCTCCTTCGATAGAGGAGGTTTGAAAGTGGAAACCAGGTTTGGTGTGTGTACACCGTGGAATACTAGTGTTTCCCTCGTAACGATGTATGTTAGACATCGTGAGTCATGTTAGAGATGTCATTGAATGATATCTACGATGGAATCGGGAGCGATTCGAATCCTTGCAGTTTCAGTCGACTAACTGCTTTTGGATTGTTAGCGTTGAG
Source organism: Haberlea rhodopensis (assembly GCA_907163345.1). NCBI lineage: Eukaryota > Viridiplantae > Streptophyta > Magnoliopsida > Lamiales > Gesneriaceae > Haberlea > Haberlea rhodopensis. Next base: position 125,749 of record CAJQUN010000113.1, on the reverse strand, counting down.
TTGCGTTGACGCTCTTTGACGTTATGATGGATTTGGAAGTCTATTCCACTCCAGAGTTTGACACGAGGTCAACTTTCTCACGGTTGAGGTGTCATTCAGGATGCGTTCTTACTGGTTGTATTAGAACGAAGGATGATTGTCCGATCTACAGTCGTAAGTATCGGTTGTTTTGCAGTCATGAGGGACTGACTTTTGGGATGACCCGCATCGAGGTACGTTTGCCTCTTGGGTAATATGTTAGTTTTGGTAAAGTCGCTCTGTTTCAGAGTTTGATGTGAGATAAGTATCCTCGCGTTTGTTAAGACGATCCTGATATGGTCAAGAATGGAAGTTATGGCTTCATGTTGTTGTGTAGCCTGGGTGTTATGTAATACACCGGTGCTAATTTCGAGGACGAAATTCTTTTAGTGGGGGATATTGTGATGACCAGGGATTATAGATGTTAATCCCGTAGTGTTAAAAATCCCTAAAGTTGTTTTACGTAGCGATTTGGAGTTTAATCGCGATGTTGGGCCTTCTGGGCTCGTTTATTTGGGTAGTTGGGATCGTTGGATCCCGAGGTTGAGATTGTATTCACATTACGATGTAAAACCTAAGAGTTGGGTTTTTGATGTGTCTCGGAATCTCGAGTGCTTGTGTGAGCACCGGTAGGAGGTTTTGGGGTTAGAGAGAGTTTTTGAAAACAGATGATTTTTAATGAATCACGATGTATTTGTGGGGCTATTAGTATTTCGGGGTATTTTGCTATAAATACCAGTTGAACCCGAGATTTTTATTAAAAATTCCATTTTTAGCCTCCAACCCGCCTCCCTCTCTCTCCCCGCCGATTTCCGACTCCCCCCAGCCCCGCGCACGAAAACGCTTCGGCCGCCGCCGTCCGGCCGCCGTTCGCCGCGTGCGACCCGCCACCGGCTTCGTCTCGTCGAGGCGCAGCTATCCCCTCCGGCAATTGAGAGTTTTGTCGCGTTTTGAAGTCGGATTTTACAGGTAAGCGTAGATCCCAATTTCTAGGGTTTATCGAATTTCGACCGATTTACTTCCGATTTTCGATTGGGTAACCTTCCTTACCCCTTTTCCATGCTTGTCATGTAATTCCCTGCTTAACTTGATGGTATTGTGAATTATTGTTTCGAATTTCCCCAAATTCGTAGGGTTTATGTTCGAATTTTTGGGGGTTTTAGGCAAGGGGTGTTGATTCTTGCTTTGATGGTTTAATTCACATTTTAGATGTATTATGATGCTTAATTGGGATCGAATTGAGATGTTATGGTTCGAATTTTGCCCTAATTTGGTGAGGGTTCGATTTCGAATTTTGGGGGTTTTGGCTATGGGTTGATGATTCATGTTAGGGATCGTTTATTACAGGTTTTAGATGATTTATGATGCTTGGTTGAGTTCGAATCGTGATGCTAGAGTTAGAATTATTGAAGGTGTTCTTGGGCAATTTTTCGATATGTCGCATTCGTTTTCCCTCCCTGCATGTACTCTGCCCCAGGTCTTTTAAATGATTTTTTGTCGTGTGTTGACAATATTTTGAGGGTTATGGATGTGCTTGAGCATGGGTTACATGTTCGTAAATAATTGTGAATTATTTATCGTGTTAGCACATCGTTCCTCGGGGCATGGAACTCGAGCAAGGTTTGGCTCGGACTTCGAGGATTTAAGGTACGTTTAGCGTACAAGCATAGTTTAAATGATGTTTTACAAGTATGATGCATGATTTAAAATACATGAAATGTTTTACTATGATGGTACCGGGACTTGGTTACGTTATGTTGATTCACATGGTGAAATGCTTGGTGCCGCTATGAAGCGAGCAAATGATGGGGTGTGGTTGCTACGGAGCGAACACCGATAGTATGACGCTACTTTGAAGTAAGAAATGAAAATGTGGTATTTGATTAGATATCTAGGATGTCTGTATTTTATTCCCTATTGGTAATGAATAGGAACAGAGACGTAGTTAATCAGAGAAGTGATTAATTAGTATCGGAAGTTAAGGAAATCTCAAATGATATCTAGAATTATGATAATTGCTAGATAAAGAAAGATGTTATGAAATGTTGTTAAATTGAAACGGGCTAGGGTTAACCAATATGATGATTAACTGCATATTCAGGATTTGGTGATTTATCTGTTTTGAGAACAGGGTTATTACAGGGGTATGCTATGATGAGGATGATACCATCCAGGAAGTATCACATATGTTCCACAATATTTACATTTTCGTAAATTATGTATTATGTCATTATGATTATGAAATTGTGGAATTGGTATGCTCACCCCGTTGGGGGCTGTCTCTGTTGGGGCAGGTAAACAGGTACATCGATGGCTTTGGAAATGAACTCGAGCGGTTGATTGGATGTACTCCCAGGATCGTGGTACCAGGGCTTGATGGAGCACGGTATAGTATAGAGTACTTATATACCCCTGATGGTTATATACATATTCATGATGCTCGCATGTGAGCACGATTATACTTGTATATGGGTTGTATATAAAGGCATGAGCCTTTCTGTCCTTCATTCTATGTTGCATGCAATTAGAGGTAGAATTGCTAAATGATATGAGAGTCATTGGTGTATTGTGGGTGTTGAAACCCACTTTTGTTGTCATATGTGTGGTGTCTTCCCTGGCTGGGAATTTACTTGATATTGCTGTATTCTGATGAGAATTATTTTTCCCTGGCGAGAATTATGTTATGTGTTGTGCTCTTATTTCGGGATGGCTCTATTTATGGGGAGACTCTGCCCAAATTTTTATGAAAGTCTACCATGTAAAAAGTGGTGTAATGGGCGAACTCTATGAGTTTATTGTTATTAGGATGATGAACTTATAACATTGTATGTTAAAGAAAATTTTGTAATTGCCATTCAATGGTAAAGTATCATCTGAGTTTCCCGAATGATTTTATTGAAAGCATGTGCCACACATAATGATTAATACACTAATCAAGGGTTAAGTATATGGGGTCCTTACAAATTACATGCCAAAATAAGGACTATCAAGTGGATTAGTTACATCCCCAATCAAATGAATGTTTTTGCTATAGCTTTACACGACTCCTAGAGTAGACACTATACAAATGTAATCCTGTCCTTCATCTATCAAGATTGTTCTTCACAAGCTCACCATCTCAACTCGCTTTAGTCCATTTTATCATGCCAAATGTACCTACAAGGACAACCCCCAAACATGAGTATATAACAATTCATATACAACACAATGTAAGGCGTAAATGCATAAACCGTAATAAACACTTCCTGTTTTTCCCATGCATTTTAAACGCTCCCTTTTTGGTTGTCCCTGTACCATAACTCATGAGTATAATCAAATAGATTATTCAATGGTCCACACATGTCATGACATAATACCATTCCATTATCACCAATTACCAATCAACAATCCCTAGTCTGTTCATCACAATGTATTTTAATGCCCCCAGCTTTTCACATATAGGCGGCATAGAATAACCTCGCTTCAATGGACATGCGGCGCTCCCACCCCTCGCTTCACATTGAGCGGCAAATATTCTTTCCTCGCCTTATATGATAACCACGCTCAAATGTGACATGCGGCGCTCCCACCCCTCGCTTCACGTTTAGCGGTACCAAATCAAATAGCGGCAAGCATTAAAATCATCAACGGATGACCATGACTCATGGGATGTGCACCAATAACCATCATATGCATATACAATCATCATGCATAAATTCAACATGTATTTGCATCCACAATGCATAATTCCACATATACTCGCATCCACAATGCATAACCAATGAGTATAATAGATACATGTACCGTTGGGTGCCCGTACGTCTTCTACGTACCTTTCCAAAAGTGGGGTGTGGTAGGACTTCACTTCCTTGGCTGTGTTGTCACCTGGGATGGTTCTACACAATTACACAACCCAATATTAGAACCAAATAATAGTCCAATACCAAAAAATACCATCATGTAGGACAAAATCACAAAAACCACAATTTATGCCTTGCGATCGATCGGTCTCCATGCCTCGATCGATCGCTGAGTTAAGCAAAAATGGCATCCAGGTCCTGCCTCTTCCGATCTATCGAGACATTCTCTCGATCGATCGAGATTTCACACCGATCGATTGGAACCTTTTATCGATCGATCGAGACGTCACACCGATCGATCGGAACAAAATTTCGATCGATCGGTAAGCTCATTTCACGCCTTGTTCAGGCTCTGCCCTGCTCGATCGATCGGACCCATTTCTCGATCGATCGGGCAGCCCTGTTCCTGCGAGAAACTTCCATGTATGAGCTTCCAACAACACCTAAACTCATATACAACCAAGAACAACCACCATTCTCAACATTTAACCACAAAACAACCTTAAAATACATCCCCAAACATAAACAACATGTTGGACCAAGATCCACCCTTTTAACCCCAAAAACAAGCTACAAACCCAACCAAAACTCAACAAAACTCTACCATAATGGAAGCTTACCACTTGAGCTCCAAGTTTTTAGCAAGAAATCACAAAAGACTCCTTTTTCAAAGCTTTATCCTCTCCTCTAGTTTCAGAAACGAAAATGGAGGTTTTGGATGAATGGAGAGGGTTGAAGGAACATAAAGTTGATAGAGAGGGGGTGATGGGATGTAAAGATGTGAGCAAGTGGCTCCTTACCAACTTTGGGATTTAAATGTGTATCATAATATAAGCATGATGTATAAAACACCCAAACATAATATTTTAAAAGCATTTTACCACAATGCACCAAAATCACCATTAAAATCATGCTTTACCAGAAATTACAAACCAACACATTTAAACCATTATAACACCCAATTTCCCAACATGTATAACATGCACCCTGAAATGCTCTACCGGGTCACGCCTACCATGTGACAAGCATTTTACCAAGATAATTAGTCCTAACACATAATCTAATTATCGCCATAATATCACATAAACATAATTAATGCCCAATTGCAATTAATTATTTCGGGGATATCACAAATACTCCATTTAAAACCAATAAAAACTCCAAAAACTCAACTTTGGATTTTAACCAAAAATCCCCAAATTCCATAACCAACTCAATACTCAACCAAACTCTACCATATACTACCAAATCGAAGATAAAAGCGAGGGGAAGAACAATACCTTATTATATTCGAGAAATCCGGCTCCCGAGTTGTGCTTCCGGCCATTTTTCACCAAATGGAGAAAAGAGGGTTTGAGGGGAAAGAGAGAGGCGTGGATGAGAGGAGAGAGAGAGTGAAATGATTTGTGTTATCCCGTAACACCGAGTCCACTTGGTATATATAGTACCAAGGCTCCAAAATACCAATCCCTCCACAAATACATCATGACTCATTAAAAATCATCTGTTTCAAAAATCTTATCTCCAATCACAATTCCAATACCAGCCCCAATACAAAGTACCTCGGACCCCAGATACCACCAAAAACCCAATTCCAAGGTTTTTCACCACGATGAGAATACAACCTCAACCTTTGGGTCCAACGATCCCAAATACTCGATTTAACACTCTCGGACGTCCCAACACCGTAATTAATTCATAATTGCCACAATTAAAATCCATTGAGGATCATTACCACACCGGGATTAACGCCATTAATCCCCGGGCATCACAATATCTATAACTATCACACATGTATTTGACGTTATCTCTCGATCTCGGTCTGAAATTCACAGTATGAGTTATTCGTTCCGTATCAAAATGTTATATCTAGTTCTCAATCGCAAAACAAATATCATTCAAAGAGTAGTTAATCCTTTAAGGGTCAGTTTGAAGTGAATGATATAATAAGTAATATGATGACAAGGATATGAGATTGTGATAAAAATTATCATTGTAATGTCTAAAACACCCTTACTACTATTATATATATAATAATAATAACATATATATAAAAAAAAAGTTATTTATATTAATAAATAAATAATAATAAAATATATATAATAATATAAATATATATATTATATTATTATAATTATTATATTATATATTCGAGACCTCCTATGAATTCGTCATAAACCTAGGAATTCTACAGAATATAAAAACCGTCAATCCTTGAACTATAAAAGTACAAAAACACCCTAATCGACACACCTCGTCATAAGCAGGCAATAGTACAATAGTTCTTAAATGTCAGTTTTAATATTCAAACCTAGAATGATTTATTCATAAGATACATAAGGACCAATTCAAGGCATAAGTAAGTAAATGGGATTTAAGTTAACACAAATAATTATTTAGCCTATCATAATATTTATGATAAAACAAAAATATAGATAAAGAATACTTACAAAAGGGAAGAGCAGAATAGTAGTTGAAACCAAATGCAAACTGTTTATTAATATGAACGAGAATATTACAAAGAGTGGATGTTTTTTCCAGTCTGCTAAACAAAGAAAATAAAAGCTCCTTATATAGGAGTGGAACATCGGATTTCAAATCCGGACTTCAAACACAAAATAAAAATAGTACAGACTAATAATAAAAAAGTACAAATAGGAACCACACTAATTTACAATAGTAGACGCACTAAAATAAAATAATAATATAGTGGATGGAATATATTCCATCGTACAATACTTTATTAAAGTAATATGCCTCTTTAGTCATATCCACTAAAGTTTGTCTGCCATTGAGCCGGATAAGGCGGAATCAGCATCTTCTTTTTACAATGCTTTATCTTTATCTTTTGAGGTGGATCCAGTAGACCCAGTTTCCATCATGGTGGCTTTGAATGTTTCAAAAATATCATTGAAAGGAATATTGGGATCCTATGCATCCTGTAAATCTTCAGAAATTGATTTTCCAGACATATTATCATCATCAAATCTGGTTAATAAATCCTTCTTCATTGCTTCCAAATATTCTTCAATCATTTTCTCCTTAGTCATTACCTCGGATTTCATTCGGCATTTTCGAGCAATATGTTCGAATGGTGAAGGTTGCTCAAACGAATTTCTTACAAAATTGTCCGTTTGATAGGTAGTAATTGTGTCCGCAATAAGTTCCAAAGTATCCATTCCAAACATTTGTTTGGTGTCTGGGTTTTCCTTTAACATTTTATCCCAGAATTTTGAATAAAAATTCATTTTAAGGCAGGGGATATGAGTGTCAGTATAAGACACTTCTGGCGTCCATTTCCAAAGCCAAGGAAAAGAAAATTCAACAAAGAAATAGAAAGATGATATTCCTGTTATACCAGAACTTTGTTGTTGTAATTGAATTAATTTGGGAGATAAATCAATCCATTCATCAAAATAGGTTTTATAAATTTCTGGTAAAATTTTATGAGTAGTGCCATATTTGCCCCACCAATTTATAAACCAATTTGGAATATCATGTTTATATACTTTGGTACAAATTTTAATAATCTACGAATGTCGTTTCTTATTGTTTTCATAGAAGAAAACTTTATGAAATGCTTCAACATAATCCCAATAATATATTTAATCATCTGATTATTAGGAAAAGAAAATTCTTTTTCCTTAAGAGGTGATATTCCCCATCCAGTCGGAGTTATTACTCGTTTAATAATAATTTTACTAAATGTAAAGTTTTCCTTTTGATTTAAAGGAAATCGCTTAATATCGCATGAATTATTTATGAGTAATTGCTCATTATAATTTCGTGACTTATAAGTCCCATAAGCAAATGATGCAGTGTCAATATACCTGCTCATAATCTTCCAGGGTTCATTGCCCCATTTCAGATCAATATCTTCAAGGAAAAATATGATTTCCTGAGAATCATTTTTGATAAAATTATGTGATTCTCCTTCATCGTTATTAACGATATTAGCATATGATGTTGTTGTTTCAGTTTCAGGGATATTACCCTCTTTTTGCTATTTAAAAGCAAGGAATTCCTGATATAAAGGATCCTGTTCTTGAGATAAATTCTTAGCTATGAGCTTACGTGGTCCATGTTGAGCTATAATATGCTCTGGAATTTGTCCTCGTCCTCCTCGGCCCCCCCTTCTTCTATAAGAGGAATTTCCTCTATAAGATTGACTCATACCTGAAAATATTTCAAGCATTTAAATATTCACGAGTCAAAAAGTCTGGAAGAGAATTTTATTCACCCTTTTTATATATTATCTCAAAATCAAATGGAGCTAAATGAGCTTGCCAACGAGCAAACATTTGTTTAGAGACATCATGTTTAAAATCTTTATTAAACATAAATTTAGCTGACTTACAATCTGTTTTTATTATAAATTTTTGATTATATAAATCATCTTGGAATTTTAAAATATATTTAACAATTGCAAGAATTTCTTTTGCTATATTTGCATAATTCTTCTGACTGTCATTCCATTTACCAGAATAAAATCTAATTAAAAATTCATTTTTTGAAATAGGATCTATTTGTTTCAATATGCCTCCATAACCAATATCAGAGGCATCTGTTTCAATAATTTTACTCCAATTTGGATTCGCTATCATTAAACAGGGTAAATATTTTACCTTTTGCTTAATAGTTTGAACTGTTTTGGTATGTTCATCAGTCTAAGGTTTATGAACCTTTTTAAGTCTATCATATAGAATAGCTGAATCTTGAGTTAATTTTTTATAATGAGCAGAAGTATAATTTAGACTTCCTAAAAATCTCTGTAATTGATTTTTATCAATTATTTTATCTGGAAATTTAGAAGTAAATTCTATACTACGAGAGAGAGGAATTATATTTTCTTTATTAATATTATGGCCTAAGAATCTTATTTCAGTTTGAAATAAAGACATTTTTGGTTTAGATATAACTAAGCCATTTTGAATAATAATTTTCTTAAACATATCTAAGTGTTTCATATGTAAATCAATTGTAAGGACCCCAAGCCCTTAACCCTTGATTAGTGTATTAACCACTATGTGTGGTACATGCTTCTATACAAATCAATCGGGAAACTCAGATGATGCTTACAAAATTCCCTGAACATTCAACGTTATAAGATCATCTCTACTAACATATAGACTCATAGAGTTGCCCATTACCATGCCCTTTTTGCCACTTTTTACATTGTGGACTTTTATAAAAATTTGGGCAGAGTCTCCCCATAAATAGAGCTATCCCGAAATAAAAGCACAACACAATATATAGTTCCCGGCCAGGGAAAACACATACTCAACAGAACACAGCAACGCTAAGTAAATTCCCAGCCAGGGAAGACACCACACATAAGACAACATAGATGGGTTTCAACGCCCACACAATACACCCATGACTCTCATATCATTAGCAATTCTACTCTTAATTGCATGCAACATAGAATGAAAGAGAGAAAGGCTCATGCCTTTATATACAATCCATATACAAGTATAATCGTGCTCACAGGCGAGCATCATGAATATGTATATAATCCTCAGGTGTGTATATGTACTCTATACGATACCGTGCTCCATCAAGCCCTGGTACCACGATTCTGGGGTACATCCAATCAACAGCTCGAGCTCATCTCCAAAGCCATCGATGTACCTGTTCACCTGCCCCAACAGAAACAGCCCCCAACGGGGTGAGCATACCAATTCCACAACTTCATAATCATAATGACATAATACATAATTTACGAAAATGTAAATATTACGGAACATATGTGATACTTCCTGGATGGTATCATCCTCATCATAGCGTACCCCTGTTCTCAAAACAGATAAATCATCAAATCCTGAATATGCAGTTAATCATCACATTGGTTAACCCTAGCCAGTTTCAAATTAACAACATTTCATAACGTCTTTCTTTATCTAGCAATCATCATAATTCTAGATATTATATTGAGATTTCCTTAACTTCGATACTAGCTAATCACTTCTCTGATTAACTACGTCTCTGTTCCTATTTATTACCAATAGGGAATAAAATACAGATATCCTAGATATCTAATCAAATACCACATTTTAATTTCTTACTTCGAGGTAACGTCATACTATCGGTGTTTTCTCCGTAGCAACCACACCTCATCACTTGCTCGCTTCATAGCGGCACTAAGCATTCCACCATGTGAATCAACATAACGTAACCAAGTCCCGGTACCATCATAGTAAAGCATTTCATGTATTTAGATCATGCATCATACTTGTAAAACATCATTTAAACTATGCTCGTACGCTAAACGTACCTTAAATCCTCGAAGTCCGAGCCAAACCTTGCTCGAGTTCCATGCCCCGAGGAACGATGTGCTAACACGATAAATAATTCACAATTATTTACGAACATGTAACCCATGCTCAAGCACATCCATAACCCTCAAAATATTGTCGGCACACGACAATTAAACATCTAAAAGACCCGGGGCAGGGTACATGCAGGGAGGGAAAACGAATGCAACATATCGAAAAATTGCTCAAGAACACCTTCAATAATTCGAACCCAACCAACACAAATCAAACCCAAATAATCACCATAATTCATCTAACACATGAATTAATCAATTAACAACAACAATAATCGCCCCACATGCCAAAACCCCCAAAATTCGAATTCAAGCCCTAACTTCGAATCCAATTCCTCAATTTCGAACACAATCAAGCATCATAATGCATCTAAAACATGAATTAATCAATTACTAACAAGAATCATCGCTCCTTGTCAAAAGCCCCAATTTTTCGAACCCTAACTCACAAAAATCGAGCTGAAATTCGAACCAAATGCAACAAATATTTCAAACCACAAAAGTCTGAAATCATCGACTCAATAACAGCTCACAAACGCCCCAAAAACACCAGAAAAATCGTACCAAAAACATACCAAAATCGAGCCCAAAAAATCGGATGAACTCCAGTTTCGAACCCTACGCTTTTCTGGCAAATCCGAACGCGATTCTCGACGAAACTTCGAATTGTTGGTATGGATAGGAGCGCCTGGAAGAGACGATTCCAACGGCGGGTGGCACGCGCCGAACGGCGGCCGGACGGCGGCGGGCGGAGCACTTTTGTGCGCGGTGGTCAAAGGGGATCGGGAAAGGGGCGCGCGGGTGGAGAGAGAAACGAGGTGCTGAAATGGTTCCGATAATTAAAATCTCGGGTTCAACTGGTATTTATAGCAAAAATACCCCAAAATACTAAAAGCACCACAAATACATCATGATTCATTAAAAATCATCTGTTTTCAAAAATTCTCTCTCTAACTCAAAAACCCCCTACCGGTGCCCACACCAAGCACCCGAGATTCTGAGTCACACTAAAAACCCAACTCACAGGTTTTCACCGAAATGAGAATACGATCTCAACCTCGGGATCCAACGATCCCAACTACTCAAATAGACGAGCCCAGAAGGCCCAACACTTCGATTAAACTCCAAATCGCCACGTAAAACAACTTTAGGGGTTATTAACACTCCGGGATTAATATCCCTAATCTCAGGTCATCACAATATCCCCCACTAAAAGAATTTCGTCCTCGAAATTAGCACCGGTGTATCACGTAACACCCGGGCTACACAACAACATGAAGCCATAACCTCGATTCCTGACCACATCAGAATCGTCTTAAAAACCGCGAGGATACTTACCTCTCTTCAAACTCTGAAACAGAGCGACTTACCAAAACCAACATATCACCCAAGAGGCAAAACGTACCTCGATGCGGGTCATCCCAAAAGTCAGTCTCTCATGACCGCAAAACAACCGATACTTACGACTGTAGATCGGACAGTCATCAACTAGTAAGAACGCATCATGAATGACACCTCAACCGTGAGAACGTTGACCTCGTGTCAATCTCTGGAGTGGAATAGACTTCCAAACCCATCATAACGTCGAAGAGCGTCAGTACAACTCAACGCTAACGGTCCAAAAGCAGTTAGTCAACTGAAACTGCAAGGATTCGAATTGCTTCCGATTCCATCGTAGATATCATTCAAAGACATCTCTATCATGACTCACAATGTCTAACATACATCGTTACGAGGAAAACATTAGCATACCACGGTGTATACATACCAAACCTGGTTTCCACTTTCAAACCTCCTCCATCAAAGGAGCAGTCGCATCATTGCAACTCAATTTGGGCATCTCACGGCCACAGATTCACACAAAAGACATCTCACCAGATGTCCACCTCCGGATATCCTAAGAATCACATCCTGATCATAAATAAACAATCGAGACTCCTCAGAGTTTCAAATTTGAAAGGACATGCAATAAACCCAATGCATCCCAAATACATGGATTCCCAGGCCAAATCAACGACGACTTTATGACTCTCTTGTTGGTACTTCAACATCATGAGCTGTCCCAGACAAGTCTCACCAAGATTTAAACATAAACATATATACGTTTCAGTGAGGCATACTCAACTTCAACTTCAAATGACGTGGTGACTACCAGAGTCCACCACAATCCACCTCGTATCACCTTACGATTTGCCAAACTTGGTTCCAATGAGCAGTATAACGGCTCTAGCAAGCCCATCATGGTGCTGCACACACGCGGCAGACAAACTAGTCGCTGCCTCACTAGGTTCACCTCAAACCTACCAATCAGATGGACGTTTCCGCACGGCATACCATACCATGGGAAGAAAAATCAATAGAGTAGTGGGTCTTTACCCAACATTCCTCCAATGCTGACATACCCTGGACACTCCAATGTCCCCATGTACTTAACATAACCTGGTCCTACTTCCTTAGGACCCATCTTACACTCTCATGGGTGGTGTGACCATGTCTACCACATGTCATATCAATAGAAAGCGAGTAATTCCTCCACGATTACTCCTGCCGTCAAAAACATGGCCAAAAGCCATTCCAACGAGCATACCTCAAGGGTATTGCCACTCGAAATATGATTACCTCAAACAATTTCTGCGGTACAATCACATGTACAGTGCGTCCATCCATTCCTCGAGCAACCCGCTCGGCATAAGGGCCACGTTAATCGGTGACGCACACACCACCTTGTGCCCGACACTGGCACCCAAGGCATACAACTGAAAACGTATACTCAACGCATTGTTCATCGTAACGATGATGCATGTCTAATAAGACATCTCCTACACCATCGTCATTGCCATCCCGTGACAACATGCCCACTCATGGCATCTAAGGTATCGTCAACTAGTGACGATACATGTCAACAATGACATCTAAACGACCCAGTCAACTCGTGACGGTCCATGTACATCAACATATGTCATCCATCATCATGCTAGTAAAATAGTCATAATAAAACATGTATAACAACGCATGCTAGCTATAACAATGCTAAATAGAATAGCAATATCTCATACCTCATCGCTAACAAGATAGCGGCATACCTATCTCCGTCGCTCAATAATAATACGTAATCAGCACCCATCGCTCGAAGGCGGCAAAATCCTGTGCTGAATATATAGCGGCACAGTCCATCGCTATAGAATCGACGGCATAATACCTCGTCATATAATAGGTGGCATAAAACCTCGCTATACACCTGAGCATGAATCATCGTCCACATAATAGCGGAAAGAGGCATCGCTATCAATACCCGGCGGTGTAAACCATCGCCAATCAATATAGCGGAATGAACCATCGCTATCAATACATCTGGCGGAAAGAACCATCGCCAATCAATATAGCGGAATGAACCATCGCTATCAATACATCTGGCGGAAAGAACCATCGCCAATCAATATAGCGGAATGAACCATCGCTATCAATACATCTGGCGGAAAGAACCATCGCCAATCAATATAGCGGAATGAACCATCGCTATCAATACATCTGGCGGAAAGAACCATCGTCAATCAATATAGCGGAATTAACCATCGCTATCAACATATCTGGCGGCACTAATCATCGCCAATCCTCATAGAAGAATGAGTCATCGTAAATCCACATAATAGCGGAATAGGGCATCGCTATTAACATATCCGGCGGCATAAACCATCGCCAATCCTCATAAAAGAGTGAGTCATCATAAAATAGCGGAATGAGGCATCGCTATCATCATAAACATCATCATAATCATCATATCATCTTTACTCATCATAAACATCATCATAAACATCATATTCACATATATACTCACAACAAACTATGTTAATTAGAAATGGGACTGTCCGGGTTCCATTATGACAGCGGCACAATTGGCCCCCTCGCTCGACATAACACATCGTATGATACCCATCGCTACGCCTTGATAGCGGATGTATCTCTTATTCAGCGGATGATACCCATCGCTACGCCTTGATAGCGGATGTACCCCATCGCTCAGCGGATGATACCCATCGCTACACCTTGATAGCGGATGTACCCCATCGCTCATCAGCGGATGATACCCATCGCTACACCTTGATAGCGGATGTACCCCATCGCTCATCAGCTATGTGAGCGGCAAGACCTTCCTCGCTTGCCCATAATGACCACCGGACATTCAACCATTCTAAGTAACATAGTTAAACATACATTATCATCATATAAACATCATCATCTTATAGCATCATTATCTGATAACATCGTCATCTTATAGCATCATTATCTTAGAGATAAAACAGTAAATATACGAAATCATAGTTGAGTAAGCCTGCTGGTTATTCATTAACTTCTTTTCATTTTCCCTGGTTCATATTCATGCATATGGGCATCTTACCCTGTGGCATCTTACCACCTTATAAACATCATATCATTCTATAAACATCATATTAACATCATCATTACTTATCATAGTAGTCATCGTAAACGTCATATCATCTTCATTTATCATAATATCGTCGTAAACATCTTGTCGTCTTTATTCATCATAGACATCATCATCATAAACTTACTTATCCTAATCATCATCATAAACATCGTAAATACTTCTGTAATTATAGCATAGTCATAGTGTAAGAATATGTTACCGTCCGATGCCCGTACGCGTCTTACGTACCTTCCTTGCTTGAACATTACATGAACAAACGCATTAGTATATTCAATAATAATTGAGACCATACCGAAGTATTCCACTGTCGGTTGTCCACCCAGTCTGTCCCCAGACAATACATCATATCTTTCTTTTCCCTGATTTTCTTACCAATCAGATTCCTTGGCACGTAACATATAGAGTGTTAGACATTACTATTAATGCAATCCTATCGTGTTCCACACGATTCCTGCAACCACAATGGTTAGCAATACCACTTTTCATAACATAAAAGCACATAAACGATTAGTCATGTCGTATAACATTAATGCCATCATGCATAAATATGTGCTATCAATAACTTCCTAGGCCCTCAACAGCCCCAATGAGCAACCACTGCTCTGATACCACTAATGTAAGGACCCCAAGCCCTTAACCCTTGATTAGTGTATTAACCACTATGTGTGGTACATGCTTCTATACAAATCAATCGGGAAACTCAGATGATGCTTACAAAATTCCCTGAACATTCAACGTTATAAGATCATCTCTATTAACATATAGACTCATAGAGTTGCCCATTACCATGCCCTTTTTGCCACTTTTTACATTGTGGACTTTTATAAAAATTTGGGCAGAGTCTCCCCATAAATAGAGCTATCCCGAAATAAAAGCACAACACAATATATAGTTCCCGGCCAGGGAAAACACATACTCAACAGAACACAGCAACGCTAAGTAAATTCCCAGCCAGGGAAGACACCACACATAAGACAACATAGATGGGTTTCAACGCCCACACAATACACCCATGACTCTCATATCATTAGCAATTCTACTCTTAATTGCATGCAACATAGAATGAAAGAGAGAAAGGCTCATGCCTTTATATACAATCCATATACAAGTATAATCGTGCTCACAGGCGAGCATCATGAATATGTATATAATCCTCAGGTGTGTATATGTACTCTATACGATACCGTGCTCCATCAAGCCCTGGTACCACGATTCTGGGAGTACATCCAATCAACAGCTCGAGCTCATCTCCAAAGCCATCGATGTACCTGTTCACCTGCCCCAACAGAGACAGCCCCCAACGGGGTGAGCATACCAATTCCACAATTTCATAATCATAATGACATAATACATAATTTAAGAAAATGTAAATATTGCGGAACATATGTGATACTTCCTGGATGGTATCATCCTCATCATAGCGTACCCCTGTAATAACCCTGTTCTCAAAACAGATAAATCATCAAATCCTGAATATGCAGTTAATCATCACATTGGTTAACCCTAGCCAGTTTCAAATTAACAACATTTCATAACGTCTTTCTTTATCTAGCAATCATCATAATTCTAGATATTATATTGAGATTTCCTTAACTTCGATACTAGTTAATCACTTCTCTGATTAACTACGTCTCTGTTCCTATTTATTACCAATAGGGAATAAAATACAGATATCCTAGATATCTAATCAAATACCACATTTTAATTTCTTACTTCGAGGTAACGTCATACTATCGGTGTTTGCTCCGTAGCAACCACACCTCATCACTTGCTCGCTTCATAGCGGCACTAAGCATTCCACCATGTGAATCAACATAACGTAACCAAGTCCCGGTACCATCATAGTAAAGCATTTCATGTATTTTAGATCATGCATCATACTTGTAAAACATCATTTAAACTATGCTCGTACGCTAAACGTACCTTAAATCCTCGAAGTCCGAGCCAAACCTTGCTCGAGTTCCATGCCCCGAGGAACGATGTGCTAACACGATAAATAATTCACAATTATTTACGAACATGTAACCCATGCTCAAGCACATCCATAACCCTCAAAATATTGTCGACACACGACAATTAAACATCTAAAAGACCCGGGGCAGGGTACATGCAGGGAGGGAAAACGAATGCAACATATCGAAAAATTGCTCAAGAACACCTTCAATAATTCGAACCCAACCAACACAAATCAAACCCAAATAATCACCATAATTCATCTAACACATGAATTAATCAATTAACAACAACAATAATCGCCCCACATGCCAAAACCCCCAAAATTCGAATTCAAGCCCTAACTTCGAATCCAATTCCTCAATTTCGAACACAATCAAGCATCATAATGCATCTAAAACATGAATTAATCAATTACTAACAAGAATCATCGCTCCTTGTCAAAAGCCCCAATTTTTCGAACCCTAACTCACAAAAATCGAGCTGAAATTCGAACCAAATGCAACAAATATTTCGAACCACAAAAGTCTGAAATCATCGACTCAATAACAGCTCACAAACGCCCCAAAAACACCAGAAAAATCGTACCAAAAACATACCAAAATCGAGCCCCAAAAATCGGATGAACTCCAGTTTCGAACCCTACGTTTTTCTGGCAAATCCGAACGCGATTCTCGACGAAACTTCGAATTGTTGGTATGGATAGGAGCGCCTGGAAGAGACGATTCCAACGGCGGGTGGCACGCGCCGAACGGCGGCCGGACGGCGGCGGGCGGAGCACTTTTGTGCGCGGTGGTCAAAGGGGATCGGGAAAGGGGCGCGCGGGTGGAGAGAGAAACGAGGTGCTGAAATGGTTCCGATAATTAAAATCTCGGGTTCAACTGGTATTTATAGCAAAAATACCCCAAAATACTAAAAGCCCTACAAATACATCATGATTCATTAAAAATCATCTGTTTTCAAAAATTCTCTCTGTAACTCAAAAACCCCCTACCGGTGCCCACACCAAGCACCCGAGATTCTGAGTCACACTAAAAACCCAACTCACAGGTTTCACCGAAATGAGAATACGATCTCAACCTCGGGATCCAACGATCCCAACTACTCAAATAGACGAGCCCAGAAGGCCCAACATTTCGATTAAACTCCAAATCGCCACGTAAAACAACTTTAGGGGTTATTAACACTCCGGGATTAATATCCCTAATCTCAGGTCATCACATCAATTGTTTTAGAGTATACTAAAATATCATCTATATAAACAATTATAAACTCTCTATAAGGAGTAAAAATATCATTCATAATTTGTTGAAATTCAGAAGGTGCATTTTTCAAACCAAAAGACATGACATTCCACTCATAATGTCCTATTGGAACATTAAAAGTTATTTTATAAGTATCACTTTGATTGACTTGTATTTGCCAATATCCTGATTTGAGATCAAATTTTGAAAATATGATAGAATCATATAATCTATCTAATAAATCTTTTTTATTAGGGATTGGATGTCTTATCCATTTTAAGACTTTATTTAATGGTTTAATGGTTTATAATTAATAACCAATCTCGGTACTCCACGTTCTTGTTAACTCTTTTTATTAACATAAAAAGCAGTACAAGACCAAGGAGATTTAGAAGGCTTAATTAACTTTTTCTGTAATAAGGATTCTATTTCCTTTTTACATAATTCTAAATACTCAGAGTTCATTTGACATGGTCGAGCTTTTGTAGGGATTAATTTTTCATTAATATCATTCTCATAAGGTAAAGAGATAATATGCTTTTTTCGATTCCAAAAAGCATTTGGGTGATCACTACAAATCTTTAAAGAAAATTGTTGTGCAATTAACTTAATTTTTTCCTGTAATCTAGGATTTTGTGACTGATCATTTATTGTGATTGTGTTGACTTCAAATTTTAAAAATTGTAATTGATGAATTTTATTTTGTATATGATCATGAATAATATTAATATATCGTGGAGAATGAGCATCTAGGAATTTAAGAAAAAATGTTTTTCCTTCAAATGTACCACAAATTCCTAAATTATCAATATATTTAATTGGGTATAACTGGGTAATAAAAGGAGGTCAGAGCCAATTAGGTATTAAGTTAAGTAGAGGATGATGATAGTTAACACAAGTAGCCTTATTCAAATGAATTTAAACCTTGTTAAGAAACAGAATACTGTTAAAAATAGTATGGTACAAGAATATGATGTACCTCAGAATTTAGAATCATTAAATAGATGGACAATTCCTAAAATTGAACCTAAACTTATATATAAGTTAGGAGCTTTTGAAAGATTAGGAATCAAACAAATTGTTAAAACTACTGAAGAAGCAGTATCATTAAATAATGACGAAATTGTTTTAAAATTACTTAGTGAAAAAGATATTTTGCCTTACATTGAAACTCATAAATTTCTTCACATCGGATTAGTGCAAATTGCTTTTAAACCTTTAACCTTAGAAGACTTACCAGAAAGCTTTATAGCAGCTTTAAGAGATGGTAGAAATTTAAATTGGAAACAATCTTTGATTAGAATTATTCAATCTAGTTTGGCTCATGGCCCTGTTTATTTTGATGTTTATCCAAACTTACAATTATCATTATCTGATATTAATATATTAGATGCTTTGACATTAAATGTTAAAACTCATGGTTATAATTATGCTCCAGGAACAGAAATAATTTGAATCTGTTATCGTATTTATTATAAACCTTTGCATACATTAAATCCTCAATGTAGGAGAATGGATAAACCAATTAATGAAACAATATTAATTGAAACTAATTTTAGTCGATCAAACATTACAACACGTAGAGCTATTAAATGGGATGAAATTGTTTTCCCTGATAACTGGACAATTGAACATGCAATTCATGTTCAAACCAGAATTCAAAACAATTTAGTTGATGTTATACAAATAAATGATGGTTCAATTCAATTACAATTTGAACCAAATAATCAACAAAAATTATTACAGTCTATAACTAGATTTTTAAGATCTAAATCATCCAAGTCTTATTCATCTTTTTCTCATATTTCTTCAATGGAGGAAAATAATTCTCCTCGTAGAGCTTCCACATCTACTGTGCCGAATCCAATTGATAATTTACATCATGAGAGGATAAGTAAATTATATATCAATCCAGATAGTATAGTCAAAAGATTAAAAGAATCAGAAATAACTGAATCAGAAATGAATTTTCTTTATGAATAGACCCAAAATAGATTTTAGCCCTGGATCTAGTGTCAGGCAGAAAATAAAAAATGAATTTAATCAACCTAAATGGGAACAATTTAGAAAATGGTTTTTTAACTATTCTTCAAAAGAAAAACAAACTTTGTTACAAAATGAATTTTATAAATTCTGTTCTGATCAAAATTCTTATATACCATTTATACCATGGTTTATATCTACATATGTTGAACCTTATATTCAAGTATTAGAAAGGACATATACACTTTCAAACGGAAATATTTTGAAAAATTTATATCCTCCTCAACAACCCTTTGAAATTGAAAAGGAAGGAACAATTCTTAATTTTTCAGCATTTTCAAAATTATTGGAAAATGAAACTTTACAGATTACTTGTCAACATATTAATAAATTATTAAAACAACAAAATTATACAAATCTTTTCCTTATTATATTAGGAGAACAAATTAATTTGATACACAATCGTACTGAAATTATTAATAAAATTATTACTCAGATACAACCATCATATCTATAACACCACCATCAGAAATTATACTTGCAACCCCTAGTATACAACCACCACCTGAAATCAAAGATTTTATATTAAAATCAATGATTGAGTTAGAAACATTTTTAAATAATATATTTAAAGATTTAAATCTTTCAGTTTCAGTTCTTGATAATGATTTACAAGAACAAATGGAGACTACTCAAGATCATAAACAAGTTTTTCATGATCAAATTAATAAATTAAAAAATAAATTGGTTGATCAACCCATACAAAGATTAATTTATTATAGGAGACCTTCTCCTATGGATACTCTGCATGATGAAACAGAGTATATTGTTAATAATAGTTATAGTGGTAAACACATTTATGAATGGAATTTGGATGGTAATCCTGATAAACAAATATATAACGTGGCTCATAGAATGCTAATGTATTCTACTATTTGTAAAAGCAATGGAAATAATGATAAAACTATTGCTAATATGATCATTGCTGGATTTACTGGTCAATAAAAGGTTGGTGGGATCATTATTTAACTCTAGCTAATAAAGAGGAAATAATGAATACAGTTAAACAATAAAATAATAACATTGTAGAAAATGTTGTCTACACTTTAGTTGTTAATATTATTGATCATTTTACTGGTCGATATTCTGACCAAAATGAAAATAATCGAAATCTTTTACAGAATTTAAGATGTAAAACACTAACTAATTTTAGATGGTATAAAGACACATTTCTCAATAGAGTTATGGAATTACAAGATTGTAATAGTTCACATTAGAATCTAAATTTATTGATGGATTACCTCACCTCTTTGCTGAAAGAGTTAGAAAGAATCTTAGAAAGGATCATATTAATATCCCTTATGATTCCTATACTATGGAAAACTTATTGGCACATGTGTCCAAGAGGGATTAGCCCTATGCAACGAAATTAAATTAAATCAACAAATTAAAAGACCAAATTTGTCTGAACGAAAACAATTAGGACACTTTTGTGAGCAATTTGGTATGGACATACCCTCACAGAATAAGATTTATTCTAAAAATAAAACATTAAAAATTGATAAAAATTTCCAAATACCTTATTATAAGAAAAGAAGAAAATATTCTCAAAAAAGATTAGAACAAAAAAGTGAAAGGAAAAAATTTAGACAATCAGCTAAAATATCTAAAAAACAAAATATAACTTGTTTTAAATGTGGTCATCAAGGTCATTATGCTAATAGATGCAAAATGAAAGACAAAATTAATAATTTAGATATTCCTGATAATATTAAGGATGCTCTCAATACAATCTTAGTACACTCTTCTGATAGTTCTGATTATTCATCAGACTCATCTTATGATTTGAATGATTCAGAAGAATCAAAACATCTTCAGGTTTTAGAAAATGAATCTAGTCATTCAGAAACAGATTGTTGTAAACCTTGTTCTATAGAACAACCCTGTATTAAGACTATTTCAGATGAATCAAATGATTTACATTATAAAATATTATCACAATTTCAGGATTTAAATATAAATATTTTAACTAATACCAATATATTTGAATTTCTAAAATTATTTAAAGATCCTGAGTTAAGATATAAATTAATTGATCAAATGGAAGATATTCCTTCCACTTCAACAACCAATAATATTCCTCGGAATAATATTGTTAGTTCCAATGATCCATATTCCATGACAAAAGTTTATAAGCTTCTAAGATAAAGACAATCACATGATACTCCTACATCAATAAATGATTTGTTAATAGAGATTGATAATCTTAAACAAGAAATTAAGTTTCTTCAACATGAGAATAACTTATTTGATACTCGAATTTCTAAATTAGAAGATAATCAAATTTCTAATTCTCCAATAATATCTCCAAAATTTCCTGATAAAGATAATTTTTAATTACCACCAGAACATGATTTTCTGGCAGCATTTAGTTTCTCAGAAATGGTATACTTAGATTACTTTATTAATTGATAATCATTTTTCTAAAACATTTATAGCACTTATTGATAGTGGTGCAGATTTAAATATTATCCAGGAAGGATTAATTCCTAATAAATATTACACCAAAACAACTCATAGTTTATCCCATGCTGGTGGACAAAAAATAAATATCCAATATAAACTTCCCCAATTAAAAATATAGGTAATAAATTATTAATAATAAAATTATATATATATATACATATTAATAATAAATAATAATAATAAGAATAAAATAATGTATGAATTAAGTTATAATTTTTGGATGGAATTTTAAATTTTGAGATAGTGAAAAATGTGAGAAGAAATATTTATGACATTTTTGCAACAAAATGAGATAAATATGGTGGGATAAATTTTTGTAACCCTCAATTCAAACATAGGATTACCCCTATCCCAATCCCTATTCCAACCCCAAACTTCAAACATGCCCTAAAAGTATTAAAATCATAGCACAAACACAAAGATAGCCAAAAACTCAATCAAAAACAAGAATTAAAATCGTGGGTTCATAAAAAAGATTCCCTTGTCTCGATAAACTAACAGCCTAGCATTATAACGGAAAAACAATATTTTATTATATCAAACAACATAATAAACATTTAAAATTCGATATAAAACAAAAACAAAATTCAGAAATACGCATAAACGCTAGACGTTGACTCCTTGCATTGATCCGGTGTGCCGTCTCTAGCTGTGTTGCTTGGATCTTCAATATTTTGTATGGCGGCTCCTCCCAAACTTAGGGTTAAAAGTTTGATAAAAGACTGTTAGGATCGGAGTAGTGTTTAGAAGGGGGGTTGAATAAACACTAGACTCAATTTCGACTCTTCTTCTTACAACAGACTGTTAAGTACTGCAGTAGCTTCTCAATAGTTGGCAAGTCAGCAGACATTGGTAATAGTGCGGAAGACGTCTGCTGGACTTGTGAGTTAAAGTAACTGAATGGTAAAATACAGTAAGTAAATGACACAGAATATGTTCTGGATGTTCGAAGCACAACACTTCTACGCCTCCCCTTCTTCCTTTGCAGAAAGGTTACACTAGAAGACTTTGGCTTACACTTTTCAGTATACAACCTTCTTCAGCACTCACACAGCTTGGCCTAAACTCCTAGCAACACAATTCTCTTAGTTGTTTATAATGTGTTTTACAACACTCACACAAAATTACAAATCTCTTAAGCTTTGAGTGTTCTTTGAGCAGATGACTCAGTAGGCTTTGATCTTCAAGATCACAGTAAGGCTGCTTTGTTGCTCTTGCAAAACTTCAGAATATCACAATAAAGCGTTTTTGATTTAGCTTGAATGAATGAAGTTGATTTGTGTCTTTTGAATTTATCAGATTGATAAGCACTATCTTCATTCTTCACTTTGACGTATTTATAGACACAACAGTCTAACGTCAACTTTTCTTCAATTGGAAAGTTTTGCTTGAAATCAACTTCCTGATTTCCTTCAAATTCTGTTTCTTCTTTCCAATTTTGTTAATTAACAGCTCTTTCATTCTGACGCTAATGGTGGCGCTGATATCGTAGTGGTGATGACAAAACTTATCAGTGGAGACTCTTGCTTGAACATTGAACAACAGATATCTGTTAAGACTTGGAAGCATAGCATTGGAGAGTAGCAAATATTGTTAGATAAAATAAGCAGATTACGAGTAGTAATCAAGCTGAACATTAACCAAAAAGAATATCATTTGTATTTAAAATGAATTCTGTTTATATCTTACAATTCTTACAACAATCCTATGTCTACAATCTATTCAAGTGGGTAAAGACAACTTGAGAAACATCGCCACTATGGAATGATCCGAGCTGGCTAGTTTCAGAGTTGTTGACAAAGGGAGAGGGGGGAAAAGTACATACAGAGAAATTAGAACAAAAGAAAACCTAGAAAATAAACTTTATCTTCAAAGTAGTCTTCGCTCATCATCATAGTATCTGTCTTCCTACTTTTTGTCATCAGCACCCAAGCATCTGCTTTCCAAATTCCAGGCTGGTGGTGAACACCAGGACTTGTCCGTGAAGCTGTATCTAGTAGAGATAGGTTAGATAAGTAATCAACCCATGTAGGGTTGATTTGGATAAGTAATGAACCCATGAATGAGAATTGCAGACAAGATGCAATAACAGTAAGTGAGGTTTTAAGATAAGAATGTTGTAGTGTGAGATGCAGTGAGACAGAGAGCAAATGCACTGTGATGTGTCATGTCAATCTTGAAGTAACTCAGATAAGATAAGTAGTGAGTCATGAAAGCATGATTATATTGCAGTAAAGATATAAAGTAACAGAAGGAGACAAATAAAATGTTACTAAGGGTGCCCTAACCAATGCTTGGAATAGTCACGGGGTGAGGAAGGAGTGTCAGTAGGTGTTTGTCGTGGACTGCGGGACCTCTGCTGGGATGAAGGTCTCGACTGACTTGATTCGTCCGTACCAGCAGATGTTTGTCTTTCTGGGACTGGTTCCCTTTGTCATGGCTGATGAGGTCTGTTGTGTTCCGATTGTCTTGTAATTGAGATGCAAATGCTGCTTGCATAGATGCCAACTGCTCAGAAAACTTTTGATGAATATCTTCAATCTTCCATCCAATCTCCAGTGAGGTAGCAACATGAAGAGATTCGTTCTGTTGGTTGAATGTAAGTTGGGCTTGCCCCATCTTGGAGAAGGAGTCGGAAAAGGCTTTGGTGACAAATTTTTGAAGACTTGTAACCTTGTCAAACAAATGATTGACATCAGGGTAGATATCCCGAAATTGAGAGTCAGTGTGGTGCCGAAGATTACCAGTTTCATGACTAGCATCTCTTTCTTCATGTTTGAGTTTGGAGACACGTTCTATTTTTGCAATGATCAGATCAATTTCAGTTGCCACTGGTGTGGAGACATGTTCCATTTCAGCTTTGCCTTTTCCGGCAGGAGTGAATATAGGGTGGCAGAAGGCATAGCCTATCTTTGGTTGTCTGAGACTTAGGGTAAGTGAACCTGCCCCTCGACAAGAACTCAGCGACATGTCGGTGGGGTTGGCATCAGTAGATGCTGGCATGGCAGGGACAATGGCTAAAGATGCAACAACCTCAACTGGTTCCACAATTGGAAGAGTTTTAGTGCTGATATCCAGATCAGCATCGGTGACCTCTGCTGGAATCTCAGCAGCAGCAGCAACAGCATGTACTTCCTTCTTGGAGACAACAGGGTTACTTTTCTGGGTCCTTGGCTTCTTCGGTGGGGGGAGGCGGTGATGACTCAGCAGATTATGAGATATACTGCACAAAATCACTCACCACTTGAGCTTTCCTCCGTCTCCACTGATTGGCTTCTGGTGAATTTTCAAATATTTTGCATTGATGAGCCGAGCTTGATGGAGAGTGGAAATAGCCCCCACTGGGACATTCTTGCTTTCAAGGATTCGGCTGGGTGGAAGAGTGAATCCAGAGTGACCCTTTGCCGAGTTAACTAAATCAAGTAAAATTGAAATAGTACCACTGACCAGTTGATATCCATTCCCTTCGGTGGTGACGTCAAATAATCCAGCTTTGCACAGTAGCCCCTTTGTGATAATAATGGCAAGCTGGCGGAAATGGTTCTTCATCAAAATCTTTTTGAATGGAGGATGTTGCAGACGAAGGTCAGATCTCGAGAACACTGTACGTATTTCTTCTCGCACAGCGACTGATGTGGTGGAAAGGTCAGTAAGTCCAGTAGTAGGAAGACTCAGATGAGTGGCAAATTCCTCCTGAGTGATTGTGACAGTCTGGCCGGAGATGGAGGACACCACTGAGTTGTCGACCACCCTCGCAGTAGCATAAAACTCTTGGAGTTTCTCTATAGAATGTAGGTGCAAGGCTCAGCATTCTTCATCTCCGCATCTGCAATGGTGTAGACTGAGTTGAAATCCACATGAACGACGTTTGTAACAAAGTTAGGTTGGCTGGTCTTCGACATTTTTGAGTTGAGAAGTGTGAGAATCTGGTTATCTGTGAAAGAAAATTGTTCGACGAGGTGTTATCGCAGTAAATTTGAAATGGTAAAAGTGAGAAGTAAAAATGGTAATGGTGGTTAAAGAGAGAGAGTAGATGTAACGTCGTAATGTAGATAAGCGGACACATTGACACGTGGTGTTCATCTAACCAACGAAAATTTTAAATTAAAATAGACAAGGACACGATTTGAGCGGTACCGAAATAATTCATATTCCAACGTTTCAATTTGTTGCTAATTAACGAAGGTTATTATCGGCAAAGCATATATGGTAATGTCAACTGGTATGTAGAGTCTACTGGTAAAGTAGCATCTACTGCAGGACCTTCGAAAACACAAAAAGTTTCCCATGAATTAAGATTCCCCCTACATTCATGCAATATCTAAAACATAATTCCCCCTGAATTTATCATATATAAATGTTTAAACAAATAAGATCACTTGGTTATATCAATTAAACCAAGTATATTCCGAAAGTAGGAAAACTTAGCGTCCGGTATGGGTTTTGTGAAGATATTTGCTGCTTGTTGTTCGGTGGATATGTATTCCAGCCTAATCTCCTTCTTCATTACGTGATCTCGGATGAAGTGATGACAAATATCAATATGCTTGATCCAAAAATGAAGAACTGGATTATATGTGTGATGCCCGGGAATTATTGGTGTTAATCCCGGTGTGGTAATAATCCTTAATGGATTTTAATTGTGGCAATTGTGTATTAATTACGATTTTGGGACTCCCGGGGATTTTAAATCCGGTTTTTGGAGTCACTGGATCCAAGGGATGGGATTGTATTCTCGTCGTAGTGATAACCTTGGAATTTGGTCTTTGGTGGGATTTGAGGTCCGGAGTACTTTGTACTGGGGCTGTTAATGGAAATAGAGATTGGGAGGTAATTATTCAAAACAGATGATTTTTAATGAGTCATGATGTATTTGTGGAATGATTGGTATTTTCGAGTTTTGATACTATATATACCAAGTGGACTCGGTATTCCGTCCCCTCTCTCCTCTCTCTCTACGCTCAAACCCTTTCCCCCCATTTCCCCCCATTTCCCCTCTTTTCCCTTCGTGGGAAAAATCCGTGGTAGCTTGGCTCGGGAGTCGGATTTCTCGAAGATAATTAGGTATTAATCTTCCCCTCACCTTTGTCTTCGATTTGGTAGTGGTATTGTAGAGTTTGGTTGAGATTTTGGTTGGTTTTGGAATTTGGGGGGTTTTTGATAAAAATCCAAAGTTGAGTTTTTGGAGCTTTGATAGGTTTTAAATGGTGTATTTGAGGTGTTGAGGATGTTTGGGGTGTTGGTGTTGAGTTTGGGTGTGAAAAACACCATTGAAGCTCGAGTTTTTCGGAAAATCGCAGGTCGCGATCGATCGCCGAGTAGCGCCGATCGATCGCGACGAGCTGCTGGAAATTTGTGGAAGATGAACAGTGCGGCGATCAATCGCGACTTCTTGGCGATTGATCGCGAGGTGTTTGGCGATCGATCGCCAAGACTTGGCGATCGATCGCGAGGAGGTTCTGCTCGGCAGTAGAGTTGCCCGATCGATCGCACGTGATTGGCGATCGATCACGGTTTGATGAATAGTGTTTTTTTTTCAAATTATTTTAAAAACTTGGAATTTTGGACTTGGGGTTTAAATAGCCGGTTTTCAGGGCACTGTCTACATTCCAATGGGAATGTCATACTTTTAAAATGGGTTGGTTGGAGCCAAAGTTTAATAAAACGGAATTCTCGGTTGAGTTTTTGGCTATCTTTTAAACATATAAAATGGAATATTTTGGGTATTATGCATGCTTAGCCGGGGGCTTTTATGTGAGACCCCGTGATCTCAAACATAATCTTAGGTGCAATTAAGAGAACTAAACATTCATATGTATAAATCAGAGTAGTAAGTCGTGTTGATTAACCTGAGCTTAAGAGATTACAGTACCAAAAGTTCAAAAGGAATTTCACGT
The DNA here is from genome assembly GCA_907163345.1 of Haberlea rhodopensis. NCBI lineage: Eukaryota > Viridiplantae > Streptophyta > Magnoliopsida > Lamiales > Gesneriaceae > Haberlea > Haberlea rhodopensis. The sequence continues at coordinate 97,514 of CAJQUN010000113.1, read as the reverse complement.
ATTCCTACAAAAAGGTACTACATTAGTTCTACTCTACATCTTGTAGAAGCTATACAAAGTAATTCTCTAACATGCTAATCCTGTAGCACTCCTTACAGCTCAGCATATCAACCCCGACCCTGGTTCTCTTCATCAAAAGCACCTACAAAGACAACCCCCAAACACATGAGCTTACCGTGATTCATATTCAACATAATATGAATGTAAAGCGTAAATGCACAAATCATAAATACAAAGCACTTCCTGTATTTCCAAGCATTTACAACGCCCATTGGTTGTCCCTGTACCATAACTCATAATAACACATTATATGAACATATGGTTTCATAAATAAATGTCATGACATATCTTTCCTTCTTAAATCCTTATTTCAATCCTGAGTCACTTATCATTAGTGCATTTCAATGCTTCTTACTTTTCCACGTAAGCGGAATTCTTCCTCGCTTCTTATGGACGTTAGCGTAAGCATTAAAATCCTCACTAGGATAATCTTGACTCGTGAAACACACCTCTTATATTTCACAACATACATATGCAAAAACAATGTATATCAACATGTATCATACTCTTAATGCATCACCTTGCATTCATCATGTGTCAAATAGACAAACATAAAGTACATGTTACCGTTGGGATGCCCGTACGTCGCTTACGTACCTTTCCAAAAGATAGTGGAGTCAACTGACTTTATCTCCTCGGCTGTGCTGGCACCTGTGATGGTTCTACAAAACCACACAACACAATAGTAGGCACCTCATAATAATCCGGAATCAAAACTCAAATAAAAAATCACATTTACCCTAAAATGTCATCTCGCGATCGATCGCCCCTTAGCCCCGATCGATCGCGAGATGCTACTGCCTTGCATACCAAAATTATGCAATCAGCGATCGATCGCCCCTTATTGGCGATCGATCGCCAAAACCCACTGGAACGTCGCGATCGATCTCGCCTCCTTGGCGATCAATCGCCAACTCTATTCCTTTGAGCGATTTCCAGAATTACCGAGCACCTCTTTTCATACACTTAAAACCATATCATAACACATATAATATGCACGAATAAAGATACTAGGGGCTTCACCATACTTCCATGAAGGGTCTTAAACCAAAGTTTCAATAAACTCTTAGCCTAACATGCATCATAATAACCCCAAAAGTTTGACCCTCAACCAAAAGTCCAGAAAAACAGGGCACTAGAACCTTGCCCAGAATTTTCGAACACTACTTTTCCCATGATTAAACCCTTCACATAATACTTGAAACATGCTCAAAGAAATATACTGGTATCTTCATCAAACTACCATACACGTATTCACATCAAAGGTTCAACCAAAACCTAAGCTAGCATGCTTCAAATATTCATGATAGAACCCTTACTCAAAATGAAAACAGGGCACTTCCCCTGCTCATATGTTCGAGGAGCCCTTTTCTCAACTAGAAATATAACACATAAAGCATGCAAGTTACTTAACAAGACATTCTAGGGGCTTCATAAACATCACATAAAAGTACTCATAACAAGATTTCATCGAACCCTACACTAGCATGCCAAATCTGTTACAAAGAAAACACATGCTTGAAATCTGAAATCTGGGAAAAAGAATGACTCCTCACCACTTTTTGGGTCGACTTTCCTTCAAGCAAAAGAACAGTAAAACGTGATCCTTTTCTTTCTACCTGCTGTCTGAGTGTTTTTCGAGGTTTAGGAGAGAAGGATGAGAGTTTGGAGGAGATGAAGTTATTAAAGCAGAAGGACTAAAAGTCCTCCTTGGCCAACTCTGCTTTTCCGAAAAAAATAGGGGTAGGGGCATGGGTTGTGGCCAAGTGGGGGGGGGGGTGCGTTTGGGTGGCCTTGTGGTGTTTAATTGTGTCCCGGTATTTCATACGATGTATTTAAAATATCCATCTTTGATGTTTTATAATTTTACCACATCAATACATCTTCAAAAATACCCAACATGCCTCCTAAACCATATCATCAAAATAAAAGTAACACCAACCACATTCCTTAATTCCCCAACATAATTACATGCATTTATCACATAAAGCATAGCCCAAAACCCCAAATTAAAACATGTCTTTAACATATAATCAAGTTAATACATCAAAGCATGTTTACACATAATCCTTTCGGGGATATCACAATACTCCCCTACTTATAAGATTTCGTCCTCGAAATCAAACATGCTTACCAAAATAATATAAAACATAAAACACATACCAGAAAACAGTTCTGGATAGTGCTGCACCATGTGTCGCTCTGTCTCCCACGTGGCCTCCTCGACACCCCTACGATCCCACTGAACCTTGATCATAGGAATAACTTTGTTCCGAAGCCTGCGGTCTGCTCTATCCAAGATCCTGATAGGCCGCTCCACATAGGAAACATCGGACTCAAATTGTACCTCTGAAGGCTGCAATACATGCGAAGGATCCGACTCATACTTCCTCAGCATAGACACATGAAATACGTCGTGTATACCAGACAGAGAGGGCGGTAAAGCCAAACGGTACGCCAGAGTACCCACACGCTGTAAGATCTCATACGGCCCCATATCTCGGGGACAACTTCCCCCGCATACCAAACCGTACTACGCCTCTGAAAGGTGAGATCTTCAGAAAAACTCTGTCGCCTAACTGAAACTCCAACGGCCTTCGCCGCTGATTGGCATACGCTGCCTGTCTGTCTTGAGCTGCCTTCATCTTTCTCTTGATAACATTTACCTTCTCTTCCATATCCTGGACCAACTCTGGTCCCCTGACCGATTTACGGTCCACATCATCCCAACACAAAGGCGACCTGCAACGCCTGCCATATAGGGCTTCAAATGGAGCCATCTGTATGGTAACTGTTATTATATGAAAATTCAACCAAGGCTACTGAGTCCTGCCAAGAAGTGTCGAACTCCAGCACACAAGCCCTCAACATATCTTCGAGCGTCTGTATCGTACGCTCGGTCTATCCGTCCGTTTGGGGATGATAGGCTGTGCTCAACCTCAACTCTGTACCTAGAGCTGACTGAAGACCCTCCCAGAAGTGAGATGTAAACCGCGGATCTCGATCAGACACAATCGAAACAGGGATCCCATGCAGTCTCACCACATCTCTGACATATAACTGTGCCATCCTTAAGTACGTGAAGGTCATACAGTAGGGAATGAAATGAGCACTCTTAGTCAATCTGTCGACGACTACCCATATAGCATCGAAACCCGAAACAGTCCTTGGTAAATGGGTCACGAAATCCATAGACACGTGCTGCCACTTCCACTCGGGTATCTCCAAACTCCTTAGCTCACCTCCAGGCCTCTGCCTCTCAGCCTTCACCTGCTGACAAATCAAACAGCGCTTGACAAATGAGGTGACATCTTGTTTCATACGCCTCCAGCAGAACTGGCTGCGTAGATCCTTATACATCTTCTTCCCGCCCGGGTGGACACTCATCCTGCTGCAATGAGCTCGCTGTAATATACCCTGCCTCAACTCGGGTGTATCTGGAACCACCCATCTGTCGCCAAGTCTCAGAGAACCGTCCTCAGCCACTCTAAATCTCGATGGCTGACCTGAATGAACCACTGACATCCATCTCTGAACCTCTGCATCGGTCCCCTGAGCCTTCTTGATGTGATCATAAATGATAGGCTCAGCTAACAAGGTCAAAACCTGTACCGGTGAAGCAGACACATCATAATCAAATCCCAAATGGCAGTAGGAGCCCAACATAGCTGATAGACACATGGCATCCTCTGCTGTGCTCCTCACCTTCCGACTCAAAGCGCCGGCTGTCAAGTTTGCTTTCCCCGGGTGGTATTCGATTTCACAATCGTAGTCCTTCAGTAGGTCCATCCATCTCCTCTGCCTCATGTTCAGCTCAGCCTGTGTAAACAAGAACTTCAGGCTCTTGTGATCAGTGAAGATGGTGAATGAGGTACCGTATAAGTAGTGTCGCCATATCTTCAAGGCAAACACTATAGCTGCTAATTCCAGATCATGGACTGGATACCTCGACTCATGTGGCTTCAACTGTCTCGAAGCATAAGCCACTACATGTCTGTCCTGCATCAGTACGCATCCTAAGCCCTGGAGCGATGCGTCAGTATAAATAACAAATCCTTTGTTCTCCCTGGGAATCACTAGAACTGGTGCGGGAGTCAGTCTGTGCTTTAATTCCCGGAAACTCTGCTCACAAGCCTCTGACAAACAAAATGGGACTCCCTTCTGAGTCAGCTGTGTAAGTGGCTTGGCGATCTTTGAGAAACCCTCGACGAAACGTCGATAATAGCCGGCCAGACCAAGGAAACTCCGAATCTCACTGACTGAAGTAGGGGCAGACCAATCCATAACTGCCTCTATCTTCCTCGGGTCTACTGATATCCCCTCACGTGATATGATATGGCCCAAGAAGGCTACACTGCTCAGCCAAAACTCACACTTGCTGAGTTTGGCGTACAGCTGATGATCTCTGAGGATCTGGAGTACTATCCTCAGATGATCGGCATGATCCTCTTCACTCCTTGAATAGACAAGGATGTCATCAATGAATACGATCACAAACTGATCGAGGTACTCCTGAAATACTCTGTTCATCAGGCTCATAAAGACTGCAGGTGCATTTGTCACACCGAAAGGCATCACCAAGAACTCATAGTGTCCATACCGAGTTCTAAAAGCCGTCTTTTGGACATCACCAGCTCTAACCCGTACCTGGTGATAGCCTGACCTCAAGTCTATCTTGGAGTACACCTCTGTACCCTGAAGCTGGTCGAACAGATCATCAATCCTTGGAACTGGATACCTTTTCTTCACTGTAGCCTTGTTCAGTTGCCTGTAGTCAATGCACAGACGCATTGAACCATCCTTCTTTTTCACGAACAAGACTGGTGCACCCCAAGGCGATACACTAGGACGAATGTATCCCTTGTCAAGGAGCTCCTGTAACTGTACTTTCAGCTCCCTCAGCTCTGCCGGTGCCATCCTGTAAGGAGCACGGGAAATAGCAGAAGTCCCTGGCAGCAGTTCAATGGCAAACTCAACATCCCTGACAGGCGGAAACCCAGGAATCTCATCTGGGAACACATCAATGAACTCTGCCACGACCGGAATGTCCTCGGCTCTCACTTCCTTCTCTTCTGAAGTATCCACGGCATAAATAAGGTAACCCGTGTGGCCGCGTTCCAATAACCGTGACATCTTAACCGCTGAGATCACTGGTATCTTTGGACGAGAGCCGTCCCCATAAAAAGTCCACTGGAACCCCTGATCAGATAGAAAACGAACAATCCTCTGTTGGCAATCTACCACAGCTCGGTATCTTCTCAACACATCAATGCCGATAATGCAGTCAAAGTCTACCATCTCTAACTGAATCAGATCGGCCCTCAGATCATTGCCCTCAAAATAAATGAGGCAATCAGATAACAGTCGGTCAGCAATCACATGCTTCCCCGTGGGTGTCGAGACCATGAGAGGCGTGGGTAACAGAGACGAGCACAAGCGGTGACTCTCCACAAAAGCAGCAGATACAAAAGAATGGGAAGCACCTATATCTATCAATATAAGTGCAGGGTACGTAAATAAATGGCACGTACCAGCAATGACCTCCTCCGGGGCTGCCTCAGCCTGCTCCCGAGTCAGTGTATACACTTGCCCCTGAGGCGGTCCTGCCGTCTGACCTCCCTGTGGTCGAGGTGCAAACTGTTGTCTCTGTGGTGCCCTCCCAGCATCAAATCTTGGCCTATTCTGCCCGGAGTCTGCCTGACCTGCCCGATTGGGGCAACCTCGAGCCAAGTGGCCCATCTTGCCACAGGCATAGCAACCCTGACAGTCACGTAACAAGTGCCATCCTCCACAGTTGTTACATCGGTTCCCTCCTATCTTACTTCCCTGGGATGGCCCTCGGTTACTTTGCTTCTGACTTTGAGACTTCTTCCCACTGAATCTAGAAGATGAAGAGGCCCCACGAGGCTTGAACTGGTCCCCTCGTGGCCTCAGACTATCAGCAACAGGCCTCTGTGGTGGTACAAAAGGGGGTACAACATCCTTGTACGCGCCCACTGCAATCTCTGCCAATTCTGCCCGTGTCAGGGCGTCATCAAATGACCTGGGGTTGTTGGAGACAACCCGATCAAATAGCTCTGGCCTCAGTCCCTTCAGAAAGTTCCTCATCTTGGCATGACTGCTGACAGCAATATGAGGTACATACCTCAATAGTGAGGAATACTGCATGGCGTAGTCTGACACTGACAGGCTGCCCTGCTTCAAACTATTGAATTCATCTTCCTTCAATTGTCTGGCAGCTGCCGAAAAGTACCGGTTAAGGAACCGGGTCCTGAATACAGTCCAATCAACCGTCATACCCTGAGCTCTCAGCTCCATGACTGTGGTCTTCCACCACATGGAAGACTTCTTCGATAACTGGAACTCTGCCAACCTCAGCCAGGCAGTCCGTGCACAGGGTGCCGATACGAATATCTGTTCCAGTCTCTCAAGCCATTCCTCGGCTGCTTCCCCAGTCTCTGTCCCTTCAAATAGCGGTGGATGATAGCTCAAGAACTGGGTCAGACTTATCTCCCCTGGTAGCAGTATCTGTGCAACAGGCTCCAAGCCTACAGCAGGTGGCGGTAACGGATTCGTCTGAGCAATACTAGCGTTCATACTGCCCATATCCCCTACCTCTTCATTGAGGTTCTCCGGGTTAACAGCCGCCATGCTGCAACACAAAAGTTAACAACAATACCAAAAGCAGTTCATAATATAAGTCGTTAGATAAAAAGACTATCTTATTCAAAAGCATGTTAGTATAACACTTATACAACAATATGCATCACATGCATAACATGCCCAACAATGAATACCTAGCCAACTTGTCTCTAAAGGCTACCCTTCACTCTTCCCTGGTTATCTAACCACTGCTCTGATACCACTAAATGTGAGACCCCATGATCTCAAACATAATCTTAGGTGCAATTAAGAGAACTAAACATTCATATGTATAAATCAGAGTAGTAAGTCGTGTTGATTAACCTGAGCTTAAGAGATTATAGTACCAAAAGTTCAAAAGGAATTTCACGTATTCCTACAAAAAGGTACTACATTAGTTCTACTCTACATCTTTTAGAAGCAATACAAAGTAATTTTCTAACATGCTAATCATGTAGCACTCCTTACAGCTCAGCATATCAACCCCGACCCTGGTTCTCTTCATCAAAAGCACCTACAAAGACAACCCCCAAACACATGAGCTTACCGTGATTCATATTCAACATAATATGAATGTAAAGCGTAAATCCACAAATCATAAATACAAAGCACTTCCTGTATTTCCAAGCATTTACAACGCCCATTGGTTGTCCCTGTACCATAACTCATAATAACACATTATATGAACATATGGTTTCATAAATAAATGTCATGACATATCTTTCCTTCTTAAATCCTTATTTCAATCATGAGTCACTTATCATTAGTGCATTTCAATGCTTCTTACTTTTCCACGTAAGCGGAATTCTTCCTCGCTTCTTATGGAAATCCACGTAAGCGGAATTCTTCCTCGCTTCTTATGGACGTTAGCGTAAGCATTAAAATCCTCACTAGGATAACCTTGACTCGTGAAATACACCTCTTATATTTCACAACATACATATGCAAAAACAATGTATATTGATAAGTGTGATTTTTACACTTAATTTGATATATGATTAGGGGTGTGTTTTTAGTGATTCCTAGAAAATATTACACGTTTTGGTATATATTTGTATATGTCAGGAATCTAGGTCCAAATGCATAAAAGTGGATGAAATGGGCTTAAAAATGATGAAAAAGGACCAAACTGAGCAAATCTGGAAAAGCAGGGACCAAATCGCAAGAATGGAGATTTGAGGTCCGCGATCGATCGCCAATAACGAAGATCGATCGCCACCATCCATAATGTTTCCGCGATCGATCGCCAAATGACGAAGATCGATCGCCAAACCCTGAAAAATCGAGATTTTGTTTCCTACTTGGTGATTTTGTGTCCAAACTTTCCAAACTCCTCCACATTATATATAGAAGATTTTATGACGTTTTGGGGGGCGTTTGCACACATTTTCTGAGACCTAACAGCCTCTCCTCCATCCAAAGCAAGACCACAAATCATTGAAGAGCAAGAGCAACGCAAGGAACGAAAGAACGGAGCGACGCACGGAGCGACATCCTCGTTATCTTAGTATTTCTGAACTTAATATATTTTTATTTCAGATTGTGATGTTAAATTTGTTTAAAGACATGTTTTTGCATTATAATTTAATTATGGTTGTTGGCTAAGATATTTGTCAAGAGATAGGGGATCCCATGTTTGAACCCTTGAGTTAATTAACGGTTTTGATTTAATTTCTATGATCTTTGCGCATAATTTATGTTTTTAATGCTTGTAAAAGATTAGCTACCTTTTGCATGATATTGGTAATCGTAATTGAATTGACCATAGGAGATTACGATACGACATAGTAAATTAGGCCGTGGGTTTTAGGTTGAGATGGACCAAGTAAAATCTAGCACACGTGTGATAGCAATAGATTTACCAAAATCGAAGGCTAGTAGTTTTCACAAAGCATTTTTCGGTATTAATCATTCAATAAAGACATGGGAGTGATTTATTGTAGATTAGTGCTAGACTTGTTATAACCGGACCAAGGTATAACGAATGAAATAGGAAAACTCGTCACCATAGAACATAGAACATTGAATCTTAATTAATAGACAACTTTTGGGGGATTACATGGATGAACCGACGTCTTGATAACTCGTTTATAAATTCTCTTCAATTATTCATCACTGCTGGTTAGGTTAATTTTTGTGCTTAAGTCAATTTAGTTTAATAATCATTCCATAATCGTAGGTTAAATATAGAAATTCTAATCGATCGTGGTAATTGCTACTAGTACCTGTGGGTACGACACTCTTTACTCTTAAACCATTATATAAAAACTTGACACCGTGCACTTGCGGTAGAGAATCGCTACATTGAAATAACTGTTTAAAATAAAAGCGATCATATATCAACATGTATCATACTCTTAATGCATCACCTTGCATTCATCATGTGTTAAATAGATAAACATAAAGTACATGTTACCGTTGGGATGCCCGTACGTCACTTACGTACCTTTCCCAAAGATAGAGGAGTCAACTGACTTTATCTCCTCGGCTGTGCTGGCACCTGTGATGGTTCTACATAACCACACAACACAATATTAGGCACCTCATAATAATCCGGAATCAAAACTCAAATAAAAATCACATTTACCCTAAAATGTCATCTCGCGATCGATCGCCCCTTAGCCCCGATCGATCGCGAGATGCTACTGCCTTGCATACCAAAATTATGCAATCAGCGATCGATCGCCCCTTATTGGCGATCGATCGCCAAAACCCACTGGAACGTCGCGATCGATCTCGCCTCCTTGGCGATCGATCGCCAACTCTGTTCCTTTGAGTGATTTCCAGAATTACCGAGCACCTCTCTTCATACACTTAAAACCATATCATAACACATATAATATGCACGAATAAAGATACTAGGGGCTTCACCATACTTCCATGAAGGGTCTTAAACCAAAGTTTCAATAAACTCTTAGCCTAACATGCATCATAATAACCCCAAAAGTTTGACCCTCAACCAAAAATCCAGAAACACAGGGCACTAGAACGTTGCCCAGAATTTTCGAACACTACTTTTCCCATGATTAAACCCTTCACATAATACATGAAACATGCTCAAAGAAATATACTGGTATCTTCAACAAACTACCATACACGTATTCACATCAAAGGTTCAACCAAAACCTAAGCTAGCATGCTTCAAATATTCATGATAGGACCCTTACTCAAAATGAAAACAGGGCACTTCCCCTGCTCATATGTTCGAGGAACCCTTTTCTCAACTAGAAATATAACACATAAAGCATGCAAGTTACTTAACAAGACATGCTAGGGGCTTCATAAACATCACATAAAAGTACTCATAACAAGATTTCATCGAACCCTATACTAGCATGCCAAATTTGTTACAAAGAAAACACATGCTTGAAATCTGAAATCTGGGAAAAAGAATGACTCCTCACCACTTTTTGGGTCGACTTTCCTTCAAGCAAAAGAACAATAAAACGTGATCCTCTTCTTCCTACCTGCTGTCTGAGTGTTTTTCGAGGTTTAGAGAGAAGGAGGAGAGTTTGGAGGAGATGAAGTGATTAAAGCAGATGGACTAAAAGTCCTCCTTGGGCAACTCTGCTTTTCCGAAAAAAATAGGGGTAGGGGCATGAGTTGTGGCCAAGTGGGGGGGGGGGGGGGTGGTGCGTTTGGGTGGCCTTGTGGTGTTTAATTGTGTCCCGGTATTTCATACGATGTATTTAAAATATCCCTCTTTGATGTTTTATAATTTTACCACATCAAATACCTAACATGCCTCCTAAACTATATCATCAAAATAAAAGTAACACCAACCACATTCCTTAATTCCCCAACATAATTACATGCATTTATCACATAAAGCATAGCCCAAAACCCCAAATTAAAACATGTCTTTAACACATAATCAAGTTAATACATCAAAGCATGTTTACACATAATCCTTTCGGGGATATCACATTTTATTTTGGTAATCGTCTTGGATGGACGATATGTTTGGAAATTGTGAACGTGCTTGGGCACGTGATTGCATGCCTATGTTTAATTGTGAGTTATTTGCATGTTAGCACATAATTCATCGGGTCGTGGGACTCAGGTAAGGTTGGACTCGAACTACGGGATTATAAGGTACGTATGACGTACGAGCATAGCTTGTTATAATATTACAACTGTGAAATATGTGGTATTTACGATATACGGATATTGAAATGCATGATATGTGGTATTTACTATAAACGGATATTGAAATGCATGGTATATGATATTTGCAACAAATAGATGTTGAAATGCATGGTATACGATACTTGCAATAAATGGATAAGGAAATGCATGGTATATGATAATCGTGATAAACGGGTATACATTGGAAATCATACGGTGCCGCTTTTGAGCGAGCAATGATTGGGATGTTGTCGTCGTTGAGCGACCATCGGAAATAACGCTGCTATTGTTGAGCGTGCGTGGGGTTAATATGCCGTTATTGTGGAGCGGGTCATGAATGGAACTATGGAATTATTGGCTAAATGTATGTGATGCCTATGGTACTATATTTGATGATTTAACCATATTTGATTGTGGAACTGGTATAATGGGAACGGTTTTAGTTGATCAATGTGATGATCAACTGGCTTTTGAGAATTGAGAACATGGACAATACAGGGGACCCCGGATGAGGATGATACCATCAAGGGAGCATCATTTAAATTCCTGGCATTTACATTTTGTAAATTATGAATTGTAATATTATGATTATAGTGATTGGTGGTATTAGTATGCTCACCCCGTGTGGGGGCTGTCTCTATTGGGGCAAGTAATACAGGTGCAGCGGTAGCTGTGGAGTTGAGCTCGGGCTGTTGATTTGAGGTACTTCCCGGATTGAAGTACCAGAGCTGGTTGATTGAGCACGTAGCTCCAGAGTTGAGATTGAGCGGTGCATGGGAGGTGCTTCCAGGATCGAAGTACCAATAACCGCATTCGGTAGAGTATCTTATACATTAGATACACGTTTATTCATTGGGTACTCTCATGTGAGTACGTTTTTACGTGTATATGGAATGTATAAATGGGCTATGGCTTTTCTCTCATCATTTATAGTTTGCATGCAATTAAATTTGGAATTGCTAAATGAACTGAGAGCACGTTAGTGTATTATAAGGGTGCATGCTATGTAAGTGATCTTGGTTGGGGAATTTGAATATTATGTGGATCAAATGCAAGAAATTTTCTGGCTAATATATGGTGTTTTGCATATGGTTTTTCCCCATGATAATATGATTATATGCACTAATGGTATGGATTAATACACTAATAACGGGTTAAGGGCACGGGGGTCCTTACAATACGTGAGCTATGGCAGATGTATTGTCACAAAAAATCGGTGCCTCAGTGGAGTCAATCACATAATCTCTTAAATGCTGTTGAATCCATAGCAGTTGAGCACAACAGCTTCCAACAGCAAGGTATTCTGCCTCTGCAGTAGATGTTGCGATGGATGTCTCCTTTTTACAACCCCATGAAATCAATCTATCCCCTAGGAATTGACAATATCCACTGGTACTTTTCCTATCAATCTTGCATCCTGCATAATCAGCATCAGAATATCCAACTAAATTAAACGTTGAATCCTTTGGATACCAGAGACCAACATTCTCAGTGCCTTTTAGATACTTGAGAATCCTTTTCGTAGCAGGGAAGTGCGATTGCTTAGGATTGGTTTGGAAACGAGCACACATACAGTAAACATGATGTCAGGTCTGCTGGCTGTCAAATATAGTAAAGATCTATAATACCGCGATACATTGTTACTTCGACTGATATGCCTGCTTCATCCAAGTCTAGTTTAGCAGATGAACTCATAGGAGTGGCAGCTGCTGAACTAGTACTCATTTCATATTTCTTTAGCAGCTCTTTGATATACTTTGACTGATTTATCAGGATTCCCTCCTGGACTTCTTGACTTTCAATCCTAAGAAAAATGGTAACTCTCCCATCATGCTCATTTCAAACTGATCCTGCATGATTTTGGAAAATATTTCGCAAAGTTTTGAGTTAGTACTGCCAAAATAATATCATCAACATAAATATGAACCAGTAGGGTATGGTCACCCTTTGTGAATTTGAAAAGGGTCTTGTCATTCGTGCCAATGGTAAAGTCGTGCTCAGTTAAGTATTTTGACAGAGTTTCATACCATGCTCGGGGATCTTGTTTTAAACCATACAAAGCTTGTTCAGTTTATAAACAAAGGAAGGCTGCTGATGGCTTTCAAATTCAGGAGGCTGTTCAACATAAACTTCTTCCTGGAGTTTGCCGTTAAGAAAAGCACTCTTAACATCCATCTGATAAACTTTAAAGTCTTTAAAGGCAACAAATGCAAGAAATATACAAATGGATTCTAATCGAGCTACAGGGGCAAAAGTTTCATCGAAATCGATACCTTCTTCCTGTCTGTATCCATGTGCAACTTATTCCTGATAACAGTACCGTTCTCTTCCAATTTATTTCTAAATACCCATTTGGTACCTATAACAGTGTGATGCGGTGGACGTGGTATTAAGTGCCATAATTTGTTTCTCTCAAATTGATTAATTCTTCTTGCATAGCTTCTATCCAGCTTGGGTCTAATATAGCGCCATCTATCTTCTTAGGTTCTATATGAGAGATGAATGCAACATGAATAAATTCATTAATCATCTGTCCTCTGGTGCGCAGAGGAGCAGTATGGTTACCTATGACCTACCCGGGTGGATGATCCTTCTTCCACCAGAGCGGAGGTCTAAGAGGATTTCTTTCTTCGTTGGTGTGAATGTGAGTTGGTAGCTCAGTAGATTGAATTGATTTATCATTGACGTTTGCTCTATCTACTGCAGCAGGAGTGTGCATAGTAGTATCCTCGTCAGCAGGATTCAGCGCTTGTGGACCAGCAAGTACCTATACTAGTGCTCCTGGGACTTCTGGTTCTAATATGCAGTCGACCCTACTTCTGTAATCCAACTCATCATCATGATTATCATCAATGTGAGTATTTTCTAATCGATTACTTAGAATATTTATTTGCAGTTCAGATACAGTGCTATCAGCAGATTCATCAAATTTTACGTGAATAGATTCTTCTACCGTAAGTGTTCTATTGTTAAATACTCTGAACGTCTTACTAACAGCAGAGTAGCAAAGAAATATTCCGGCATCTGATTTAGCATCAAAAGCAGTGAGATGAGTCTTTCCATTGTTGTGAATAAAACATTTGCAACCAAACATATGGAAATAAGAAATATTTGGCTTACTGCCATTCCAGATCTCATAAGGTGTTTTATTTGCTTGCTTATGAATCATCGATCTGTTCTGTGTATAACAAGTTGTATTAACTGCTTCTGCCCAAAATCTCTGCGAGATTTCTGATTCTGCAAGCATAGTTCATGCAGCTTCTTTCAAAGTGCGGTTCCTACGCTCAGCAACTCCGTTTTGCTGTGGGTTTCTAGCAGCAGAGTATTCATGTTTAATACCGAGGTCATCTAGATATGATTCGAATGTTTGATTGGTAAACTCAGTACCTGTATCACTACAAATTCTATCTATCCCACACGATTTCTCATTTTGTAATCTTTTCAGTAGTTTGATCCGATTTGGAGTAGCCTAATCTTTGTCACTTAGAAACAAGACCCACGTAAAAAGAGAGTAATCGTCTATTAACACATGGGTATACTTCGTTCCCCCTAGACTTGTTACTGGTATATGACCGAAAAGATCCATGTGCAGCAACTCTAGGCACCGAGAAGAAGATTTACCCCCTTTGTTTTTAAAGATAGATATGATTTGCTTACCAAGCTGGCATGCTGAACAGGTCTTATCTTTTGAGAACTCTATATGGGACAGTCCATCAACTCAATCAAGCTTACGCAGACTGGCAAGTGTTTTAAAATTGAAGTGACTCAACCGCTTGTGCCAAAGCCAGTTTTTGGAACTATTCAAGACAGCAAAGCAAGTAGGTGAGGCAGGCTGATCAAAGTTTCAGTCAATTTTATAAGTGTTGTCATGCCTTCTACCTACAAGAAGGGTACTACCATCGACAGACTTGATTGTGCACGTGTACTGGTTGAATTCTACCGAGTGACCATTGTCACAAAGTTGACTAATGCTGATCAAGTTATAGCATAAATTTTCAACTCACAATATATCTTTAATAACAATGTTATCGTGGATAATCTTACCCTTACCCACAGTTCTACCTTTCGCATTGTCACCAAAGGTTATTCTTGGTCAGGTGGTGTCTACCAGTTCGGACAACAGACACGCATTCCCTGTGATGTTTCTAGAACATCCATTGTCCAGAAACCACTCTAAGCTCTGAACTTGCTGGATTTTAGATCTCTGCAATAAAGCGATGAATTTATTGGTACCCAATCCTACTTGGGTCCAGACATGATTAGTCCTTTCGGGACCCACAGTTGGGTAACCCTGAATCGTTTGGGTCTGTGTGTGTCCTGAAATGTGTGCAATAAATGTTGATGGTGTTCTATAGTGTTGCGTGTGATAGTGAGTGTAAGCATGTTGTTTTTGTTTTTGGTTCCTGTTGGGAAGCTTATATCTCTTCTGGACTGGCATACAATTATGGTACCAGTTGGGTTTCGCCTCTCGAGTTGCTTGACCAGTAGGCTTATGTCCATTTCAAACTTTTGCACAGGTCTAGCTTTCTCTATTGGCTCAAGTAACCAATACCTTTGTGTGATGTCCGTTCCTTAATGAGTGTTGGCTTAACAGGTTCCTTAACCAATTCACTTGGTTCATATAATGTGCTGGATCTAACAAAGTTCATTGTTTGAACCTTGTTCTTCTCCAGACACAGCTGAGATTTAATACCAGACGAGTTACTGTCGTTGTTGATATAGCCTATACAAGCAAGATCACCAGCAAGCTTTATTGACTCAAGCATTTCATCTTTTCTGGCAGTTGAAGTGTTTCATGTGCGAACCAACTTAATGAGTTTCTGATGTGCACATTTAGCTTCGTCCCTTTCTTTCTCGAGCAGACTTACTTTTTCCCTTAGGCATTCCCGACTCTTGATTGTTCACAATCAAGTTTACTGTCCTATTGTTCGATTGTGTTTGATTATCCAGTCTTATACTTCTCGAAGGACTTATACAACATTTGATACTCAGTGATCATGTCCTGCAATGCATTAGTGAGTTCATTATGTGTAAATTCAGAAAGATTAGAATCAGTTACCCCACTGTCATCATTGGCCATGAGACAGTGGACTCCTTCATCTTCACTCTCACAAGATGAGCTTGAAGATTCCTCTGATTCTGATTCTGAATCAGCCCATTTTCTCTTGTTTTCCTCCGCAACAAGTACTTTCTGATCTCTGTCTCTTCGGGATGATCTTCTCTTTTCCTTGGACTTCTTGTAGTCCTTGGATCCTCTCTTTTGATCATCCTTCTTTGGCTTAGGAGAGTCAGCAATAAAGTGTCCTGGTTTGAGGCAGTTGAAGCAGACACGATCATCCTCTTCTGAACTATTTTTGAAATTCTGCTTCCTTGAATATGAATGGTAAGTCTTCTGATTTTTCTTCATGAATTTGCCAAACTTCTTGACAAAAAACGCCATTGCATCATTGCACATTTTTTCGGGAGTCATCTCTGTTGTGGTGGACAGGGACTCTGATGTAGCAAGGGCTTTAGTTGGTTGACTGGTGCTGGGTTCATCTTCAACCTGAATGCCTAGCTCAAACTCATATGCCTTTAAATCAGCAAATAGATCATGTAGATCTATCTTGTTTAAATCTTTGGATTCTCTCATGGCATTGGTTTTCACATCCCATTCTCTTGGGAGACACCTCATGACCTTTATGGTGACTTCTCTGTTTGATAGGTCCTTACCCAGGCTATTGAGTTCATTGATGATTCCAGTCACTCTTTCATCATACTCACTAAGAGTTTCTCCGGACATTGTTTTGATGTTCTCAAACATCTGTAGAGCCACAGTGAGCTTGTTTTTTTTGGTTTGGTCATTTCCTTCACACAGTTTTGCAATCTTTTCCTAAATGTCTTTATCAGTGGGACACATCTTGATTTGGTTGAACATGTTTTTGTCCAATGTTTTGAACAATATGTCTTTAGCTACATTGTCCAGATTTGCTTTTTTCTTTTCCTCATTGGTCCAGGATACTCTATCCTTTTCAACCATTCGAGGTTCACCACTGGTAATGGCAGTTGTTGTGTTGACCTTCATGATCTTCATTGGTCCGCCAGTGATGGCGAACCTCATGTCATCATCTTGAGCACTCAGATGTGCTTGCATCCGAATTCTCCAGTCATCATATTCATCTTTCTTGAAGATTGAGATCTTGCTGAATGAGGCCATCAGTTCGTAGTATTTCTCAGAATTGAGAGGACCTTGCTCTGATACCACTTGTTAGAGTAGTGTTTAGAAGGAGGGGGGTAGAATAAACACTAGACTCAATTTCGATTCTTCTTCTTACAGCATATTGTTAAGTACTGCAGTAACTTCTCAATAGTTGGCAAGTCAACAGACACTAGTAATAGTGCGGAAGACGTCTGTTGGACTTGTGAATTAAAGTAACTGAATGGTAAAATGCAGTAAGTAAATGACGAAGCACAACACTTCTACGTCTCCCCTTCTTCCTTTGCAGGAAGGTTACACTAGAAGACTTTTGCTTACACTTTTCAGTATACAACATTCTTAGGCACTCACACAGCTTGGCCTGAACTCCTAGCAACACAACTCTCTTAGTTGTTTATAATGTGTTTTACAAGACTCACGCAAAATTACAAAGCACTTGAGCTTTAAGTTTTCTTTGAGTAGCAGACTCAGTAGGCTCTTCAAGATCACAATAAGGCTGCTTTGCTGCTCTTGCAAAACTTGAGAATATCTCAGTAAAGCGTTTTTGGTTTTGCTTGAATGAATGAAGCTGATTTGTGTCTTTTGAATTTTATCGGATTGATCATCACTATCTTATTTCTTCACTTTGACGTATTTATAGACACAGCGGTCTAACGACAACTTTTCTTCAATTGGAAAGTTTTGCTTGAAATCCTGATTTCCTTCAAAATTATGTTTGTCTTCTTTCCAATTTTTTTAATTAACTGCTCTTTCATTGTGACGCTAATGGTGGCGCTGATAACGTAGTTGTGCGGCGCTCTGTTGTACTGTTGTCAGAATGAGTTGTACTTATTTTATCTTGTTGCTTTATACGTCTGCTGACTTCTCCTTTGCTGCATATCTGCTGGTTGCACGATCAACTGATGTTCATTTCATAATCTTCTGGATAGTTATTAGTTACTTAGCCTGATGGACATAAGTTAATTAATAACTCCTTAGACGTCTGTTGGTACTTTGTTCCACTGGACGTTCACTCTTCTGTATCCGGTAGATGATAACTCTTGGTCTTTGGATTTGGTAGATCTGTTTCTTTTTTTTATCCTTTCACTCGGTAGATGATTCTTCACCCGATAGATGACTTTTCATCCGGTAGATGACTTTTCATCCGGTAGACCTTTGTAGAGTTAGTCATTATTTCAATGCAGTGAATACTTCAAGCGGTAGATATTTGTGATCACCAAAACTTTGAAATGTTTTCCCAACAAAGTCCCACCTTTTGTGAAAATATAGCCTTATATAGTAGGTGGGACGAGCCCATGAAAATATATTAGGAAAGATGGCCCAACTTCTGAAAAAGGAAAGAAATTCGCGCAGGACTCTGAAGGAGATCGATCTCCATTTGATAGGCGATCTATCACCTTTGCCTTCTGTCTTGTTGAGATTGATCTCCAATTGATAGGCGATCTATCGCCTATTGCCTTTTGTCTTAGGAGATAGATCTTCAATTGATCATCTATCGCTTGTTGTTCCAAAAAAAATATCTTTTTACTACCCGGAAGGCAATCGATCTCTTGCTCTTTTTCTTTATTTATTTCTTTTCCTTCGATGTTTTGGCTTTTTATTCATTTTCCACTTTTCAGTTGATATTTGGGGTTCTTCGAGCAATTCTCGCACTTTCACAGGATTCCTGAAATTATGTAAAAATACAACATAAACTGTAAAACCGTCCAAGAATCACTATAAAAATAGCAAGAAACATGTACGAATATAAGTGCAAATATGACACTTATCAACTCCCCCAAACTTAGCTCTTGATCATCCTTGATCAAGAATATAATTAAAAACAGTGAAGCTCACAAATGATATGTGACATGGATTATTTCGTGCTCACATGTTTATCTCAGGAATTTTACTCAATTAACAAACAAGAGTCAATCCTAAAGTTAGACAAAAAGTGTTTTCTCTCAAATCAAGCAACATGCCTCAAACTCGGAACGTGCTTGTGTGCTATTGTCAATTCCAAATATCATGCAATCTTCATAGATCAAATAGTGCTAATTAACAACAGTCAAGATTATCGTTGAGCATCTCATATGCCTACTTTTCAGACAACTCCTCCACTAATGATAGTCACTCAATAGATTTGGTTCAAAATGACTTAATAAGCTTGTAATGCCAGGCCTAGGTGTCGGCTACAAAGAATCGGTGGGATAAATATAAAGAAGAGAGTATAATATGTAAATTAGCATTCAAGCACAACTCGAACTCTTTTCCTTGTAGTGTGCGGCTTTGGCTACATTTTTATGTGAGACATCTAGTCAATATGCGACTAGACATCTTTATAACAATCATTACATGAATCCAAGCTTAGTTCCATTCTTTTCCTTTCTTGCATCGATTTCCTCGATGATTTTATTATTTATATATATATATATATATATATATATATATATATATATATATATATATTGATAGTTTTCACTTTTCTTTGTAATCGCAATCATCTCATTCATCAAACATCTTACAATAAGTTCATCACCAATATATCATTTAAGTGCATTGAACATATACTCCCTTAGAGTGAAAGTGGAAATTCATTTAGGCTCATAGGGGTACGTATAATGACTTTATGCACGAATGTCGAATGGGGTCTAACGGTATGCATAGCATACACCATTCTTTTACAATGAGACTCAACGGGGACATTAGAGAATGATGTGAACTAGGTAAGCTTGAAAAGGCTCAATACGGTCCAAAGATTGCCTAGATCCTCTCAAAGTGAAGTTTGCAACTATAAAATTTTGCCTCGAAGTGTCTTCAAATATGTTCTAGGATAACTCTAAGATGCTCAAGACATGTCATCAAGTTCATACATATCATCACTATTCTAAATGCAATCAATAAGTTCATGACTCAATGTGCTCAAAATATTCCTCATTTTCAGCATGTCAACTCAACTCAAGATATTCACAACAAGTCTACAATCATCAAGACTCAGGCCATATGTAGAGTAAAACTAGTATCATCATGACATATAGTCACTACTTTAAATGCAATTACACCATAAAATATTTTTTGTATGCTCATAGGACAATTCAAGATCAAGACTAATCTAAATATTTGCAACAACTCAATAAAAATAATCAACCAACAACTCACTACTCCCCCAAACTTAAATATTGCATTGTCCTCAATGTAATAAGATTGAAAATTAAGGACAATAGAACACTTGTGGTGACGACAGTCAGTGGTCGTCACTCTCATCCTCAGCTTCTTCATCATTGGTGAGAGTGTGATCAAAATTGGAGTCAACTCAAACAAATAAAATTAAAATGCAAACCAACTAAAAATAAAAACAAAATGTAGAGAAGGGAAAGAAATAGTTCTTGATTTATAGTTCCAAGCTGTACTTATTATCACATTTCCACACTTACTGGGTAATGCCTCAACCTCTCATCATTAACGACACAAGTGCCTAGTATATGGTCACTTACCTAATGGCTCCACGCGGGTATACCTTAGTAACAGTGATGATCCAACCCATGAAGCCTTTCGCTTGTTTTGAAAAATGCGAGGTGCTGGAGATTATGGGATTCAACAACGTCTCCCTCGCAGATCTTCCTTTTCTACTTCTTCTTTTTCTTGTCCATCTTCTTGTTCTGCCATGACCATCTTCCTTATTCTCTTGCTTATTCTCCACCTTGACCTTTGCCTCTCCTTGCACTATATCAACAAGCAAAATGTTAATTTCATCAATAATAAAGCATGTGTGCGAGTTGTTTGCGTGTGGTGGGGTTTTAAACATATCAAAATTAACTTGATCCTCTCATACAAGGATGATCAACTCCCCTTCTTGAATATCAATCAGTGCCCTCCCAGTTGCATGGAAAGGCCTCCCAAGTATCATCTGCATGTCCACGTCCTCTGGCATGTCCAGTACAAGGAAATCCACTGGGAAAATGTAATCATTGACCTTCACTGGCACATCCTCAATGATTCCTCGATGATAAGTGATGGACTTGTCTGTCATCTGCAATGAAACTCGGGTGGCTTCAACTCTCCTCTACTCAGTCTCCTGAAAACCGACAAAGGCAATAAATTAACGCTTGCACTTAAATCACATATAGATTTTGAAAATGAAAAGGATCCAATGGTGCAAGGTATAGAGAAACTCCATGGATCTTTCAACTTCAGAGGTGATTTATTTTGGACTATTGCAGAGCATTCCTTCGTTAAATTGATTGTCTCTTGCTCTCCAGACTCCTTGTTTTGGATAAGATCTCCTTCACGAACTTAGCAAAACTCGGTTTGAAATAGAGTATCTGCAAATGGTATATCAATATGTAACTTCTTGAAAACTTCAAGAAACTTTGCAAAGCTAGCATCTACCTTAGCTCTCTTTAAAGTAGTGGAAAAAGGAGGTGGGATGTGTACTGGTGTGGGTGGTGTGATAGGTGTGGTGGTAGAAGACTTACCTTTGTCGCTTGTGTTTTCCTTTGGCTTGTCCTTGGAAACCTCTTGCTTGATGGGGGTGCTCAACCTCGGCGGCAACTCGGTTTCTTTATTGCTCGTTCTCCGCATCATGTTGTGGACCAAGTTCTTTGCCACTCATCAGTGTGATTACATTGGCTTGCTCATGAGTATCAGTCAACGGTGTGGCTTAAGATTTCTCACGAATTCATCATCTGTCCCAGTTGAACTTGCAAATTCTCTATGGCTGCATCTTGATTTTGCATCCTTGTTTCTGTTGCACCTATGAATTTGGTCAGGAGTTCCTCCATTCTCGTATTCCATCTCCTTGAAATACAGGGATGGTTGCAGTATGTTCTGCTGATTGGCATATGAAAGGTTTGGTTGATTTCTTGCACCTGGATGATAAGTGTTCGAGTACAGATACTACTGGGGCTACCTGTTCCCTACGTAATTAACAACTTCGTTAGTTTTTATAAACGGGTTAGATGCTCGGATGTGGTCCTCGGCACAATTCACAGGTAATGTCTTGGACTTGCATCACTGGTGCACTTAAGCTGTCAATCTTCTTTGTCAGCGCTTCAATTTGGGTGGTGAGAGGAGTGAAAGTGTCGACCTGGTCTGCAACCTTTGTCGGTACATATTTAAAAGTATCACAAATCTTCAAGAAGTTTGTGATGTGAGAGTTGGGATCATCAGTGGCCGATCTTCCAAATTGGATTGAGTGTTGTATCATCTGTACAAGCTTGATTTCGAGTTATTTGCCTGAACTCTAGGTCTGGTGATGCTAGACATCGTCCCTTGGAAAGACTGTTGCGTATAATCCATGAGAGATCGCTGGATTGGTGGAGCGTTCTCCTCATTGTTGACTTCTTCATGCCCAACATTTTCTGCCATGTTCTCTCGAGCTTCTTGTTGAAGTCTACGACAAAGTCTTTCAATCTCTAGGTTAAGCGGCTCTAGTATAGACTGTCACTCTGTAGCATAAACTAAGAAGTAATAATATGCAGGAACAAAGAAAACACCAACCGAAGTAACCGATAATAACAATAAAAAGCAAGATAAAAGGAAAATAAAAGCATTAAATGACTAAATTACAGATAAGTAATCTTATGTAAAATTACTCAACTAGTCCCCGGCAATGACGCCAAAAACTTGATCGCACTTTTCTTTAACAATTCAATCGCAAATGCACAGTGTCAAGTTTTACTATAGTAGAAAATAAGTAGGGATGTATTACCCACAGGGACTACGAATAAGTACCAGATTTAATCAGCTTAACTATATTTAATCTATGAATTTGAGATGATCAATTGAATAGCTAAAATCTAGAACTCAAGAAGTAACCAAACCACAAACAGAGAATATGGTAAACAGTAGAGAAAAATCTACGAATAAGTACCGGATTTAAGTTGTTTTCTTTTCCTTCAATGTTTTGGCTTTTTATTCCTTTTCCACTTTACAGTCGATTAGTACAAATCACGTGCCTTGCACGTGGATATCAATTATCAATAAATCTGAATCTCAATATCAAACTCAATTTCTCTTTCAATAGAGCATTTATTTCCTTATATAGTATAAGATTACATGTCTAAGAATCAACGTAAGAATTTCTAAGATTATGCCAAATCTTCTAATTACCATCAATATTACAAATCAAATAATATCATATCAAATCAAATATGACTATATATAGCTAATATATTTGATATTCCGCTGTCAAATTGATGATAGTCGGTCCAAAAAGCATCAATTTGTCAATCCAAATAATCTGCCTCAGAAGAATCAACACCCCGGTCGGGAAAATCCATCGCAAACACTTGTGCAAAATATGTCTCGCACCGCGAAAAAAGTTTAAACACAGCAACCGTGCAAGGCTCAAATGCACAACAACCGTGCAAGGCCCACACACACAACTACCATGCAAGGCTAAAACGTTCAACTACCGTGCAAAGCTAAACACACAACTACCATGCAAGGACACCGCAAACTCCGTTACAAAAGTACCGATCACCATACACAAATCAGAAACCCACGAGATGTGATGATCCAAGAACCAGAATGAACTGGTAGAACTCGATGCAAACGAGCAGAAAACATATGACTGAACTACACTCTCCAACTCATATTCATTCTCACAATTGATAAGAAGACAAAACAAATCGTGAGATCCAGCAAGAAATCGCAGATCTGCGTTAAACAGTATGCAGAATCCAAAACACGCACAACAAGCGTGCACGAACCCCAAAAAGATGCCGCAAAATACCCAAATCATCGCACATCGTGAAACCCTAGTTCGTGCAGCCCAGGTCGAAGATCGCAAATCGTGAAATCGTGCAGCCCAGATCAGAAACGCAAACCGTGAAATCTCGCAGCCTAGATGTGCGAACACATATTGCGAAACAAAGGCGTACAGAGAAAAGAAAATCGTGAAACCAGAACAAAAATTACGAAAAATTACACCAAAGGTCGAAAATCGTTTGTGAAGAGATGAAATTAACAATAAAAAATGGACAGATACCATGAAGATGGCAAACCCTAGCTGTCGTCGCTAGGGTTCAAACAGTACATTGCCGTTAGGGTTTGCAGTGGGCCGGTGAAAGAAACTTCAAAATGTTTTTGACTCTAATGTCATGTCAATAAATCTGAATCTCAATATCAAACTCAATTACTCTTTCAATAGATCACTTACTTCTAATATACGATTACACATCTAATAATCAAACTAAGAATCCATATAATTTTGCCAAATATGATAATTATCATCTATATCACAAATAAAATAATATAAAATCAAATCAAATATTCGATCAAAACAACAACAGTTAAGATCAATATTAACAATAGCTTTCAAATCTAGTAAGAGTGATGAAACTTAGACAACATAATCCAAGCGTCTATGTTTAATCTAATCAAGCGTTTTTCCTAAGAATTTAACAACATCAACAACAGGCAATTATCAATCTTAGTTGCTTCAAAGACCAAGCATTAGATTGCATGTAAAAATCATTAGATGGCCAATCATATAATCAAAACACAACAATCATGGCAATAATCATAGAAAAACACATGATACTCAATAAAAATCTACAAAAGAACATATATCTCATGAAAAACATAAAATTCAAGGTATTGTCTTCCTTCAACCAAGAATCAAAAGTGTTTGCCACTCATGACTAAATTAAAAACCAGAAAACTTACTCTAGAAATCATTAAAATAACAGCAAAGGAAGAATTACTAAAGAGAAGCACGATTCCGGAGCGTCACTTCCGTCTTCGTTCTTCAAGTTGTTCTTCAAAAGTTTGAGAGAAAGTCTATTCTTGTGACACCCATTACACATATAACACATACACATGAGGCATATAACATAATATTTAATGGCAGCGAAAATTTCAATCTCATAACATCATGCAATCAAGACATTTAGCATCTTATAATAATTTACAAGGCATATCGAGATATATATGCCACAAAAAAAACCAAGGTTGTACCCCTCACAACCCAACCAAAAATCTATACAGTATATGCAAATGATGAGCTGAGGGAGAAGGACTAGAGTCAGCCAGTCGACCTTGGATCCATACTTCCAAATATGCAGACACACCTTGTATGTTCAAACTTTATCTACAGCAACTGAAAAATAACATTTGCATTTGGGTGAGTTGCATTCTCAATGAGCATATTTCAAATAACGTAATATTTAACATCACATAAGCATATAATTCATATCCACATAAGCACATTAATATACTCACATAATTCATCATCATAAGCTTTACATCAGTTCACATGTTTCATATAAAATGAAATGATGCACATGTATGTCTGTATTGTTATTCTGTTATGAACCAACTAATACCAAGAACAATCCCTGATCATGATATGGCCATGGCACTCTGTAGATCCCTTTTGAGTTCTCAATTAACTCATGGATCGATATTCTTTGATTCTGTAATTCTGACCGTACTCAGAATGAAATAACACATGGTTCAAGGTCATTAGTGGCCATAACAGAGTTCTTTAATCTCTTATGAATGCACATGTCATAATCATATGCATAACATCGAAATAAGAACGTAAATAACATCATATAGATCATATAACATCACATCTCAACATGTACATTTCAGAACTCAATTTAGTTCTTGCACATCTATTGCATACATTGCAATTCATTCAACAATTCAGGATACTTATATAACACAAATCACATACTTATATAAAGTTAAATACCAAGTTGTAAGGATATACTCACAATTGATACTCCTATCTTGTAGGAATTCATTAATTCGCCTTACTGGTGTCGGTATTGAAAGTAGAACCTATAAGCGCATTTCAAGTGTACAATCAAGCTCAATATCATATTTCTAAAAAGCATTCCAGTATGTTCATGCCATTAAAATTAGAAATCCTATATGAATATGCCTAATCTCTAATTTCCACAAGTTCATTATGAACTTCATTTCTGGCAGCTGGTAGTGTTTCTATCATAACTTTCTCTATCACAAACAACATCAATGTTCAGATTCCACCTATTCAATAGTTAGTAAAATTCATGTAAGTTTCTATTCAACTTTGTCTAACTAAGCTTCACGAATGAAAATCCATAATTACCATACTCTTTATGTTCTTTTTTTTTTTGTCCCTATAAGGAAGCATGTCCTCATTAATGCATCTTGAAGACAATAATGCATAAATTTACCCCCAAACAACTAACAGATTAGCCCTAAGTAATTATTTTGCAATATCCCTCATGATGCTAGTATAATACCATCAAATTCAACTACCTACTACATGATATCATGTTAAGTGAGTCAATCACAATTTCAGTCAGCATGAATCGACAGACATGATACAATACTCACTTCCTTACCTTATTGGTTCGAACATAAAAGCACTTATGTTAGAAATTTGAATCGAAAATGAATAATAGACCGACTTGTCTTCTTCGTGCTTATATTTTCGAAAATTCTCACCGCAACCGTAAATATGAAGATTTGGGGTTTCTTCCCTTTTTCTAATAAAATTTCCCTTATCTGAAGGTGTTTTGCTATGTGGCATCAGGAATGAAAAGCCACTAATACCACATCAAAATCTAATTCTCCTAAAGCCGACACGTAACACAATCATGCCAATCTATTCTCTTCACTAATAAAATAATATATATGTATATCAGAGGATAAAAATGTACACATTTCCATGTATACTATGTTGAATAATCAGTGAAACAATTCTCAATATTATACAATGGTGTATACCGAGCTAGGAAATGTAGAAGTAATTATTTGCTAGCCAACAGTTGTTCATAAAACTATTTATTCCTGACCTTCGATTAAAGATACTTTCAAGACTCAATATTTTTTTTATAGTAGTACCACCAGATATGTAATAAAAGATGTAATATATGTCATGATGCATATGCATGTTCGTGTAAAAGTTTTGGATAATGACAATTCTGGCTCTAGAATATGATGGAATGCTCTATAATAATGAAGAATGGTTTGATTTAAGGTCCCCAATTCGTGTATATAGGGTAGGAATCTGATATAGTAGGTAAAAATCTATCCAAATATGGAAAAATCGAGTTTCCTTAAAATTCAGGATTCAGCTGGCGATCGATCGACAGCCTTTATTTTTCAACCAGAAACATTTGGCGATCGATCGGTAAAATGTGCCGTTCGATCGCTAATCTTTAATTTTTCGTCCAGTAACATTCGGCGATCGATCGGTATAAATGTGCCGATCGATCGCCGAGTATTTTTTTATTGGCTCAATTTCTTTGGTTTGGCGACTGATCGCGGCTTCCGTTGTCCACTTTTATGCATTTTTCTTGGTCTACTTTGATCCCTTGTCAACTCCAATGCATTTCTTGATCCTTATTCGCCCTTGTTAACTCGATTTCTTCGATTTTACCTACATTTACACAAATATACGATTAGGTAGCATATGTATCAAATTATCCATCAAAACATACCAAATCGTAGACAATTAAACGCAATAGATGTGTCTATTTCTAGTCACGTCAAACTCCAACATACTTAATCTTTACTAAACCTCGAGTAAATCAGACAAAATTAAAATCTTTTTTCTAGCTCATAGGTTCATAACAAATTAACTTGTCATCACTTTAATGCCTCAACAATTATAAACATGCATAATAATAAAAGACGGTGAAAAATTAACAGTGGAACAAGTTTAATACCTAGACAACTCATTCTTAACAAAGTAGCGAACGTGTGTGTGGTCATAAACAAGTGTCATGTAAAAATTATAGATTCAATATGTGTGAAACCACAATAGCTCAAGTTGTATACCAACACAAGTATAAGCTCACTTGCACACTCTTCTCCACTATCTTAGCCACTTGCAAATATAAATCAAGTAGGTCTTTATTAACTTGTAGCTTGGCCTAGATATTGGCTTATGAAAGAAAGGATAATGATGTATCAAAAAAGAGAATATGGTGATATGCACAATTAAAACTTCTCTTCTTGCAAGATTTTTCTCAAACCTTGTTCATTTTTTCAAGGTTTAACTCATTAATTTTCTTCTTGTGCCTTGGCTCCCCTTGGAGTCATGTTTTTATCTATTTTCTCAAGGCATCCCTTTTCTTTCATGCATTCCATTCTTTTGAAAATGAAGTTCACAAAACATATTGTGATGACCAGGGATTATAGATGTTAATCCCGGAGTGTTAATAATCCCTAAAGTTGTTTTACGTAGCGATTTGGAGTTTAATCGCGGTGTTGGGCCTTCTGGGCTCGTCTATTTGGGTAGTTAGGATCGTTGGATCCCGAGATTGAGATTGTATTCTCATTTGGGTGAAAAACCTATGAGTTGGATTTTTAGTGTGACTCGGGATCTGGGGTGCTTGTGTGGGCACCGGTACGGGGTTTTGGAGTTAGAGAGAGAATTTTTGAAAACAAATGATTTTTAATGAATCATGATGTATTTGTGGGACTATTAGTATTTCGGGGTATTTTTGCTATAAATACCAATTGAACCCGAGATTTTAATTTTAATTTCATTTTTCCCCTCCAACCCGTCACCCTCTCTCTCTCCCCGTCGGCCCCCGATTTTTCAACCAGCCCCGCGCGTAAAAACGCTCGCCCGCCGCCGTCCGGCCGCCGTTCGGCGCGTCCGACCCGCCGCCGGCTTCGTCTCTCCGAGTCGCAGCTTCCCACACCATCAATTCGAAGTTTGCTCGCGATTTGAGTTCGGATTTTTGCAGAATGCGTCCATCCTTCTAGGGTTCTTCGATTTTCGAACGATTTCTTTGCAATTTTCGATTGGGTAACCTTCCTTACCCCTTTTTCATGCTTCTCATGTATTTCCCTACCATTTTGTGATTTATGGTTCGAATTAATTCTCGAATTTCGTAGGGTTTGGGGTTCGAATTTGGGGGTTTTGGCAGGGGTGTGGCGATTCTTGTAATGGGTCGTTTATTTCATGTTTTAGATGTATTATGATGCTTAATTGTGCTCGAATTTAAGGAATTGGGTTCGAATTTAGGGCTTTGAATTCGAATTTTGGGGGTTTTGGCATGTGGGGCGATTATTCATGTTGTTGATTGATTAATTCAAATTTTAGATGAATTATGGTGTTTAATTGGGTTCGAATTGTGGAGTGAGGGTTCGAAAATTTTAGGGGAGTTCTTGAGCATTTTTCGTTGATGTCTCATTTGTTTCCCTCCCTGCATGTGCTCCACCCCGAGTATTTTAAATGGTTAATTGTCGTGTGTTGACAATTTTTTGAGGGTTATGGATGTGCTTGAGCATGGGTTACATGTTCGTAAATAATTGTGAATTATTTATCGTGTTAGCACATCGTTCCTCGGGGCATGGAACTCGAGCAAGGTTTGGCTCGGACTTCGGAGATTTTAGGTACGTGCGACGTACGAGTATTACTATATATTAGAGCATTTGTGAAATGCATAATGTATTTTGATTTCTTTGAATAATTGTGCATGAGGTTATATATATGTGTTGAGAAGCTATGAAGCGACCTAATCTTGATATCGCCGCCACGAGCGTGCGTGGCACTAGAGTAGTATAACTCTCATAAGGTATATGGGGTACCGGATGTATATGACCATTGTAGGGCATTGAGATGCCTGAGAATGATCGTGGGATCACGTATTCATTATAAGACATTTGAGATGTCTAAGTATAATGGAAAATTGGTAAAATATATGCCAGGCATTTGAGCTATCTGTGATTGATAGCGAGGTTGTGAAATCAGTATTAGGTATTGAGATATCTAGATTTGCATGTATAATGAATTTGGAATCACTATCTATTGATACTCGAGAATTAGGCATGCGATGAGTAAAATCAATGTGTTGATTTACTGATTTTTGAGATTTGATGAGTTTGATGATTGTGAGAACAGGGACAGTACACGGGATCCCGGATGAGGACGTTGCCATCCAGGGAGTATCATTTAAAATTCATTAGTATTTACTTTTGTTGTAAATTATGAATTTCATTATTGTGATTATGGGATTTTGTGTATTGGTATGCTCACCCCGTTGGGGGCTGTCTCTGTTGGGGCAGGTGAACAGGTACATCGATGGCTGTGGAGCTGAGCTCGAGCTGTTGATTGGATGTACTCCCAGGATCGGGGTACCAGGGCTTGATGGAGCACGGTATCGTATAGAGTACTTATATACACCTGAGGGTTATATACATATTTATGATGCTCGCATGTAAGCACGATTATACTTGTATATGGGTTGTATATAAAGGTATGAGCCTTTTCTCTCTTTCATTCTATGTTGCATGCAATTAGAGGTAGAATTGCTAAATGATATGAGAGTCATTGGTGTATTTTGTGGGTGTTGGAACCCACTTTTGTCGTCATATGTGTGGTGTCTTCCCTGGCTGGGAATTTACATGGTATTGCTGTATTCTGATGAGTATTATGTTTTCCCTGGCCGGGAATTATGTTATGTGTTGTGCTTTTATTTCGGGATAGCTCTATTTATGGGGAGACTCTGCCCATATTTTTATAAAAGTCCACAATGTAAAAAGTTGCAAAAAGGGGATGGTAATGGGCGAACCTTATGAGTCTATTTGTTAGTAGAGATGATCTTATAACGTTGAATATTAAAGGAATTTTGTGAGCATCATCTGAGTTTCCCGATTGATTTGTATAGAAGCATGTGCCACACATAGTGGTTAATACACTAATCAAGGGTTAAGGGCTAGGGGTCCTTGGTATCAGAGCAGTGGTTGCTCATTGGGGCTGTTAAGGGCCTATGAAGTTATGGATAGCACATATTTATGCATGATGGCATTAATGTTGTACGACATAACTAATTGTTTATGTGCTTTTATGATATGAAAAGTGGTATTGCTAACCATTGTGGTTGCAGGAATCGTGTGCTTCGATAGGGTGGCATTAGTGGTAATGTCTGGCACTCCGTATGTTATGTGCCAAGGAATCTGGTTTCTAAGAAAATCAGGTAAAGGGCTATTTCCGAGGTAACATGTCTTGGTATACGTATTGACTTGCAAGTGGTTGCATATATGCATTGGATGTTTGATGCATAGCGTATATGGCTATTGTTGTTAACCATGATGGTTGCAGGTTACAGGAAATATGGAGTATAAAAAAGGAATGATGATTATACATTCCAGGAGTCTTGCTTATCACAGTGAGAATTCTTATACTTACGCTTGACCGCTAAAAATGTGGAGCGGGAGGGGGGAGGCTCGCTTGCACATGGAGGCGGGGTATTCCATACGAAGCGAGGATGAGATACCGCTTGTATGAAGAAGCTTATACTTATACCGCTAAAAATGTGGAGTGGGAGGGGGGAGGCTCGCTTGCACATGGAAGCGGGGTATGCCATACGAAGCGAGGATGAGATACCGCTTGTATGAAGAAGCGAGGATGAGATGCCACTTGTTAGGATGATGATTCATTCCTTTGTGATGACACGGATGATAGCGGTGATGTATTCCGCTGTGTCGAGGATGATGATTCATTCCTTTGTGATGACACGGATGATAGTGGTGATGTATTCCGCTGTGTCGATGATGATGATTCATCTCTTGTGATTATTGGCGATGGTTTATACCGCCGGACACGGATGATAGCGGTGATGTATTCCGCTGTGTTGATTTATATTCATTTCTTTATGAGGACACGGATGATAGCGGTGATGTATTCCGCTGTGTCGATCTACATTCATTTCTTTATGAGGACACGGATGATAGCGGTGATGTATTCCGCTGTGTCGATCTATATTCATTTCTTTATGAGGACACGGATGATAGTGGTGATGTATTCCGCTGTGTCGATTTGTGATGACTCATTCCTTTTATGAGGATTGGCGATGATTCGTGCCGCCGTATATATTGATAGCGATGCTCATTCCGCTATTATGTGGATTTACGATGACTCATTCTTTTATGAGGATTGGCGATGATTAGTGCCGCCGGATATGTTGATAGCGATGTCTCTTTCCGCTATTATGTGGACGATGATTCATGCTCAGGTGTATAGCGAGGTTTCATGCCACTTATTATATGACGAGGTATCATGCCGTCGATTCTATAGCGATGGATTGTGCCGCTATGTATTCAGCACAGGATTTTGCCGCCTTCGAGCGATGGGTGCTGATTACGCACTATTATTGAGCGACGGAGACAGGTATGCCGCTATATGTTAGCGATGAGGTATGAGATATTGCTATTCTATTAGCAATATATTAGCTGGCATGCGTTGATATACATGTTTTATTATGCCTATTTTACTAGCATGATGGTGGATGACATACGCTGATGTACATGGACCGTCACGAGTTGACTGGGTTGTTTAGATGTCATTGTTGACATGTATCATCACTAGTTGACAATGCCTTAGATGCCATGAGTTGGCATGTGTCGTCACGGGATGACGATGACGATGGTGTAGGAGATGTCTTATTAGACATGCATCATCGTTACGATGAACAATGCGTTGAGTATACGTATTCAGTGGTATGCCTTGGGTGCCAGTACCGAGAATAAGGTGTTGCGTGCGTCACCGATTGACGTGACCCTTATACCGAGCGGGTTGCTCGAGGAATGGATGGATGCACTGTACATGTGATTGTACCGCAGCTTATGTTTGGGGTGATCATATTACGAGTGGTGATACCCTTGAGGTATGCTCGTTGGAATGGCTTTTTGGCCATGTAACTTGACGACAGGAGTAATCAGGGAGGAAATTACTCGCTTTCTGTCAATATGACATGTGGTAGACATGGTCACACCACCCATGAGGGTGTAGGATGGGTCATAAGGGAGTAGGATCAGGTTATGTTAAGTACATAGGGACACTGGAGTGTCCAGAGTATATCGGCATTAGAGGATTGTTGGGTAAAGACCCACTACTCTATTGAGTTTTCTTCTCATAGTATGATATACCATGTGGAAACGTCCGTCTTGTTGGTAGGTTTGAGGTAAACCTAAAGAGGCAGAGACTAGTTTGTCTGCCGCGTGTGTGCAGTACCATGAGGGGCTCGCTAGAGCCGTTATACTGCTCGTTGGAACCAAGTTTGGCAAATCGTAAGGTGATACGATGTGGATTGTGGTCACCACGTCATTTGAGGTTGAGGTTGTGCATGCCTCACTGAAACGTGTATACGTTTATGTTTAATCTTGGTGAGACTTGTCTGGGACAGCTCAGGATGTTGGAGTACCAACAAGAGAGTCATCAGGTCGTTATTGACTCGATCTGGGGGAAACCGTGTATTTGGGATACAATGGGTGTTATTGTATCCAGTTTTTTTTTTCCGAACAGTGGTTCGAGACTTGTGGATCTCGAGTTCGATGGCACTTCCCTTGTGGGGAAGGAGGTAGTATTATACCTATTTTGGGAATCTTTGAAGATTCGGTAAGTTGGTGCATGTGGTGTTGATTTTGGGAATCACGCCGTGTTGTTAATCGTCGATTTTCATTCTCCACGGGGTAGGGAATGACTCAGAATTGACGGTTGTGTATGGGGCTTAGGGGTATGTTGTAGATACCCGAGCCAAGTGCATTGAGTATGCATGTGATGTCAGTGCTTATGCAGGTATACCGGTGAGTATGCGGATGCCAGTTATTGATTTCCTTTCTGTCAAGCATAGAGTTATGCTATTTTTGGATGGTTAAATCTCTGATGAGAGATATGGAACACCTTGAGATTGAGAATCTCCATGGCACGATAATTATGAGGAATAATCGTGAAGTTAGTTGACTCTCTTTGAGGAGGGATTATCTTGTATGGGTTGAGGTATTTCCTTGTTGGTGTTTTCCTCCGAGTTATGCGATAGCCTTCCCAAGGTTGGATTGTTAAATCCTAGGATTATCAAGGGATGGCAAGAATTTGGATTGGTTGGGTGTCGCTGGCGACACAAGCGTTGAGGATGCAATGGGTTTATTGCATGTCCTTTCAGAAATTGAAACTCTGTGGAGTCTCGGTTGTTTAATTATGACCAGGATGTGATTCTTGGGTTATCCGGAGGTGGATATCTTGTGAGACGTCTTTTGTGTGAATCTGTGGCCGTGAATTGCCCAAATTGAGTTGCAATGATGCTACTGCTCCTTCGATGGAGGAGGTTTGAAAGTGGAAACCAGGTTTGGTATGTGTACACCGTGGTATACTAGAGTTTCCCTCGTAACGATGTATGTTAGACATCGTGAGTCATGATAGAGATGTCATTGAATGATACCTACGATGGAATCGGGAACGATTCGAATCCTTGCAGTTTCAGTTGACTAACTGCTTTTGGATTGTTAGCGTTGAGTTGTGCTGACACTCTTTGACGTTATGATGGATTTGGAAGTCTATTCCACTCCAGAGTTTAACACGAGGTCAACGTTCTCACGGTTGAGGTGTCATTCATGATGCGTTCTTACTAGTTGTATTAGAACTAAGGTGACTGTCCGATCTACGGTCGTAAGTATTGGTTGTTTTGCAGTCATGAGGGACTGACTTTTGGGATGACCCGCATCGAGGTACGTTTTTGCCTCTTGGGTGATATGTTGGTTTTGGTATGTCGCTCTATTTCAGAGTTTGATGTGAGGTAAGTATCCTCGCGTTTATTAATACGATTCTGATATGGTCAAGAATCGAGGTTATGACTTCATGTTGTTGTGTAGCCTGGGTGTTATGTAATACACCGGTGCTAATTTCGAGGACGAAATTCTTTTAGTGGGGGATATTGTGATGACCAGGGATTATAGATGTTAATCCCGGAGTGTTAATAATCCCTAAAGTTGTTTTACGTAGCGATTTGGAGTTTAATCGCGGTGTTGGGCCTTCTGGGCTCGTCTATTTGGGTAGTTGGGATCGTTGGATCCCGAGATTGAGATTGTATTCTCATTTGGGTGAAAAACCTATGAGTTGGGTTTTTAGTGTGACTCGGTGTAAGGACCCTAATCCTTAAGTGCGGAATCAAGGCATAATAGAGCTAATATAAACAAATCAGAGTCTAAAAGAACATGTTGAGTCTATGAGCTTAAGCATTACATGCCAAAAATAAGGACCACCAAAAGGATTAATTACATTCCAATCAAAAGAATGTGTGCAACTATAGTTTTATACTACTCCTAGAGTAGATACTATCCAAAATAATCCTGTCCTTTCATCCTCAATAGAATGCTCGTCAAGCTCACCACCTCAACCCGTTCAAGCCCTTCTATCATGCCAAAAAGGTACCTACAAGGACAACCCCCAAACATGAGCAATAATAATCATTCATATTCAACACAATATGAAGATAAAGCGTAATGCATAATCAATATAAAACACTTCCTGTTTTCCCCATGCATTTCAAACGCTTCCCGTTTGGTTATCCCTGTACCATAACTCATGAGTATAATCAATAGATTATTTTTCAATGGTCTAAACATGTCATGACATCATACCATCTCAACAAAACCAAATATTGGTCACCATTCCCTAGTCTGTCCATCACAGTGTATTTTAATGCCCCTCGCTTATTTTCATATGGGCGGCATAGGATAACCTCGCTTCAATGGACATGCGGTATTCCCACGCCTCACAGAGAGCGGCAAATACCCTTTCCTCGCCCCATATGACAACCACGCTCAAATGTGACATGCGGCGCTCCCACCCCTCGCTTCACATTTAGCGGAACCAAAACAAATAGCGGCAAGCATTAAAATCATCAAAGGATGACCACGACTCATGGGATGTGCATCCAATAATCATCATATGCATCTATCATCAATATGCATAAATCAACATGTATATGCATCCACAATGCAATACCACATATATACTCGCATCCACAATGCATAAACAATGAGTATATAAAATACATGTTACCGTTGGGTGCCCGTACGTCCACTACGTACCTTTCCAAAAAGTGGAATATGGTAGGACTTCAATTCCTTGGCTGCGTTGCCACCTGGGTTGGTTCTACATATTCACAAATACCAATATTAGAATCCAATAATAGTCCAATACCAAAAATCCCACAAAAATAACCAAAAACACCATTTTTGGTGTCTCGCGATCGATCGCCATAAGGCCCCGATCGATCGCGAGATCTCACTGTCTCGGGCAACAATTTTAAACAATCCGTGATCGATCGCGGAGCTAGCGCCGATCGATCGTGGCCTCGCCGATCGATCGCGCCCATCTCGCGATCGATCGCTGAAGCCCTCTGCCTCAGCACTGCTGCTCGCGATCGATCGCGAGAAAAACGCCGATCGATCGCCGAGCTCTGGGCATGCGGGGTTTGGGCACTATTCACCCATCTTCAACCCCAACTCATACATACCCACATACTCCAACATCAACCAAACCCAACAACTCAAAACCAACAATAAACATCAACATAAACTCAAATATACAACATCCAACCAAAATAATACCAAAACCACAACAACCCAACACAAACCCATTTTAAAACCCTTCAAAATCAACCCAAACTCAAACAAAACACAATAAAATTAACCATGAGGAATCCATACCTCTTGGGGATCTCAAATCACCCAACAATCTCCACAAAACAAGATTTTGCAAGGACTCCTCTTCACCCTTGAGCTCAAGCTCGAAAATGGGAAGGGAAAGGAAGGGTTTGGGTGTTGTTTTGGTAAAGTTAAAAAGTGATGGACGAGGTGAAGTGTGGGGTTATAAAATGAGTTTATTTAATTAAAATGCATACCAAAGTAATTCCATGGTGTATAAAACACCCCAACATGATATTTTTTTTAAAGCATTTACTCATAATGCACCAAATATCAATTAAACACATGATTTCTAATCAATTGCTACCAATGGCAAATAAATCATGCTTCCAATAATATTTACCCAACATGCACCACATGCACCCTGAAATGCAACCCCGGGTCACCCTATCCACATGACCATGCATTTCCATAAGGTAAATAAATTCCAACACGTAATTAATTACCACATAATTAATCATTGTAAACACAATTAATGCACCAAATTGCAATTAACCATTTCGGGGATATCACAATACTCCCCTACTTATAAGATTTCGTCCTCGAAATCACATGCACTTACCCCAAAAGGAAACTAAACATAAACACATACCAGAGAATAGTTCTGGGTAGTGCTGCACCATATGCCGCTCCGTCTCCCACGTAGCCTCCTCGACACCCCTGCGATCCCACTGAACCTTGAACATCGGTATCACTTTGTTCCGAAGTCTACGGTCTGCTCTGTCCAGAATTGTGACAGGCTGTTCCACATAAGACACATCTGATTCTAACTGAACTTCGGAAGGCTGTAACACATGCGACGGATACGGCTCATACTTCCGCAGCATCGATACATGAAACACATCATGTATACCAGATAAAGAAGGCGGCAAAGCCAGTCGGTAAGCTAAGGTGCCAATGCGCTGTAAGATCTCGTACGGTCCAACATACCTCGGAGACAGTTTCCCGCGCATCCCAAATCGCACAACGCCCCTGAAAGGCGAGATCTTCAAAAAGACCTTATCTCCCAACTGAAATTCCAACGGTCTCCGCCGTTTATTTGCATAAGCTGCCTGTCTGTCCTGGGCCGCTTTCATTTTCTGCCTTATCGTCTTTATCTTTTCTTCCATCTCTCGAATCAACTCCGGTCCTCCGACCGATCTGCGGTCCAAATCAACCCAACACAAGGGTGATCTACACCGTCTGCCATAAAGAGCTTCAAACGGAGCCATCTGAATACTCGCCTGGTAGCTATTGTTATACGAAAACTCTACCAAGGGCACTGAATCCTGCCAAGAGGCATCGAACTCCAAAACACAAGCTCTTAACATGTCCTCGAGCGTCTGAATAGTGCGCTCGGTCTGGCCATCCGTCTGAGGATGATAAGCAGTACTCAATCTGACTTCAGTTCCCAAAGCTGACTGAAGGCCTTCCCAGAAATGAGATGTGAATCGCGGATCTCGATCTGACACTATGGAAACGGGGATCCCATGCAATCTCACCACATCTCTAATATACAACTGCGCCATCCTCAAAAACGTGAAAGTCATGCTATAGGGAATAAAGTGGGCTACCTTAGTCAATCTGTCCACAATCACCCAAATAGCATCGAAGCCTGAAGCACTCCTCGGCAAATGAGTCACGAAGTCCATGGAAATGTGCTCCCACTTCCACTTCGGTATATCCAAGCTTCTCAACTCGCCGCCAGGTCTCTATCTCTCTGCCTTAACCTGCTGGCAGATCAAACACCTCTTTACGAAAGCGACGACATCAGACTTCATCCTTTTCCACCAAAAGTGACCACGCAGATCTCTGTACATCTTCTTCCCGCCTGGGTGGATGCTAAGTCTGCTACTGTGAGCTCGCTCCAAGATCCCCTTACGCAACTCCGGCGTACTCGGAACCACCCAACGGTCACCCAATCTCAAAGACCCGTCATCGGCCACTCTGAACTTCGTTGGCTGACCAAGATGTACTAAAGATAACCACCTCTGAACCTCATCATCTGACCTCTGAGCTCTCCTGATGTTCTCATAGATGTCTGGCTCAGCTAACAAGGTCGATACATACACAGGCGACGCATCAATGTCAAAGTCATAGCCCAAATGACAATAGGAGGTCATCATAGCCGACAGATGAATGACGTCCTCAGCAGAACTCCTCACTTTCCGGCTCAAAGCGTCTGCTGTCAAATTGGCTTTCCCGGGATGGTACTCTATCTCGCAATCATAGTCCTTGAGTAGGTCCATCCATCTCCTCTGCCTCATGTTCAGCTCTGCCTGAGTGAATAAAAACTTGAGGCTCTTGTGATCCGTGTATATGGTGAATGAAGTACCATATAAATAATGCCTCCAGATCTTCAGGGCGAAGATGATAGCCGCCAACAAGTCATGAACTGGATATCTGGTCTCATGCGGCTTCAACTGCCTCGATGCATAAGCTACCACATGCTTATCTTGCATCAGAACACACCCAAGGCCCTGCAGTGATGCATCAGTATACAGAACAAATCTGGAGTTCTCCGTAGGGATCACTAACACTGGCGCCGTCGTCAACCGGTGCTTTAATTCCTGGAAGCTCTCCTCACAAGTTTCTGACCAAAAGAAAGGCACTCCCTTCTGGGTCAACTGAGTCAGCGGCTTGGCAATCTTCGAAAAGCCCTCGACGAAGCGTCGATAATACCCGGCCAAACCAAGAAAACTCCGAATCTCATGCACAGAAGTGGGGGCAGCCCACTCCATCACAACCTCAATCTTCTTGGGATCTACAGATATCCCGCTGCTCGATATGACATGCCCCAGAAACACTACACTGCTCAGCCAAAATTCACACTTACTGAGCTTAGCATACAACTGATGCTCTCTGAGAATCTGAAGCATTGTCCTCAAGTGTTTCACATGCTCTTCCTCACTCCGGGAGTAGATGAGAATGTCGTCAATAAACACAATGACGAACTGATCAAGATACTGCTGAAACACTCTGTTCATCAGACTCATGAAGACTGCTGGA
The DNA here is from genome assembly GCA_907163345.1 of Haberlea rhodopensis. Lineage (NCBI taxonomy): Eukaryota > Viridiplantae > Streptophyta > Magnoliopsida > Lamiales > Gesneriaceae > Haberlea > Haberlea rhodopensis. The sequence goes on along the minus strand of CAJQUN010000113.1, from coordinate 58,075 downwards.
GCATTCGTCACGCCGAACGGCATCACTAGGAACTCATAATGCCCGTATCGAGTCCGGAATGCTGTCTTCTGCACATCTTCCTCTCTGACCCGAATCTGATGATACCCGGATCTCAAATCAATCTTGCTATACACCCTGGTACCTTGCAACTGATCAAACAAGTCATCTATCCTTGGGAGAGGATACTTGTTCTTCACTGTAGCCTTATTCAGTTGCCGGTAATCGATACACAACCGCATCGAACCGTCCTTCTTCTTCACAAAGAGAACTGGTGCGCCCCATGGCGACACGCTCGGGCGTATATATCCCTTGTCCAAGAGATCCTGCAACTGTTCTTTCAACTCTCTCAACTCTGCCGGTGCCATCCTATAAGGTGCACGAGAGATAGCGGATGTCCCTGGCAACAGCTCGATCCCAAACTCAACTTCCCTAGCCGGTGGGAATCCTGGGATCTCTTCTGGGAATACATCAGCAAACTCTGCTACCCCTGGTACATCCTCAACTCTGAGTTCCTTACTCTTCCCAGACGTGTCCAAGGCATAGATAAGATAGCCCGTGTGGCCACGTTCCAACAACTGAGTCATCTTGATTGCTGAAATCAACGGAATCTTCGCACGAGAACCGTTGCCATAGAAAGTCCACTGACTGCCCAACTCAGGTCTGAACTTCACTGTCCTCTGTCGGCAATCTACCACTGCCTGATATCTGTTCAGAACATCAATACCCAAGATGCAGTCGAAGTCTGACATACCCAGCACAATCAAATCTGATATCAACTCGTTGCCCTCAAAATAAATGAGGCAGTCTGCCATAAACTGATCAGCAACGACATTTCTTCCAGTGGGTGTCGAGACAAGGAGAGGCGTGGGTAAAGAAGACGTGCGCATATGGTGTCTTTCCACAAAACCCACCGATACAAAAGAATGGGAGGCACCTGTATCGATCAAAATAAAAGCAGGGTACGTAAATAAATGACACGTACCGGCAATCACCTCCTCTGGGGCTGCCTGGGCCTGCTCCCTGGTCAGTGCATACACCTGCCCCTGGGGTGGTCCTACTGTCTGACCTCCCGATGGTCGAGGCCCAAACTGCTGCCTCTGCTGCACTGTCCTATCCTCAAACCTCGGCCTGCTGCCCTGATACTCTGACTGTCCTCCCCGTGTGGAGCAATACCGAGCGATGTGGCCCATCTTGCCACAGATATAGCATGCAGGACACTTGTTTGAAGAATGTGGCCCTCCACAATTGTTGCACCTCGGCTCTCCTGGCCTATCCCCTTGTGAAGATCCTCTATTGGCCGACCAATTGCCCTTCTTGCCATCCTGCTTCTGACCAAAGTGTTTCTTTCCACCATACCGTGAAGATGAAGAGGCACCACGAGGCTTAAATGGCTCTCCTCGGGGCCTCAAACTATCATTGGTCTGCCTCTGTTGCGGTACTGGTGGTGACATAGCGTAAGCTCCCACTCCTAGCTCAGCAAGCTCCGTTCTTGTGAGAGCGTCATCAAAAGAAGTTGGGTTATTAGTAATAACCCGGTCATAGAGCTCCGGTCGCAATCCTTTCATAAAGTTCCTCATCTTAGCGTGTCCACTGGTGGCAATGTGGGGAACGTACCTCAGCAATGAAGAGTACTGTGTGGCATAGTCTGCCACTGTCATGTTCCCTTGCTTCAGACTTGTGAACTCGTCCTCCTTTGTCTGTCTCGCCGCAGCGGAGAAGTACCGGTTCAAAAACCTCGTCCTGAAGAGTGTCCAATCAATCACAGCACCCAGTGCTCTCATTTCCATTACTGTGCTCCTCCACCACATCAGAGGTTTCTTGGCTAATTGAAATTCCGCTAACCTCAGCCAAGCTGTCACAGCACAAGGAGCCGATACAAAGATCTGCTCCAGTCTTTCCAACCACTCTTCAGCCTCTTCTCCGGACTCTGTCCCCTCAAACCGAGGCGGATGATAAGAGAGAAATTGTGTCAAGCTAATCTCACCCGGTAGCAATAACTGAACCACTGGTTCCATTCCCACAGCCGGTGGAGGTAGAGGGTTTGTCTGTCCAACACTAGCATTCATGCTCCCCATATCACCGACTTCCTCATTAGCAGTCATGCTGTAATACAAATGTTAACAACAAACCCCAAAGCAGTATATATGTTATGCCGTTAGATAACAGGAATGATATAAGCATGTACAGTATAACAGGATATACAAAATATGCACCACATGCATAAACATGCTTCAAATGTAAGCACCTAGCCAACCATGCTAAGGCTACCCTTCACTCGTTCCCGGGTTCTCTAACCACTGCTCTGATACCACTAATGTAAGGACCCTAATCCTTAAGTGCGGAATCAAGGCATAATAGAGCTAATATAAACAAATCAGAGTCTAAAAGAACATGTTGAGTCTATGAGCTTAAGCATTACATGCCAAAAATAAGGACCACCAAAAGGATTAATTACATTCCAATCAAAAGAATGTGTGCAACTATGGTTTTATACTACTCCTAGAGTAGATACTATCCAAAATAATCCTGTCCTTTCATCCTCAATAGAATGCTCGTCAAGCTCACCACCTCAACCCGTTCAAGCCCTTCTATCATGCCAAAAAGGTACCTACAAGGACAACCCCCAAACATGAGCAATAATAATCATTCATATTCAACACAATATGAAGATAAAGCGTAATGCATAATCAATATAAAACACTTCCTGTTTTCCCCATGCATTTCAAACGCTTCCCGTTTGGTTGTCCCTGTACCATAACTCATGAGTATAATCAATAGATTATTTTTCAATGGTCTAAACATGTCATGACATCATACCATCTCAACAAAACCAAATATTGGTCACCATTCCCTAGTCTGTCCATCACAGTGTATTTTAATGCCCCTCGCTTATTTTCATATGGGCGGCATAGGATAACCTCGCTTCAATGGACATGCGGTACTCCCACCCCTCGCCTCACAGAGAGCGGCAAATACCCTTTCCTCGCCCCATATGACAACCACGCTCAAATGTGACATGCGGCGCTCCCACCCCTCGCTCACATTTAGCGGAACCAAAACAAATAGCGGCAAGCATTAAAATCATCAAAGGATGACCACGACTCATGGGATGTGCATCCAATAATCATCATATGCATCTATCATCAATATGCATAAATCAACATGTATATGCATCCACAATGCAATACCACATATATACTCGCATCCACAATGCATAAACAATGAGTATATAAAATACATGTTACCGTTGGGTGCCCGTACGTCCACTACGTACCTTTCCAAAAAGTGGAATATGGTAGGACTTCAATTCCTTGGCTGCGTTGCCACCTGGGTTGGTTCTACATATTCACAAATACCAATATTAGAATCCAATAATAGTCCAATACCAAAAATCCCACAAAAAAAACCAAAAACACTATTTTTGGTGTCTCGCGATCGATCGCCATAAGGCCCCGATCGATCGCGAGACCTCACTGTCTCGGGCAACAATTTTAAACAATCCGCGATCGATCGCGGAGCTAGCGCCGATCGATCGCGGCCTCGCCGATCGATCGCGCCCATCTCGCGATCGATCGCTGAAGCCCTCTGCCTCAGCACTGCTGCTCGCGATCGATCGCGAGAAAAACGCCGATCGATCGCCGAGCTCTGGGCATGCGGGGTTTGGGCACTATTCACCCATCTTCAACCCCAACTCATACATACCCACATACTCCAACATCAACCAAACCCAACAACTCAAAACCAACAATAAACATCAACATAAACTCAAATATACAACATCCAACCAAAATAATACCAAAACCACAACAACCCAACACAAACCCATTTTAAAACCCTTCAAAATCAACCCAAACTCAAACAAAACACAATAAAATTAACCATGAGGCATCCATACCTCTTGGGGATCTCAAATCACCCAACAATCTCCACAAAACAAGATTTTGCAAGGACTCCTCTTCACCCTTGAGCTCAAGCTCGAAAATGGGAAGGGAAAGGAAGGGTTTGGGTGTTGTTTTGGTAAAGTTAAAAAGTGATGGACGAGGTGAAGTGTGGGGTTATAAAATGAGTTTATTTAATTAAAATGCATACCAAAGTAATTTCATGGTGTATAAAACACCCCAACATGAAATTTTTTTAAAGCATTTACTCATAATGCACCAAATATCAATTAAACACATGATTTCTAATCAATTGCTACCAATGGCAAATAAATCATGCTTCCAATAATATTTACCCAACATGCACCACATGCACCCTGAAATGCAACCCCGGGTCACCCTATCCACATGACCATGCATTTCCATAAGGTAAATAAATTCCAACACGTAATTAATTACCACATAATTAATCATTGTAAACACAATTAATGCACCAAATTGCAATTAACCATTTCGGGGATATCACACTCGGGATCTGGGGTGCTTGTGTGGGCACCGGTACGGGGTTTTGGAGTTAGAGAGTGAATTTTTGAAAACAGATGATTTTTAATGAATCATGATGTATTTGTGGGACTATTAGTATTTCGGGGTATTTTTGCTATAAATACCAATTGAACCCGAGATTTTAATTTTAATTTCATTTTTCCCCTCCAACCCGTCACCCTCTCTCTCTCCCCGTCGGCCGCCGATTTTTCCCCCAGCCCCGCGCGTAAAAGCGCTCGCCCGCCGCCGTCCGGCCGTCGTTCGGCTCGTCCGACCCGCCGCCGGCTTCGTCTCTCCGAGGCGCAGCTTCCCACACCATCAATTAGAAGTTTGGTCGCGATTTGAGTTCGGATTTTTGCAGAATGCGTCGATCCCCAATTTCTAGGGTTCTTCGATTTTCGAACGATTTCTTTGCAATTTTCGATTGGGTAACCTTCCTTACCCCTTTTTCATGCTTCTCATGTATTTCCCTACCATTTGTGATTTATGGTTCGAATTAATTCTCGAATTTCGTAGGGTATGGGGTTCGAATTTGGGGGTTTTGGCAGGGGTGTGGCGATTCTTGTAATGGGTCGTTTCTTTCATGTTTTAGATGCATTATGATGCTTAATTGTGTTCGAATTTAAGGAATTGGATTCGAATTTAGGGCTTTGAATTCGAATTTTGGGGGTTTTGGCATGTGGGGCGATTATTCATGTTGTTGATTGATTAATTCATATTTTAGATGAATTATGGTGTTTAATTGGGTTCGAATTGTGGAGTGAGGGTTCGAAAATTTTAGGGGAGTTCTTGAGCATTTTTCGTTGATGTCTCATTTGTTTCCCTCCCTGCATGTGCTCCACCCCGAGTATTTTAAATGGTTAATTGTCGTGTGTTGACAATTTTTTGAGGGTTATGGATGTGCTTGAGCATGGGTTACATGTTCGTAAATAATTGTGAATTATTTATCGTGTTAGCACATCGTTCCTCGGGGCATGGAACCCGAGCAAGGTTTGGCTCGGACTTCGGAGATTTAAGGTACGTGCGACGTACGAGCATTACTATATATTAGAGCATTTGTGAAATGCATAATGTATTTTGATTTCTTTGAATAATTGTGCATGAGGTTATATATATGTGTTGAGAAGCTATGAAGCGACCTAATCTTGATATCGCCGCCACGAGCGTGCGTGGCACTAGAGTAGTATAACTCTCATAAGGTATATGGGGTACCGGATGTATATGACCATTGTAGGGCATTTAGATGCCTGAGAATGATCGTGGGATCACGTATTCATTATAAGACATTTGCGATGTCTAAGTATAATGAAAAATTGGTAAAATATATGCCAGGCATTTGAGCTATCTGTGATTGATAGCGAGGTTGTGAAATCAGTATTAGGTATTGAGATATCTAGATTTGCATGTATAATGAATTTGGAATCACTATCTATTGACACTCGAGAATTAGGCATGCGATGAGTTAAATCAATGTGTTGATTTACTGATTTTTGAGATTTGATGAGTTTGATGATTGTGAGAACAGGGACAGTACACGGAATCCCGGATGAGGACGTTGTCATCCAGGGAGTATCATTTAAAATTCATTAGTATTTACTTTTGTTGTAAATTATGAATTTCATTATTGTGATTATGGGATTTTGTGTATTGGTATGCTCACCCCGTTGGGGGCTGTCTCTGTTGGGGCAGGTGAACAGGTACATCGATGGCTGTGGAGCTGAGCTCGAGCTGTTGATTGGATGTACTCCCAGGATCGGGGTATCAGGGCTTGATGGAGCACGGTATCGTATAGAGTACTTATATACACCTGAGGGTTATATACATATTTATGATGCTCGCATGTGAGCACGATTATACTTGTATATGGGTTGTATATAAAGGCATGAGCCTTTTCTCTCTTTCATTCTATGTTGCATGCAATTAGAGGTAGAATTGCTAAATGATATGAGAGTCATTGGTGTATTTTGTGGGTGTTGGAACCCACTTTTGTCGTCATATGTGTGGTGTCTTCCCTGGCTGGGAATTTACTTGGTATTGCTGTATTCTGATGAGTATTATGTTTTCCCTGGCCGGGAATTATGTTATGTGTTGTGCTTTTATTTCGAGATAGCTCTATTTATGGGGAGACTCTGCCCAAATTTTTATAAAAGTCCACAATGTAAAAAGTGGCAAAAAGGGGATGGTAATGGGCGAACCTTATGAGTCTATTTGTTAGTAGAGATGATCTTATAACGTTGAATATTAAAGGAATTTTGTGAGCATCATCTGAGTTTTCCGATTGATTTGTATAGAAGCATGTGCCACACATAGTGGTTAATACACTAATCAAGGGTTAAGGGCTAGGGGTCCTTACACATATGAATCTTTGATAACAAGTGTATGTGAATGAAATACATCATACTCTCTTCAAAGGTATTGATAAACATATTTAGGTTCATTAGGGTAGATGATAAGCTAGTCAAAGAATGTTGAATGGTAGTTGTTTGTATGCTTAGCACACAACCGTTTTTTTTTTATGCATTAAAGTTCAAATGGGTACTAGTGATTGATTTTGTTTACATGGTAGGCCTGAAAGGCTCAAACGCATCAAAGATGATATATCACTTTCATGTTCGCAAGTAGTCTAGAGATATACCGCAAAGATCATGTAGTTAAGTTCTATCATGTATCAGAGACTTCCTAAGACTATCACAAATTCACACAATCTTCACTAAACTATGCACAATTCACAAGTCATGACAATATCGTGCTCAAAATATTCTACTACTAAGTCAAAGCATAATTTGCATTAGACTTCAAAGTGTTCCAAGGTTAACAATTCACCTATGTTCAAAAGCATGCATGCCATCAATTCATGGGCTAGTGATTCTAAGCATGCGTTCATTACTAACAATGAGCTCAAAATTTTCAAAATTTTCATTTTTTTGTATTTTTATAATAGGAAAGCAATAACACACCACTAATCCCTCCCTCATACTTAAATCTTACATTGTACCCAATGTAAGTCAAAATTGTAAGGAAAGATAAAAGTTAAACTAAGAAATCAATAAAAAATAAAAAAAGAAAACTAACTTCCACTGGGTTGCCTCCCAAGCAGCGCCTCTGTTTAACGTCGATGGCCCGACGTCAGTGCTCGTGCTCATGGTGGGTCATGTTTGGTGTCCAGTTCCTTCTTTTTCCACCTCAGTATTCTCCTGACAACTCAAAGGCGATGCCTATTCGCCCTGTACCTCTTAGATTTCCTCAGCCCTTTTCTCATCCCCTCGTTTTCTATAGATGCATGTTGAGATCGTTTAGGAGGAAGTTTCAGCTCAATATCAGGTATCTGCAATTCAGATTTAAGATTCTTAGAAGGAGAATTTGGTGAAGTAGTAATAATGCATGAATTTCCAGTTAAAATATCTCACATACCTCCTTCGTCAGCAAGTCGATCAGTAGTTACCCCTAATTCATGCTCAGTGACATGATGCGACTGCTCTAGTGATAATTGATTGGTGATGCCAATAGTGCAATCAGTAATCTGAGAAGGCATGGGACCATGAGTATAGATGAACAACTATCTCATTGCAATAAGCAATATAAAACGATAAAGTATTATATCATCAACTGTGATTGTTCTGTATCATGCATCATCAAATGCAAATATGTCATGACACGTCTCATCTATCACCCTGTTATAACGGTACAAATATGATTTGCCTATCTCAGCTCAATATGTCAGTGGAACCTCCTCACATCTTCATATTAGCAGCACAAACCATATTTCCGTCCTCACACATTAGTCCAAGCATATACTCAATCAGAGTATACCTCGCATGCCAAAGCATACGCCCAACATTGGCATACCTATCGTGGAAACAAGCTCAACAACATGCATGTATATCATCATGAATGTATATCTATATGATATCATCAATCATATAATCCAATCTCAATATCATCATCACAATAACATCGATACTCGTACATCAATACGTACCTGTTATGCGACACAACAGATAGAAATCAGGCGTCAATGTTTACTCGCCTCGTTGTCCCGTCCCATGTGATGATGTTACATAAATACCAACAATGTATAATGTCATCAACCATACTATGAAACCATTACTAAGAAAATACAACATTTTTCATACTCTGGTTCTTGCAATCGATCGGTCACCCTAGCGATCGATCGGATTAAATCTGAATTTCATAAAAAAAGCTATGGCATTCGAGCGATCGATCGGTCACCTTCAGCGATCGATCACTACTTGAACCGTCTTACATTTCCCCTGTTTTAGCGATCTATCGGTACATCTACGGATCGATCGGTCGATAACAAAAATTCCATACTATGGCGATTTTGAGCTTATCTTCATGGTTCTCCTTCTCTACATCACATACCATCAAAACTTGTTTCAAGTAATACTTAACAACATATGAACACATTTCTATAACTTCTACAACTTCTTTTATTGAATTTCATCTCATCTTTAATCAAGACATAGATTTTACAAAGCATATATTCACATGGATGAAGTACCAACATATACACATCATATGCTATGAAATTCTTACCAAGAAGTTATGAAGTCACTTTCCTCAACTTTCTATCTTTGATTGCCAAGTAAAATCCAAGAAAAGATGCAAGAGCAAGTAATGTTTTGAGAGGTGCTTGTGTAGAGATTCTTAGGTGAAATATGGTGTAAGTATGTTTTCTCAATCTGATTTTTTCTTTAAATATGGACACTCAAATCCATTTGAAATTCCATGCACATGTACATCACATTTCAAACTCAAATGCAATCAACAAGATGCACTCATGTCATTCCTATACATAACATAGCTCCACTGTTACATGTTTACCATAAGTTGATTATGTAGTCTCAACTAAGAACCATGGCACATAATGTGATGCCCGGGGATTAATGGTGTTAATCCCGGTGTAGTAATATCCTTAATGGTTTTAGTGGTGGCAATTATGAATTAATTGCGATTTTGGGACTCCCGGGGATTTTAATTCCGGTTTATGGAGTCGTTGGATCCAAGGAATGATATTGTATTCTCATCGTGGCGATAACCTTGGAATTTTGTTTTTGGTGGAATCTGGGGTCCGGAATACTTTGTACTGGGGCTGGTGATGGAATTTGAGTTGGAGATATAATTATTGAAAACAAATGATTTTTAATGAATCATGATGTAGTTGTGGAGGTAATGGTATTTTGGAGCCTTGGAGCTATATATACCAAGTGGACTCGGTATTTCGTCATTATACGAAAACCCTCCCCTCTCTCCTCTCTCTCCCGCACGCCTTCTTTCCCCCCAAACCCCTTCATTTCTCCCTTGGAGGAAAATGACTTGAAGATTTTCTCGGGAGCTGGAATTTCTCGAAGATAATTTGGTAATCTCATCCCCTCGCTTTTATCTTCGTATTGATTGTAATTTGGAGGTGTTTGGTTGAGTTTAGAGTTGGTTTGGGTTTTGGGAGATTTTGTAAAATCTTGAAATCTTGTGGGTTTTGTTTTAAAATGGATTATAACCCTTGTTGAGTGTACTAGGGTATTTGTATGGGGTTATTTTCGAGTTGGAGGAAGTTTGGGTATGAATGGTGGAGGTTTTTAAGCTTTTAAAAATGGTGATTTTTGGGTTCGCGCAGCAACCGATCGATCGGTAGTAACTTACCGATCGATCGGTGCAAGTGCGTAGTGTTGGGTGATTATTTCAGTATTTACCGATCGATCGGTAGTGCAATTGTGTAAAATTGTACTTTGGGTCCTCCCTCGAGTTTTGGGGAGCGATTATCGACCATTTACTATTTAATCATCGTATTGGGATGATTGGGGTCGGATTTCATGCTTGTGCATATGAATTTGAGATCACTCATTGATTATGAGTTATTGATTTGTGTTTAGCACATTTCTTCATCGGACCTCGGGACTGAGGCAGTGTTTGGACTTGAACTACGAAATTATAATGTACGTATGACGTACGAGCATAGCCCCTTTATTATAATTGCAATTGTTGAGTACATGGTACACAGATCCAGAGTTGAGATCGAGTTGTGCTTGGGAGGTGCTTCCAGGATTGAAGTACCAGTAACGGTCTCTGGTAGAGTATTTTATACATTACATACACGCTTATTCATTTGGTGCTCTCATGTGTGATGACCAGGGATTTTAGATGTTAATCCCGTCGTGTTAATAATCCCTAAAGTGGTTTTACGTGGCGATTTGGAGTTTAATCGAGGTGTTGGGCCTTCTGGGCTCGTTTATTTGGGTAGTTGGGATCGTTGGATCCAGAGGTTGAGATTGTATTATCATTTGGGTGAAAAACCTAAGAGTTGGGTTTTTGATGTGTCTCGGGATCTCGGGTGCTGTGTGAGCACCGGTAGGGGGTTTTGGAGTTAGAGAGAGAATTTTTGAAAACAGATGATTTTTAATGAATCATGATGTATTTGTGGGGCTATTAGTTTTTCGGGGTATTTTGCTATAAATACCAGTTGAACCCGTTTTTTTATAGAAAATTCCATTTCAGCCCCTTATTTCTCTCTCTCCCCGCCGCGCCCCTTTCCCGTCTGCCCCCAGCCCCCGCGGCTTCAAACGCTTCGCCCGCCGCCGTTCGGCGCGTGCGACCCGCCATCGGCTTCGTCTCGTCGAGGTGCAGCTATCCCCTCCGGCAATTGTGAGTTTCGTCGCGTTTTGAAGTCGGATTTTGCAGGAAGGCGTCGATCCCCAATTTCTAGGGTTCATCGGATTTCGACCAATTTACTTCCGATTTTTGATTGGGTAACCTCCCTTACCTCTTTTTCGTCCCTCTCATGTTATTCCCTGCTATTTTGTGTTGGTTTGGTTCGAATTTATTTCGAATTTCGTAGGGTTTAGGTTCGAAAATTTGGGGGTTTTTGGCAGGGGTGTTGTTTCTTGCAATTGATCGATTATTGCATGTTTTTTATGTATATTGGTGTTTAATTGGGTTCGAATTTGTGAGATTAGGGTTCGATTTTTGTAGGGTATTCTTGAACAAATTTCGATATTGTCTCATTCGTTCCCCTCCCTGCATGTACCCTGCCCCGGGTCTTTTTAAAGGTTAATTGTCGTGTGTTGACAATATTTTGAGGGTTATGGGTGTGCTTGAGCATGGGTTGCATGTTCGTAAATAATTGTGAATTATTTATCGTGTTAGCACATCGTTTCTCGGGGCATGGAACTCGAGCAAGGTTTGGCTCGGACTTCGGAGATTTAAGGTACGTGCGACGTACGAGCATTACTATATATATAGAGCATTGTGAAATGCATAAGGTATTTTTGATTGCATTGAATATTGTGCGTATGGTTATATATATATGTTGATATAGCCAAGGAACGACCAAATCTTGATATCGCCGCTTGTAGCGTGCGTGACACTAGAGTAGGATAACTCTTACAAGATATAAGGGGTACTGGGTTTATATGACTATTGTAGGGCATTTGAGATGCCTGAGGATGATCGTAGAATCATGTATTTATTATGAGACATTTGAGATGTCTAGGTTCGTAGAATCATGTATTCATTATAAGACATTTGAGATGTCTAGGTATAATGAAGGATTGGTAAAATAAATGCTAGGCATTGAGCTATCTGTGATTGATAGCGAGGTTATGAAATCAGTATTAGATATTGAGATATCTATAATCGCATGTTTAATGAATTTACAATCACTATCTGTTGATGTTCGAGGATTAGGCATGCGATAAGTTAATCAATGTGTTGATTTACTGATTTTTGAGATTTGATGAGTTTGATGATTGTGAGAACAGGGACAGTACACGGAATCCCGGATGAGGTTGTCATCCAGGGAGTATCATTTAAATTCATTTGTATTTACCTTTGTTGTAAATTATGAATTTCATTATTGTGATTATGAGATTTTGTGTATTGGTATGCTCACCCCGTTGGGGGCTGTCTCTGTTGGGACAGGTGAACAGGTACATCGATGGCTGTGGAGCTGAGCTCGAGCTGTTGATTGGAGGTACTCCCAGGATCGTGGTACCACGGCTTGATGGAGCACGGTATCGTATAGAGTACTTATATACACCTGGGGATTATATACATATTCATGATGCTCGCATGTGAGCACGATTATACTTGTATATGGATTGTATATAAAGGCATGAGCCTTTCTCTCTTTCATTTGAGGTTGCATGCAATTAGAGGTAGAATTGCTAAATGATATGAGAGTCATTGGTGTATTATGTGGGTGTTGAAACCCACTTTTGTCGTCATATGTGTGGTGTCTTCCCTGGCTGGGAATTTACTTGTATTACTGCATTCTGATGAGTATTATGTGTTACCTGGCCGGGAATTATGTTATGTGTTGTGCTTTTTTTTTCGGGATAGCTCTATTTATGGGGAGACTCTGCCAAAATTTTTATAAAAGTCCACAATGTGAAAAGTGGTACCAAGGGGATGGTAAAGGGCAAACATATGAGTCTTTTATTGTTAGGATGATGATCTTATAACATTGAGTATTAAAGGAAATTTTGTAATTGCCATTCAATGGTTTCAATGGTAAAGTATCATCTGAGCTTCCCGATTGACTTTTTATTGAAAGCATGTGCCACACATAGTGGTTAATACACTAATCAGGGGATAAGGGCTAAGGGGGTCCTTACACTAGTGGTATCAGAGCCAGGTTGCTCATTGGGGCTGTTAAGGGCCTAGGAAGTTATTGATAGCACATATTTATGTATGATGGCATTAATGTTGTATGACATAACAAATTGTTTATGTGCTATTATGATATGAAAAGTGGTATTGCTAACCATTGTGGTTGCAGGAATCGTGTGGAACACGATAGGATGGCATTAACAGTGATGTCTAGCACTCCGTGTGTTACGTGCCAAGGAATCTGATTTTGTAAGAAAATCAGGTAAAAGGGATATTTCCGAGGTAACATGTCTTGGTATACGTATTGACATGCAAGTGGTTGCATATATGTATTGAATGTTTGATGCATAGCGTATATGGCTATTGCTGCTAACCCTGATGGTTGCAGGTTACAGGAAATAAGGAATACGAAAAGGAATGATGATTATACATATGTACGGGCATCCAAGGGCAACATGTATTATGTGTTTAGTCATTTAACACAAGGTAAATCAAGGTATGCATAAAATAGTGCATTATGATATGATACATGTTGATACGCATCGTTTTGCATATGTATATTGTGAAATATAAAGTGAGGATTTCAATGCTTACACTAAGGTCCATATGAAGCGAGGAAGAATTCCGCTTATATGGAGTAGTAAGAAGCATTGAAATGCACTATTGATATTTCACGAGTCCAGGTTATCCTAGTGAGGATTTCAATGCTTACGCTAAGGTCCATATGAAGCGAGGAAAAATTCCGCTTATGTGGAGTAGTAAGAAGCATTGAAATGCACTACTGATAAGTGACTCAATTCCATAAGAAGCGAGAATTCTGCTGACATGGATTCCATAGGAAGCGAGGAAAAATTCCGCTTACGTGGATTTCCATAAGGAGCAAGAATTCTGCTTACGTGGATTCCATAGGAAGCGAGGAAAAATTCCGCTTACGTGGAAAAGGAAGGAGGAACCATAATTTCATGTGTCGATTTATATTCATTTCTCTATGAGGTCACGGTTTATAGCGATGGTTCATTCCGCTATATTGATTGGCGATGGTTCATTCCGCCAGGTGTATTTATAGCGATGGTTCATTCCGCTATATTGATTGGCGATGGTTCATTCCGCCAGGTGTATTTATAGCGATGGTTCATTTCGCTATATTGATAGGCGATGGTTCATTCCGCCAGGGGTATTTATAGCGATGGTTCATTCCGCTATATTGATTGGCGATGGTTCATTCCGCCAGGTGTATTGATAGCGATGCCTCTTTCCGCTTCTATGTGGACGATGATTCATGCTCAGGTGTATAGCGAGGTTTCATGCCATTTATTATATGACGAGGTGTCATACCGTCGATTCTATAGCGAGGGATTGTGCCGCTATGTACTCAGCACAGGATTTTGCCGCCTTCGAGCGATGGGTGCTGATTACGCACTATTATTGAGCGACGGAGACAGGTATGACGCTATATTGTTAGCGATGAGGTATGAGATATTGTTATTCTATTAGCTTTATTGTAGCTGGCATGCGTTGATATATATGTTTTATTATGCCTATTTTACTAGCATGATAGTGGATGACATACGCTGATGTACATGTATCGTCACTAGTTGGCAATGCCTTAGATGCCATGAGTTGGCATGTGTCGTCACAGGATGACGATGACGGTGGTGTAGGAGATGTCTTATTAGACATGCATCATCGTTACGATGAACGATACGTTGAGTATACGTATTCAATGGTATGCCTTGGGTGCCAGTACCGAGCACAAGGTGGTGTGTGCGGCACCGATTGACGTGACCCTTATACCGAGCGGGTTGCTCGAGGAATGGATGGATGCGCTGTACATGTGATTGTACCGCAGCTTACGTTTGGGGTGATCATATTACGAGTGGTGATACCCTTGAGGTATGCTCGTTGGAATGGCTTTTGGCCATGTAATTTGACGACGGGAGTAATCGTGGAGGAATTACTCGCTTTCTATTGATGTGACATGTGGTAGACATGGTCACACCCCCAATGAGGGTGTAGGATGGGTCCTAAGGGAGTAGGATCAGGTTATGTTAAGTACATAGGGACATTGGAGTGTCCAGGGTGTATCGGCATTAGAGGAATGTTGGATAAAGACCCACTACTCTATTAAGTTTTCTTCCCACAGTATGGTATGCCGTGCGGAAACATCCATCTTATTGGTAGGTTTGAGGTGAACCTAGAGAGGCAGCGACTAGTTTGTCTGCCGTGTGTGTGCAGCACCATGAGGGGCTTGCTAGAGCCGTTATACTGCTCGTTGGAACCAAGTTTGGCAAATCGTAAGGTGATACGATGTGGATTGTGGTGGACTCTAGTAGTCACCATGTCATTTGAGGTTGAGGCTGAGGTTGTGCATGCCTCACTGAAACGTGTATACGTTTATGTTTAATCTTGGTGAGACTTGTCTGGGACAGCTCAGGATGTTGGAGTACCAACAAGAGAGTCATCAGGTCGTTATTGACTCAATCTAAGGGAACCCGTGTATTAGGGATACAATGGGTGTTATTGTATCCAGTTTTTCCGAACGGTGGTTCGAGACTAGTGGATCTCGAGTTCGATGGCACTTCCCTGGTGAGGAAGGAGGTAGTATTATACCTATTTGGGAATCTTTGAAAGATTCGGTGAGTTGTTGCTTGTGGTGTTGATTTTGAGAATCACGACGTGTTGTTGATCGTCGATTTTCATTCTCCTTTGGATGGGAATGACTCAGGATTGACGGTTGTGTTTGGGGCTTAGGGTATGTTGCAGATACCCGAGCATAGTGCATTGAGTATGCATGAGGTGTTCGTGCTTAGGCAGGTATACCGATGAGTATACGGATGCCAGTGGTTGATTTCCTTTCTGTCAAGCATAGAGTTATGCTATTTTTGGATGGTTAAATCTCTGATGAGAGATATGGAACACCTTGAGATTGGGAATCTCCATGGCACGATGATTATGAGGGATAATCGTGAAGTTAGTTGACTTCCCTTGAGGAGGAATTATCTTGTGTGGGTTAAGGTATTTCCTTGTTGGTATTTTCTTTCGAGTTTTCGATAGCCTTCCCAAGTTTGGATTGTTAAATCCTAGGATTATCAAGGGATGGCAGGAATTCGGATTGGTTGGGTGTCACTGTCGACACAAGCGTTGAGGATGCAATGGGTTTATTGCATGTCCTTTCAGAATTTTAAACTCTGTGGAGTCTCGGTTGTTATTTATGATCAGGACGTGATTCATGGAACATCCGGAGGTGGACATCTTGTGAGATGTCTTTTGTGTGAATCTGTGGCCGTGAGTTGCCCAATTGAGTTGCAATGATGCGACTGCTCCTTCGATGGAGGAGGTTTGAGAGTGGAAACCAGGTTTGGTATGTATACTAGTGTTTCCCTCGTAACGATGTATGTTAGACATCGTGAGTCATGATAGAGATGTCATTGAATGATATCTACGATAGAATCAGGAGCGATTCGAATCCTTACAGTTTCAGTTGACTAACTGCTTTTGGATTATTAGCGTTGAGCTGTGCTGACGCTCTTTGACGTTATGATGGATTTGGAAGTCTATTCCACTCCAGAGTTTGACACGAGGTCAACGTGCTCACGGTTGAGGTGTCATTCAGGATGCGTTCTTACTAGTTGTATTAGAACTAAGGATGACTGTCCGATCTACAGTCGTAAGTATCGGTTGTTTCGCAGTCATGAGGGACTGACTTTTGGGATGAATCGCACCGAGGTACGTTCGGCCTCTTGGGTGATAGGTTGGTTTTGGTAAGTCGCTCTGTTTCAGAGTTTGATGTGAGGTAAGTATCCTCGCGTTTATTAATACGATTCTGATATGGTCAAGAATCGAGGTTATGGCTTCATGTTGTTGTGTAGCCTGGGTGTTACGTGATACACCAGTGCTAATTTTGAGGACGAAATTCTTTTAGTGGGGGATATTGTGATGACCAGGGATTATAGATGTTAATCCCGTAGTGTTAATAATCCCTAAAGTGATTTTACGTGGCGATTTGGAGTTTAATCGAGGTGTTGGGCCTTCTGGGCTCGTTTATTTGGGTAGTTGGGATCGTTGGATCCAGAGGTTGAGATTGTATTCTCATTTGGGTGAAACACCTAAGAGTTGGGTTTTTGATGTGTCTCGGGATCTCGGGTGCTGTGTGAGCACCGGTAGGGGGTTTTGGAGTTAGAGAGAGAATTTTTTAAAACAGATGATTTTTAATGAATCATGATGTATTTGTGGGGCTATTAGTTTTTCGGGGTATTTTGCTATAAATACCAGTTGAACCCGAGATTTTTTTATAGAAAATTCCATTTCAGCCCCTTATTTCTCTCTCTCCCCGCCGCGCCCCTTTCCCGTCTGCCCCCAGCCCCCGCGGCTTCAAACGCTTCGCCCGCCGTCGTTCGGCGCGTGTGACCCGCCATCGGCTTTGTCTCGTCGAGGCGCAGCTATCCCCTCCGGCAATTGTGAGTTTCGTCGCGTTTTGAAGTCGGATTTTGCAGGAAGGCGTCGATCCCCAATTTCTAGGGTTCATCGGATTTCGACCGATTTACTTACGATTTTCGATTGGGTAACCTCCCTTACCTCTTTTTCGTCCCTCTCATGTTATTCCCTGCTATTTTGTGTTGGTTTGGTTCGAA
The DNA here is from genome assembly GCA_907163345.1 of Haberlea rhodopensis. Lineage (NCBI taxonomy): Eukaryota > Viridiplantae > Streptophyta > Magnoliopsida > Lamiales > Gesneriaceae > Haberlea > Haberlea rhodopensis. Next base: position 40,398 of record CAJQUN010000113.1, on the reverse strand, counting down.
TTTATTTCGAATTTCGTAGGGTTTAGGTTCGAAAATTTGGGGGTTTTTGGCAGGGGTGTTGTTTCTTGCAATTGATCGATTATTGCATGTTTTTAATGTATATTGGTGTTTAATTGGGTTCGAATTTGTGAGATTAGGGTTCGCTTTTTGTAGGGTATTCTTGAACAAATTTCGATATTTTCTCATTCGTTCCCCTCCCTGCATGTACCCTGCCCCGGGTCTTTTTAAAGGTTAATTGTCGTGTGTTGACAATATTTTGAGGGTTATGGGTGTGCTTGAGCATGGGTTGCATGTTCGTAAATAATTGTGAATTATTTATCGTGTTAGCACATCGTTTCTCGGGGCATGGAACTCGAGCAAGGTTTGGCTCGGACTTCGGAGATTTAAGGTACGTGCGACGTACGAGCATTACTATATATATAGAGCATTGTGAAATGCATAAGGTATTTTTGATTGCATTGAATATTGTGCGTATGGTTATATATATATGTTGATATAGCCAAGGAATGACCAAATCTTGATATCGCCGCTTGTAGCGTGCGTGACACTAGAGTAGGATAACTCTTACAAGATATAAGGGGTACTGGGTTTATATGACTATTGTAGGGCATTTGAGATGCCTGAGGATGATCGTAGAATCATGTATTTATTATGAGACATTTGAGATGTCTAGGTTCGTAGAATCATGTATTCATTATAAGACATTTGAGATGTCTAGGTATAATGAAGGATTGGTAAAATAAATGCTAGGCATTGAGCTATCTATGATTGATAGCGAGGTTATGAAATCAGTATTAGATATTGAGATATCTATAATCGCATGTTTAATGAATTTACAATCACTATCTGTTGATGTTCGAGGATTAGGCATGCGATAAGTTAATCAATGTGTTGATTTACTGATTTTTGAGATTTGATGAGTTTGATGATTGTGAGAACAGGGACAGTACACGGAATCCCGGATGAGGTTGCCATCCAGGGAGTATCATTTAAATTCATTTGTATTTACCTTTGTTGTAAATTATGAATTTCATTATTGTGATTATGAGATTTTGTGTATTGGTATGCTCACCCCGTTGGGGGCTGTCTCTGTTGGGACAGGTGAACAGGTACATCGATGGCTGTGGAGCTGAGCTCGAGCTGTTGATTGGAGGTACTCCCAGGATCGTGGTACCACGGCTTGATGGAGCACGGTATCGTATAGAGTACTTATATACACCTGGGGATTATATACATATTCATGATGCTCGCATGTGAGCACGATTATACTTGTATATGGATTGTATATAAAGGCATGAGCCTTTCTCTCTTTCATTTGAGGTTGCATGCAATTAGAGGTAGAATTGCTAAATGATATGAGAGTCATTGGTGTATTATGTGGGTGTTGAAACCCACTTTTGTCGTCATATGTGTGGTGTCTTCCCTGGCTGGGAATTTACTTGTATTACTGCATTCTGATGAGTATTATGTGTTCCCTGGCCAGGAATTATGTTATGTGTTGTGCTTTTTTTTCGGGATAGCTCTATTTATGGGGAGACTCTGCCCAAATTTTTATAAAAGTCCACAATGTGAAAAGTGGCACCTAGGGATGGTAAAGGGCAAACATATGAGTCTTTTATTGTTAGGATGATGATCTTATAACATTGAGTATTAAAGGAAATTTTGTAATTGCCATTCAATGGTTTCAATGGTAAAGTATCATCTGAGCTTCCCGATTGACTTTTTATTGAAAGCATGTGCCACACATAGTGGTTAATACACTAATCAGGGGATAAGGGCTAAGGGGGTCCTTACATCATGTGAGTACGTGTTACGTGTATATGGAATGTATAAATTGCCATGGTTTTCTCTCTTCATTCATGGTTTGCATGCAATTAAATACGGAATTGCTAAATGAACTGAGAGTTTGTTAGTGTATTATTAGGGTGCATACTATGAAAGTGGCTTTAGTTTGGGAAGTTGAATATTATGAGGTTCTAATACAAGAAATTTTATAGATGGTAAATGATGTTATTCTTGTATATGGTTTCCATATGATTGTATGCACTTAATGGCATGGATTAATAAACTAATAACGGGTTAAGGGCACTGGGGTCCTTACACTGTTTTCACAAGACAATAAACATTATATAATTTATTGTCTAACCCGTTTAGGATGTAGTTCTTGCATAGGAAGTCGCTTTGATTCCATGCATCCAGAGCCGCCCTCTTTTGGGTGTCAGTCTCTCCTTCTTCAACCGTAGGAGGCTCCTCGGTTAAGAACCTTGTCAAACTTAGCGTGGTCAAGTAAAATAGCATCTTTTGTTGCCACCGCTTGAAGTCGTTCCCATTGAACTTTTCAGGCATTTCACCATGGTGAACAGGAGTCGTTGTTGCACTCGAAGAAGCCAAAGAATTGCACGATATTGTCTTAAGATTTTTGTATAAAATTTCTCTCAAAGTGTATCTTAGGAAAAATAACAATGGCTTCAAAACAATTTTTTATGTCGATGCGAGATTTGTAATCTTCGTTCTTAAGACAACATTGTCCGGCTATGGTGCTAACGGTTTGCTATGGCAATTTGTCTCCCAAGATACAACGACTATGACTTGTGATAGGAGCACTCCAAATCACAAGTCCTCAAACCACTCAATTTGATGAACAACAAATGCTCTCAAATTTCACTAAATATATGAATGAATTTTTGAAAATTCTCTCTTAAATCAAGTGGGTTATGTTGTTTATATAGTAGTCCAAAAGTCAAGTCCAAAGAACACCATTTGGAGGCACCATTTGGCCAAAAATCGCACCACAAACATGAATGGACAAACAATTTTTCAATTCTGAAACAGGGCTCGATCGATCGAGCTCCTGTAATAGACAAACCAGAAAAATTCTGGTCCGCTCAAAATGCTCGATCGATCGAGCAAGTTTTAAAATTTTTAATTCAATTCAAAACATGCACGTTTTCCAACAATTTTAAGGTTAGATTAGATCTATCGCCTAAAGGAGACAAGTATTTATCAGAAAGACCGCAAGAACAATCTTTTAACTTCAAGAATCCTTTGATAAGTAAATCAACGTTATAAGACTCTTATATACCATATAAACGAATGCCATAATTGGTTTTTAAGTGTTTTCTGGGAAATTTTTGTATAATCCAAGGCCTGCTGTCATATACCAACACACATACGGACATATATGTTAGGAATCCATCATACAATATGCAGTGGAATTTAAAATTGGATTCCTACCAAAGGACCTATACAAAGTGATCATATCGAGATTGATTAAGAATCTTACCATTGAAGCGTGTTTGTAGCAGAATCCTCGTTGCAAGTCCACGAGTCACGAACAAAGATTTGCACCTTCGTCTCTACGGTATCCACACGATCAAATCGAAAGGGTCTTCAAGAATAAGTTGCTAGACTTGTTCTTAAACCAAAACTGAACTCACGGTTCAAAATCGATCAACGACGGCCGTTCAAAAAAACCACCACAATCTCACGGCGGCGGCGGTGAGTATGGTGCAAGTGAGGCACCGGCCGAGAGTGTCAATTTAGGTGGCTATTAGGTTTGATTATAATTAACACTTCATCTTTTATCAAAGCTTTGTTAGTTTAATATATATTGATTTAATTAAAAGGCTTTCAAAAGACTTTATTGGCCCATACCCAATATATTAATTAAAGGGAAATTTACATTTAAGTACACTTACCAAACAAGTTTTTGACATAAATCTCCATTTTTAAAAAGTGTACAAATAAATGCAGGGAGGAAAAATAACTTTTCACATAAGTCCATTTTCCAAACTTTGTTTTAAAAAAGGTCTTTTTCCATTCCCTAAATATCCTTACTTTATGCAATCTCTCTCCTACTTTTTGTATTCTCTCTTTTCCTTTTTAAATTGTATATACTCTTTTTTAAACCTACGTTTTGTTTCTCTAACCTACTTTTTGCATTCTCTCTCCTCTATTTGCCATTAATTTTTTTTAAAAAATGATATTTACGATTGCCATTAAAATTTAAAAAATAACCGGCGCATGTAAATTATAACTAGTACAAAATTATAATTAAAATTTAAAAAATAACTTGTGCATGTAAATTATAACTGGTACAAAATTATAATTAAAATTTAAAAAATAACCTGCGGATGTAAATTATAACTGGTACAAAATTATAATGGTACATGTAAATTATAATTAATGCATGTAATTTTATATGTTGGATCGGAATCATAACTGATGCATATAAATTATAACTGGTGCATGTATATATAACTGATACAAGCAAATTATAACAGGTGCATGTAATTATAACTGGTGCATATAATTATAACTTATACATGCAAATTATAACTGGTGCATGCAAATTATAACTGGAGCTTGCAAATTATAACTGGTGCATGTAATTATAACTGGTGCATGAAAATTATAGCTCCTGCATGTAATTATAACTGGTGCAAGCAAATTATAACTAGTGCATGTAATTATAACTGGTGCGTGTAAATTATAACTGGTGCATGTAATTATAACTGGTGCATGTAAATTATAACTGATGCATACAAATTATAACGGGTTCATTTAATTATAACTGGTGAATTGAAATTATAATGGGTGCATGTAATTATAACTGGTGCATGTAAATTATAACTGATGCATGAAAATTATAACTGGTGCATGTAAAATTATAACTGGTGCATGCAAAATATAACTGGTGCATGTAAATTATAACTGGTGCATGCAAATTATAACTCGTGCATGTAGTTATAACTGGTGCACGTAAATTATGACTGGTGCATGAAAATTATGACTGGTGCATGTATTTATAACTGATGCTTGCAAATTATAACTGGTGCATGTCATTATAACTGATGCATGTAATTATAACTGGTGCGTGTAAATTATAACTGATGCATGTAATTATAACTGGTGCATGCAAATTATAAATGGTGCATGCAAATTATAACTGGTGCATGTAATTATAACTGGTGCATGTAAATTATAACTGGTGCATGTAATTATAACTGGTGCATGCAAATTATAACTGGTGCATGTAATTTATGACTGGTGCATGAAAATTATAACTGGTGCATGTAATTATAACTGATGTTTGCAAATTATAACTGGTGCATGTCATTATAACTGGTGCATGTAATTATAACTGGTGCGTGTAAATTATAACTGGTGCATGTAATTATAACTGGTGCATGTAAATTATAAATGGTGCATGCAAATTATAACTGGTGCATGTAATTATAACTGGTGCATGTAAATTATAACTAATGCATGTAATTATAACTGGTGCATGTAAATTATAACTGGTGCATTCAAATTATAACTGGTGCATGTAATTATAACTGGTGCATGTAAATTATAACTGATGCATGTAATTATAACTGGTGCATGTAATTATAACTGGTGTATGCAAATTATAACTGGTGCATGTAATTATTACTGGTGCATGAAAATTATAACTGGTGCATGTAATTATAACTGGTGCATGTAAATTATAACTTGTGCATATTATTATAACTGGTGCATGTAAATTATAACTGGTACATGTAATTATAACTGGTGCATGTAAATTATAACTGGTGCATGAGAATTATAGTTGATGCATGTAATTATAACTAGTGCATGTAAATTGTAACTGATGCATGTAATTATAACATGTGCATGTAAATTATAACTGGTGCATTTAATTATAATTGGTGCATGTAAATTATAACTGGTGCATGTAATTATAACTCGTACATGTAAATTATAACTGGTGCATGTAATTATAACTGGTGCATGTAATTATAATTGGTGCATGTAAATTATAACTGGTGCATGTAAATTATAACTGGTGCATGTAACTATAACTGGTGCATGTAAATTATAACTGTTGCATGTAAATTATAACTGGTGCATGTAAATTGTAACTGGTGCATATAATTATAACTGGTGATAAATAACAACTGGTGCATTTAATTATAACAGGTGCATGCAAATTATAACTGGTGCATGAGAATTATAACTGGTGCATCTAATTATAACTGGTGCATGTAAATTGTAACTGGTGCATGTAATTATAACTTGTGCAAGTAAATTATAACTGGTGCATGTAATTATAACTGGTGCATCTAATTATAACTGGTGCATGTAAATTGTAACCGGTGCATGTAATTATAATTGGTGCATGTAAATTATAACTGGTGGATGAAATTAAAACTGGTGCATCTAATTATAACTGATGCATGTAAATTGTAACTGGTGCATGTAATTATAACTGGTGCATGTAAATTATAACTGGTGCATGTAATTATAACTGGTGCATGTAAATTATAACTGGTGCATGTAAATTATAACGGGTGCATGTAACTATAACTGGTGCTTGTAAATTATAACTGTTGCACGTAAATTATAACTGGTGCATGTAAATTGTAACTGGTGCCTATAATTATAACTGGTGATAAATAACAATTGGTGCATTTAATTATAACAGGTGCATGCAAATTATAACTGGTGCATGAGAATTATAACTGGTGCATCTAATTATAACTGGTGCATGTAAATTGTAACTGGTGCATGTAATTATAACTTGTGCAAGTAAATTATAACTGGTGCATGTAATTATAACTGGTGCATCTAATTATAACTGGTGCATGTAAATTGTAACCGGTGCATGTAATTATAACTGGTGCATGTAAATTATAACTGGTGGATGAAATTAAAACTGGTGCATCTAATTATAACTGATGCATGTAAATTGTAACTGGTGCATGTAATTATAACTGGTGCATGTAAATTATAACTGGTGCATGTAATTATAACTGGTGCATGTAAATTATAACTGGTGCATGTAAATTATAACTTGTGGTTGTAATTATAAATGGTGCATGTACTTATAACTCGTGCATGCAAATTATAACTGGTGCTTGGAAATTATAACTGGTGCATGTAATTATAACAGGTGCATGTATTTTATAACTGGTGCATGCAAATTATAACTGGTGCATGTAAATTATAACTGGTGCATGCAAATTTTAACTGGTGCATGAAATTATAATTGGTGCATGTAAATTATAACTGGTGCATGCAAATTATAACTGGTGCATGTAATTATAACTAGTGCATGTAAATTATTACTGGTGCATGTAATTATAACTGGTGCATGCAAATTATAATGGGTGCATGTAATTATAACTGGTGCATGTAAATTATAACTGGTGCATGAGAATTATAACTGATGCATGTAAATTGTAACTGGTGCATGTAATTATAACTGGTACATGTAATTATACCCGGTGCATGTAAATTATAACTGATGCATGTAATTATAACTGGTGCATGTAATTATAACTGGTGCATGTAAATTATAACTTGTGCATGTAAATTATAACTGGTGCATGTAATTATAACTGGTGCATGTAATTATAAGTGGTGCATGTAAATTATAACTGGTGCATGTAACTATAACTGGTGCATGTAAATTATAACTGTTGCATGTAAATTATAATTGGTGCATGTAAATTGTAACTGGTGCATATAATTATAACTGGTGATAAATAACAACTGGTGCATTTAATTATAACAGGTGCATGCAAATTATAACTGGTGCATGAGAATTATAACTGGTGCATCTAATTATATTTGGTGCATGTAAATTGTAACTGGTGCATGTAATTATAACTGGTGCATGTAAATTATAACTGGTGCATGTAATTATAACTGGTGCATCTAATTATAACTGGTGCATGCAAATTGTAACCGGTGCATGTAATTATAACTGGTGCATGTAAATTATAACTTGTGGATGAAATTAAAACTGGTGCATCTAATTATAACTGATGCATGTAAATTGTAACTGGTGCATGTAATTATAACTGGTGCATGTAAATTATAACTGGTGCATGTAATTATAACTGGTGCATGTAAATTATAACTGGTGCATGTAAATTATATCTTGTGGTTGTAATTATAAATGGTGCATGTAATTATAACTCGTGCATGCAAATTATAACTGGTGCTTGGAAATTATAACTGGTGCATGTAATTATAACTGGTGCATGTATTTTATAACTGGTGCATGCAAATTTTAACTGGTGCATGAAATTATAATTGGTGCATGTAAATTATAACTAGGGCATGCAAATTATAACTGGTGCATGTAATTATAACTGGTGCATGCAAATTATAACTGGTACATGTAATTATAACTGGTGCATGCAAATTATAATGGGTGCATTTAATTATAACTGGTGCATGTAAATTATAACTGGTGCATGACAATTATAACTGGTGCATGTAAATTATAACTGATGCATGTAATTATAACTGGTGCATGTAAATTATAATTCATGCCTTTAAATTATAACCGGTGCATGTAATTATAACTGGTGCATGTAAATTATAATTCATGCATTTAAATTATAACTGGTGCATGTAATTATAACTGGTGCATGTAAATTGTAACTGGTGCATGTAATTATAACTGGTGCATATAAATTATAAATGGTGCATGTAATTATAACTGGTGCATCTAATTATAACTCGTGCATGCAAATTATAACTGGTGCATGTAATAATTACTGGTGCATGCAAATTATAATGGGTGCATGTAATTATAACTCGTGCATGTAAATTATAACTGGTGCATGAGAATTATAATTGGTGCATGTAATTATAACTGGTGCATGTAAATTGTAACTGGTGCATGCAATTATAACTGGTGCATGTAATTATAACTGGTGCATGTAAATTATAACTAATGCATGTAATTATAACTGGTGCATATAAATTATAACTGGTGCATGTAAATTATAATTGTTGCATGTAAATTATAACTGGTGCATGTAAATTATAACTGGTGCATATAATTATAACTGGTGATAAATTATAAATGGTGCATTTAATTATAACAGGTGCATGCAAATTATAACGGGTGCATGTAAATTGTAACTCGTGCATGTATTATAACTGGTGCATGTAAATTATAACTGGTGCATGTAATTATAACTGGTGCATCTAATTATAATTGGTGCATGTAAAATATAACTGGTGCATGTAATTATAACTGGTGCATCTAATTATAACTAGTGCATGTAAATTGTAACTGGTGCATGTAATTATAACTAGTGCATGTAAATTATAACTGGTGCATGTAATTATAACTGGTGCATGTAAATTATAACTGGTGCATGTAATTATAACTGGTGCATGTGAAATATAACTTGTGGTTGTAATTATAACTGGTGCATGTAAATTATAACTGGTGCATGTAATTATAACTCGTGCATGCAAATTATAACTGGTGAATGGAAATTATAACTGGTCCATGTAATTATAACTGGTGCATGTATTTTATATCTGGTGCATGCAAAATATAACTGATGCATGTAAATTATAACTAGTGCATGCAAATTTTAACTGGTGCATGAAATTATAATCGGTGCATGTAAGTTATAACTGGTGCATGCAAATTATAACTGGTGCATGTAATTATAACTGGTGCATGCAAATTATAACTGGTGCATTTAATTATAACTGGTGCATGCAAATTATAAAGGGTGCATGTAATTATAACTAGTGCATGCAAATTATAACTGGTGCATGAGAATTATAACTGGTGCATGTAAATTATAACTGGTGCATGTAAATTGTAACTGGTGCATGTAATTATAACTGGTGCATGTAAATTATAACTGATGCATGTAATTATAACTGGTGCATGTAAATTATAATTCATGCATTTAAATTATAACTGGTGCATGTAATTATAACTGATGCATGTAATTCTAACTGGTGCATGTAAATTATAACTGGTTCATGTAAATTATAACTGATGCATTTAAATTATAACTGATGCATGTAATTATAACTGGTTCATGTAAATTATAACTTGGGCATGTAATTATAACTGGTCCATGTAAATTATTACCGGCGCTTGTAATTATAACTGGTGCATTTAAATTATAACTGATGCATGTAAATTATAACTGGTGCATGTAATTATAACTGGTGCATGTAATTATAACTGGTGCATGCAAATTATAACTGGTGCATGGAATTATAACTGGTGCATGTAATTATAACTGGTGCATGCAAATTATAAATAGTGCATGTAAATTATAATTGGTCCATGTAAATTATAACTTGTGGATGTAATTATAACTGGTGCTTGTAAATTATAACTGGTGCATGTAATTATAACTGGTAGATGCAAATTATAACTGGTGCATGCAATTATAACTGGTGCATGAAAATTATAACTGGTGCATGTAATTATAACTGGTGCATGTATTTTATAACTGGTGCATGCAAATTATAACTGGTGCATGTAAATTATAACTTGTGCATGCAAATTTTAACTGGTGCATGAAATTATAATCGGTGCATGTAAATTATAACTGGTGCATGCAAATTATAACTGGTGCATGTAATTATAACTGATGCATGCTAATTATAAGTGGTGCATGTAATTATTACTGGTGCTTGCAAATTATAATGGGTGCATGTAATTATAACTGGTACATGTAAATTATAACTGGTGCATGAGAATTATAACTGGTGCATGTAATTATAATTGGTGCATGTAAATTGTAACTAGTGCATGTAATTATAACTGGTGCATGTAAATTATAACTGATGTATGTAATTATAATTGGTGCATGTAAATTATAATTCATGCATTTAAATTATAACTGGTGCATGTTAATTATAAATTGGTGCATGTAATTATAACTGGTGCATGTAAATTATAACTGGTTCATGTAAATTATAACTGGTGCATGTAATTATAACTGGTCCATGTAAATTATTACCGGCGCTTGTAATTATAACTGGTGCATGTAAATTATAACTGGTGCATATAATTATAACTGGTGCATGTAATTATAACTGGTGCATGTAATTATAACTGGTGCATGCAAATTATAACTGGTGCATGGAATTATAACTGGTGCATGTAAATTATAACTGGTGCATGGAATTATAACTGGTGCATGTAAATTATAACTGGTGCATGTAAATTATAACTGGTGTATGTGAATTATAATTGGTGCATGTAATTATAACTGGTGTAAAGGAAGAGAGATAATTCAAAAAGGAGAGAGAATGCAAAAGATAAGAGAGAGAATCTGAAAAGGAAGAGAGAGAATCTGAAAAGGATGAGAGAGAATCCGAAAAGGATGAGAGAGAATGACAAATATGAGAGATAAATCAAAAAGGGAGAGAGAGAATGTAAAAAGTAAGGGTACATTTGTCTTTTTGGTCCAAAGTGGACCTAAGTGATTTAATGTTTTTTTCCTTGACTAGGATCAACAATTTTTCACCACATTGTACCGGCCTGATTTTTTCCCTTAATTAAATCCATATATCTAACATTTGTAATTAAGACTCTTCTTAATTATTTAATTCATCCAATGAATTTTATCTCCCCCTTTTGATTTAATCTTTTGTGCGACCCGATTGGAACTTGCAATGTTGGCAGTGACATAAAATCTAATTTTATGTCACAAGCAATGAGCGGTATCTAGAAACACATCAAGGCTACCCAAATTACAAGAATGTCATTGACTAGACATAACCTACGGACTGTGATAATATTAACCATGTAACTTAATCCCTTTGTCCAATGTGTTTAGATGAACATGAGTCATGGAATAGTCATACTCATATATTCAATCTTTAATTTCTTGATCCCCAAGTAGAGCTAGAATAAACGAATAAGCTCGATATCACATATCGACTCATTCGAGCACGACCATGGATTTTAGTCTTACTTGATCAAGGGCCCAAACACTTCTCCTGTTATATAGGAGGGACAAATCCTTTCTTGATCACTCAACATCCCTCTACATAATTCGTGGTGTATCCAATGATTGTCTTTATAGTTTACCCTGTTACAGGTAACGTTTGACAATATCAAGATACATGACTCCTTATGTTGGGATCTCTGGTGATCTCAAGTCGTAAGGATTACATACATTATTATCACTATGAGAATTGCTTATGACTTTCACATAACTATCCATGTAGCATTCTCATGGTGGGTCTGTCCAGTACATCGTTCTCTAGCATGTACCCATGTGTTGATTTGTTATCTCATATCTATGAACAATTCATCAATCAAAACAAACTAGTCTCAATGCATTATCATTATCCCGATTCATGATAATACTTGACTAGGGACAATCTCTAAGAACAATACAATATTATTCTAAGGACATTAACTTATATATCAATTCATATTACACAGATACACGAATAATATATAATAATGAATTGCCATTAACAAAATCATAATACATTGTATGTCATAAACAATCATCTAATGAGTTGTCTTAGGGCATATCCCAACAAATCTCCCACTTGCACTAAGACCAATCAGACATATACTTGATGCCTAGAGATCTAGTATGACGATCATGCTTCTGTTGTGATAGTGGCTTCGTCAGTGGGTGGTAGCGCTTATCGTGTACGCCCAAATTAACCCTTCTCCAGTTAATAACAAAAATATGTAGTAGCGGAAGTAGGGATCGATCCCACAGGGAAGTTAAATTTATTTCGTGCCAAAAACGAATAGTAACAAGGGGATTTTAGGATGAATGATTACTACTAAGCAAATTCTAAAATTAAACTAATTAACGAGATTAACTAAGATGATTTAAACTTATGAGAGTGAAGCGATTCTTGGTTTCCAAGTAACCGTACTTTTGGAAAATTATCTTTTAGTCATCAAATCAAAACATTCGAATTCTTTCAATTATCTATCGATTGGAAATTCAATTCCTACTCATCTTATTCGTAGTCAAAGAGAAAACAGCATTCAATTCAACCCTTACCAAATCTCTAATCACCACTACAGCCGTTAATGATTAAATCAATGATAGTTTTCAAAACTAATGAGTTCGATAAATCTAATCAATGAAAACTACAGCCGTTAAAATTGATTACTCAACCGTTTCTCCTAAGAATTCAATAACACCTACAGCCGGTTAATTATTGATCTTAGTTGTTCCTTAACAAACTATCGATTATGCAATTGAATATTAGGTGATCGGTCTAATACACAAACACCAAAATTATGGAATTCGAAATCTGAGAAACAAATTGAAATCGAAATCTAATTCAACAATCAAACCAAATTCTCATAAAAGATTTAAACCCAAAAGTAGGTATCCCTTCAACCAAGAATCAAAGGGTTTTAGCCTAGCATAATTAAATCTAAAAACAATAAAAATTCGATGGAAAACATTAAATAAATAAAGGAAAAGAAATTACTAATATAAATCACGATTCCGGCTTGTCGATTCCGGTTCTGTCCTTCGTTGTTCTTGAAGAAAACTTGAAAGAAAATTAATCTAAAAAATCTCTAAATATTCTAAGAGTATGAAAAACTATCAAAACTCAATAATTATTCGAGTTATAGGGGTTGGTGGCAGATAAAATAGGTTACAATCTTTTAAACATGGTAAAAGACCTAATTTTCTAATTTTCGGACTCTTCGGCGATCGATCGCCTTGAATGTGGCGATCGATCGCTGCATTATTTTTTTTCGGAAAAACCCTTGAGGCGATCGATCGCTATAGAGTGGCGATCGATCGCCGAGCTCCAGTAGACTTTGGCGATCGATCACCACTTCTTCGCGATCGATCGCTAACCCGTAAATTTTGTTGCAAAAGTTTCTGTCCATAGGCGATCGATTTCCTCTTCCGGGCGATCGATTGCCACCTCTAAAATTACATTTTTGCCCTTTTCTTGATCAACTTTGAGTCCTTGTCATGTCCATGTCTTTCCTTGGTCTTTACACATCGTTTTTAGCTCGTTTTCTTCGATTGTACCTACAATTACACAAATATACGATTAGGTAGCATACGTATCAAATTATCTATGAAAACCTACCAAATCGTAGACAATTAAGCACTCAAGATGTGTCTATTTCTAGTCACATCAAACTCCTCCATACTTACTCTTTACTCGACCTCGAGTAAACAAATAAAACTACAATATTTTTGGTTGGCTCATAGGTTCATAACAAAGCAACTTGTTCTCACTTTAATGCCTCAGCAATTTTAACATGCATAATAATGAACGGCGGTGAAAAGTTAACAGTGGAACAAGTTCAATCCCTAAACATTTCGTACCTAACGAAGTAGTGAACGTGTGTGTGTGGTCATAAACAAGTGTTGTGTACAAATTATAGATCCAAAATATGCAAAGCCATAATAGTTCAAGTCATACACTAACACAAGTATAAGCTCACTTGCACACTCTTCTCCACTATCTTAGCTACTTTTCAAACATAAATCAAGTAGGTCTTTATTAGCTTGTAGCTTGGCCTAGGTATTGGCTTATGAAAGAAAGGGTAAGGATATTCAAACAAGAGAGTATGATGAAATGCACACTAAAAGCTTCTCTTCTTGTATGAATTTTTCAACTTTGTTCTTTTTCACAAGGTCTATTTCAACACTTTGCTTCTTTTGTGCCTTGGCTCCCCTTGGAGTCATATTTTCATCTATTTTTTCAAGGCATCCCTTTTTCTTTCATGCATTCCATTCTTTTGACAATTAAGCTCACAAATATACTTCAATGATTCCCACGTGCATTTGAATGAAATACATCACACTCCCTTAAAAGGTATGGATTAAAATCACATTTAGGCTTAAAGGGTAGGATGATAAGCTAGTCAAGAAATGTTGAATGAGGGGTCTTTAGTATGCTTAGCATACTACCATTCTTTTACATTTAAGGCTCAAAATAGGTACTAGAGAATGATTTTGTTTACATGGTAGGCTTGAAAGGCACAAACGCATCAAAGATCGCCTATATCACTTTCATGTTTGCAAGTAGTCTAGACATACGCCTCAAAGAGCATGTAGTTAAGTTCTAGCATGTATTAGAGACTTCTTAAGACTATCACAAAGTTCACACAATCTTCACTAAGCTATGCACACTTCACAAGCCATGACAATAATGTGCTCAAAATATTCAACTTACTAAGTTAAAGTACACTTTGCATTAGAGTTCAAAGTGTTCCAAGGTTAACAATTCACCTATGTTCAAAAGCATGCATGATATCAATTAGGTTTGATCATGGGCTAGTGATTCTAAGCATGTGTTCATTACTAGCTATGAGCTCAAAATTTTCAAATTTTTCGATTTTTTGTATTTTTGTAAAAAGAAAAACAATAACACACTACTAATCCCTCCCCCATACTTAAATCTTACATTGTCCCCAATGTAAGGCAAAAAGACAAGAGAAAAGAAAAGTTCAACTAAAAAGCAATAAAAATAAAAGGGTAAAAGGGAAACTAACTCCCCTTGGGGCCTCCCAAGCAGCGCCTCTGTTTAACGTCGGTGGCCCGACGCCAGTCCTCTATCAAGGTGGTTGATGCAGTGTTGCTCTATCCTTCCTTAACCACCTCAATATCTTCTTCACGCCTCGGTATCTCGGCTTGTTGCTCTTTGAGTGGTCGTCCCCAGTCTTTGTTACTCCTCCAGCATTTGTTGCTTGCTTTGGTCGATCCGGAGGGTGCTTCTTTCCAATGGTACGATCCTGCAAGTGAGAAATAAGAGGATCAGCAGTATCGTGAGTAGACAGAGTAGCAATCATATGAACAGTAGGAAAAGAGCTCGAATCTATACCTCTCTTATCGTTAAGGCCATCAGTAGCCTTTTCCATCTCCCACAACTCATCATTATCAAAATCAGAATCATAATCATCATGTACATCAATAGCGTAACTAGAATGCTCAAGAAGTTTAATGGGTTCATACATGTTGAATTTTTCAATTTCACCATTTGACTCCATGGTTATCAAGCCGCTATTTATATTGATCACTGATTTTGATGTCTTCAAGAATGGTCTTCCTAAGATAATTAGACTAGAAGGATCACCATTTCCCATGTCTAAGACATAGAAATCGGCTGTGAAGACCAAGTTCTTTACATGCACAACTACGTCCTCTACTATCCCCTTAGGTATGACCGTGGATTTATCAGCTAAGTGAATAACTGCGCTATTTCTTTTTAAAGGTCCCATTTTCAGTTGAGAGTACATTGAGTAAGGCATGACATTTATGGATGATCCTAAATCGAGCATAGCCTTCTCAATCCTAACAGCACTAATCTCACATGGGATAAAGAACATACCTGGGTCCTTGCATTTAATGGGGATGCTTCTTTGGTTGTCCGCCGAAACATTGTCATTGAGCTCGACCTTGGGCTGCCCTTTGTGTTCCTTGCTTTGATCCTCTTTCATGGTTTCATGCAATGGGGCTTGCTCTATGCAGCGTGGACTCATCTCGTAGAGGCCTTTGAGTCCGACACCTTTCCTATTGTCCTTCAATGCTTGGGGGAAAGGGGGTGGTAATTTATATTCAGAAAGTTTAGGGAACTCACCTCGTGGTTCCTCCCCTTGCATTGACTCTTCAACATCTGTCTCTGTCTCCGTCATCTCTTCTTTTTGGGGTGGCGTCAGTACCACCTTTTCTTCAGATGCATCTTCATTCACATTCACTGTGATAGCACTCACATTTTCCCAGGGGTTCATCTCTGGTTGTGATGGCAGTCCATTTGAAATCCTTGCTTCGATCTTGCTGATTGAAGTTGTCAATTGTCCCATCTGCGTCGTCAAGCTCTGGATGCTTGCCCTCTTCTCCTGTTGAAATTGTAAGCTATTTTCAGCAATAATTTTAATGCTATGTTCTAACCTGTCAGAAGGAGGGTGCACTGGAGGTGGTGGAGGTCGCTGATATGGCGGTCTGTAGGGTTGAGGTTGGTGCATCTGTGGGTTCCCATAGCCTTGGTTCGGATGGTCCCTCCACCCTTGATTGTAGTTGTTTGGTGGATGGTCATAATTCCTTTGTGGGGTGCCTGGGAATCCTCCTGCAGCATTTACGTTCTCCGTGGTTGTCTCTTGTAGTGAGGGGCATGCGTCTGTGGAATGGTTCGCAGCCAGACAGATTCCACACGGCTTTGTCTTTCCTACATTTCCACCTGCCATACCACGCACAAGAAAAGTGAGGTCTATCAGTTGTTTTTCTAAGTTTGATACGTTTACCTCTTTTCTTTGCGGTTGTCCATGACGCACAGATCCGAATTGTTGGGAGTTGGCCGCCATGTTAGCTATCAACCTTCTAGCTTCCTCCGCTGTTTTATCTATAAATGCTCCTCCGCTTGCCGCGTCCACTAAGTTCCTGTCAGAAGAAAGTAAACCTTCATAAAAGTATTGGATGAGAAGATGTTCACTTATCTGGTGTTGTGGACAACTTGCGCACAACTTCTTGAATCTCTCCCAGTACTCGTGTAGTGATTCCTCGTAGAGCTGCTTCACACCATATATCTCTTTCCTCAAGTTCGTTGCCCTTGAAGCTGGGAAGTACTTTTCTAGGCATTCTCTTTGTAAGTCAGTCCACGTGGTGATCGATCCGGATGGTAAGTAGAAGAGCCAGTCTTTTGCAGCGTCCTTTAGAGAAAATGGGAATGCTCTTAGCTTTATTTGATCCTCAGTGATTCCGGTTGGCTTCATGGTAGTGCACACCACGTGGAACTCCATCAGATGCTTATGTGGGTTTTCTCCTGCAAGACCATGAAAAGCTGGCAATAAGTGAATTAAACCAGATTTAAGTTCGAAGTTTACGTTATTGGCCAGAGCAGGGAAACTGATGCAGAGCGGTTGTTGATCCAAGTTAGGATTTGCGAGCTGCCTCAAGCTTTGATTTGCAGCCATGTTGTTCCTTTCTTCCTCTTCAAGCAGCCTTGCTTCTCTCCATCTCTGATGTAGCATCCTCTCAATCTCAGGATCGTAGTGAAAGTTATCTTCGTGATTGAACGATCCACATGTACTCATTAACAAACCAAAGTAGTAATGCGGGATAAAAATAAAAAAAATCGACACAAATAAATGTTGCCTTCCCCGGCAACGGCGCCAAAATTTGGTAGCGCTTATCGTGTACGCCCAAATTAACCCTTCTCCAGTTAATAACAAAAATATGTAGTAGCGGAAGTAGGGATCGATCCCACAGGGAAGGTAAATTTATTTCGTGCCAAAAACGAATAGTAACAAGGGGATTTTAGGATGAATGATTACTACTAAGCAAATTCTAAAATTAAACTAATTAACGAGATTAACTAAGATGATTTAAACTTATGAGAGTGAAGCTATTCTTGGTTTCCAGGTAACCGTACTTTTGGAAAATTATCTTTTAGTCATCAAATCAAAACATTCGAATTCTTTCAATTATCTATCGATTGGAAATTCAATTCCTACTCATCTTATTCGTAGTCAAAGAGAAAACAGCATTCAATTCAACCCTTACCAAATCTCTAATCACCACTACAGCCGTTAATGATTAAATCAATGATAGTTTTCAAAACTAATGAGTTCAATAAATCTAATCAATGAAAACTACAGCCGTTAAAATTGATTACTCAACCGTTTCTCCTAAGAATTCAATAACACCTACAGCCGGTTAATTATTGATCTTAGTGGTTCCTTAACAAACTATCGATTATGCAATTGAATATTAGATGATCGGTCTAATACACAAACACAACAATCATGGATTCGAAATCTGATAAACAAATTGAAATCGAAATCTAATTCAACAATCAAACCAAATTCTCATAAAAGATTTAAATCCAAAAGTAGGTATCCCTTCAACCAAGAATCAAAGGGTTTTAGCCTAGCATAATTAAATCTAAAAACAATAAAAATTCGATGGAAAACATTAAATAAATAAAGAAAAAGAAATTACTAATATAAATCACGATTCCGGCTTGTCGATTCCGGTTCCGTCCTTCGTTGTTCTTGAAGAAAACTTGAAAGAAAATTAATCTAAAAAATCTCTAAATATTCTAAGAGTATGAAAAACTATCAAAAACTCAATAATAATTCGAGTTATAGGGGTTGGTGGCTGATAAAATAGGTTACAATCTTTTAAACATGGTAAAAGACCTAATTTCCTAATTTTCGGACTCTTCGGCGGTCGATCGCCTTGAATATGGCGATCAATCGCTGCATTATTTTTTTTCGGAAAAACCCTTGAGGCGATCGATCGCTATAGAGTGGCGATCGATTGCCGAGCTCCAGTAGACTTTGGCGATCGATCGCCACTTCTTCGCGATCGATCGCTAACCCGTAAATTTTGTTGCAAAAGTTTCTGTCCATAGGCGATCGATTTCCTCTTCCGGGCGATCGATTGCCACCTTCAAAATTACATTTTTGCCCTTTTCTTGATCAACTTTGAGTCCTTATCATGTCCATGTCTTTCCTTGGTCTTTACACATCGTTTTTAGCTCGTTTTCTTCGATTGTACCTACAATTACACAAATATACAATTAGGTAGCATACGTATCAAATTATCTATCAAAACCTACCAAATTGTAGACAATTAAGCACTCAAGATGTGTCTATTTCTAGTCACATCAGTGGGTCAGATACATTATCATCAGTTGGTACTTTTCATATTTTTACATCTCCTCTTTCTACGATTTCTCGAATGAAATGAAAGCGCCGAAGTATGCTTAGATCTTTGGTGAGATCTAGGTTCCTTAGCCAATGCGATGGCTCCATTGTTGTCACAATAGAGTTCAATAGGATCTAGTATGCTAGGCATCACCCCAAGTTCAGAAATGAACTTCTTGATCCAAACAGCTTCCTTTGCTGCATATGAGGCAACAATGTATTCAACTTCAGTTGTAGAATCGGCTACTGTCTCTTGCTTTGAACTCTTCCAGCTTACAGCACCTCCATTTAGGCAAAACACATATCCTGATTGTGATCGGAAATCATCTTTGTCGGTTGGAAGCTTGCATCAGTGTAACCTATTACATTGAGCTCTTCCTCACCTCCATAAATCAAGAATGTATCCTTTGTTCTTCTCAAGTACTTCAGGATATTCTTGACTGCAATCCAGTGACATTCACCTAGATCAACCTGATATTTGCTCGTCATTCTCAAAGCATACGAGACATCGGGACTAGTACATATCATGGCATACATGATAGATCCAATAGCTGACGCATATGGAATCTTACTCATGTGTTGTCTCTCATCTGGTGTTGAAGGACACTGATCCTTCGAGAGATGTATTCCATGTGTCATAGGCACGAATCATTTCTTTGATTCTTGCATGCTAAACCGTTTTAGCACTTTGTCTATGTATGTACTTTGACTTAGGCCAAATAATCTTCTTGATCTATCTCTATAGATCTTGATACCTAATACATAGGTGGCTTCACCCAAGTCTTTCATAGAAAAGCAATTCCCTAGCCAAATCTTTACAGATTGTAAGGCAGGGATATCATTCTCAATTAGAAGTATGTCATCTACATACAATATTAGGAAGATAATTATGCTCTCACTGACCTTCTTGTAAACACAAGGTTCATCTACGTTTTTGATGAAACCAAACTCTTTGACTGCATCATCAAAACGAAGATTCCAACTCCGAGAAGCTTGCTTCAATCCATAAATGGATCGTTGTAGCTTGCATATCTTTCCAGCATCCTTTGGATCGACAAAACCCTCAGGTTGTGTCATGTACACATTCTCAAGTAAATTTACATTAAGGAAAGCTGTTTAGACATCCATCTGCCAGATTTCATAGTCATGAAATGCAGCTATTGCAAGTAAGATCCTAATGGATTTAACCATGGCAACTGGCGAAAAAGTTTCATCATAGTCAATACCATGAATTTGATTGAAACCTTTTGCAACCAGTCGACCTTTAAAGGTTTGTACATTACCATCCATGTCGGTCTTCTTCTTGAAAATCCATTTGCACCCTATGGGTCTTACCCCTTCAGGCGGGTCAACCAAAGTCCATACTTGGTTTGAATACATGGATTCCATCTCAGATTTCATGGCTTCTTGCCATTTCTCAGAATCAGTGCCCATTATAGCTTCTTGATAAGATGACGGCTCATCCTCATCAATTAGTAGTAAGTCACCTTGTTGAGCCACAAGAAATCCATATCTCTGTGGCTCACGGTGTTCTCTTACAGACCTACGATGGGTTTGTGTCTCTTGAGCAGGCAATTCATCCACAACAGCTTGTGGAGTCTGCTCTGTTTCCATCTCAATCTCATGTTCAATGTTTTCTTGTGGTTGAACTTCACTAAGTTCTATTTGTCTCCCACTGGTTCTTCTCGAAATAAATTCTCTTTCAAGAAAGACACCAGTCCGAGCAACAACTACTTTGTTCTCGGTGGGATAATAGAAATAGTATCCTTTCGTTTCCTTAGGATACCCCACAAATAAACACTTATCAGATTTGGGTCCAAGTTAATTGGAGGCGTGACGTCTCACGTAAGCCTCACAACCCCAAATCTTCATAAAAGACATACTAGGAGGCTTCTTAGTCCATATCTCATATGGTGTCTTTTCTACTGATTTAGATGGAACACGGTTCAGTATAAATATTGCTGTTTCTAAAGCATGTCCCCAAAAGGAAGTCGGAAGATCTGCATGACTCATCATTGATCGAACCATGTCCAACAAAGTTCGATTCCTCCTTTCGGATACACCATTTCATTATGGAGTATACGGAGGAGTGAGTTGTGGGACTATCCCACACTCCTTTAGATAGTCATGAAACTCTTGGCTTAGGTATTCGCCTCCTCGATCTGATCGGAGGGTTTTGATACTTTTGCCAAGCTGGTATTGTACTTCATTCTTGAAATCCTTGAACTTTTCAAATGTTTCATGTTTATGTTTCATTCGGTACACATACCCATATCTACTGAAGTCATCAGTAAATGTAATGAAGTATTGAAAACCACCTCTAGCTTGTGTGCTTATTGGTCCACATACATCACTATGTATGAGACTCAATAAATCATTTGTCCT
Organism: Haberlea rhodopensis; assembly: GCA_907163345.1. Lineage (NCBI taxonomy): Eukaryota > Viridiplantae > Streptophyta > Magnoliopsida > Lamiales > Gesneriaceae > Haberlea > Haberlea rhodopensis. The sequence goes on along the minus strand of CAJQUN010000113.1, from coordinate 18,578 downwards.
TTCAACATGTCCCTTGAAAGGAGCTTTAGTCATCTTGCCCATTAAACAAGATTCACATGTTTCATATGATTCAAAATCAAATGAATCCAATATTCCATCCTTATGAAGTTTTGATATGCGATTCTCGTTTATATGGCCCAAGCGACAATGCCAGAGATAAGTTGGATTAGAATCATTATTCTTGATCCTTTTAGTATTTATGTTATAGACAGGCATATTGTAGGGCCTTGTTACCCTAACAGTGTTATAATGACAAAAGAAGGACTAATCATGCATTAAATAACATCTTAAGGTTCCGGTTGTTACATGAGCTAACAGGATTACAGGCCAAAATACAAAACTTCAAAAATTATTAATTGCATTCCCCAAAAAAATGTTAGCGTTTAGATTTACACTACTCCTAGAGTAGATACTAATCATGACTTGCATCCTATACATCCCTGTGTTCCTCGTAGCTCACAGCCTCAACCCGACCCTTAGTCCTTTAGTCCAAAAGTGTACCAACAGGGACAACACATCATGAGCATATACAATCGTACTTAACATCATAAAAACATCATAGTAAATGCATGAAATCTTGGTTAAGTAAATATGCTGATTGTTCATTAACTTCTTTTCGTTGTCCCTGATTCATATTCATGCATATGGGGCATCTTACCCCGTGGCATCTTACCACAAATAACATCGTATGGCCTCTTACCATATGGGGCATCTTACCCCGTGGCATCTTACCACAAATAATAACGTATGGCCTCTTACCATATGGGGCATCTTACCCCGTGGCATCTTACCACAAATAAAATCGTATGGATATATATAAACATCTTATAAACATCATCATTTCATCATGTATACTCATGCAATAAAAGCATAGTCGTAGTGTAAAGATGTGTGTTACCGTCCGATGCCCGTACGCCTCTTACGTACCTTTTCAAAAGGAGGAGGAGTCAACAGACTTTATCTCCTTGATGGTGCCGGTACCTGGGATGGTTCTACAAGACCACACAATACCATATTAGATGCCTCAATACCATCTCACATCATAAACTTAACAAAATAAAACATCATCTTATTTTTCAACTTTCTGTCTCTCTCGATCGATCGGCCCCAAGGTCTCGATCGATCGAGAAACTGTGCACAAACAGTGCCCAAACACTCTGCCTCGATCGATCGATCGGAAGCAAATATCAATCGATCGAAACGTTTCACCGATCGATCGGAAAGTCCCTCGATCGATCGACGCCTGAACTTCAAACCATGCTTTAAACTTTCTGCCTCGCTCGATCGATCGGGACCAAATTCTCGATCGATCGAGAGCTCTGAAAAATCGGGACTTCCCCAGATTTTTGAGCACCTCATTTCATACCATCATTTCTACTTCATAAGGCGTAAAACATGCCTGAACAAAAATGTTATAAGCTTCATAAAACTGCCATGCATTACTCTAATCAAAGGTTTAACAAAACCTAAGCTAACATGCATCATAACATCATCATAATCTTCATCCTCAACCAACGTATACAGAAAACAGAGTATCTTCTTCCTTGCCCAGGTTTTCGAGCACATAGATTCATAACTAGAAATCTATCACATAAAACATGTAACATGCTCAAACAAACATGCTAGTAGTTACACAAAACTACCATGTAAGTATTCATACCAAGGTTTCACCCAAACCTACACTTAGCATGCGTTAAAAACAACCCACCAAACCCAAGCTCAAACACAAACCCAGAAAACAGGGTAACCACTTACCCCTCTCTTTTTGCTCCTCTTTTTTTGTAAGGATTTGGACACCTTCTTACCAGCCTTTTTCCCTCTCCTAGCAGCTTGCTTGGACGTTTTTGATGGGGAAAGAAGAAGGGGAGCAAGTGATTGGAGGTGGAGTGGTGAGGGGAGAAGAAGGCATGGGTTGTGCAAGTGGGGGGGAATGGGTTGGCCTAGTTGGGGGGTGAGGTGGCCGAGTAGGGGGGTGGTGAGGGTTGGGGTGGTCATGTGGTGTTTAATTGTGTCCCGGTATTTAGTACGATGTATTAAAATATCCTCACTCGATACTTAACAACTTTATTTAATTAATACATCTCTAAAACACCAAACATGCCCCCCCTTAAATCATAACATCATCTCATAAATATTATCCCCCAAATTAAATACACCACAACCCTTAAACACATCATAATTCATCATCGTAGCAGATAATCATATCACATTTCGGGGGTATTACATTACTCCCCTACTTATAAGATTTCGTCCTCAAAATCCACATGCATCATCATATCGAAACTAAACATAAAAACATACCAGAGAATAGTTCCGGATAGTGCTGCACCATATGCCGTTCCGTCTCCCACGTAGCCTCCTCGACACCCCGACGATCCCACTGAACTTTGACCATCGGTATAACTTTGCTTCGTAGTCTGCGATCTTCTCGATCCAGAATTCTGATCGGTCGTTCAACGTAGGACACATCTGAGTCTAACTGTACTTCGGTAGGCTGTAAGACATGAGACGGATCTGGCTCATACTTCCTTAACATAGAGACATGGAAAACATCGTGTATGCCAGATAAAGATGGCGGTAGAGCCAGAATATAAGCCAATGTACCGATTCGCTGTAACACTTCATATGGCCCGACATACCTCGGAGACAACTTTCCCCGCATCCCAAAACGAACCACACCCCTGAAGGGCGAGATTTTTAAGAAGACCCTGTCTCCTAACTGGAATTCCAGCGGTCGTCGCCGCTTATTGGCATAGGCTGCTTGCCTATCCTGGGCCGCTTTCATCTTTTGGCGTATTATCTTAATCTTTCTTCCATGTCCTTGATCATATCCGGTCCTCCGACCGCTTTGCTAGCCAAGTCCTCCCAATACAGTGGTGATCTACATCGTCGTCCATACAGAGCTTCAAAAGGAGCCATTTGAATGCTCGCTTGATAACCGTTATTATAGGAGAACTCCACCAGCGGCATTGAATCCTGCCAAGGAGTATCAAACTCCAAAATACATGCCCTCAACATGTCCTCGAGCGTCTGAATGGTATGCTCTGTTTGGCCGTCTGTCTGAGGGTGATAGGCCGTACTCAGTCTCACCCTGTGCCCAAAGCTGTCTGGAGACCCTCCCAGAAATGTGAAGTGAACCTTGGGTCTCTGTCAGACACTATCAAGACTGGAATACCATGCAATCTCACCACATCCTGTATATATATCTGGGCCAGCTTCAAGTATGTAAATGACATACTGTAAGGGATGAAGTGAGCCACCTTCGTTAGCCTATCCACGATCACCCGGATCACATCAAATCCTGAGGCCGTCCTTGGCAAGTGGGTCACAAAGTCCATAGATATATGCTCCCACTTCCATTCAGGCACCTCTAAGCTCTTCAGCTCGCCACCAGGCCTCTGCCTCTCTGCCTTTACCTGCTGGCAGATCAAACATCTTTTAACAAAAGTAATTACCTCACGCTTCATGCGTCTCCACCAGAATTGACCGCATATATCTTTGTACATCTTCTTTCCTCCTGGGTGGATACTGAACCGACTACTGTGAGCTCGCTCCAATATTCCTCTGCGCAACTCTGGTGTATCTGGGACTACTCATCGGTTGCCCAGTCTCAAAGAATCATCCTCTGCCACTCTGAACTTGGATGGCCGACCCTGAAGTACTAATGATGTCCACCTCTGAACCTCATCATCCGACCTCTGGGCCTTCCTGATCGCCTCAAATATATCTGGCTCCGCCAATAAGGTCGACACTCGCACAGGCGACGTGCCTACATCAAAATCATAGCCCAGATGGCAGTAAAAAGTCATCAAAGCTGACAAACACATAGCATCTTCAGCAGTACTCTTCACCTTCCGACTTAGGGCGTCTGCTATCAAATTTGCTTTACCGGGATGGTACTCAATCTCACAGTCATAGTCTTTGAGTAAATCCATCCACCTTCTTTGCCTCATATTCAACTCTGCCTGAGTGAATAAGAACTTCAGGCTCTTATGGTCCGTATATATAGTGAAAGACATGCCATACAAGTAATGCCTCCAAATCTTCAAGGCAAATATGATGGCCGCCAGTTCCAAATCATGCACTGGATACCTAGCCTCGTGTGGCTTCAGCTAACTCGATGCATAAGCCACCACATGCTTATCTTGCATCAACACACAGCCCAAGCCCTGTAATGACGCATCCGTATACAAGGCGAACCTCTTATTCTCAGACGAAATCACCAACACAGGCGCTGTAGTCAAACGACACTTCAGCTCTTGGAAGCTTTCCTCACAAGCCTCTGACCAAAAGAAGGGGACTTTTTTCTGAGTCATCTGTGTCAGGGGTTTGGCGATCTTTGAAAAACCCTCGACGAAACGTCGGTAATAACCTGCCAAACCGAGGAAACTCCGAATCTCCGGTACAGAAGTGGGTGCAACCCACTCCATCACAGCTTCAATCTTCCTGGGTCCACAGATATCCCTTGGCTAGATATGACATGGCCTAAGAATACCACGTTGTCCAACCAGAACTCGCACTTGCTAAGCTTTGCATATAACTGACGATCCCTAAGGATCTGAAGCACTGTCCTCAAGTGCCTTACATGCTCTTCTTCAGTCCAAGAGTAAATAAGTATATCGTCAATGAAGAATATGACGAACTGATCCAAATATGGCTGGAACACCCTGTTCATCAGACTCATGAAGACAGCTGGGGCATTTGTCACCCCAAAAGGCATGACCAGGAATTCATAGTGCCCATATCTCGTCCTAAAAGCCGTCTTCTGAACATCATCTCCCCCTCACTCGAATCTGATGGTACCCCGACCTCAGATCGATCTTACTGTAGAGCCTCGTACCCTGCAACTGATCAAACAAGTCATCAATCCTCGGAAGTGGATACTTGGTCTTGACTGTGGCCTTATTCAGTTGCCTATAGTCAATGCATAGGCGCATCGATCCATCTTTCTTCTTAACAAATAAAACAGGCGCACCCCAGGGCGACACGCTAGGGCGTATGTAGCCCTTGTCAAGGAGTTCTTGTAACTGAATCTTTAACTCCTTTAACTCAGCTGGTGCCATCCTATATGGGGCACGAGAAATTGCAGACGTCCCTGGTAGCAACTCAATCCCAAACTCGACCTCTCTCGTCGGTGGGAATCCGGGAATCTCATCCGGAAAAACATCAGGAAACTCCGCCACTACCGGCAGATCCTCAACCTTTAATTCTTTCCTCTTTTCCGCAATATCCACAGCATAGATAAGATATCCTGTATGGCCTCGTTCCAATAATTGTGCCATCTTGGCAGCGGATATCAGCGGAATCTTTGGACGGGAACCATCCCCAAAGAATGTCCACTGGACTCCTAAATCAGATCTGAACCGGACAGTCCTCTGTCTGCAGTCCACCACTGCCTGATACTTGTTCAGAACATCAATGCCTACAATACAGTCAAAGTCTGACATCCCCAGAACAATCAAATCTGATCTTAACTCATTATCCTCAAGATAAATGAGGCCATCATAGACAATCTGATCCGTAGTCAAACTTCTTCCCGCGGGGGTCGAGACCATAAGAGGCATGGGCGACGGAGAAGTGCATATGTGGTGTCTTTCAACAAAACTCATCGACACAAAAGAGTGTGACGCACCTGTGTCTATCAATATAAAAGCAGGGTGCGTAAATAAAAGACACGTACCCGCTATCACCTCCTCTGGAGCCGCCGTAGCCTGCTCCCTCGTCAAAGCATAGACCTGCCCCTGAGGTGGCCCTGCCGGCTGACCTTCATACTGCCTCGGTGCAAAAGGTGGTCTGTGCTGTACTGCTCTGTCCGCGGGCCTCCCCACAGAGTTCTATTGTCTTACTCTATTGGGACACTGCCGAGCGAAGTGGCCTCTGTCGCCACAAACATAGCATCCTACACAGTCTTTTGCCAAATGCGGTTGCCCACAAAGAGTGCACTGAACCCTTCCAGATCTGTCTCCCTGAGATTGCCCTCTCCCAGATGGACATCATTCCTACGGTTCCCTTTCCATCGATTCTCGGGCCTCTTGCCACTGAATCTCGACGCTGAAGTGTTCCCCCTAGGCTTAAACTGATCACCCCTGGGCTTCAAATTGTCAGAAGTGGATTTCTGAGGGGGTGCTGGAGGTGGCACGGCATCAGAATATGCCCCAACTCCTAGTTCGGCTAGCTCAGCCCTTGCAAGTGCATCATCGAAACAGGCAGGACCATAAGTGATTACTCTGTCATACAGTTCCGGCCTCAATCCCTTCATAAAATTCCTCATTTTTGCCTGGGTGTTTGCAGCAATATGGGGTACATATCGCAGTAAGGAACAGTAGTGTAGAGCATAGTCAGATACAGGCATGGTACCTTGCCTTAAGTTGGTAAACTCATCCTCTTTGGCCTGTCTTGCAGCGGCTGAGAAGTAGCGGGTCAGAAACCGCGTTCGGAACATCTTCCAATTCACTTCCTGCCCCAGAGCCTCTTGCTCAATCACTGTGGTCTTCCACCACATCAGTGCCTTCTTAGCCAGCTGAAATTCTGCTAACCTGATCCATGCCGTCTTTGCACAAGGCGCTGCTACAAATATCTGTTCAATCCTCTCCAACCATTCCTCAGCTTTTTCCCCTGATTCAGTTCCTTCGAACATCGGGGGTCGGTACATCATAAATTGAGCCAAGCTCAACTCCCCAGGTAATAATTGTTGTTCAGAAGGCTCTTCGCCCAAGGCTGGTGGTGGCAGTGGATTCGTACGCGAAGCACTTGCATTTACACTAATGGCGTCACCCATTTCTATATTTGCTGCCATGCTGCAACACAAAGGTTAACGACAATACCCAAAAGTAGTTCATTTATACATCGTTAGAGAAATAAAACATATTAGTATAACAGCATATACTTCATATGCAACATGCATATAAAACATGCGTAAGAGTAAGCACCTAGCTAACTTACTGCTAAGGCTACCCTTCACTCATTCCCGGGTTCTTTAACCACTGCTCTGATACCACTAATGTAGGGCCTTGTTACCCTAACAGTGTTATAATGACAAAAGAAGGACTAATCATGCATTAAATAACATCTTAAGGTTCCGGTTGTTACATGAGCTAACAGGATTACAGGCCAAAATACAAAACTTCAAAAATTATTAATTGCATTCCCCAAAAAAATGTTAGCGTTTAGATTTACACTACTCCTAGAGTAGATACTAATCATGACTTGCATCCTATACATCCCTGTGTTCCTCGTAGCTCACAGCCTCAACCCGACCCTTAGTCCTTTAGTCCAAAAGTGTACCTACAGGGACAACATATCATGAGCATATACAATCGTACTAAACATCATAAAAACATCATAGTAAATGCATGAAATCTTGGTTAAGTAAATATGCTGATTGTTCATTAACTTCTTTTCGTTGTCCCTGATTCATATTCATGCATATGGGGCATCTTACCCCGTGGCATCTTACCACAAATAACATCGTATGGCCTCTTACCATATGGGGCATCTTACCCCGTGGCATCTTACCACAAATAATAACGTATGGCCTCTTACCATATGGGGCATCTTACCCCGTGGCATCTTACCACAAATAACATCGTATGGCCTCTTACCATATGGGGCATCTTACCCCGTGGCATCTTACCACAAATAATAACGTATGGCCTCTTACCATATGGGGCATCTTACCCCGTGGCATCTTACCACAAATAACATCGTATGGATATATATAAACATCTTATAAACATCATCATTTCATCATGTATACTCATGCAATAAAAGCATAGTCGTAGTGTAAGGATGTGTGTTACCGTCCGATGCCCGTACGCCTCTTACGTACCTTTTCAAAAGGAGGAGGAGTCAACAGACTTTATCTCCTTGATGGTGCCGGTACCTGGGATGGTTCTACAAGACCACACAATACCATATTAGATGCCTCAATACCATCTCACATCATAAACTTAACAAAATAAAACATCATCTTATTTTTCAACTTTCTGTCTCTCTCGATCGATCGGCCCCAAGGTCTCGATCGATCGAGAAACTGTGCACAAACAGTGCCAAACACTCTGCCTCGATCGATCGATCGGAAGCAAATATCGATCGATCGAAACGTTTCACCGATCGATCGGAAAGTCCCTCGATCGATCGACGCCTGAACTTCAAACCATGCTTTAAACTTTCTGCCTCGCTCGATCGATCGGGACCAAATTCTCGATTGATCGAGAGCTCTGAAAAATCGGGACTTCCCCAGATTTTTGAGCACCTCATTTCATACCATCATTTCTACTTCATAAGGCGTAAACATGCCTGAACAAAAATGTTATAAGTTTCATAAAACTGCCATGCATGTACTCAAATCAAAGGTTTAACAAAACCTAAGCTAACATGCATCATAACATCATCATAATCTTCATCCTCAACCAACCTATTGGTGTGAGTTTATCGTGTACGCCCAAATTAACCCCACTCAATCCTCAAGATTGATAACAATAATGTAGTAGCGTGAGTAGGGATCGATCCCACGAGGAGGTGTGAATCTTTGTGTTAATGACAATCAAAACAAAAGAATAATAAAGGCTGGGGTTGTGAGGTTGAATTATACTAATGAAAATTAAAAACAAAGATTAACTAATGAAAGCGATTCTTGGTATCGGTCGACTCTACCTTGGATATTATCATCTATTTCATCGATTCACAAAAGACTCAATTTTACTTGAATATTCATCAATTGGAAATCTAATTCCTCCCTCACCTTATTCATAGTCAATTAGTCCAAGCGTTCTAATTTAACTTTCACCAATCAATCAATCTCTATATGCATATTCAAGATTAAAATCATGACATCATTCAAAACTAGTGAGCGATGAATCTAAACAACATAAACACAAGCGGTTTATATAATTTAGTCAATGGTTTTCTCTAAGAATTTAATAACACCAACAGCAGGCAATTATCGATCTTAGTTGCTTCTTCAATTAGATTACTCAAACAATCTCTTATTTGATATCCAATTAGCAATAGATTATATGCAAGTTACTAGGTTGTCAATCCAATAAACAAACATCAATCATATCAACAAAATCAAAAAACAATGAATTCAATAAAATCGATAAACAAAAGCGTATGAATCTCCCAAGATAAATAATTCCAAGGTTTTGTCTTCCTCAACCAAGAATTAAGACTAGCTACACATAATTAAAACAAAACTATAAATAAAAACAGGGCAAGAAAACTAATCTGATCTCCGCTCGTCGAGGTGTCAATCCCGCCTTCGCTTCGATCTTCGTAGCCGTTCTTCAACAAAATTGAAAAGAAAATATAAACTAGTCTAAAATTATCCTACCCTAACTATCTAGATGGTTAAAAGGTCTGAATTTCGAGTATATATGTATTGGGAGGTTGATGGAGTAGGTTAGAATCCATGTGGGAAGGAAAGAAATCAAGAATTTTAACTTTCCAAAATCCTATTGGCGTAATTACGCCTAAAATGGCGTAACTACGCCTAAATTCCCGTAGCACTGGCGTAGGTACGCCTGAAATGGCGTAATTACGCCTGTCATTAATTTTTCTGGCGAGTTTCGTATTTTGGCCGTAACTTTCTCGCCCGAACTTCGAATTCGATGAATCAGCTGTCCACGCGAAGATAACTCAAAGTTCTACAACGTTTTTATGGACCACATTTCCAAAACATGGCTCGAACATATAGAAATTTGAGGAGAAATGAGCAACATGTGTCTTGGATTCTGGTTTTTTCCTCTTTTCTTCAACTTTATTGCTTCTTTCATCATTTTAGCTTGATTTCTTCACATTTCCCTACATTTACACAAATATACGATTAGGTAGCATATGTATCAATTTATCCATCAAAATATACCAAATCATAAATAATTAAGCGCAATAGATGTGTCTATTCTAGTCACGTCACCTATACAGAAAACATAGTATCTTCTTCCTTGCCCATGTTTTCGAGCACATAGATTCATAACTAGAAATCTATCACATAAAACATGTAACTTGCTCAAACAAACATGCTAGTAGTTACACAAAACTACCATGTAAGTATTCATACCAAGGTTTCACCCAAACCTACACTTAGCATGCGTTAAAAACAACCCACCAAACCCAAGCTCAAACACAAACCCAGAAAACAGGGTAACCACTTACCCCTCTCTTTTTGCTCCTCTTTTTTTGTAAGGATTTGGACACCTTCTTACCAGCCTTTTTCCCTCTCCTAGCAGCTTGCCTGGACGTTTTTGATGGGGAAAGAAGAAGGGGAGCAAGTGATTGGAGGTGGAGTGGTGAGGGGAGAAGAAGGCATGGGTTGTGCAAGTGGGGGGGAATGGGTTGGCCTAGTTAGGGGGTGAGGTGGCCGAGTAGGGGGGTGGTGAGGGTTGGGGTGGTCATGTGGTGTTTAATTGTGTCCCGGTATTTAGTACGATGTATTAAAATATCCTCACTCGATACTTAACAACTTTATTTAATTAATACATCCTCTAAAACACCAAACATGCCCCCCCTTAAATCATAACATCATCTCATAAATATTATCCCCCAAATTAAATACACCACAACCCTTAAACACATCATAATTCATCATCGTAGCACATAATCATATCACATTTCGGGGGTATTACACATATCAAGATTTAATGCGTAAAGACCATTAATCAATTGTGCACTAGCATAAAACATATCATTCAAATAAATGGAGCAACACTTGTCCTTTATAATAAATGAAAAACCAATCTTGTCCAAACAAGAAATTGAAATTATGTTTCTAGTAATCGATGGCACAAAATAACAGTCTTTTAAATCTAATTATAAACCAGAAGGTAAATTTAATGAATAATCTTCAATAGCTAATGCAGCAACTCTTGCTCCATTTCCCACTCGGAGATCAACCTCGCCTTTTGCCAACAACCTCCTCCTTTCGAGATCCTGCACATTAACACAAATGTGAGAACCACATCCAGTATCTAATACCCATGATGAAGAAGTAGATAAATTGACTTCTATAACAAAAATACCTGAAGCGGAAGTCACACTTCCTTTTGTCTTCTTAAGATCTTCCAGATATAATTTGTAGTTCCTCTTCCAATGACCGGTCTCACCGCAATGGAAGCAGTTCCCTTCCTTAGCCACTCCTCCCTTTGGCTTGAGTGCAGAAGCATGAGGCTTAGACTTAACAAAGACTTTCTTGTTCTTCTTGTAGCCTTTTGCTTTAGTCTTTCCTTTGCTCTTATTCACAATAAGAACATTAGTAGGCTTAGACTTCTTTGAATTTGCTTCATATGTTCTCAACATACCAAGCAATTGCGGTAGCGTCTTTTCGATTTCAATCATATTGTAGTTCAAGACAAATTGACTGTAGCTATCAGGCAACGATTGCAAGATCACGTCTGTGGCCAACTCTTGGTCCAATGGAAAACCCAGCTTCTCAAGATTCTCAATGTACCCAATCATCTTTAGTACATGAGTTCCAGCAAGGCTACCTTCTACCATTCTGCACTGGAATAACGCTCTAGAGACGTCATACCTCTCTTGTCTAGCTTGTTGTTGGTAGAGTTGCTTTAAGTGCTCGATCATATCGAACGCCTCCATTTCCTCATGTTGCTTCTGAAGCTCAGAGTTCATTGTGGCAAGCATAAGGAAACCAACATCAAGCGCGTCATTCTGATGCTTCTTGTAAGCATCCTTATCGCTTTTAGCAGCCGTTACGGGAGGTTCCTCAGCAGGTTAGGGTTCCTCTAGGACATATTTCTTTTCTCTTGTTTGAGGACAATCCTCAAATTCCTATACCAGTCTAGGAAATTAGACCCATTCAGTTTGTCCTTCTCAAGGACCGATCGCAATGATAGTGTGCTAGTTACGTTGTTTGATGCCATGGATATCTACAATATAAATATGCAAAATAAGTTTATGATTTTAATCATTTAATAAGGTCTTATATTAAATGATACTCCCACTATTTTGTTTAAAATATCAACCCTCGTAAACTTAGTGGGCCAAGATCCATATTTCACCTAATCCTGAGTTAGCTTTGGCTAATCACCCAAGACTTTATTTAGGTAGACAACACTTTGTCAATTACATCACATGTAATTCTTTTATGGTTGGATGAACAACACTTTGTTCAAATTCATCTAAAGAATTATTATCCAACCCCATGCCTCTAGGTTCCCAATCTTATTGAGATAACGCTAGTTAAGTCGAACCCAATTTTAAAATAACACGGATATCACTTTTATCCTTTCGCGCCTTACTAAGATTGTCACGGTGCTTTGCTTTGGCAAACCCACACATGTTCAATCGAAGTCTTGACGAGTATTTTTAATTGGAAGGCATCTTGATTTGACTTAATATTATAAGAGGGATTTATTGATCTCATGATTTTATTAATATTGAAAATATGTCAGGTACATATATGAATATATACATATCTACATATATGTATATCAAACATCAATATTAAATAAAACGATAAACATGCATCTCATACACCAACATAAAATAAACGTGACATGGTTATAGCCCCAACTAATGATTTTCTCAAGCCAATGAGATACTAGAAGGTCAACCTAAGGTAACTTCTCCAAGCACCTATTTGGCTCCCTTTTGTGAATGGCCTCCTCATCCCGGCACCTTGGTTCATCTTCATTGATCTCCATCAACAAAATTAAACTATACTATATAACAATACATGATATAGAGAATTTCTCGAGTTACATTCGAGGGGAACGTAGGGGAGGGATAACATTTAGAAAAAAAAAAATAGAGAAAGCACGACTCGCAGGCCGTATTAAATTACAAACATCCACAAAATCCTATCTAATAGGTCATAGGGCTATAACCATGCACCATGCTCAAACAAACACATAAAACATGCTATAACAATTAATGAATTAAATTCTAAACATTTTAAAATTTAATTCTAATTAAAACTGTAAAATAAAATTTTATGAAATTATCGTACGCTCGGGACATCACATGCCACGAATACTTGGCGTGCCTCAAGCCATGGATCGGTCCAAGGTTCGAAACCTTAGCCCAACCCACGGCCAAACCACGCTTGTGACTAGGGTTCGAAACCCTAGCCATCTCGGCGGCGGCTTGGACCTCAACGAGCCCAAAGGGTTCGAAACCCTAGTTCATAGCGGCGGCGGCCGAGAGCCATGGTTCCTAGTGTGAGACCCCGTTATCACATCAAGATATTAAGGTGCAATTTAGAGAACTAAACATACATGCGATTATATCAGAGTAATGTGCCGTGTTGATTAACCTGAGCTTTAGAGATTACAGTACCAAAATGTTCCAAAAGGAAAGACGTACATCCTACAAAGGTACTACATCATAGTCTTACTCTACTCAGTAGAAGCTATACAAAAACTCTAACATGCTAATCCTGTAGCACTCCTTACAGCTCAGCATATCAACCCCGGCCCTGGTTCTCGTCAACAAAAGCACCTACAAAGACAACCCCCAACACATGAGCATAACACAATTCATATTTAACATAATATGAAAGTAAGGCATAAATGCAAATCTTAAACACAAGTCCTTCCTGTATTTCCAGCATTTATATCGCCCATTGGTTGTCCCTGTACCATAATTCATAATAGAAACACATTATATGAATGTATGGATATGCAATGTCATGACATTCCTTTTCCCTTAAATCCTTATTTCATCCTGAGCCTTATCATTAGTACATTTTAATGCTTCTTGCTACTCCATGTAAGCGGAATTCTTCATCGCTTCCAATGGACTTTAGCGTTGCTACTCCATGTAAGCGGAATTCTTCATCGCTTCCAATGGACTTTAGCGTTGCTACTCCATGTAAGCGGAATTCTTCATCGCTTCCAATGGACTTTAGCGTAAGCCATTAAAATCCTTACTAAGATAACTTTGACTCGTGAAATACACCTCTTATATTTCACAACATACATATGCAAAAACAATGCATAAAAACATGTATCATAATCTTAATGCACCACATTGCATTCATCATGTGTCATAAAGACAAACATAAAGTACATGTTACCGTTGGATGCCCGTACGTCGCTTACGTACCTTTCAAAAGATAGAGGAGTCAATCGACTTTATCTCCTCGGTTGTGCTGGCACCTGGGATGGTTCTACATAGCCACACAACACAATATTAGGCACCTCATAATAATCCGGAAGCAAAACCAAATAAAAAACCAAACAAATCCTTTAATATCATCTCGCGATCGATCGCCCATGAGCCCCGATCGATCGCGAGATGCTACTGCCTCGCATACCAGAAAAATTCAATCCGCGATCGATCGCCACTATATTGGCGATCGATCGCCAAAACTTACTGGAACGTCGCGATCGATCCTGCCTCCTTGGCGATCGATCGCCAACCTTGTTCCTTCGGCGATTTTCCAGAATTGCTTAACACCGATAATCATACCCTTAAATCTAACATGTAGGACAATATACATACCAAGACCATCATGCTAGCATTTGAACTACACTACCCTGAGTGTATTCAAACCAAATATACACCCTTAGCATAAACCTACATGCATAAACATCGATCATTAAAACAAGTACTGGATCAACTTTTTCTGGAAACAGGGCACATTTTCATTTCCAGAATTCTTGAGCACCTCTTTTCATGCTATTAAAACTAACACATATAACATAAACCTTGCTCAACTAAACATGCCATGGGTTTCACAAAACTACCAAGCATGTTTTTACATCAAAGTTTCTCCAATATATAAGCTTATCATGCATGATAACACCTCCTCAAAAACACTCCCAACCCACGTTTTCCAGAAAAACAGAGTAAATCTCTACCCAGATTTTTGAGCACTACTTTTCACAAGCTTAAATCTTCCACATAAAACATACATCATGCTTAAGGAAAATTACAGAGAGACTCATAAAAACACCATGTAAGCATTTAAATCACAGGTTTCAAGAAACATATGCTAACATGCCGTTTTTCACCATGCTCAAAAGTAGAACCAAACCAGTTTTTTTTCCAGAAAGAAACAGGGTAGTTCCTCACCCTACTTTGCCCCGATTTTTGAAGGATTTCCAGGCGATGGAAATGGAAGGGCTCCTCCTAAAATTGCTTAGCAGCTGCTGGATGGTATTTTGGAAGAGGAGGTTCGAAATTTGGAGTGCTGGAAAGGTGTTAAATTATTGAGCCAAGTGGAAGCATGGCCAGCTCATGCTGAGTCAAAGTATGGGTTGGGGGGGGGTGGTTAAGTGTTGGGTGGTTTGATGTGTTATGTTTTGGTCCCGATTTGGCACGATGTACTTAAAATATCCCCACATGATATTTATAGTATTTTCTCAACAAAATACTTCAATTACCCTTTTTGCATGCTTTACCAAAACAACAATACACACCCCAAAAACCCAATACATGTTACATGCACCCTGAAGTAATTCTCCCCAATATAATTCATCCAATCCCATGAATTAACACATTAACATCACAATATAACTTAAATGATTAAAATCACATAATCATTTCGGGGATATCACAATACTCCCCTACTTATAGGATTTCGTCCCGAAATCAAACATGCTACTATCCAGAAATAAAACAGTAAATAAACGCATACCAGAAAACAGTTCTGGATAGTACTGCACCATGTGTCGCTCTGTCTCCCACGTGGCCTCCTCGACACCCCTACGATCCCACTGTACCTTGATCATAGGAATAACCTTGTTCCGAAGTCTGCGGTCTGCTCTATCCAAAATCCTGATAGGCCGCTCCACATAAGAAACATCGGACTCAATCTGAACCTCTGAAGGCTGCAACACATGTGAGGGATCTGGCTCATACTTCCTCAGCATAGACACATGAAAAACGTCGTGTATGCCAGACAGAGAGGGCGGTAAAGCCAACCGGTACGCCAGAGTACCAATACGCTGTAAGATCTCATACGGCCCTACATACCTCGGGGATAACTTCCCTCGCATCCCAAACCGTACTACGCCTCTGAAGGGTGAGATCTTTAAAAACACTCTGTCGCCTAACTGAAACTCCAACGGTCTACGCCGCTGATTGGCATATGCTGCCTGTCTATCCTGAGCTGCCTTCATCTTTGTTCTGATAACCTTAACTTTCTCTTCCATTTCCTGAATCAACTCAGGTCCTCCAACCGACTTACGGTCCATGTCATCCCAACACAAGGGTGACCTACAACGCCTACCATAGAGGGCCTCGAAAGGAGCCATCTGAATACTTGCCTGGTAGCTGTTGTTGTAAGAAAATTCCACCAAGGCTATCGAGTCCTGCCACGAAGTGTCGAACTCCAGCACACAAGCCCTCAACATATCTTCGAGCGTCTGTATCGTACGCTCGGTCTGTCCGTCCGTCTGGGGATGATAGGCTGTGCTCAACCTCAACTCTGTACCTAGAGCTGTCTGCAGACCCTCCCAAAAGTGAGATGTAAACCGCGGATCTCGATCTGACACAATCGAAACAGGGATCCCGTGCAGTCTCACCACATCTTTGACATATAACTGCGCCATTCTTAAATGCGTGAAGGTCATACAGTAGGGAATGAAATGAGCACTCTTAGTCAACCTGTCCACGACTACCCAGATGGCATCAAAACCCGAAACAGTCCTCGGCAAGTGGGTCACGAAATCCATAGATACGTGCTGCCACTTCCACTCGGGTACTTCTAAACTTCTTAGTTCACCTCCAGGCCTTTGTCTCTCAGCTTTACTTGCTGACAAATCAAACAACGCTTGACAAAAGAGGTGACATCCTGTTTCATACGCCTCCACCAGAACTGGCTGCGTAGATCCTTATACATCTTTTTCCCACCTGGATGGATACTCATCCTGCTGCAATGAGCTCGCTGTAATATACCTTGGCGTAACTCGGGTGTATCTGGAACCACCCATCTGTCGCCGAGCCTCAGAGAACCGTCATCAGCCACTCTGAATCTCGATGGCTGTCCTGAATGAACCACTAACATCCATCTCTGAACCTCTACATCGGTCCCCTGAGCCTTCCTGATGTGATCAAATATAACAGGCTCAGCTAGCAAGGTCAAAACCTGTACTGGTGAAGAAGATACATCATAATCGAATCCCAATTGGCAGTAGGAGCCAAACATAGCTGACAGAGACATAGCATCCTCTGCTGTGCTCCTCACCTTCCGACTCAAAGCGTCGGCTGTCAAATTTGCTTTTCCCGGGTGATATTCGATTCACAATCGTAGTCCTTCAGCAGGTCCATCCATCTCCTCTGCCTCATGTTCAGCTCAGCCTGTGTAAACAAGAATTTCAGGCTCTTGTGATCAGTGAAGATGGTAAATGAGGTACCGTATAAGTAGTGTCGCCATATCTTCAAGGCGAACACTATAGCTGCCAACTCCAGATCATGGACTGGATACCTCGTCTCATGTGGCTTCAACTGTCTCGAAGCGTAAGCCACTACATGTTTGTCCTGCATCAGCACGCACCCTAATCCCTGTAGAGATGCATCGGTATAAAGAACAAATCCTTTGTTCTCCTTGGGTATCACTAGAACTGGCGCAGTAAGTCAGTCTGTGCTTTAATTCCCGGAAACTCTGCTCACAAGCCTCTGACCAACAAAATGGGACTCCCTTCTGAGTCAGCTGGGTAAGTGGCTTGGCGATCTTTGAGAAACCCTCGACGAAACGTCGATAATAGCCAGCCAGACCAAGAAAAACTTCGAATCTCACTGACTGAAGTAGGGGTAGACCAATCCATAACTTGCCTCTATCTTCCTCGGGTCTACTGATATCCCCTCTCGGGATATGATATGGCCCAAAAAATGCAACACTGTTCAGCCAAAACTCACACTTGCTGAGTTTGGCGTATAACTGATGATCTCTGAGGATCTGGAGTACTATCCTCAGATGATCGGCATGATCCTCCCAGTCCTCGATAGCTAGGATGTCATCAATAAACACGATCACAAACTGATCGAGGTACTCCTGAAATACTCTGTTCATCGGCTCATAAAGACTGCAGGGCATTTGTCACACCGAACGCATCACCAGGAACTAATAGGGCCCATACCGAGTTCTAAAAGCCGTCTTTTGAACATCACCAGCTCTAACCCGTACCTGGTGATAGCCTGACCTCAAATCATCTTGGAGTACACCTCCGTACCCTGAAGTTGGTCGAACAGATCATCAATCCTCGGAAGCGGATATCTGTTATTCACTGTAGCCTTGTTAGTTGGCCTGTAGTCAATGCACAGACGCATTTGATCCATCCTTCTTTTCACAAACAAGACTGGCGCAACCCAAGGCGATACACTAGGGCGGATGTATCCCTTGTCGAGGAGCTCCTGTAACTGTACCTTCAGCTCCCTCAGCTCTGCCGGTGCCATCCTGTATGGGGACGAGATAGAAATGGCTGATGTCCTTGCAGCAGCTCAATAGCAAACTCCACATCCCTGACTGGGGAAATCCCGGAATCTCATCTGGAAACATATCACTGAACTCCGCCAAAACTGGAATGTCCTCGGCTCTCACTTCCTTCTCCTCTGAAGCATTCATAGCATAAATAAGGTACCCAGTATGACCAAGTTTCCAATAACCGCGGACATCT